>CM060941.1:193506293-194756293 GCA_030765085.1 Allium cepa | reverse complement strand
AATACATAAATATTTTTGTTTCTAAATCCTTCAAAAATGAGTTGTTTGTTATTATCTAAAATATTACATTTATCTTTTTCAAAATTTATTTGAAAACCTTTATCGCATAATTGACTAATGCTTAGTAAGTTGTGTTCTAGATTTTTTTAATAATAAAACATTTGTAATAATAGGAGAATTTGATATACCAGAGTTGATGACTTCTCCAATGCCCACGACGTATCCTTTTGAATTGTCTCCAAATGTTACCGTTCCACCATCAATGTATGATATATTTGTTAACATCTTTGAATTTTCGGTCATATGTTTAGAGCAGCCACTATCTAGTATCCATTTCTCTTTATTTTTTATTTTGGGTACCTGCAAAATAAAAGATGTTTCAATTGGTACCCATATATTATTAGGGTCCTATTTGTTAGGAGAAGGTAGCCATACCCAAGATGGTTTGGTACCTTTATAAATATAATTTTTTTTATAGACCACATTCTCTATACAATTATTGATATACTTTTGTCTAATTAAATGATTATTTGTTTTAGGAATCCAAATTTTTATAGTTTTCGTATTAAATGTAGACTTAGGTAAACTTTTAGTTTTTTTATAACTAAGATTTTTTGCAACCTTTTCTTTTTGTTTAGAGGAATTTTTAAAACCTATTCCATTTTTGTTGCTTGATGGTTTTGATATTTTTATAAGGTTTTCCAAATCTTGTCTTCCTTTATTAAATTTTGACACATTATTTGTAATCTTATCTAGCTTTTCTTTTAGTTCTACATTTTCAATTTTAAACAATTCAATATTATTTTTAAGGTTGGTATTTTCTTTCAAAAAATTATGGTTTGCCTTTTTTGTGCTTTCAAGTTCTATAGTGGTAGCCTCATTCATTATCAAATTACTTTTGAATTTTTCTTGAGATAATTCAAGTTCTTCTTCTAGAATGATTTTTTCATCTTTTAACATACCTACTTCAATTTCTAATCTATTTATTTTAACTATATATTCTTTATTCAATTTTTTAACCTGTCTAAATTTATCATCCAATTCCATGCTTAGTTCAAATAACTCATCATAGCTAAGTTCCGAACATACCTCATCGTTTTGTGCCATAAAACACACATTTGCTTGTTCTTCGTCACTATCGCTATCACTTTCTGATGATGAAGAGTCCGAATCATCCCATGTTACTTTGAAAGCTTTCTTCTTCTTGAATTTTTCAAATTTATTCTTCTTTTTATCATTGTTGAGTTTTGGGCAATCTTTCTTCATGTGTCCGTATTGATCACATTCATAGCATTTGATTTGAGATTGATTTGTCGAGTTGGACTTTCCTTCTTTTTGAAATTTTGTCATTTTTATAAATTTCTTGAATCTATTATAGTTTTTGGCAATGAATACTATCTCATCTTCATCTAAATCCGAATCATCATTCTTTGTTGCCTGGAATGCTATGTTCTTCTTTTCCGAATTTAGTTCTTTTCGTGCCTGCAAATTAGCTTCATAGGACATCAAATTTCTTATCAACTCTTCAACTTTGAGGGTAGAAAGATCATTAGCCTCTTCTATAGCCAATACCTTTCTTTCCTAGTCAGGTGTTAAAGAGTTGAGTATTCGAGAAACTAAATCAAAATTAGTAAACTTAACTCCTAGTGCCATAAGATCATGTTAAATAGTTTGAAATCTAGAATACATGTCTACTATAGTTTCATTTTGTTTTATTTTGAAAGATCAGAATTGGTTTTGAAAAATTGAAATTTTAGTTTGTTTGGCCTTTGTTGTACCTTCGTGTGTAATTTGTAAGGTATGCCAAATATCAAATGCAGTGGTGCATAGCATTACACGCGAAAATTCATTTTTGTCTAAAGAACAAAATAAAACATTCATAGCTTTAACATTGTTTGATGCTAAGGTTTTTTGTGCATCGGTCCAAGTGTTCATAGCAGTAGTGGGTGCTTCATATTTATCTTGAGTGGCTGACCAAATTTCTAGACCGTTAGCTTCCATAAAAATTCTCATACGTATTGACCAATATGCATAGTTAGAGCCATGAAAAAGTGGGGGGTCGTGCTATGGATTGTCCTTCTTGAAAAATACTTGCCATATTTAAAGAGATTCAAAAACGTGTTACTGTTCTTTGATCAAACCTTTCTCTGATACCAATTGAAAGTCTATATGAGTGGATCGTATGATATATATGTGCAAGTATAAGTAATCAACAATGAAACTAGATAGATAATAGTAGTAAAGTAAATTAAACTAATCACACCAGGATTTCATACTGGTTCGGACCTCCCGTCCTACGTCCAGTCCCGAAGCTCCTCTTCGGAATTTCCTTTCACTAACGAACCCTCACCTGACCCAGAGGAACAGGTTTACAATAGCAGAGTTTCTTTGTCAAAGATGTGTTCTTATAAAACTGATGTTGACTGTTGAATACAAGTGCTTCCAATATATTTTTATCTAGAAAGTGTTGAATGCGTAATCCAGAATATATGGAAGTGTGAGTAGTTGATTGCTTTGAGAACAGATGTAAGTCAGAGTATAGAAATCAATAACATAAGTAAGTATATCATTTTCTTTGAATTGCTGATGCTATTTATACCGATGGAGGGTTATCTTGTATAGTTGTATCCGTTGTAATCTCCTTAAAGTCGCTTCTGATGATGATGAAGAGTTGCAGTAAGAAGAAGCAGACGTGTCCCTTCGAGTGTGACAGTTGAAGTTTGAAATTGCTCTTTCGAATTCAAAACCATACGTCTGAGAGCATGTATCAGACGTCTGCCCTTCATATATATTTTTGTGTATGGTTGTTTTTCAGACGTCTGAGTTTAATACCAGATGTCTGATTCCTTCTGAAATATAGAATCAGAGAATATCATCAGACGTCTGGTATTTTTAACAGACGTCTGTTTTATACTATTTTTCAATACAGAGGAATAATCCAGACGTCTGGTAAGTGCACCTAGACATCTGAAAGTGTGTAATCTTGCTTTCTTTGTGTATGTGCATTTCCATTTCAACTTCTATTGATTTGTTTGCCTTTTGATTCTTGTTTCTATCTCTTTGGTGATGCTACTTCATCAACTACCTGTAAATATAGATATATACATACATATGATTTCCATTGTATAGTTGTTATCATCGAAACCGTAGAATAGATTTCCTAACAACTCGGGGTTGGCTCGAGGGTTTTGTAGTTTGGCTCGGGTTTTCTTTAGCAGTTTAACAAGTTTTAAAGTTTACAAAAAAATGAATAAGTTTTCACAGGAATATTAACCAAGTTCCAAAGTAATTTTATTAAACAAGTTTCAAGATTAATTGTTTTTAAGTCAAATGTTTTAAGAATATTTTTTTTGGATTTGAATGATTATATTAGGTTGATTAATTAATTAATTCCTAAGTGTTTTCATGTGAAATTTAATGATGTAATCAAGTAGGTGATTAAGATAAGAGTATCAAACTTTAACTAATCAAAAAGGTCTCAGGAGATTTTGTATAAATTAATTTCAAGCATTTAATTTAATAAAGATTTAAATGATAATTAAGTAATTAATTAAGATGAATGGTTTATCTTAAATTAATTAAGGTCTTAATTAATTAAGGTATAATTAATTAATGTCAATAATTAATTAAAATAACAATGAATGGTTTGTAATTAATTAATGCTAATTAAGCAGAATTTAAAAGTAATTAATTTATTTGTGTTAATTAAATTAATTAAGTAAATAATCTTGCTTATGGAGGATTAAGTTATATCGAATGCTTGGATTGATGAATATCTCTAGTTTGTTAATTGCTGATGTGCTGTCATATGATATGGTTGGATTGATCTGTCAATAAATGTGAATCATTTATTTAATTAGATATCTGTGATGGATTTCTGTGTGCATATGTTATTCTAAATTTAATAAAATTATTTACTTAAACAACTTGGCTTAAAAGATGACATTTGATTCAAAGAGACTGAGGTCGGGTATCAGCAATATCGGAAACCACTTCGATTAATAATCTACAAATCCTTTATGGATTTGATTTTAGAATCTAATAGGCTGGAATAGAATAAATTAAGTAGCATGGCCATTTAAACTAAGTAACGATACTTAGATATTGTTTTGTGAAATAAGTGTTGGCTTTAGCAAGATAAGAAATTGTAGTGATGAAAGAATTACCCTGATTTTCAAATAGTTTTATAGCTCAGTATTTTCAAGATATATGGGTTTACTCACGCTGGTTTCCAGCCTAACTCAGTTGTATCTTTAATGTATTGCACGGGTCAGACCGAGTATTACAAATTTTTAGGTTAGGACGTTCTGGAGCTCGAGTCGAGCTGGATGGCAGGAATGTATGAAGTATATTCCGTCGTGTATTTGAGATTGTATTGATAGTAGTCAGGGACAAGTTGTTAAAAATGTCCAGTTTAATTGTGAATGATTGTACTTTGATATATTGTTTGTAAATTGACAGTTATAGCTTTTCTAAGTATAAATGCTATTATTTGATATTATATTTTGATCCACTGCGATTGTGAGATTCTGTGCTGTTGTTTTCTGTTTCTTCTTCTTCATCCTCTTTTTCTTCTTTACCCAAATAATCTGGAATTTCCGGCTTTCGATTGCTCGGTACTTCTACAGTGAACGTATTAGTGTCGAATTTTTGGAGTCGAAAATTTCTGGTCGTTACAATTCTCTTTGCAAATCTATACCTTTTTACTCCAATTCTTCAAGGATTTGCAAACCATGGTACTTGAATTCATTTCATTTTCTCTTTGATTTCATGCTATTCCTCAAAGAATTTAAACATATATTACCACTAGAGGTCTATAGTATGATTGTATTGAATCTGCAAGAATATGGATTGAAGATACGACTACTTGCCATACTCTTCTATTGTTTGTAAAGAGAAGAATGTATTCTTATAGACTGAGAAATCAAGTAGCCCGACAAATCAAGAGAGTGCAACTTGTATCCCATGAAATAAAGATTGTAAATGTGTTCTTTCCACCCATGGAAGGTAAACAGTTATAGAGAAATTATGTACAGTGCAATATAGGATAGGATGTAGGATTGATCAATCTGAACCGTATAAAAATCTTGGTGTTATTTACTTTATTGCATTTTTCTGTTATTATTTATTTCTTTTTGCAATTTGATTAGATATAGTTTTAAATTCAAAAGTAAGTTTTAAATAGTCTAAATACACACTTCACCCTCTGTAGTGTCGAATAGCCTTAAAATCCACACTCATCGTGTTATAGAAAACCTGTCACCCATATTTGGCATCAAAGCACTGGTTTTCAAAAATTCACAACCTGGTTTTGGAAAAGTAAAGTGGCTAATAAAATTTGTAACACTTTTGTAGAAAGACAATCTACTGCTAGATCCCCACTATTTAATGATAGTAATTATGCTTATTAGGCATGTAGCACGAAGATTTATTTATAGTCTAATGGTTCAAACATGTGGAATATAACATAGACTGAGTACACTAAATCCCACACTGAGTACACATCTTGGACACCAGACCATAAGACATAAGCATTTAATAATTCTATGGCTATGAATATCTTATTTTCTTTATTAGATAAAAATGAATTTAATTGAGTTTCTATTTGTAAGTCTGCATATGAAATCTAGAGAACACGACAAGTTACACATGGGGGCACTAGTAAATTTGAACAAACTAAAATTTCCAAGTTAACCAATTAGTTTCAATTGTTTAAAATGAATCAAAATGAATCCATGTCTAATATGTATTCCAGATTTTAGGATATATTACATGCATTAATACCATTAAAAAAGAATGTTACCGAAGAGGACCAAGTTAAGTAAATGGGATCGAAAGACCTTGGTAATTGAAGAAGCCAATGATCTTAGTACTATGAAAATATAAGATTTAATTGGTGATCTAATGTCCTATTGAGTTAAGTTACAGGTTAGAAAATAGAATTAGCAATTGAGAAGAAATCACGATCACTTAATGTTACAAACGACAATGACGAACCAGATGATGCTGATGATGATAACGAGAAATCGAGTTTATGACAAGGAATTTCAAGAAATTCTTGAAATATGGAAAGATGAACAGACTTTTAAGAACTAACAACTTTAATTCCAGAAATGGAGATGTTGTTAAGTGTTTCGAATGTGATCAACCATGTCATGACCCGAAGTTCAGCGTTCAAAAGTCGACATCAAATACCTCACTTGTATTCGACTGCCGGAGATTCGAACGTCGAATTCCAGTTCGGATGGAGCTTATAACAACATTAGATGAATATACACAGCGGAAAATAAAACTTCCAACAACAATATTCCAGATACAACTTCACAATATCATTACAACAACATCACCAATATCAGAGTATTTTCATACATATACAACACTACTGCCAAAATAGACCATCACGACAGAACCACAAGTGATTGCATTCCATGAAAGTCTTCAAAGAAATGAAATGATAGCGAACATCCAACTAAGAACCTTGAGATCCAAAAGTTTTTAAAATGTCTCCAAGTTAAAAACCTTCAAAATCCAGTAGCCTCCAAACCATACGACTACAAAATCCAGCTAGCTCCAAAACACGGAAGACCTGCTACTAGGCTGCCCGTGTGGAAATTATGGGCATCCAGAGTTTAGAAAGGAAAAAATAAACTCCGGGTCAGTCATGGGAATGGTATGAGTAAAAAAACATTTTTATCTTTTAAGAAACAATAAAAGAATTTAAATTGAAATCCGTAATGCTTTTTGGAAAATGAAACTACCATAAGACCTTCCGCCACACACACAATGCAATCGTAGAATTGGAGGAGATTTCTTCTTATGATAGTAAAATATGCTTGATACGGTAAAATCTCTTTGATATTATTGCTAGTGCATAGTGTAGAAAATATTTTCAAAAGTATAATCTTAATCTTAGTCAACATAGACATTCCGAACTATGCCTACTATAGCTACCATTTAAATAGTGGGGCGCCACCATAAGTAAATGGCAGGTAATACAACTAAAACTGTACTGGGTTCGTATTGGTAATTGGATTTCCAACAAATGGTCAGGCTAAGGAACTACCTGGGCCACATCGGTACGCCTCTTGAGGGACGTCCCGAGAACCTAACCAGATCTCTGCCAACACAAGGCCGAGTTACCTCATAACTAGGTAACTACTGACACGAGTATGCCATCCCTCGGTTGTAACCAACCTTTATCCGGGGCCCCAACAACAATAATCACAAAGTAATATATATATACATATTTGCGATATACACATAAGTTAAATATCTGGGCTCCATACCATGATACCACTTCTATCTAGAAGGAAATGCACATACCCTAAAGGGCGCTACCCCCAATAACCTTGCTGCATCTTTCCTGTTTCGACCATTACCAGATTGTGAGGTTCGATGAAGTCTCGTCCACAAAGCTACGCTTTTCACAAAAGCCATGCTTTGATCAACAAATGATCAGCAACACTCAGCATGCGACATTACCAAGTTGGAAATATATTATTGATAACCTTCAACTACATAACCTCTGAGCTCATACGTCTCAGAGAAGGGTGTTAAGCTAGGAGAATAAATTCTCCGCCATCAACAGAAATGTATTTAAAAGAAATCTTCTTTATATCTCAAAATGTAATGTCAGACATACAATCCATACAAGTCTGCTCTGGGTTCGAACAGGACCGAAGGCACTTCCGAAGAAGCCCTTGCAATCCAGGCACCCACAATCCCGATCGGACTCCCTATCACATATGGAGAACTCTATACCGGAGCAACTCAGTGTAGAGTCATTCGTCATCCTATCGTTCTCGAAGACGTCCGGACTTCACCACCGTCTTCAAATGCTCATCCACTTCGTCGTATCACTATTCGGAATGGGTTATATGACACAAAGGTCCTATCACGGCTAAACCGAATAGTGAGCGTTAATTTAAAAAACATGTGGATATGTCATTCACAAAGATTCACAGGTTCGATGTGGGTTTCGGATAACCAACTAGAATCCGACTTCCTGTCGCATCGAAATTCAAGTGCCTTTTTACGGGCCAAAGGGGTTTCATATTCACATAGAAAATACAGGATCACATCTCAGCACAAAATAATTAATATCACATAGCATCACAATTACAATCAGAGATATCAATCAATACCCATCGTACAATAGTTATCAATCATATACAACTACAACGAATCAATCGTGTGATTTAAACTAACTAATCACATAATTAATTCATTAATCATTTTTAATTAATGATTTTTTATCCTTAATTAAAATTAATTAATCTTTAATCATTTTCATAATTTAATCATTCATTAATTAATTACCCTAATTAAGTTATCCTTAATTATTCATTAATTAAATCTAAATTACTCTAATTAATTAATTATTTCCTTAATTAATTATCTTAATAAATTAATCCTTAATTAATCATTTAATATTAAGTAATTACTTTAAATAGTTATTTTAATTAAATCATTTATTACATAAGTAAATCATAAATTACCTATTAAATTCAAAAGATAAACTTTCTTATCTTTGTTAACTATTTTAATTTTTCTTGTAAATCTAATTTAAATTCATCATGTAAATTGTCTTAAGAGACCAAATGTATTTTGTGTAACATTTCATCTTAACAGCATTTTTTTTTATTAAAATTTATAACCGATTTTTTATAAGTAATGTGACAAAAATTAAATTAAATCAAATTACTAAAAAAATGGCTTACTTAACTTTAATTTGTTTTAAATCCAAATCAAAACCATCTTTTAAAACATGAGTTTTAAAATTTTAAATTTTTTGAAATTTATTGTTTTTATTTGAGAAAACAGCCCTGGTATGCTGACTTCCCCGAGCTCATTCGAGTCTTCCCCGAGGCTACGTCTCGCTTGCTTCGAGTTTCTTCCAAATTCGACCCGAGCCGTTACTTTTTTTTCTTTCCAAAAATTTTCTAAGTACAACTCGAACAACCCGTAAACCACTTCGAGTTCATGCTCGAGTTCAAAGCCCTATTACCCAATAGCTGCTTTGGGTTCTCCTTTTCTTCCCCAAATTTGTTTCCCCTGACACAACCCAACTATGTGCACCTGCACAACTTCGCCGGCCACCTCTGGTCAAACTGCTGGTCGTCAACACATCATCGATGATGTGCTCGAGCCTCTCAAACACTCAAAAGTTCGAACAAACCCCGATTTCGAAATTTCGTTTCCAAACCCACAACTGGAACAAACAGTGCCTCAAAACAAACACCTTGCACCGACGCCAAAGATCACCGGAAAACTTGAGCCTCCGGCCACATCTCCATCATCCACCCAGCTATCTCCTCCCAAAGCCACGTGTAACTCGATGCATGCTCGGAGCCCTAGTGACCAACTTTCCGACCATTGCCTATATTAGGGTTAAAAATTCAATCCCCTTGCCGCCGTCACCACAATGAACTAGGACATCTCCAAGCATTTTTCCCCGACTCACTGTAGGCCCTTCCACCTCCACGCAAAGCCACGACCGTCATCATCATCCTGATGACTGGAATTTTGCAAAAACCCCAAATTTGGTTATCTCGGCTTATCCCAGTGAATACTAACTTAAAAGTTTTGATTTTATTTTCAAAAATCATAATTTTTGATAAGCTTTCGGATGGCATATTTGAAATTAAAATCTACCAGATCTGAAATTAAACATGACTTGAACTTTAACTGTGTTTTCTTGTTCCAGGTTCTAAATCCTAAGTATTAGCCTTTTAAATGTTTTAACTTTCAACCTTAAATGAATTTAAACATTTTTTGTTATGATACTTAAATCTAACAAAACTGGAATCAAGAACCTTGAGTTTGACAGGTTTTCATAAAAAAAAAGAAACCTGTAGCTAGTACAGGATTGTCAACACGCACAGGCAAATGCATAATTCATTTACAGATTTTGTTGCATTCAAACCATATTCAACTTTCATACATCATGTATTCAATTAATCAGATAAAAATCATGCTTCATGAAAGATTTACTCATAATTTTGGCACTGAAAACAGAAGTGGAACAGAGGGAAGCTCTGGAAATTTGAACTGTAGTTTTTTTTTTCAATTTGATACTGGATTTCAATTCACCTGCAACTAATTGATTAAATTTGCTTAGTTTGTGATGTAATTACTTGATTAGTTCTTTAACATAATTAAATTTTAAATCCAAAAGAAGGATTTTACTTACAGTTTTTTTCTTCTGATAATGGAGAATGAAGATTGTTGTCAGGCTTGCCACTGGAAAAAATTTTGAGTTGCCGATTGATAATCTAATGATAAAACTGGATTATTAGCTGAAGCCTCGATTTGTTTAAGCTGAACTTGTGTTGTCTACAGCCTTGAAAACTTTACAATGCTTGATTTTGAGTTTACTGATTTAAAAGTTTGAAAGAAGAAGCCTTTTTTTTTACATTTTGTTTTGTTTTCTGGTTTGTGAGTTGAAGATTTGAATTTTTTTCTTTCTCTTCTCAGATCTGTTCCTTTTGAGATGAGATAAAAGAATAAAATTAGAAGATGAATTACATATAAAAAATTTATTTTCTATTTTATAAATTTCTAAGGAAAATAGAATTGGTGACATGACACTTGTTAATTTTTTTTCTTCCCTTGAATTACGCTTGTCACCTTAGTCATTATTAGTGTAACACTTGTAATTTATTAATTTTTTTTCTTTATTAACATAATAATTTACATTATATAAATTATTCTTAAACTTATATTTCACATTAACTAATATTAGCTTTATATTAATGCATATTATCAAAAGAGAGTGTTTTGAATTTTTATATACATATTACATAAATTGCATATATATACATTTATAAATCCAAATTATTTTACAAAACATTTATTTTAAAATTTAAATTCAAATTAAAAATCAAATTCAATATATGAATTCAAATTTACCCACATTTGCACTCATACATATATATTCATATATATGAATCAAAATTTAGATTCAAATGATTTTAAAAACTTTTAATATTTCAAAATTTTAAACTCAAAAGAAATTTGAAATTTTTATTCATTTAAGTTATCACTTATTATTTATTTATTTTGTAACTTTTTAAATTATATTATAAAAGTTCAACATTTACCAATTTAAATTGATGAATTTTGGTATGTTACAGATTTCCCCCCTTAAGAAAATTTCATCCTCGAAATTTTAAAGAAAGAGAAAAGCAAGCAGAGAATATACAAATTCAGAAAAGGATAGATAAATGGCTTACCAATTTAAGCCGAGATATCCACTCTGCAATTGGGATAAGACTTTTGCATACTGTCTTCGGTCTCCCAAGTACAGTCTTTTGATCACCGCTCCACTGCACCTTAACCAGTTTCACAATTTTGTTCCTTAATTGCTTTTCCTCATGATCCACAATCTTAATTGGTTCTCTTTTAACTGTTAAATTTAGTGTGATTTCTAGATCCTGCTACACTACCTCTTCGATAATACTTTTTGGATCGTCCATGTACTTTCGAAGACGTGAAACGTAAAATACATCGTGTACGCCGGATAACCAGTTTGGTAGCTGTACTCGGTATGCTAGAGGACTAATCCTTTCCAAAATAGGAGAAGGACCAATGTATCATGGTGCCAGCTTACCAGTCTTCCCAAATCTTACTTTCAAGAAAACAAAATCTTCAACTTGAAATTCCAAAGCTCTTCTTCTGCAGTCGTAATAACTCTTCTGGCGACTCTGAGCAGTTATTAACTTCTTTCGAATAAAATCAACCTTTTTAGTGGCTTCTTTAGTCATATCTGTTCTAAGAACGAGCCTATCACCGGATTCAATCCAGCATGTCGGTGATCGACACGGTTGACCATATAAAGCCTCAAAAGGAGCCATTTCGATACTGGCTTGATAGTTGTTATTATATGAAAATTCGACCAAATGTAAATAGTCTTCCCAAGAACCACCAAAGTCGAGAATACAAGCTCGCAAAAGATCCTCTAATATTCGATTTATCCTTTCAGTCCGCCCATCAGACTGTGGGTGATAAGCAGTGCTGAAATTTAGCTTTGTTCCCAACATAGCCTGAAACGCTTCCCAAAATCTACTAGTGAAGATCGGCTCACAATTACTCACTATACTGCTCGGTATACCATGGAGACGGACAATCTCTTTGATATATAGCTCAGCTAAACTTGCTGCTGTCCGGGTGGATTTCACTGGGATGAAATGGGCTGTTTTGGTTAGACGGTCCACTATAACCCAAATTTCTTCATTTCCCTTCTTGGTTCGTGGCAATCCGTCGATAAAATCCATCGATACCTGATCCCATTTCCATTTTGGTACCTCCAAAGGCTGTAGTAAACCCGCCATCTTCTTCTGGTCGCTTTAATTTGCTGACAGGTAGCACATCGGCTCACATATATAGATATATATCTTTTCATTGTATTCCACCAAAAGGTTCTTTTGATATCTCTATACATTTTATTAACTCCTGGATGGATACTGAGTTTTGACTTATGACATTCATCTAAAACTTCATGCTTCAAATCAGGGAAGTCTGGAACACATATTCTGCCTTTCAACCTTATGACTCCCCTACTATCCATCTCAAAACTAGTGTCTTCTCCTTGGAAAATTCTTTTATAAATTCCCCGAAGAAACTCATCTTCATATTACTTGCTCGCGATCCTCTTAAGAAGAGTGGGAGTGATAACAAGATATGCGAGAACAACATGTCTTCTGCTTAAAGCATCGGTTACTACATTCGCTTTATCGGGTGTATACATAATATCTAAGTCATATGACGCTAGAAATTCTAACCATCGTTGTTGCCGTAGATTTAAATCTTTCCGGGTGAAGAGATACTTTAAAGATTTGTAGTCGGTGAATAATTCAAAATTTTCACCTAAAACAAAGAGAGTTCATTAAGTATATTTATTTAGTTAAGTTAATTTTTTTTATATCGTTAAGAACGCTAAAAAAGTTCTTACCCAGAAGATAGTGTCACCGGATTTTTAGAGTGAAAATAACAGCTAAAAGCTCCAAATTGTGTGTTGGGTAATTTTTCTCATGCGGCCGTAATTGTCTACTCGCGTAGGCAATTACTTTTCCATTTTGCATTAGTACCGCACCTGAACCGTCTCCACAAGCATCGGTATAGACAGATAACCCTTGGTTCCCGTTAATGATAGCGAGAACGGGAGAGGTAGTTAATCTTCTTTTCAATTCCTGGAAGGCTTCATCACATTTTGGAGTCCAATCGAATTTAGCATTCTTCGTTGTCAGCTTAGTCAATGGACTGACCAACTTAGAAAAATCCTGGACAAACTTTCTATAATATCCCGCTAAACCCAGAAAACTTCGAACTTCTCTAGGAGTAGTGGGTCGCTTCCAGTCCAGAATTGCAGAAATCTTGCTTGGATCAACAGAAATGCCTTCTTCATTAACAATATGACCGAGAAATCTGACTTCTTTGACCCAAAAGTGACATTTAGAGAATTTAGCGAATATGATATTCCTCCTTAAAATTTCCAAAACAATTCTGAGATGTTCAGCATGCTCCTCTTCAGTTTTGGAGTAAATCAAGATATCATCAATAAATACAAGGACAAATTTGTTCAATACTTCTCGAAACACATGGGTCATTAAATCTACGAAGTACGCGGGAAAGTTGGTTAGTCCGACGGGCATGATTAACCATTCGTAGAACATGTTAGGACCCCTAAAGGCAGTTAAATGAACACAATCCTCAGCTATTCGCAGTTGATGGAATCCCTGAGCTAAATCCATTTTAGAAAAGAATCGAGCGCCATGAAGTTGATCGAATAGATCATCGATTTTAGGTAAAGCGAATTTGTTCTTGAGAGTTTGTTTATTGAGATCGCGGTAATCTACACACAATCTCAAAGATCCGTCTGATTTAGCCACAAACACGAAAGCTGAACCCCATTCGAAAACACAAGGCCGAATCAATCCTTTTTCTAGCAAATCTCGAGTTTGATTGACTAATTCAAATCTTTCCCTAGGCGCCATCCTGTGACTTGCATGGACGACAGGATGGGCATTGGGTACTAAGTAAATTCGGAATTCTATTTCTCTGTGTAGGGGTAAGGATTTTACTTCTTGAAATACGTCGGAAAATTCTCGAACAATAGGTATAGACTCCAGACTGGGTTCAGGATATGCCAAAGTATACATCAATTTATCTCTCTTGGGACTCGGATCCTCACAAGAGATTTCAATAAAATTTCCAAGGTTTGTTTTGACTAAAATTGTCCGATTATTACAATCCAATTTAGCTTCGTATCTCGATAACCAGTTCATTCCGAGTAAGATTTCAAATTCATTAAATTCGGGGATATAAAGGTTGATAGGAAATTGATAGCAAGCATATGAAATAGGGACTTTCCTACAACACAAACAAAGATTTGTGGGACCTCCAACCGGATTTTTCACACAAATAGGATCGTCAACAAATTCAGTTTTAAGTTCTAATTCATTTACGGTTTGTTGGGAGATAAAGCTATGTGAAGCTCCCATGTCAAATAAAACTCTAACAACTTTATCATAAATAGTAAGGTTACCTTCCAGAACACCTTTTCCTTTATCTGCTTTCGAAGTTGAAGGGTCTTCCTTTATCGCATAAACCTTTGCCACCTTTGCTTGTTTCATCACCGGGTAATTCTTAACAACATGCCTAGGCTTGTGACAATTATAGCATTCTCTATCTCCTTGGACAGTCTTCACCGGTTGTTCCTTCTTAACTTGTTTCTTTGGGTTTTTACAGCTGTTTGAATAATGCCCCTTTTCTTGGCAATTGTAACAAGTTACATTTCTAGCCAAATTTCCTTGACTGCTCCTCTTATCCTTGCCTTGGTGTGGCTTCTTTCCCCTAAACTTTCTTTTTTTCCAATTCTGATTACTTGAATTTCGGTTTTCCCTTGGAATCTCCTGCATATCCAGGGTGGCATACCTATATCCCACATCAATAAGATCCGAAAAAGATTTTTTGACGTGTGCTGTCATCCTTTCGTGATACTTCTTGTTCATTCCACGGATGAACCTTTCATTTTTATTTAGAGGCGTATTTACCAACTCTGGACTGAAACGGGATAATTCGTTGAACTTGTTTAAGTACTCCTCAATGACAAGCTTCCTTGCTTTAAATCCAGAAATTCTTGATACATTCGGGAAATTCCTGCCGACGGCATATAGCGCTTTTCAAACACCTCCTTAAATCGACTCCAAGTAAATTCTTCTTCTGGTTCATCTATTGTGACTGTTTCCCACCAGGCTGAGGCTTCATCTTGGAGTTGCCAAGAAGCAATGAGACGCATTTGATCATCTTGGAGCTTAAGACCTTTAAAGATCTTTTCACATGATCTGATCCAAGCCTGGGCCTCAATAATCGACTCTTTGCCGGTGAACGGCCTACCACCAAGCCTTGAGAAGCTCTTATACAAATCAGCCAGATTCAGCTGATATTGAGTAGGCATAACTGCTTCTGCTGAAGGAGAAACTTAACTTGTTGTTGTAGCATTCCCTTGACCCCTAGCTCTACCTCTTCGCCCGCTCATTCTTACTATCTGTAATTAGTAAGAAACTTGATTTAAATATTCGAACGAGATATCTTGAGGAATATCAGCAGTTAAAGAAAATAGACTAAGAAAATTTGAGGTTTCCGTCTCGGTTTATACTCATTCTAGGGTATATTTCACCCTATCTCTAATGAGCCATCTAATGTGTCCGTAGCTAAAGTTCTTACTCAACCTTTAGCTCTGGTACCACTTGTCACGACCCGAAGTTCAGCGTTCAAAAGTCGACATCAAATACCTCATTTGTATTCGACTGCCGGAGATTCGAACGTCGAATTCCAGTTCGGATGGAGCTTATAACAACATTAGTTGAATATAAACAGCGGAAAATAAATCTGCCAACAACAATATTCCAGATACAACATCACAATACCATTACAACAACATCACCAACATCAGAGTATTTTTATACATATACAACACTACTTCCAAAATAGACCATCACGACAAAACCACAAGTGATTGCATTCCAAGAAAGTCTTCAAAGAAATGAAATGATAGCGAAAATCCAACTAAGAACCTTGAGATCCAAAAAATTTCAAAATATCTCCAAGTTAAAAACCTTCAAAAATCAGTAGCCTCCAAACCATACGACTGCAAAATCCAGCTAGCTCCAAAACACGGAAGACCTGCTACTAGGCTGCCCGCGCGGAAATTATGAGCACCCAGAGTTTAGAATTGAAACAATAAACTCCGGGTCAGTCATGGGACTGGTATGAGTAAAAAAATTTTTTTTATCTTTTAAGAAACAATAAAAGAATTTAAGTTGAAATCCGTAATGCTTTTTGGAAAATGAAACTACCATAAGACCTCCCGCCACACACACAATGCAATCGTAGAATTGGAAGAGATTTCTTCTTATGATAGTCAAATATGCTTGATACGGTGAAATCTCTTTGATATTATTTCTAGTGCATAGTGTAGAAAATATTTTCGAAAGTATAATATTAATCTTGGCTAGCATAGACATTCCGAACTATGCCTGCTATAGCTACCATTTAAACAGTGGGGCGCCACCATAAGTAAATGACGGGTAATACAACTAAAACCGCACTAGGTTCGTATTGGTAATTGGATTTCCAACAAATGGTCAGGCTAAGGAACTTCCTGGGCCACATGGCTACGCCTCTGGAGGGACATCCCGAGAACCTAACCAGATCTCTACCAACACAAGGCCGGGTTACCTCTATAACTAGGTAACTACTGACACGAGTATGCCATCCCCCGGTTGTAACCAACCTTTATCCGGGGCCCCAACAACAATAATCACAAAGTAATATATATATATATATATATATATATATATATATATATATATATATATATTTGCGATATACACATAAGTTAAATATCTGGGCTCCATACCATGATACCACTTCTATCTAGAAGGAAATGCACATACCCTAAGGGGCGCTACCCCCAATAACCTTGTTGCATCTTTCCTGTTTCGACCATTACCGGATTGTGAGGTTCGACGAAGTCTCGTCCATAAAGCTACGCTTTTCACAAAAGCCATGCATTGATCAGCAAACGATCAGCAGCACTCAGCATGCCACATTACCAAGTTGGGAATATACTACTGATAACCTTCAACTACATAACCCCTGAGCTCGTACGTATCAGAGAAGGGTGTTAAGCTAAGAGAATAAATTCTCCGCCACCAACAGAAATGTATTTGAAAGAAATCTTCTTTATATCTCAAAATGTAATGTCAGACATACAATCCATACAAGTCTGTTCCGGGTTCGAACAGAACCGAAGGCACTTCCGAAGAAGTCCTTGCAATCCGGGCATCCACAATCCCGATCGGACTCCCCATCACATATGGTGAACTCTATACCGGAGCAACTCAGTGCAGAGTCATTCGACAGGTCATCCTATCATTCTCGAAGACGTCCGGTCTTCACCACCATCTTCAAATGCTCATCCACTTCGTCGTATCACTATTCGGAATGGGTTATATGACACAAAGGTCCTCTCTCGGCTAAACCGAATAGTGAGCGTCAATTTTAAAAACAGGTGGATATGTCATTCACAAAGATTCACAGGTTCGATGTGGGTTTCAGATAACCAACTGGAATCCGACTCCCTGTCGCATCAAAATTTAAGTGCCGTTTTACGGGCCAAAGGGGTTTCATATTCACATAGAAAATACAGGATCACATCTCAGCACAAAACAATTCATATCACATAGCATCACAATTACAATCAGAGATATCAATCAATACCCATCGTACAATAGTTATCAATCATATACAACTACAAAGAATCAATCGTGTGATATAAACTAATTAATCACATAATTACTTCATTAATAATTTTTAATTAATGATTTGTTATCCTTAATTAAAATTAATTAAATCTTTAATTATTTTCATAATATAATCATTCATTAATTAATTACCCTGATTAATTATCCTTAATTATTCATTAATTAAATCTTAATTACTATTATTAATTAATTATTTCCTTAATTAATTATCTTAATAAATTAATCCTTAATTAATCATTTAATATTAAGTAATTAATTTAAATAGTTATTTTAATTAAATCATTTATTACATAAGTAAATCATAAATCGCCTATTAAATTCAAAAGATAAACTTTCTTATCTTTGTTAACTATTTTAACTTTTCTCGTAAATCTAATTAAATTCATCATGTAAATTGTCTTAAGAGACCAAATTTATTTTGTATAACACTTCATCTTAAAATCATTTTTTTTATTACAATTTATAACCGATTTTTTATAAGTAATGTGACAAAAATTTTATTAAATCAAATTACTGAAAAAAATGTCTTACTTAACTTTAATTTGTTTTAAATCCAAATCAAAACCATCTTTTAAAACATGAGTTTTAAAATTTTAAAAGTTTTGAAATTTATTGCTTTTATTTGAGAAAACAGCCCTGGTATGCTGACTTCCCCGAGCTCCTTCGAGTCTTCCCCGAGGCTTCGTATCGCTTGCTTCGAGTTTCTTCAAAATTCGACCCGAGCTGTTACTTGTTTTTTCTTTCCAAATTTTTTCTAAGTACAACTCGAACAACCCCTAAACCACTTCGAGTTCATGGTCGAGTTCAAAGCCCTATTACCCGATAGCTGCTTCGGGTTCTCCTTTTCTTCCCCAAATTTGTTTCCCCTGACACAACCCAACTGTGTGCACCTGCACAACTTCGCCGACCACCTCTGGTCAAACTGCTTGTCGTCAACACGTCATCGATGATGTGCTCGAGCCTCTTAAACACTCAAAAGTTCGAACAAACCACGATTTTGAAATTTCGTTTCCAAACCCACAACTAGAACGAACAGTGCCTCAAAACAAACACCTCGCACCGACGGCAAAGATCACCAGAAAACTTGAGCCTCCAGCCACGACTCCATCATCCACCCAACTATCTCGTCCCAAAGCCACGTGCAACTCGATGCACGCACGAAGCCCCAGTGACCAATTTTCCGACCATTGCCTATATTAGGGTTAAAAATTTAATCCCCTCGCCGTCGTCACCACAATGAACTAGGACACCTCCAAGCATTTTCCCCCGACTCACCGTAGGCCCTTCCGCCTCCACGCAAAGCCACGACCGTCATTATCATCTCGATGACCGGAATTTTGCAAAACCCCAAATTTGGTTATCTCGGCTTGTCCCAGTGATTACTAACTTAAAAGTTTTTATTTTATTTTCAAAAATCATAATTTTTGATAAGCTTTCAGATGGCATATTTGAAATTAAAATCTACAAGATCTGAAATTAAATATGACTTGAATTTTAACTGTGTTTTCTTGTTCCAGGTTCTAAATCCTGAGTATTAGCCTTTTAAATGTTTTAACTTTAAATCTTAAATGAATTTAAACATTATTTTTATACTTAAATCTAACAAAACTGCCATCAAGAAACTTGAGTTTTTAACAGGCTTTCATAGACAAAAGAAACCTGTAGCTAGAACATGATTATCAACATGCACAGGCAAATGCATAATTCATTTATAGATTTTATTGCATGCAAACCATATTCAACTTTCATACATCATGTATTCAATTAATCAGGTAGAAATCAAGCTTCTTGAATGATTTACTCACAATTTTGGGACTGAAAACAGAAGTGGAATAGAGGGAAGCTTTGGAAATTCGAACTGCTGTTTGTTTTTCCTACTTGGTACTAGATTTCAATTCACCTTCAACTAATTGATTAAATTTGCTTAGTTTGTGGTGTAATTACTTGATTAGTTCTTTAACATAATTAAATTTTAAATCCCAAAGAAGGATTTTACTTACAGTTTTTTTTCTTCTGATAATAGAGAATGAAGATTGTTGTTAGGCTTGCCACTGGAAAAATTTTTGAGTTGCTGATTGATAATCTAATGATAAAACTGGATTATTAGCTGAAGCCTTGATTTGTTTAAGCTGAACTTGTGTTGTCTACAGCCTTGAAAACTTTACAATGCTTGATTTTGAGTTTACTGATTTAAAAGTTTGAAAGAAGAAGCCTTTTTTTATATTTTGCTTTGTTTTCTGGTTTTTGGGTTGAAGATTTGAATTTTTTTCTTTCTCTTCTCAGATCTGTTCCTTTTGAGATGAGATAAAAGAATAAAAGTAGAAGATGAATTACCATAAAATTTTTATTTTCTATTTTATAAATTTCTAGGGAAAATAGAATTGGTAACATGACACTTGTTAAATTTTTTTCTTCCCTTGAATTACACTTATCACCTTAGTCATTATTAGTTTAACACTTGCAATTTATTAATTTTTTTCTTTATTAACATAATAGTTTGCATTATATAAATTATTTTAAAACTTATATGTCCCATTAACAAATATTAGCTTTATATTAATGCATATTATCAAAAGAGTGTTTTGAATTTTTAAATACATATTACGTAAATTGCATAGATATACATTTATAAATCCAAATTATTTTACAAAACATTTATTTTAAAATTTAAATTCAAATTTAAAATCAAATTCAATATATGAATTCAAATTTACCCACATATGCACTCATACATATATATGAATCAAAATTTAGATTCAAATGATTTTAAAAACTTTTAATATTTCAAAATTTTAAACTCAAAAGAAATTTGAAATTTTTATTCATTTAATTTATCACTTATTATTTATTTATTTTGTAGCTTTTTAAATTATATTATAAAAGTTCGACATTTTCTAATTTAAATTGGTGAATTTTGGTATGTTACAAACCAGGTCATTTGAAAAGAGAGTATCCAAATCTGAAGAAATCAAAGTACCCTTCAAACGCTTTCAATAATAAGAGGAAACAGGCTTTCAATGCAACATGGGATGATTCAGATACATCAAGTAACAGTGATTCAGAAACTGAAATTGCCAATATATGCTTCATGGAGAAGAATGACCATATATGGATTTTTAACGTAGAAATTATTGATGTTTTAAATTTTATTTATAATTGATGTCAAATTCTTAGAAAAGAGTACAAGATTAGTCCAGCAGAGATAGATAGATTAAAAATGTTTAATAAAATGTCAACTAAAGAAAAAACAATATCTAGAAGATGAAATTGAATAATGATGGAAATGATTTTACACTTGAAATTTTTGGAAAACTGAAAAGTGAAAATGAATCCTTAAAATCAAAAATCTTCCAAAGAAGTCAAAGATCATCAATCGAAATGACAAAATATCATCAATAGACAATGTTATTTTTAACACAATAAGGGTTTTGATAAAATAAAGACTGATAACAAAGGGAAGGATAATCTAGAAATTTATTATCCACATCTAAACACACTAATAATAAATATGGATTTGGATACACCCCTAATCCCAAATAAAAGAAAAATAACACAAATTTTTTAAGGCTACCAAGTTCAAAACAAAACCTTGAAAATTAAAGTCAAAACTCCTAGATAGGTTCATTAATTTTTGGATTCCTAGAAGGTTAGATAATAAAGATAAAGAAAAATATATTGAAAATTTTGTTATAAAGTACATTTTTCTAATTATTATATTTTGAAAGGGAATTCAAACTCTATATGGGTTTGGCTTCTCTAAATTAACCACATGGACCCCAAAATAAAATTGTAACGACCCGAAATTTTCGATCCAGAAAATTTTAGATAATTAGGAAAAGAAGGAAAGAGAAAAAAGAAGAAACAGAAACAAGTCACAGAAAACTCACAATCGCAGCGGATCCAAATATAATATCACGTAAAATAACAGTTTACAAAACAAAACTGTATAAGTAAATTTACATGTTAATACATCAGAGTTACAACCGTTACACAACTCTGGACCATTTAAAACAACATCCTAAATATACAACAATATGTCATAGCGGAAACACTCCATACGTTCCTGCCTTCCACTTCACCACCTGAGCTTCAAAACGTCCTTACCTGAAAATCTATAATCCTCGGTCTAACCCGAGCATTACATCAAAGTAACACCCGGGTCAGGCTGGAAACCAGCGTGAGTAAAGCCATCTAACATAAAATACCAATGTATAAATTTATTTTAAAACCCAGGGTAACTCATATCAATTTTACAAATTCTCAATTTGATATAGACAACATTTATTTCACACATCAATTTCTAAGTACCAAAACTTAGATTAAATGATCCAATCATTAAATTTACCATCCTATTGATTTCACATACAAAATTTATAAAGAATTGCAGTGGTTTCAGGTATTTACTGATACCCGAACCCGGTCTCTTCGAGTCCCATGTCATCTTAAATCAAATTATTCAAATGAAATGCAATTCAAACTTCAAATACAGGATGTCATTTTTACACATCAATTCATCATCAATAGATAACCACATTACCAATGTACAATCCAACCATATCACAAACATTTCATATCAAAAATATCAAATAATCTGTGACGCCCCACCTCTATACCCATGCTAGCTAAGAACACTACGGAGTAATGCTGTCGACTAGCACGGAGAATAAGGCTGTTGAGGAGCGACCATCCATGTAATTGCTTTGTGCAAGCACCAATATGTCAAATAGTAAAACATGCATTTAATTTCAGAGGAAATCCGACATACCGATACATACTCAAAGCTACTACACAGTGGCTATATAAATTCTTCGGAAACAAATATAGAAATAAGCATAACATAAATCAGTCACAGATAATTCATATCACAAAGGCGGAAATAGATATGAATATTACACTAACACATGAAAGTGTACATCAGAGTAGTGGTCAAAAAGATCCACAATATTAAAAAGAATAGATACAAGTGCTAGACAAAAGAATAAGTATACATCATAGAGTCTGTATCTCAAATGTATACAACAAAAGCTACTAAACTAAAGTAGTTAGCCAAAAGATCAGATGATGGTCCGATAAGTAGTCAAGCAGAAGCACTTGTAAAATCTCAGTCTGACCCGAGTATTATTTAAGAAGAAAATAATAAATGGATCAGTCTAGCTATAAATATCAGATGAAATGATATAGAATAAGAGATATGACTAAACGTATAATAATCACAATGCCAAGCTGTGATAAATAAATAATTGGAAAACCAATAAGAGATTAATCAATATCGCAAGGATCCTCTCAAAGATAAAAAGGAATGTCATACTCCTAATTTCATTCACCAAGCCACAATAAATGACATACATATCAATGCCAATCGTAAAAGTTGGTGAAACATAAATTCCAGAATTCAACACACGAAATCCAGAAATCACAATCAAAGGGAACAACGACGTCGTACAGCGTGACATCCGATGAACCAAATCACAATCAAAGGGAACAACGACGTCGTACAGCGTGACATCCGATGAACCAAATCAAAATCAAAGGGAACAATGACGTCGTACAGCGTGACATCCGATGAACCAAATCACAATCAAAGGGAACAACGACGTCGTACAGCGTGACATCCGATGAACCAAATCAAAATCAAAGGGAACAACGACGTCGTACAGCGTGACATCCGATGAACCAAATCACCATCAAAGGGAACAACGACGTCGTACAACGTGACATCCGATGAACCAAATCACAATCAAAGGGAACAACGACGTCGTACAGCGTGACATCCGATGAGCCAAATCACAATCAAAGGGAACAACGACGTCGTACAGCGTGACATCCGATGAATCAAATCACAATCAAAGGGAACAACGACGTCGTACAACGTGACATCCGATGGTCCAAATCACAAAGACATCACACAATGCTAGTCTAAAACATAAAAATGACCGTCATGATCACCAAGAAGTGTCAATTACAGTAAGCTAGTAAATATATGAGCTTAGCTTCATCTCCCATAACCACTAGCTTAACTTAAATATTTACGAACAAATTGTAAATCTCCACTAGAAAATTGTCACAAGAGATTCAATCGAACAAGTCCAAGAATTAACCAACGAAGTAAACGCAAGCGTTTCATACCACTCGTTTTACTAAGTCGTTTCATTAGATTTCTCATACGAGTGAGGTAAAGGCTTGTATATACTAATAGATTGGAAAACGGTTTAAGAAAACAAGCTTTCTAATAAAATAGTGTTGAAATCATTTGAAGAAAGAGTTTTGATATTTACTACTAGTATAGAAAACCTTTATATTTTTAAAGTGACAAATCACAAAGAAGATTGTAGGAACAATCAATCACTAAAATTCACATTCGAAGTCGTGAATGAAAATCCAAGAAATCGATACCGAACCCATCAAAGTGGATATATTCTAAATTGCCAAAGAAAATAAGTCATCAAAGCCGATAAGAAATGATAACAACAAAAGGGAAACAACACGAATCGATTAAAGTTGGAAGTTCAGACAACTAGGCAAAATAGGCATAGTTGGCAAATAGCAGCAGGTCGGTCAACCGAACTCCCTGAGTCGGTTGACCCGAACCAGAGGTTGGAAGTGCTCGGGCAACAGGTCGGTCGACCGGCCCAGGGGCTCGGTTGGCCGAAGCCTGTAACCAGCACTTCCAAACAGAAGCAGGAAGTGCCTGGGGAACAGGTCGGTCGACCGGAGCCTGAGCTCGGTCGACCGAACCTGTATACTTGCACTTCCTACCCTATTTCAAAAGAGGTGCAAACTTCCTCAATTTGCAAACTAGCGAGCAACGGCACTAAGGGTTTACGCCAATTGACTACCCGGCCATAGAAGCTCTTTGATTCATCACCAAAAACATGATCAAAACATCAAAGTTATGATTTTTAAAGAATTGAACCCAAAACACCAAAAATTGGAATATTCACAAAAGCAATCCAAACCAAAAGCAAATGCACATGAATAAGTGTTAAGAATTCATACCTAACAATCGAAGATAGTTATAGACTAAGATGTGAGATAAAAATCTCACCTTTGAACCCAAACAATAGAAGAAGAAGCTTGAAAGCAAAGGGAGAATCAACCACTCTTCAACTCAACCCAAACGAGCTTGAATCTATGCTCAAAAGAAGAACATTCCCAAAGTTAGGTTTAAGAATTTTCTGAAATCAAAGAGAGAATGAGTTGGAGAAGAAGAAGGAGATGCTTACTAATGGGTTCTCTTTGTTTTTGGAGCAAGAACTTGAGCTAGCAAGAGGAACTGGGCTTGGAGTTTTAATTTCCCATCTCTCCCACCATTGATGCTTTAGAACTGAATAGAGGAGGAAGTGAGAGTGAATGGGGAGGAGTGGTTCAGATTTGAGTATAAGTTAAACATAGGGCTGAACCCAACCCAAACCCAAAGTAAAAAGTAGCAAAAATCAACTTAATCCAAACATATCGAAGCTTATACTCAAAAAGGTTGCAAACGGCATTTTGAACTCAATGGGAGGGGTCTCGAGTCCTAATTCGACTGTTTTCAAAAAGTAGCTTTTTGGACCAAAATCCGACGAACAATAAAATATTTAAATAAAACATTTAAATATAAAATCGATAAATATGCGGGTTGTTACAGACTCCCCTCCTTGAAGAAATTACGTCCTCGCAATACTTAAGAAGAAAATAAGAAGTAACAACCATAGAAGCATATCAGCACAAAAGAAAATTTGAAATAGGAAGTTCACCACGAGGAGCACGAAAGAGTAAGCCTGAACGAGATCGCTCGATGAATTCTCTGGATTCCCTAGAGCAATCCTTAGGATTTGAGAACCATTGAACTCTCACAAGAAGAACATCTTTACTCCGAGGGCGCTCAACCTCCGAAGTAATGATGCGAATGGAATGTTGCTCATAAGTCAAAACTGGTGAGACTTCAATTTCATCAATAACACCGGCTCGAGAATAAAAATAGGAAACCTAAAAGCATTTCCATAGTTAAAAGACGCAGAAAACGTCAAGAATAGCAGAAAATTGAGCCAGTGCAACGGCGTAGTACAGAAACGGTACGCCCGAGAAACTAGAAACTCGAATAATTTGGAACACCGACGTAGTACAAAAACGGTACGTCCAATGAACCGATAAACCGGTACAACGATGTAGTATAATAATGGTACATCCATTGATCCAGATAAGACGGAACATCGATGTAGTATAATAACAGTACCTCCGATGAACCGAACACCATAAAAGAACATCGGACACCAGTCCATAAAAGGAATGAGATAAAGCTCGATAAAACGAAGTATATCAAAACGTCCGATGAAATTAATAAAAAGATAATTCCATTCAGACATCATCAAAGAATCAACCACTTGTTGCTTATGACAAAGCGCATTGGCAACACGATTCCCCTTCCGGGAATAAAAAGAGTATCAGGATCATAAGATGCCAGGAACTCGAGTCAACATGAAGTTCCTTATGAGAAAATAAATATTCCAAAGATTTATGATGGAGGTGGAGAACAAATTTCTTCCCCAAAAATGATGATGCCAAACTCTAAAAGTAAAAACAATAGCCGCGAGCACTAGATCATGAGCGGCATATCTAGTCTCGATAAGCTATAACGATTTAGAAGCACAAGTGATAGCACGTTCTCATTTGCAAGAGAGCGGCATCAAAACCAATACGATTAGCATTGGTACAAAAGATAAAGTCTTGGTTCCCCACGGGAATCACAAGAATAAGAGTATCGAAAAGAAAGAACTTTTAAATAATTTTCTTTCCCGAAAAGCTTAAACTTTCAAAATCTCAACTATCTCAATGTAAAAGTCTTTCTAGAAAAATTTACATTTTACAAGTCAATATATCGTGTCTGACTGTCTCATCAAAGCGTTTAAGAAATTCCTATCGATAACGTTGATCAAGCGCATCGACCAAAATTCTTAAAACACTAAATGGGCAATATAATCACGAAATCATATTCTATAGGATAAGTAAGTTTCTCAAAAACTTCTAAGAATATTCTTTGTTCGTTTTAAGAACAAAAATCCAGCTATACTTCTAAATAAATCTTATGAAAAAGATTTTGAAAAATTTTAAATTGCTATTTTCATCCAAAATCAATAAATGCAAAAATGGACTTATCAAGATATTCATAGAATACTCGATTTATGAAATGGATGAAACAAGATGGGCAAACTGAATGACATAATAAGTCATTCATAAGAATCATAACCAGTGTGGAATGCGGTAAGTGGAATGCTAACTTCTGCAACTCGTAGCAAATGAAAATCGGTGGCAAGATCAAACTGGAAAGACCTTAACACCACTCAAAAGATTGCTTAGGTGATAATCCTAAGACAAGCTCAAAGATTCCGTAAAATTCACAACTACCCAAATGAGAGAAATAATGCTCTACTCAACATGTGAGCTTAAAGAATAAAATGATGCCATCAATTTTTAAATCAAAATCATAAAGGAAAAATAGAAATCTGCTTAACAGATTGAAAATGTCGAAGATGGATAGTCCACTCGAGAAAATAGGATATAGGCTTCATTAATGATTAAGCCAATCCTATCGCACAAATCAATTCCGGAGCCTAAGTAAAAATATCGGCTCGGAAAGAAAAATCACATAAAATAATTTCGACATCAAATAAAAAAGCAAATTGAGTGTTGCGGATCCACCTACCGGATTCACAATTCTCAAAGAAGTCATCAAGCCCAAAATATTTAAAGAAAAAGAATCAACAAGTTCTTTTGGTATAAAATAGTGAGATGGAACCCATATCAAAAAGAACACGAACAAGATAATCACAAAGCAAATGTCATCAAGGATTGAATGAGAAATACCTTGACCATGAGAAGTGTTACCAGGAGCTTGCACAATATTCAGCTCTCCCTCTCTCCTACTTTGAAGAATGGGATATGTAGATATAAGATTACCTGAACTTTTGCAATAACGGCAAAAGAGAGGTTTCGGGCACTCCCTTGCATAGTGGTCCGTGGAACCACAATTGTAGCATCGTCCACGACTAGAGACATGAGACTTTGCTACCGCAGTTTGTTGCTTCCCTTTCTTGATGGGATTGGGGCCTTCGAATTTAATAGGCCTCTTCATGTTGTTGTTGAAGTTCTGTTTGGCACGCACAACTTCAATATCGCTTTCTCTATCGGCCTCTTCAAGGCGAAGAGCGATATAAATAAGCTGATCAAATGAAACCTCAAGTTTCAAAAGCAATGGCTTCTTAAGATTCTTATTCAAGCCACAGACAAATCTCTGATTTTTCTTCATTGGGGTATTAATATACGCAACCCCGTATTTAGAAAGAGATTCGAAGGATGCGACATACTCTGTCACAGAAGATTCACCTTGAACAAGGTCTATAAAACGCCGGGCTAAAGTTACTTTCTCAGCCTCCGACACAAACTTTAGTTCGAACCGTTCCCGGAATTGCTCCCAAGTAAGATCTGCTTCGATAATCTCCAAAGTCAAGAGCTCATACCAATCTAACACTCTTTCTTGGAGCATGCTAGAAGCCACTTGGACTCGATGTAGATCAATAAGGTTCATGCGAGAAAAGATACGATCACATGATTTGAGCCAAGCTTGAATTTCTATAACACTCTTGGATCCTTTGAATGGCCTTCCACCCAAATCGGTATAGTCTCTGCACAAGCGTGCAAAACCAGATCTAGGATGAGTAGGCTTTGGATTGGGACCGGCTGCTTGAGCGTTCTTTACTAGATCAAGAAGCTGCTGGGCAGACATAAAAACTCCATCTTGGGGAGTAGCACTAGATTGACCGGCGCTGGGACGGCCTGGTCTAACCATTTCTCTTCTTTAAGAAAGAAATAAAGAAGAAGAAAAGTTATTCTCAAGATAAATATCAAGCAATTCTTGATAGATAAAACAAGGAATCATAAAGAAAATAGGATGAACTGGTACGAAGACTCGAATTAAATCCTAAAGCACGACTCCTAAGAAAAACTTAGGACGATGATCCTTGTTATAATATTCCATATTGTTCCGAAGTTTGGCTCTGATACCAAGCTGTGAAGCCCCACCTCTATACCCATGCTAGCCAAGAACACTACGGAGTAATGCTGTCGACTAGCACGGAGAATAAGGCTGTTGAAGAGCGACCATCCATGTAATTGCTTTGTGCGAGCACCGATATGTCAGATAGTAAAACATGCATTAGAGGAAATCCGACATACTGATACAAACTCAAAGCTACTACACAGTGGCTATATAAATTCTTCGGAAACAAACATAGAAATAAGCATAACATAAATCAGTCACAGATAATTCATATCACAAAGGCGGAAATAGATATGAATATTACACTAACACATGAAAGTGTACATCAGAGTAGTGGTCAAAAAGATCCAAAATATCAAAAAGAATAGATACAAGTGCTAGAAAAAAGAATAAGTATACATCATAGAGTCTGTATCTCAAATGTATACAACAAAAACTACTAAAATAAAGTAGTTAGACAAAAGATCAGATGATGGTCCGATAAGAAGTCAAGCAGAAGCACCTGTAAAATCTCAGTCTGACCTGAGTATTATTTAAGAAGAAAATAATAAACAGATCAGTCTAGCTATAAATATCAGATGAAATGATATAGAATAAGAGATATGACTAAACGTATAATAATCACAATGCTAAGCTATGATAAATAAATAATTGAAAAACCAATAAGAGATTAATCAATATCGCAAGGATCCTCTCAAAGATAAAAAGGAATGTCATACTCCTAATTTCATTCACCAAGCCACAATAAATGACATACATATCAATGCCAATCGTAAAAGTTGGTGAAACATAAATTCCAGAATTCAACACATGAAATCCAGAAATCACAATCAAAGGGAACAACGACATCGTACAGCGTGACATCCGATGAACCAAATCACAATCAAAGGGAACAAGGACGTCGTACAGCGTGACATCCGATGAACCAAATCAAAATCAAAGGGAACAACGACGTCGTACAGCGTGACATGACGTCGTACAGCGTGACATCCGATGAACCAAATCACAATCAAAGGGAACAACGACGTCGTATAGCGTGACATCCGATGAACCAAATCACAATCAAAGGGAACAACGACGTCGTACAGCGTGACATCCGATGAGCCAAATCACAATCAAAGGGAACAACGACGTCATACAGCGTGACATCCGATGAACCAAATCACAATCAAAGGGAACAACGACGTCGTCCAGCGTAACATCCGATGGTCCAAATCACAAAGACATCGCACAATGCTAGTCTAAAACATAAAAATGACCGTCATGATCACCAAGAAGTGTCAATTACAGTAAGCTAGTAAATATATGAGCTTAGCTTCATGTTCCATAACCACTAGCTTAACTTAAATATTTACGAACAAATTGTAAATCTCCACTAGAAAATTGTCACAAGAGATTCAATCGAACAAGTCCAAGAATTAACCAACGAAGTAAACACAAGCGTTTCATACCACTCGTTTTACTAAGTCGTTTAATTAGATTTCTCATACGAGTGAGGTAAAGGCTTGTATATACTAATAGATTGGAAAACGATTTAAGAAAACGAGCTTTGTAATAAAATAGTGTTGAAATCATTTGAAGAAAGAGTTTTGATATTTACTACTAGTATAGAAAACCTTTATATTTTTAAAGTGACAAATCACAAAGAAGATTGTAGGAACAATCAATCACTAAAATTCACATTCGAAGTCGTGAATGAAAATCCAAGAAATCGATACCGAACCCATCAAAGTGGATATATCCTAAATTCCCAAAGAAAATAAGTCATCAAAGCCGATGAGAAATGATAACAACAAAAGGGAAACAACACGAATCGATTAAAGTTGGAAGTTCAGACAACTAGGCTAAATAGGCATAGTTGGCAAATAGCAGCCGGTCGGTCAACCGGACTCCCTGAGTCGGTTGACCGAACCAGAGGTTGGAAGTGCTCGGGCAACAGGTCGGTCGACCGGCCCAGGGGCTCGGTCGGCCGAAGCCTGTAACCAGCATTTCCAAACAGAGGCAGGAAGTGCATAGGGAGCAGGTCGGTCGACCGGACCCTGAGCTCGGTCGGCCGAACCTGTATACTTGTACTTCCTACCCTATTTCAAAAGAGGTGCAAACTTCCTCAATTTGCAAACCGGCGAGCAACGGCACTAAGGGTTTACGCCAATCGACTACCCGGCCATAGAAGCTCTTTGGTTCGTCACCAAAAACATGATCAAAACATCAAAGTTATGATTTTTAAAGAATTGAACCCAAAACACCAAAAATTGGAATATTCACAAAAGCAATCCAAACCAAAAGCAAATGCACACGAATAAGTGTTAGGAATTCATACCTAACAATCGAAGATAGTTATAGACTAAGACGTGAGATAAAAATCTCACCTTTGAACCCAAACAATAGAAGAAGAAGCTTGAAAGCAAAGGGAGAATCAACCACTCTTCAACTTAACCCAAACGAGCTTGAATCTATGCTCAAAAGAAGAAATTCCCAAAGTTAGGTTTAGGAATTTTCTGAAATCAAAGAGAGAATGAGTTGGAGAAGAAGAAGGAGATGCTTACTAATGGGTTCTCTTTGTTTTTGGAGCAAGAACTTGAGCTAGCAAGAGGAACTAGGGCTTGGAGTTTTAATTTCCCATCTCTCCCACCATTGATGCTTTAGAACTGAATAGAGGAGGAAGTGAGAGTGAATGGGGAGGAGTGGTTCAGATTTGAGTATAAGTTAAACATAGGGCTGAACCCAACCCAAACCCAAAGTAAAAAGTAGCAAAAATCAACTTACTCCAAACATATCGAAGCTTATACTCAAAAAGGTTGCAAACGGCATTTTGAACTCAATGGGAGGGGTCTCGAGTCTTAATTCGACTGTTTGCAAAAAGTAGCTTTTTGGACCAAAATCCGACGAACGATAAAATATTTAAACAAAATATTTAAATATAAAATCGATAAATATGCGGGTTGTTACATAATCCAAATCCTTTAATATCATTCAATCATTCATAAGCAAGATTTCTTAGTCTCACCATTCCAATTAATATTAATAAATTAAATTAATTTCTCCAATCACTCTTAGTCTTGCTTACTTAACCTTAACTTATTACAAACCATAAATCAATCATCCCTTAAATGTCCTCTTTAATTACATAAATCATTAGTTAATTATTCAAATTACTTATTTTATAATCACTGACAAGTATTAATTATCCTTTAATTAATCACACTTATAAATTAACCAACCCTTAATTAATTCCTTAAATAATCAATTTTTACACTTAGCAATTAATCCTTAATTACTCCCCTTAAGTAATTTACTTTTAATTAATTACTTCATCTAGGAATTAACCCATAATCACTCAGGTTAAATTAATTAACTCTTAATTACTTTCATTAGTAAACTAAATACATTTATTTATATACCTTAAATTGTCACATTAAATAATTAATTGTTCTTTAATTAATATATTAGGTAATTACTCCACACTTACTCTAAGTAATTATACTTTATTAATTAGTTAATCTCATTTAGTAATTATCCATTAATTACTAATTAATGATCATTTCATTAACCTCTAATTAGTTACATTAATCAATTAATCCTCTAATTAACCACATTAATTGATTAATCATATTTATTAATTTATCTTCCTTTAATTACCTAAAACCCTAATTAATCAAGGATAAACCATTTATCTTAACTCATCTCTTACTAAATATTATTTTGAAATACTAAAAGATATGAATTACATAATTATTCCAATATATGATTTACCAAATGAGCTAATCTTAGAACAATTTATCTTCGAAATTCAAACTTCCGAATCTTCCTTGGTAACCTAATCAATATCATTGCTTGAAAACCCCTTTTTAAAACATGATAATAAAATCTGTTATTAACAAATGGATTAAACATTTTACCTTCTAAATTAGCTATTTGATTATATTATTTAGGTTTAGGTTTAAATAAACTTAATTTTAAGTCAAATAAAATATTCAACTTTTATTTATCAACACTTAAATTTATTTAAGTAAATAGCCTAAAACTGGTTTCATTTTTATTTTTAACCTAACATTTATTACCTTTACCTTATTTTCTTACCCAAGGAGAAAGAAACCCGAGCGAACTCAAAGATTCTCGAGCAGCTCCTTATTACTTCACAATCCAACCTGCTTTAAGTCAAACCCACAACCCACTCGAGATCGACCCCTGCTCCTTTTTCTTCTCCGATAATCAAAAATCTCAGACACGTATATGACACGCGTGAACGTGCACAGATGGTCGGAGCATCTTCGACCATCGCCACCACTTCAGACAAGTAAATAACAACTCTCACTTATAATTTCGACCTACAAATCATCTGAATGACCATCAAATCAAAATCAAGCAAACGACGAAAACATCGAACCCGTCCCAATCAACAGATTCGCAAATCACCATCTCCTCCGACCATCTGATGTCTCGCCATCGAGCCCTGACAATCTCCTTGCTTTCCTCTTTTTATTCCCCCACCATCGATCGCCTAAAAATCCTCCATGACGATGAATATCTCCGGCAAACGACTCAGACAAAAATGCTGGTAAAACCCTAAATTATGTCATGCCATCAACCACGACTCCCAAAAAAACGTGAAATCATTTTCTCTCAACCCCTGGCCTATAATCTTCCTCTGGCCATAAGCACGTTGTCACCGGTCAACTCATTTGCCGGAATTTGATGATATACCCAATTCCAGTAATCTCCCAATTTCTCAAAAATCATGAACATAAAAATCATAAGATTTCCATCTAAAACCTTTATATTCGAATACAATTCGATTTATATGATCAAAACTTGCATTATTAAAAATTAATTTCTTGTCTTGAAATTTTATTTCTACTGATTCATATTTTTAGAAGTAATTACCTGATATACAGGCTAGGAAATATTTTAAAAATTAGTATTCTGATAGAACAAACAAATATGGTTTACAATTCATAGCCTATAGAAGATTAGATAAGGGGTTTTGATTTCTTTTTATTTTATTTTATTTTATCAACTCTGAATCCTGTAAAACCTGGATCAAAGCTCCGTGTGTATATAAATACTGACATGCACACCATCCAATACACATTTCACTAACATGCAAGCATCATACCATATTTTCCCCAACACTATTTCAAATAATATTCATAAATATCAAGATTGCACAGATTTAAGCTATTTGATAAGGTTGTTTACTCACCTGAACTGGGACAGTATTATTTTTTTCGGTTGATCTGGATCTGATTTGCATCTACTTTGCTTGATCTGGATTTTGATCTTGAAGCTTGATTGTATAAACTTTGATTTGCTTGATCCTGATCCTTGTATCAGGCTTTAATTTGTTTTGTCTTTATTTTTTTGAAGATGGAAGAAAATATCATTAGTTTAGGCTGAGGTTGATATTGATCTATTTCTTTTTAGTTCAATAAGAAAGAAAAAGAAGAGGATTCAGAAGTTTTTAACTGGAATCCAGTTTTTTTCACTAATCCATAAGGAAAAGATTATACTACCATTTGTTAATTTTGTTTTTGCATGTTACTAAGTTTACATATGTCATTATATTTTACAAATGTTAAATGTAGTAATTTAGATTTTTACAAATGTCAAAAAATTAATATATGAATTATGCGTTTATTTATTTATGTTTATGATTTAACTTAATTTTGTCATCAATGTTTTATGTTTACAAATGTATATACGTATAACTATGTTTTATTCCAAATATTAAAAGAAAAGTGTTTAGAATTATATATTTTTATTAACCTTGTTTAAATTTTATACTTAAGTTGCCATAATACTTAAACTGATAACTATATATATGATTAAACTTTATTAGCCTTGAAAATTATTATATTGAACTTAAACTATAGCTAACCATTTACAATACATATACATACGTATTATAATAGAAAACATATTTATTTGTAAAAGATAAATTTTGCCAAATTGAATAATTATAAAAGAAGGTCATTAAACAAATATTATCACTAAATATCTATTCACATATTATTATTCAGCATTTATTATAATTTAAATTCATATATGTGTGTGTGTGTGTGTGTGTGTATATATATATATATATGTCAGAATTTTATTTGTTCAATCAAATAAAATTAGTCTCTCAATTGAGAAAGTTAGTTAATTATCTAATTTACGGATGTTAAAAAATCTGGGTTATCACATTCCTCCCTCCTTAGAATCTTTTCATCCCCGAAAAGGAACGAAGCTAGAATTTTATTAGAATACTTAATATTAGTTAAATTTCCTCTTTGAACATTTTTAAAACATTTTAAAATATATATAACATTGCCAAAATATTTTTATAAAAATATCATTTTATAACTCGATGTCTCAACCAGCCATCCTTGTTCTCACAGAAATTTGGTCATACGTTGATGAGGCGTAAGACTAAAAACTATAAGTACTCGGTAAACCTGTTTTCAACACCCAGTGAAAATACTTGGAAAATAATTTTACTGAAAATTTAGGAAACATTTTTGAAAATAGAGGAAATATATTTGGTGAGAATGCTCTGGAAATCATCACACCCATCCACGGTCGTAGTTACATCCTGGTCACGTTGCCATCACAGCAAAAGTCCATGTAACTGTAGGTAATCCGCGCCCCTCGATTGCGCCATGGAACCTATAACAGATCGCAATTACATCCCAGGGTTACGTTGTCATCACAGAAAAAGTCCATGTAATTGTAGGCAACATCGCCCTCGATTTTCGCTGCCAAAAAAGAAACTTATCCACTCCCACATAGGTCGCAGTCTACCGATGTAATATCAAATGCAGATTGTTGGCTCTCAGCAGCACACACAACTTTCGATATGTTACCTTAGGTCGCAATGTACCGATATAAAATCAAACATAGACTGTTGGCTCTCAACAACACACACGACTTTCGCTATGGTCTGTAGTAGATCGCAGTGACATCGAGTTACACTGTTGTCACAACATAACTCAAATGCCTCTGTAGGCCTCAACGCCTCGACCTTAGCTACACACTACACAAAATCCTCAGGAACTAGTTTTTTTCGGACTCCTCACAAGATCAACTTTAGAACATCCCCCTTTGAGGCTCAAGGCAGTACCAACTTATGGTACTCCTGAGAAGTTCATATCAAGGGAGCGCCTTTTCCTCCAAAGCCATTTTCAAAACACTTTATACTATACACATATTCCAAATCATACACCTAGTATGAATCCCATATAAATCTTCTTTTCACAAAATCGATTATCCCAAAAATCGATAATTCTCAAACTAGGCTTTCCAAATTTCAAAATTGATTTTTCTCCAAAAATCAAAAGCCTTTCCAAAGCTCATAGGTTCCAAAGACCTTTCCCAAAATCCTCATAAGATTCTTTATATATATATATATATATATATATATATATATATATATATATATATAATTTTTTAAAACTTTGGATCATTTCAAACTTGCATAAATTCCCTTTTTATACTTCAAATACTTTCAAATACCCTTTTATTTATGGCTAGATTCATCAAGGGAAGATTTATCTGATATAACAGATATATATAACTTTACCAAATCAAATATCCAAAATTTGATTACTGTCCTATAAAGTTATTAGCCATATTCCCTTTCTACCATAGTAATCTTTATTTGATCACGTATTTCACAAAATAAACTTTTCATTTCAATTTTTTTTTTCAGTTCTTATCCACAAATTTCCAAATATCAATTTCATTCTAACCCGTACGATGTACTCATATAATCAGTACGCTATATCAATCGATCGCTCACTCGATCACACAATTTCACTTTCGAACTAGTATCATCCACCCGACTTCCTAGTGCAGACTCAGATCTGGTTTCTTGATCAGAAACTGTCATTCTCCTTGCATAGCAATAACTATGATAAAGAATATCCTGAACCAATCAACAATCCATATCCAGCTTCGCCGTCGAAAATCGAGTGAAAAATCCCAACTAGGATCGATGTAACTATCTTGAAATTCTATGCTCGAATCTGGATCAAATCACTATGTGAATAGAATAATATACGTACATCCTATGTATTTATCTCCATTGATTTTTCGCTAAATCAATTTCTCCTATCTATTCACATTCACTTTAATTTCTATCTACTTATTCACAATTATTTCAATTCCATTTGGATTACCACTCTAACCCTTATCTCAATTGGTAATTAATCATAAACAGTTTGCACTCTGGCCAACTTTTAAATTTAGAAAATAGCTTGAAAAGTTTAAAATAGATAAGTAGTTGAAAAATAATTATTAGTTTGTAAAATAGCTGTAAAATAGTTAAGTAATTGTAAAATAGTTGAAAAATAGTCAAATAGATAAATTTTAAATAATTGCAAAATAGTTGTAAAATCGTAATTAGTTTGTAAAATAGTTGAAAAATAGTATTTAGTTTATAAAACAGTTGAAAATTTGTCAAATAATTCCAAAAACAATTTGTAAAATAAGTACAAGATAGTTTTGGGTTTAAAAAGAAAAAATGTATAGTAAATAGTTTGAAAAAATAGATTTATTTTAAATAATTTATTTTGAAAATAGTCCAGAGTCAAACTGTTCAATTCCCAATGTTCATCCCCAAAAATCTAATTTAAATTTACACTTCCATTTAAATTGACTCAATTCCAATTTAAATAACTTCAATTTCCATTGAAATTGATTTAATCCCAATTCAAGTTGAATTAACCTAAATTTCTTTCTGAATTCAAATCAAATTACAGTTGAATTTTAAACCTATTCAATTTTAATCACAATTTCAATTGATTCAAAAAATTTCAAATTGAACCAATTTCAATTCATATCAATTCCAGTTTCCACTTTTTAAATCATCTCGAATTATATAAATTCGAGTTCAATTTTTAAATGTTGATTTAATCCCATAAATCAAATCAACTTATATCTTTAAATCATTCAATTCTGAATCCAAATTCCACTTTTAACCTATTTCAAAGTTCAAATAATAGTTCAAATCTTTTTTAAACAACTCAATCCTTGAAATTCAATTTATCACCAAATTTCAATTTTGAAACCAAACCTTCGAAATTTCAGTTGAAATTTTATCTTGAACATTCAAATCTTAAGTTCAAAAATGATTCCATTTTATCTTAATAATGGATATATTACCACACCCCATATCTTCATTCATTTAAACAAATCCAATTTCAGCTTAAAGATTATTAATAACAACAGGATGATATCATTCAAATTATTTTAGAACATTCATCCATTTCTAACTTTCAAATCTCAAACCCATTTTGAGATCACACAAACTCCCAATTCAAAATAACCATTTAACTTTCCATGTTAAATCCCAATTTCATCTTGAAATTTCCAATTCAGGCTGCTTGTTAAATTATTTAACTTTTCCAAAGTCAAATTCAGTTTACTTAATCCAGCCAACCTTACCCAATTTGAATTCTCATTTCAAATTCTAAACTTCACGTGGATAATCTTCCCACTTATAAGTTCAAAAACTTATCACTTTGGGTATCACATCTCATTCCAAATTTAAAACTCAACATTTAGAGTTTATTTCAAATTATCTTTGATACTATGTATATCCCTCATCTATACATATTTATTTCCTTTACATACCAAGTTATCCTTAAATTTTAAACCACCTTTGGTTTTAAATCCAAAACAAATTCCTTTAAATTTCAAACAAATCTTGTTTGAAATAGGACCCTTTTATTCAAATACAAAATATTAATTATTATTTCTTTATCACTTTGAAACAATTTTCAAATTTCTGGACCTAGATTTAAAACTTCACAATTTAGATCAACTTCAGTTACAATTTATAGGTCATACTTGCCTAAATACTTTACTTCCCTAAAACATTGCACTTTTACTTACTCATTAATACAAATTTTATTATTAAACACAATAATTATTTATGATAATAACCAAGATTATCATATTTGGAAACCAATTCATTATTATCTTATTCTGTAACTCTTCCCCAAATTCAAGATTTTAGTTTCAGATTTGAATCCATTTCAAACTTATCCTTATTCAATTTAAATTTGGTTATATTACTTTACCACTTATATTTAATTCAAAGGATTTAACAACCAATTACCTTAATATTTATTTAGAAATAAATATTGCTTTATATATCAAAACATAATCTTATATAAAAATCATTTATTTTTTAAACCATTTAAAAATTTTATATAAGAAAATAACAAGTATGCACTCATATTTATATATATATAGACACACACACACACTCTCAACCCGTTCTAGGGTACCATTGACCCTATCCTTAATGAGTAATCCCACAAGAACCAAGGTTCTCGCTTAACCTTCTGCTTTGATACAAAATATAACGACCCAAAATTTTCGATCCAGAAAATTTCAAATAGTTAGGAAAAGAAGGAAAGAGAAAAAAGAAGAAACAGAAACAAGTCACAGAAAACTCACATTCGCAGCGGATCCAAATATAATATCACATAAAATAATAGTTTACAAAACAAAACTGTATCATTTTAATACATCAGAGTTACCACTGTTACACAACTCTGGACCGTTTGAAACAATATGTCCTAGATATACAACAATATGTCACAAAGGAAACACTCCATACGTTCCTGCCTTCCAGCTCGCCACTTGAGCTCCAAAACGTCCTTACTTAAAAATCTTTAATACTCGGTCTGACCCGAGCATTACATCAAAGTAATACCCTGGTCAGGTTGGAAACCAGCATAAGTAAACCCATCTAACATGAAATACCAATGTATAAACTTATTTTAAAACCCAGGGTAACTCATATCAATTTTACAAATTCTCAATTTGATATAGACAACATTTATTTCACACATTAATTTCCAAGTACCAAAACTTAGATTAAATGGTCCAACAATTAAATTTATCCACTTTCCAGCCTATTGATTTCACATACCAAATCTATAAAGAATTGCAGTGGTTTCGGGTATTTACTGATACCCGAACCCGGTCTCTTCGAGTCCCATGTCATCCTAAATCAAATTAATGAAATGCAATTCAAACTTTAAATACAGGATGTCACTTTTACACATCAATTCATCATCAATAGATAACCACATTACCACTGTACAATCCAACCATATCACAAACATTTCATATCAAAAACATCAAATAATCCAAACCCTTCAATAACATTCAATCATTCACAAGCAAGATTTCTTAGTCTCACCGTTCCAATTAATTTAAATAAATTAAATTAATTTCTCCAATTACTCTTAGTCTTGCTTACTTAACATTAACTTATTACAAACCATAAATCAGTCATCCCTTAAATGTCCTCTTTAATTACATTAATCCTTAATTAATTACTCGAATTACTTATTTTATAATCACTCACATTGATTAATTATCCTTTAATTAATCACACTTATAAATTAACCAACCCTTAATTGATTTCTTAATTAATCGATTTTTTACACTTAGTAATTAATCCTTAATTACTCCCCTTAAGTAATTTACTTTTAATTAATTACTTTATCTAGGAATTAATCCATAATCACTCAGGTTAAATTAATTAACTCTTAATTACTTTCATTAGTAAACTAAATACATTTATTTATATACCTTAAATTGTCACATTAAATAATTAATTATATTAGGTAATTACTCTTTAATCACTTACTCTAAGTAATTATACTTTATTAATTAATTAACCTTATTTAGTAATTATCCATTAATTACTAACTAATGATCCCTTCATTAACCTCTAATTAGTTACATTAATCAATTAATCCTCTAATTAACCACATTAATTGATTAATCATATTTATTAATTTATCTTCCTTTGATTACCTAAAGCCTTAATTAATCAAGGATAAACCATTTATCTTAACTCATCTCTTACTAAATTTTATTTTGAAATACTTAGAGATATGAATTACATAATTATTCCAATATATGATTTACCAAATCAGCTAATCTTAAAACAATTTATCTTCGAAATTCAAACTTCCAAATCTTCCTTGGTAGCCTAATCAATATCTTTGCTTGAAAACCCCTTTTTAAAACATGATAATAAAATCTGTTATTAACAAATGGATTAAACAATTTTACCTTCTAAATTAGCTATTTGATTATACTATTTAAGTTTAAGTTTAAATAAACTTAAATCTTAACAAATTTTTAAGTAAAATAAAATATTAAACTTGTATTTATCAACACTTAAATTTATTTAAGTAAATAGCCGAAAACAGTTTCATGTTTATTTTTAAACTTTAACATTTATTACCTTTACCTTATTTGCTTACCTAAGGAAAAAGAAACCGGAGCCGAACTCAAAGATTCCCGAGCAGCTCCTTGTTACTTCACAACCCAACCTGCTTTGAGTCAAACCCACAACCCACTCGAGATTGACCCCTGCTCCATTTTCTACCCCGATAATCAAAATTATCAGACACGTATATGACACGCGTGAACGTGCACAGATGGTCGGAGTATCTCCGACCATCGCCACCACTTCAGACAAGTCAATAACAACTCTCATTTACAATTTTGACCTCCAAATCATTTGATTGACCATCAAATCAAAATCAAGCAAATGACGAAAACATCGAACCCATCCCAATCCACGGATTCGCAAATCACCATCTCCTTCGACCATCTGAAGTCTCGCCATCGAGCCCTGAAAATCTCCATTCTTCCCTCTGTCTATTCCCCCACCACTGATCGCCTAAAAATCCTCAATGACGACGAATATCTCCGGCAAACGACTCAAACAAAAATGCTAATAAAACCCGAAATACCGTCGTGCCATCAACCACGATGCCAAAAAAATGTGAAACCATTTTTCTCTCAAACCCTGGCCTACAATCTTCCTCTGGCCATAAGCACGTTGTCACCGGTAAACTCATTTGCCGAAATTTGATGATATACCCAATTCCAATAATCTCCCAATTTCTCAAAAATCATGAACATAAAAATCATAAGATTTCCATCTAAAATCTTTATATTCGAATACAATTTGATTTATATGATCAAAAATTGCATTATTAAAAATTAATTTCTTGTCTTTAAATTTTATTTCTACCGATTCATCTTTTAAGAGCTAATTACCTGATATATAGGCTAGGAAATATTTTAAAAATTGGTATTCTGATAAAACAAACGAATATGGTTTACAATTCATAGCCTAGAGAAGATCAGATAAGGGGTTTTGATATCTTTTTTTATTTTCTGAACTCTGAATCCTGTAAAACCTGGAACAAAGCTCTGTGTGTGTATAAATACTGACATGCACACCATCCAGTACATTTCATAAACATGCAAGCATCATACAATATTTTCCCCAATACTATTTCAAATAATACCCATAAGTATCAAGATTGCACAGATTTAAGATATTCGATAAGGTTGTTTACTCACCTGAACTGGTATGATATTATTATTTTTTCAGTTGATCTGGATCTGATTTGCATCTACTTTGCTTGATGTGGATTTTGATCTTGAAGCTTGATTGTATAAACTTTGATTTGCTTGATCTTGATCCTTGTTCCAGGCTTTAATTTGTTTTGTCTTTATATTTTTGAAGATGGAAGAAAATATCATTGGTCTAGGCTGAGGTTGATATTGATTTATTTCTTTTTAGTTCAAGAAGGAAGAAAAAGAAGAGGATTCAGAAGTTTTTAACTAGAATCTTGTTTTTTTTCACTAATCCATAAAGAAAAGATTATACTACCATTTGTTAATTTTTTTTAATTGTTACTAAGTTTACATATGTCATTATATTTTACAAATGTCAAATGCAGTAATTTAGATTTTTACAAATGTCAAAAACTTAATATATGAATTATGTCTTTATTTATTTATGTTTATGATTTAACTTAATTTTGTCATTAGTGTTTTATGTTTACTGTTAGTCCATAAGATGATGGTTTTGATGACAACAACCTTAGAATAGATTATAAAATATAAATACTAACATGATAAGTTTAGATATATATGTATATGCAGGATTTAACCATGCAGGTACCAAGAATGAAGGCTGTATAGTATAGAGATCCAAGATATCAAGAATGAAGACTCATGAGTATCAAGATTATCAAGAGTTCAAGAATTCAAGTAATTTATTCTTTGATTAGAAAATTTTGTTAAAACTCCTAGAAAAGCACTGGCATCTTAAAATCCAATTTATTCGTGAAATGGAATCCACTTCGAGCCTGTTAAATGGATGGAACCCTAAGTAGGATAGAACCTACGAAAAATCAATGGAACATTGTTTTATATCCGCTAACCTTTTATTCAAAATAAATTTTTTTCAAAATTATATCTTGTTTTCAAAATGATTTCAAAACCTTCCTTTTGAAAGCATCAAAAACATCTATCCTGATTTTAAATAATTTTAGCCTCAAAATCATCTTTAATTTCAAAGTCAAATTACTCCTGATTTTAAACTATCTTTTAATATAATATATTTAACTTTTAATATTTATACTTAGTTTTAAATGTAAAATTATAGTTAAATTCTATATATATATTATTATCTATATTTACTTATGAATTTTAACTATAGTCAAGTATATTTATAAAGTTTAAAATAATTTTAATATAAAATAAAGGTTATTTCAAAGAAAATCAAATCATCAAAAAATGCTTTGGGATGTCGACATACTCATGGTGACCATGTCGACATGGTGTCAGTTGAGTTCAAAATTTCAATTTCAAAAGAAGTGTCTATTCGCCATAAATCTTCACGAATGGACATGACTGTTGTTCTACTATAAATAAAGGTCAGTTTCAACGAATTTATATCAGATTTTCTGGTTTTTCACCACTCTTCTCCTTCCACTTTTCTTAATAAAAATTCTTATCATTACTCTGCTGAAATCTACATTGAATTAGACTCGATCATTCGTAGTTTGATTCTCTATCACTATCTCAATTCAGAGTTATAGGGCTTTTGTAATCAACTTAGCGAGAAAAGGTACGATTGTAGCCTTGAAAATCAATTGGGTGAACTTGTTGCCCATAAAATCAAGTGGGTGAACTTGTAGCCTGGAAAATCAAGTATCTCTACCCAGAGGATTATGATTCTGGAGGGTGTACCTCGTAGCCTTGAAATCGAGGGTGTAATTGTAAAGATTGCTTTTGAAAGGAAATTCGTACTTGTGTTGCGGGATTGGATGTAGGGTAACTCCAAACCAGTATAAAATCTGGTGTGTTCTTTCCTTTACTGCTTTTTATTTTATTTCTGCATCTGTGTTTGTTTCTGTGATCATATCCGTATCTGTATATTGCACACATCCGTGTTTAAATTAACATAAACTCAAAAAGATTTAGTAATTCTTTATAAACACTATTCACCCCCCTCTAGTGTTAATTCTAGCCTTAAGATCCGTAATCCGCATTTCCCACAATTGGTATCAGAGCAAGGTTTTCAAAGTTTCATAATCTGATTTTTGAAATTTTTTTAAAATGGATACCAACACTGGTACTGTTACTAACATTATTATCCCTGTCACTAGTTCATTTGTAGAAGGTCAATCTACTGTCAGACCACCACTTTTTAATGGCAGTAACTATGCATATTGGGCATATAGGATGAAAATATATTTACAATCTATTGGATTAGACACTTGGAATATTACACAAACTGAATATTCTCAACCCACAACTAATTTTGCATAGTAGACTGCTGAGAAAAAGACTGTTGCACAAAATAATTCTAAGGCAATGAATATTTTGTTTTGTTCATTAGATAGAAATGAATTCAATAGAGTGTCAGTTTGTAAGTCTGCATATGAAATCTGAAAAACTTCGCAAGTTACTCACGAAGGAACAAGCAAAGTTAAACGGACCAAAATTTCCATGCTCACAAATCGGTTTCAATTATTTAAAATGAATTCTAATGAGTCTATTTCAGATATGTATAGTAGATTTCAGGATATTGTGCATTCTCTAATATCTTTGGGAAAGGAATTTTCTGAAGAAGATCAAGTCAGAAATTTTTTAAATTCTCTTACTCCAGAATGGGATCAAAAGACACTTGCTATCGAAGAGGCAAATGACATTAGTACTTTAAAGATAGAAGAATTAATTGAAAATCTAACGTCGTATGAAGTTCAAATGATCGGGAGAAGAGAAAGTAAAGCATCTGAAAAGAAATCAATGGCATTCAATGCATTAACTGATAGATCAGATTCAAACAGCGATAATGATGAAGAAATAGCCTTAATGACCCGAAATTTTAGGAAATTCCTGAAATACAGAAAGATGAATAATCTCAAGAGAAACAACTATAAGAACTCTGAAAATCAGAATGTTGTGCCAAATAATGTCAAATGTTACAACTGTGATGAACCAGGCCATATCAAAAGAGACTGTCCGTATCCTGATAGGCAAAATCCTTCTATGAATAATGATCCAGCAAAGAAATGAAAACATGCATTTACTGCTACTCTAGATGACTCAGACTCGTCCTCAAGTGATGATGATCAGAAAACAGATAATTCAAATTTGTGTTTCACGGCAGTTCACGACTTCGACGAATTCAGAGAAACGGACTCAAAAAAAGATACACATTACAATATAATTAGTTGAAATTGCTTTCTTAGAATTAGATGTTTTGATTGCTTGATTAATTGATTTTGAATTGGCGTGTTGTTTGAATTTTAAAATTTTTTATTTTTTATTTTTTATTATTTTATTATTTTTATTTATTTTACATTATTATTTTCAATAGTATAATAATACTTTCTGAAATATACTATTAGTCCAATAATATTTCAGAAATATATAATAAAGTATATAAATTTATTAGAGAACTTAAGAAAAATAATTTACAAAAATTCACAGGCAAATGTCGACATGGTCCCTACCATGATGTCGACATGGGTACCAGAATTTTAATTTCAAAATTTGAATTCAAATGTTTGAATTTCCCTCCATCTTTTCACTTCATTCAAGTCTCTGAAAATCTACCTTTTGACCAGAGAATATGTCCTTTAAGAATCTATTTATCTACTATCTTTTATCATATCTTTTCACTCTCGTTTTCAAATTCAAACTCTCCTTCTTCAAAACTTCAAGCTCTCCACTCTCTACTTTAATGTCTTCCTCAAGCAACCCCTCCACCATGAGAATTTTCAAAAAAATAAAAGAGCAACTCTTCAATGATCCGGAGGCAATAAAAGCATACATCAATTATGCTAATTATGCCAAAGTCCATCCCCGAAAGTTTGCTATTTTTCAAGATTTTCCTTCTTATGAGCTTGATTCTCTTTTTGCAAACAATGAAGTTCTTAGTCTTATTGATGCTTCTCAAAATAATTTTGTTTGCTATCCAAATCTTGTCAAAATTTTCTATGCTAATTTAAACTGTGGATTTTATAATGGAAATTAGGATGAAATTCGAAGTAGTGTCAAAGGCACTAGAATTGTTTTGAATTGTGATCTTTTGGGTACCATTCTCAATTTAAAGTGTACGGGAATGGATCTTTCTAATTTTAAAATCGATGAAAATGATCGTGAGACATTTCATCATATTTTTGAAGGGAATGATAATTTTGAATTCAAAAATCGAAATTTTCGACCAAAGGCAAGAATTGTCAATCTTATTTTGCAACATACTTTGACCTAGACCCGTCAAAACTGACCCTAACCCACTTACCCTAAAATTAAAAGGGTTGGGTCCAGCCCGTTTAATTTTTTTTTCATCCAACCCGTTTACAGCTGCCAACTAAAATCTCCCGTACTAACCCAATTACGCTTACCCATCCAACCCTAATTTCTGCTGAGAAAAAAAAGAGGCGATCTCTCTCCTTTCGTTCCACAACCCTAAATTCTAACTTTAATCAGTAGAAGAGAAAACACGATGCGTTCGACAACCCTAACTTTGAATTCGAGTGACTGAAGAGTGCGAGCTTCATCGTCGTTCAGATTTGTAAACCCTAGGTAATTAAGTTCTTGCGATTTTGTTTAATTTTCATGTCAAGGATTTGTAAACCTTCAGCGTCTGTTGATTGATGCTAAATTGATTCATGTCAAGGGTTATCATTATTACAGGCGAAATATCAGTAAATCTGCTTTTGTTTTGTAAACAAACAGTAATTTGCTGATTTGTTTGTTTTGTAATTGTCTTTATTTTTGCTTCACGTAATTAGCTCACTTTGATATCGATTCTCGTATTTAATTCCACCATTCATGTTTCAACCGACAAAGCTATAATTTTGGACCATTTTATTCATGATAATAAAAGATTTTCTGTGTCAAGTGGTTTTTATTTATTTATATAGAAATGGGTGAGAGCTGTATTTTGATTCCAGATCAGCATACTGTCATCAAATTCACTTGGAAGCAAAAAGTTTGTCATTCTGATATCATTATATGCTTACTGTTTGTTGGTTAAATGTTTTGCAAATGTAAAACTAACACTTTTTTTAATATATTTATTTACTGTTCCTGCCAGAACTTATGATGGTTATGAATATTAGAGTATGTTATGGATATAAATCAACATGTCATGCGTTAGGTTTATGAAATTTTGTGCTCTTAAACAAAAATACCATGCCAGGGGTTCAGCAATCATATTGTGGTATAAATTGTTAAAATTGCGGGTATTCCTTTATCAGTTATTTTAACCCCTCAAAATTGGTAGCAAACAAATTTGAACTGTTTGCTTGGATGGTTGCCTCAGTCAAACATGTCTACTACAATTATGAGACAAAAGAGCAACTTAGTTTTCTCTGTGCTTATTACAGTGTCATGTCCATGTAAAATCTCCAGAGAGTATATGCATCAACCTCATGATAAATAACAAAGAAAATAGACTACCCCGTTAGGTTATTAATTGATATCTCTGTGCTTTGACAATATAAACTACCATGCTGTTAGGTTATAAAAGTGATTCTTTAATTTTGTTTACTTTATAGAATGGAAGGACTAGATAGTTTAGAAGAAGAATATATCTGTGGAACAAGAACAAAAAAATGAGTGAAATTCTAGCTTGCTACACGTTTTTCTTTATTGATCACTAATATTTTTGAATGGTATTTCTGTTGTAGCAAAAATTTAAAATATTCGATGTTGAAAGCTTCGAATGAGTAAATTACCTCTTTATATTTTCATATATTACAAATATGTGAGGTTATTATGCACTATTCTTGTGTGTAAATATGAAATGGTGTGGTTGGGTAGCAGAGTAATGAAATAATATACTGCTCTACTATTGTACTATATGATGTAAAGTACTAAAATTAAAAAGGAAATATTTTTCCAAAACATATACTGTAGCATAATCAGTACATGTGTTTTGAGTGTTCAGTATAGATATTCTATGAAATTCGATCAATGGATATATTACTTAAAAGACAAGATTTATGTTTCATTCAATAAAGTTATATCATATTGTATATTTATGGATAGATGGTCGGACATGTAGTCAATACATTTATCTCAAACCGACGATCCAGCGAGAACAGGATGTAAACTAGAAAGATAGATTAGACTCACGTATGATAATATTTGTGTTCAACAATCATCTAGATCAATGAATATTTAATTTATATTTGCAGTCTGCCAAGGTTTCAACTCCTTTGTGGAATGTGACAACAATAAAATCATAAGAATTACAGTGATAAACTAAGAAATGTCAATGTCGAGCAGTAATATAGCAGGTTCATTTTTACGAAGAAACTTATTCACGTATACTACTGTATAACTAGTAAAGGAAAAATGTAAATGGAATAGCCTGAAGATGCATATGAAATTTACCCGTTATCTTTTTTATGTGGTACTTAGAATATACTTCTTAAGTATTTCATCAACAATCAGTGAGCAGGGAAGCTTAAGAAGCTGTATACACAGTAAATTGAGGTAAGATTTCATGGCAAACTAAAGAAATTAATATTGAAACTTATAAGACCTGAACTGGTTTGATGAACAAAAATAATTTGAGCAATTGATTGTTTATCCTAGTTTACAAGGAATTAATATTGAAAATTATAATACTACTGAACTAATGCTTAAAATAGTTTCGTAACGTGTAACATATCGCGTAACTATTTTTGTTGAGCTAAAAGCATCGAAAAATGGTATGTTTTTGCGTAAAGATGTGTAATATAAGTAAATTAAATCTACATATGATTCACCAATCATAATTCTATTCAACAATCCTGATTCTCCATAATCCTTGGTATATCATATGAATCACTAACAATCATGATTTATGAGGGATCTTAGAATATTGACCATTGATGCTATATAAGCAGTACTCAGCATGAAACATATAGCTTACATTGACCACACACTGCACTTGCTTGATTCTTTAGGTATAAATATTTTAGAAGACATCAGAAATAATATAACAACGCACTAATGGCTTTGTGAGGGGTGATGAAGATATATATATATATATATATATATATATATATTTTGGAGGAGAGGTAGATATTATTTATTTTAGAGGAGAGGATCATGTCAAACATAAATATCGTAAATTATGCTTTCTCAGATTTTGTTTGGTCAAATCTTATATTATTTATAAATTATTATTATTTTCACAGTTCATAAACATTAATTACTAACCTCAACCATATCAAGAACGTCTGAATATTCATAGATTGGCCAAAATTGGGACACCAATATCGGTTCTATTAACAAAAAGTATGCATTAAAACCAATCTATTAGTTCCCCCAGTTGAGTTTTTCTATGGAGAGAAAAGATACTGGAGTTTCATTTGATATCATGTTCTTGCATTGAAGAAAAAACTATGTACCCTGAACAAAAATTTAGGGTATATATGCTAACGAACTACGTGGGAGTCATAGCTGTAGCTTGATATTCTGGTTGACTGCTGTACGAAGTTAATAACTCCTGTTAATTATGCCATATTTTTTTTAAACATACTTTTAATTGGCAGTTTATATTTCATTTAAGGAAAGGAATGCTCCTGTTGCCGTCAAAATTCATGGGAAGAGGTCAATTTTCTCCACCTCTTCTAGTTACAGCTATTACCCAAAATTCTCTTCTACTAATACTATTTCACAGGAATCTGGTGAAGTACATATTAATTTTTTGCAATCTTAATGTATTTATACTTTCAATTTTATCAAATTGGAAGAATATTTGGTGGGAGCTGGTTAGTAATGGTGGAGCATTCTGACTACTTACTGATAATTTGTGTTGTTTGCTTCAGGTTACAAGGCTATGCATAAGGGCTTCAAACCTACAAGACTGCTTCTATGATGCAGAAATTCCAAATATTTTGTAGTTTTATTACTTTATATGACATATTGCTGCTTTTGTAGTATTTTCTTCAGTTTATTCAGTTATTTGATGCAGATTTTGTATTCAACTGTGAAGTTTGTCGACTAAATTATACTATGCTGAATCTTTTAGTTTTTAAATGTTATTGTTTGTAATTATACTACGTAGGATCTTCTAATATTTTCCAGTTGTTGTGTTATCTTATGATGTAATTTTTTGAATCTTTCATAATTGATGCAGTATTAATGATATATTGGAGTAATTTTCAGTTTCCCTGTAGTTTTTGTCATTGTTTTGTTGCAGATTTTGTTAAACGGGTTGGGTCGCGTTGACCCTTTTAATAAACGTATCGGGTTAGGACAACCCGTTTATTAAACGGGTCAAGCGCGTTGGGTTTATTTATGTCTTGAATTGATCGGGTAAAATTCTACCCGACCCATTTATGACCCGACCCATTTGACATGTCTACTTTGACACCAAGATCGGGGAATTTTAACAGTCCTACTTCTAAAGTTTGCAAAGCACTTTTTGCTATTTTTAGAAATTATGACATAAATTGGGCGCAAGTTATTTTGGATGAACTTCGTCCTAAAATTTTTGAAATGGGTGAGAATACTTTGTATCATGGAATTTATCTCACTCGGATTTTCAACTATTTTGGAATGGATTTCAAAGGCGAAGAATTTATTTCTAGAAAAGTTTTCAATCATTCCAACATTTTGCTTATGAAATTCCATTTGTTTTTCAACCCTATGAGACCCTTGTTAAAAAGGAAGAGCGTTTGGCTCATGAGGAAATGGAAGAAGAAGAGGAAGAAGAAGAAGAAGGGGAGAAATGGAAATTGAAGAAGAAGAAGGTGAAACCTCTTTGGAAAGTATCGACTATCCTTCTAATCCATCCACCAAAACCCTTCTCAAGAACCAAAAGACGATTGTTGAGAATCAACGGATTCTTAAACGATCCGTTAGTAAGAAGTTGGACAAAATTTCATCCAAGATGAACAAGTTCATTTTCAAAGTCGGCAAGAAACTTGGACTTTCTTCATCATCATCATCCTCTAACTAGTGTTGTCTTTTCTTTTTGTTGTATGTGTTTTAGTTTGTTTTAATTTGAAAGTTCATGTAGTTTCATATGTTTAAACATTGTATCATCTTAGTATGCAATGAAATGAAATTTCCTTTCTGTTATCTAGCTTATCTTATCTCCAGAATAAATGTTAGTATATTATATATATATTCACACACACACACACACACACACAGTTATTCACAAAATCTAATTAGTCATATTTCTTTCACTAACCCATGTCGACATACCCCCTATGACATGTCGACATGTACTGGTCAGAATGACAATTCATTTTGAATTTGAAATTTGAATAACTACCATATGTCTATCCATTTCAAACGAATTTCTACACCTATATATACCTATTTCTTTCAGGATTCTTCACTGAAAATTATTTCTTATCTTCTAATCCTTCATTTCTTTCACAAATTCAACTATGGCTAATCCAATTCACAATTTATCTGAAAATCTTGAAGAAACTCTTAATTCGTTCAAGAATATTCTCTCATTCATTCTTCGTAACCAGCTTCACTTAGAATTGAGTCAAATGCAGATGATCAAGGAGCAAGAAAGGTATTTCGATGCAATACGATGGATGATTTACTCCCTACACAAGGATGATAGCAAAGCACATCCTCCTGTCTCTCCCACTAATGACAATGAAAATTGGGATGCTATTAAAGCAGACCCTATTTTGGAGAAGAAGGATGGGTGGAAGTTCCTCGTAACGTTTAAATTTTATTACTTTGTTTGAATTGTTTGTTTAAATTGATTTGATTTGGTTTAGAATGATACTTAATGTGGATTGATTTCTAAATTTAGTTCAATGTTTGATGTATAAAACATGTAAATATACATTGAAATGTATATAGTCTTTGATTAAATTATCATGTTCATAAGTATAATTATTTCTTAATCTATCTATTATATATTTCTTTGTATAGTTTATCAATGCAGGTACTTTAGTCCAAGAATGAGGGGGAGTTAGTTTTTGTTGATGACAAAAGGGGAGAAGTATAAAATAGGGTAGTTAGGCATATATTAAGGGGGGGTTATTAGTTTTAGAGGAGTTATTAGGATAGAAGTAATATTTTATAAACAAAGGTTGTCATCATCAAAAATGGGAGATTCTTAGTCCATGAGGTGATTGTTTTGATGATAAAAACCTTAGAATAGATTATAAAATATAAATACTAACATTATAAGTTTAGATATATATGTATATGCAGGATTTAACCATGCAGGTACCAAGAATGAAGACTGTAGATTTTAGAGATTCAAGATATCAAGACTGAAGACTCATGAGTATCAAGATTATCAAGAGTTCAAGAATTCAAGTAATTTATTCTTTAATTAGAAAATTTTGTTAAAACTCCTAGAAAAGCGCTAGCATCTTAAAATCCAATTTATTCATGGAATGTAATCCACTTCGAGCCTGTTAAAGGGATGGAACTCTACGTAGGATAAAACCTACGAAAAATCTAGTGGAACGTTGTTTTATATCCGCTAACCTTCTATTCAAAATATTTTTTTCAAAATTATATCTTGTTTTCAAAATGATTTCAAAACCTTGCTCTTAAAAGCATCTATCCTGATTTTAAATAATTTTAGCCTCAAAATCATCTTTAATTTCAAAGTCAAATTACTCTTGATTTTAAACTATCTTTTAATATAATATATTTAACTGTTAATATTTATACTTAGATTTAAATGTAAAATTATAGTTAAATTCTATATGTATTATTATCTATATTTACTTATGAATTTGAACTATAGTCAAGTATATTTATAAAGTTTAAAATAGTTTTAATATAAGATAAAGGTTATTTTCAAATAAAATCAAATCATCAAAAAATGCTTTGGGATGTCGACATACTCATGGTGACCATGTCGACATGGTGTCAGTTGAGTTCAAAATTTCAATTTCAAAAGAAGTGTCTGTTCGCCATAAATCTTCACGAATGGACATGACTGTTGTTCTACTATAAATAGGGGTCAGTTTCAACGAATTTTGTATCAGATTTTCTAGTTTTTCACTCCTCTTCTTCTTTCACTTTTCTTAATAAAAATTCTTATCATTACTCTGCCGAAATCTATATTGAATTGAACTCGATCATTCGTAGTTTGATTCTCTATCACTATCTTAATAAGATCCTCAGTGCTATTCAGAGTTATAGGGCTTTTGTAATCAACTTAGCGAGAAAAGGTGTGATTGTAGCCTTGAAAATCAATTGGGTGAACTTGTTGCCCGTAAAATCAAGTGGGTGAACTTGTAGCTCGAAAAATCAAGTATCTCTACCCAGAGAATTGTGATTCTGGAGGGTATACCTCGTAACCTTGAAATCGAGGGTGTAATTGTAAAGATTGCTTTTGAAAGGAAATCCGTACTTGTGTTGCGGGACTGGATGTAGGGTAACTCCGAACCAGTATAAAATCCGGTGTGTTCTTTCCTTTAGTGCTTTTTATTTTATTTCTACATCTGTGTTTGTTTCTGTGATTATATATGTGTCTGTATATTGCACACATCTGTGTTTAAATTAACATAAACTAAAAAAGATTTAGTAATTCTTTATAAACACTATTTACCCCCCCTCTAGTGTTAATTCTAGCCTTAAGATCCGTAATTCGCATTTCTCACATTTACAAATGTATACACATATAACTATGTTTTATTCCAAATATTAAAAGAAAAGTGTTTAGACTTATATTTTTATTTTTATTAACCTTTTTTAAATATATACTTAAGTTGTCATAATACTTAAATTGATAACTATATATATGATTAAACTTTATTAGCCTTGAAAGTTATTATATTGAATTTAAACTATAGCTAACCATTTACAATACATATATACATATTATAATAGAAAACATATTTATTTGTAAAAGATAAATTTTGCCAAATTGAATAATTATAAAAGAAGGTCATTAAACAAATATTATCACTAAATATCTATTCACATATTATTATTCAGCATTTATTATAATTTAAATTCATCGATATACATATACATATACATATATATATATATATATTTATATATGTAGATATCAGAATTTTATTTGTTCAACCAAATAAAATTAGTCTCTCAATTGAGAAAATTAGTTAATTATCCAATTTACAGACGTTAAAATATCTGGGTTACCACAAAAATAGGGTACCAGTGCACATATTTTATATTTTTCAGGTACTAAACAAAGGATACCAAATAGCCGATGTTTAAAGCCAAGAAATCCATAGATACCGAGCTACATTATATATAAAGATGATGGAATAATGAACTTTAGATATAACTCAAAGCCACAGTAATCCTAGCACATAATCAAAGGAAGGTTGAAAATCAAACTCAAATATGAATTCCAACTGCATTATCTCCAACGTCGTCGAGTTCAACACTGCATGCTTCCTGCTCAAAGCATCTGCCATAACATTACCCTTTCCTGATGCATATGCAATCCTGAAATCATACGATGCCAAAAATTCAATCCACCTTTGTTTCCTCAGATTCATGTCTTTCTAAGAGAACAAATACTTATAAGACTTGTGGTTTGTAAATAATTCAAATCCTCCTCCAAGCAGATATTACATCCAAGACTTCGAAGCAAACATGAAAGTATCCAACTCAATATAGTGGGTTGGGTAATTCCTTTCATGAGTCCTGTGCAATCTACTAGCATAAGCTACCACCTTTCATTCTTGCATCAGAATAGTTCCTAACCCAGTACTGCAAGTGTCGGCATACATAGTAATAGGTATGGAATCATCGGGTAAAATAAGAACTAATGCAGATGTCGATAACTCCTTAAATTTGACAAATGCCCATTCATAATCGTCATTTCGCATAAAAATCAAATTCTCCTTGGTAAGGCGTGTAAGTGGTGCTGAGATCTTTGCAAAATCCTTGATGAACTTCCGATAGAATCTATCCAAACCAAAAAATTCTTGATTTCAGTCGTGCTCTTGGGCATCTTCCAATCTATCATGGCTTCTACCTTTTTTGGATCCACGTCTAAAACAGTCTCTGATACCATATGTACAAGGAATCAGACTTCCTTCTTTCAGAAGTTACACTTAGAAAATTTTACTTTTGGCCGGTTCCTTCGTAGGACATCCAAAACTTCCGACAAGTGCTTCTCATGCTTTCTTCGCATTTTTATAATATCAAATTGTCATCCACAATGACCACCACAAGCTTATTTAGGGCCTCCCACAATACTCATCGAATCGAAAAAATATGCATGAGCAATAGTCAAGCCAAATGGCATAACTAACCACTCAAACAAACCATCCGACATCTGAAATGCAGTCTTTGGAATACCGTCCTTCGCTATCTCAACTGGTGGAGTCATGTAGCTAAATCAATCCATGAAAAAATCTTTCTCGTAACTCGTTGATCAAATAAGGCATCGATATGTGGCAAAGGATATTGATTCATCCTCTAGCTTATTCAACTATTTATAATCAACACACAACCTTGGGGAACCATCTATCTTCATGGAAAATACTATTCGTGCTCCCCATTCTGAAATACTTCTCCTAATAAAGCATTTTCGCAATAACTCTAAAACCTTCTTATCTGATTCTTTTCTATCCTTCAAAGCCATATGCCTTAGCGACATCACAACAGGTCTAGCATCTTTCTTGATATCAATCCTGAGTTCAATCTCACATTGGGGTGAAAGACCAGAAACTTCTTCGAATACATCGATACATCCTCACACAACAAGGATATATGAAAGATTAACTTATAATAGGCTAAGTGAACATAAATAGCTCGATATCATAGACTTATCAAGCATAAAACACACAATTAGGTCATGCCCTTCGCCGTTTCCTTCATTAAACCACCCTCCTGTCACTTGTCCAACCCTACCCCATATCGTGTCATCCAGCCCGTTCCTAAAATCAGTGCTTAATCCGCAAATCATAATGCATATGTGGCACAATGAAAGACCATACCGCTAACCACCAATTCTAAGTCACGTACGACCTTAGTTAAAGTAATCGATCCTCTAAAAGGATTCGATACAAAACTGATTCATTGCACAATGTAAGGTTTAACCCCCAAATTTCTACTAATGCACTTGATATTAAGAGTGTGATGCGCCGGTGTCAAATAATGTACGAATAGGAGAATCAAGTACCAATAATACACCTTCCATTATGATCTTCTTGCCTTTCTCCACTAAATTCTCCTCGCATGTTCTTAGCTATGCCATAATCTTCGCATAAGCCTTAGTTCTATTGAAATCCTTCTTTTTTGGGTGATAAAATCCTTACACTACTTGATAAAATTGCTAGTAGATATTTGACGAGGGGTAACTTCTGCGGTTATAGTAATTGCAATTACAGTTGGAGTCTCATTAACCTGAAGTAAAGCTTGCACCATGCAGCGGAACAAACTCAAGATGTTCATGTTGGGAATGTTCAACGAGTCAGGTCTGGCTTTAGCTCCATTTGTTGCCTCTATTTCAGTCGTCTCTGTGGGGTTACTTAACCTCAATTATTTGAAAAATGGGCTACATTAGTATTTTCCCATGAAATTAGATGATAAGTGGAATAGTAAAAAGATGTATACGTATGTATTTCCATTATCGATAAAATACAATTACAAATACGCTCTTCCATGCAAGCCTAGTCCAATAATTTTGATTTGATACCAAATGTAATAACCCGTTATTTTCTAAACTTTGGTTTTCAACATAAATCAACAACTTTTACCATAGAGGTCAAAAAACAATGGACCAATAGGTGATTGATATAAGAAAGAAAACAGAAACTATCTTTTTTGTCTTTAAGAACTCATAGCACAAGGAACACAAAATATAATAGTCAAATAATACTATATCAATTATAAACCAATCCATACATAGTTTCACTATCACTGTCATTGTCACCGATATATATATATATATATATATATATATATATATATATATATATATATCTATATATATATATATATATAATACAAATCCAAATCCTCATAATACGTCAAGTATCTTATTTATATACACATCATCATGCACGCATGCACATACTACATATAATAACACGCCTTTGTTACTTGAGCCCCCAGTATCATTATAATCTGACCTGCCTCTATCAACTTATCACATATCATAAACAAAGGAAACATGGTGAAGAGGGGGTCAGTGCAAAGTCTGGCGAGTGAATATAATTGAATTTATCTATACTTGTTCCATAATATGACATGATCAAAAATCATAAACTATCATACCACTGTACATTTCAGTTCATGTCAAATTCAATATACAATTCATATTCTTGGATTTTCGCAAAGTATTGTTACTATATTTGATCCAAATTGAGGTGACTACTATGATACTTGTATATATGTAAGTTGTGCAGTCATATCACAGTTAAAGTGGATAAACCATGAACCCCATTATACCCATTAACAATGTATTGCAGCCAACCTGTAACAACTAGAGTCGCGACTCCATCCTATTCTGACTCTATTCATATTCAATAATTAAACTAAATCGAATAACTTATAAACATTATCCTAGGAAGGCATGCAATATCCCTGCACTAACACATGCTTCCACTTAGGCTAGGGTATGTCTTCTACCCTTACATTAATGTCAAATATACTCAAGGAACCCGTCACGAGCATTAAATTATATATTATGGCCTACATTGGGCCCAAGTTCAAATCGTGATTTTTTAAAGTATATTATACATATATAATTTATATGTACATTCATATATATATATATATATAGACACACATATATTCACCATTTTCACTTTTCCACTATATAATCCATACCTTTTAAATATATATTTCTTTAAATCCAAGATAAATTTCGTAAATTCATATAAACATATACTTTAACTTTAGAAATTAATTCTTTACCATTTTAACATGATTATATACACCAAACCATTTGTATACAAATCTGGGAACATTTTCACATATCACAGAATCAAATCTATATAAATTCACATAAACTAAATTAAATTATCAAAAATACTTTTTAGACCTGAATTCATCGTATTTAACCTCATAAAATATTTCCATATCAATTTGACTTGTTTAAATATCCAAATCACCAATTTCATAATTTTGGATTACTTTTGCACATAACTAAAATATCATTATTGTTAACTGGGTTTTTTAACCAAGTAGAAGTCAACGATGTTAGAATGCCAAAACAAAGATTAAACAACTTGAAATCGTAGAGGGCATGCTTATATAAAGCATAGGAACATCTTAGAGGAAACTGAACCAAAAATAAACCAACCACACAAGTCGGCATCGACTTGATCATGTCGGTGGTGACTTTTGTGGGCTTCGTATTTCCCACACAAACTTCACACAAGTCATTCTCTACTTCTCCTATGCTTTCTGAAAAGATTCCTAGGATTTTGTACAACCTAGAACAAGAGTTGAAGAGTTAGCAGCTACAACAACATAACAAACTAGGTAATGATGGAAAAGTTATCAGAATCAACCAAAGATCCATGGAAACAACATGGGAAAACTTAAAGTCAAGTAGCATGTAGAGTGCAAAAGAGTCGGATCATAATTGAGCAATAAGAACATGTCGGCACCGACATGTTTAGATAATTTAGTAGCCCCATAGTTTTGCACACTAGTTCAAGCTGATGTCTGGACTCTTCTCCAACTTGATTTCTAGCCCAATATGTATGTTACCTATATAAATACAAGCCATAGAGCAATCAAAAGAGGATTTGACTTTTTCCATCATTACATTGAAGCTTTGCCTCTTCCTCATTTTTTGTCAGCACACACTAGTCACCAAGGTAGCTACTTTGGGCAATTCTAGGACTTAGAGCTATCAAACCTATGTACTTATGACTAATTCTCTTTCAAATATCTTGTAATCTCAAACAAACTACATCAGATATATAAGCAACAAAGCTATAAAGTGGACGTAGGCACAGATTGCCGAACCACTATAAATTCTTGCGTTTGTTTACTTTATTTCCATTATTTTCCTTTTATTTCAACTATTATCTACCGATATCGGTCTCATAGGTTCCCTGCTATTTTCCTTAGAATAGCGACTCGCTACAACACTACTACATTTGATGCTTACATACTTCCTTTTTTTGCAAATAAGCCATCCAAGAAAATTGGAGGCATTGTAAATAGGCAAGACTTGCCTTTTTTCCTTCTATTTCTTCAATAAAGCTGGCTTCTTTAACTAATGGAACCGCGTTTGGTAAGGAAACCATCGAATCAAAAAAGAAAATCGTTCCAAACTGTCGAATCGACGGAGAAAATTAATCCAAACGTTCTAAGAATCGGTATTGCTCTGGCAACATCAAGATGGTTCAAAACAGCCGCTTTGATGGGGAAAAGCGACTGAAACCGCCAGATTGATGGGAAACATCGATCCATGCCTTCTAAGAACTGAAGTTGCTCCAGTAATATAGGGAAGGCCTCTATCCCTATGCACCACACAATAAGCTGCACATCGCTTCTTTAACCGATGGAACTGCATTCTTGTATGCATCTCCCTGTGCGCCACCAAATAAGCCACACAATTGAGAAAATACTTCTCAATCCCCGGATAAGAAGTATGGACTCTCAAAACCGCCGAGTTGACGAGGAAAATCTATGCCAACTCCTTAAGTATAGGTGTTGCCCCGGTGATGCTAAGAAACTCTTCTATTTCCTAGTTATCGGTGCTTCCCCAACAACATCGAGGTACCGTCAAACTTTCTATGTGCCAGCGTCGCCCCGACAATACAGGAAAATGTTTTTGATTGCAGGATCGATGGAAAATCAATCCCTACTTTCCATGGACCAGCATTACTCTGATAACACTTGGAAATAGTAAAATGCCCATCTGATTGAGAAATAAACTAATAATCGTCAAAACTTGACAATGCCCGAAGATAGGAGATGTTGAAGGAAAATACAATGAATTGAGTTTACCGTGAATAAGTATACACAGATAGACACTAATGTACGAACGGGGTTGCAAATTTGAACCTGGAAAAAGTCAATCATGGTCAAGGGATTAAACGCTCGAAACTGGGCGACAAAACTACAAGGTCTCGGAGATAGGAGTTATAATGCAACTCAGACTGAGGGAAAACGTATACCCAGTCTGTTATCAAATGATTAAATCTGATGTCTGGAGTAACCAGCCCTGTAGAGTAGGGGTTCACACACTAACACTTGGTCGAGATGAGCTACACTGAGCCCGAACAGAAAACAACCATGGTATTGGCTAAACCGGCACACACCACAGCTCTGTTACACTGAACAGAGTATTTTGGCAATCACAATTAAACTAAGTAATATAATTTCCTAGATAACTGCAGGAATATTATTTACATGCACATAGCTATGGAAATAAATAAGTTATGCCATTTACAAGCACATGGTTGCAGTATATATACAAATCACATCACATGAAACAACAATATGTATAATATGGATTGCAGAACTGAAATTGTATTATATGCAGATGCAATGGTGCACAAACATGCACAATACATAGAGTGTAGGAATAGTACACATGAGATATTACAATAGAAAAGCTACATTACCAATCACTTTATATATACATCGACAAACATCGGGGTTGAACCCGTCCAATATCGGCTAGTTTAAGACTCAATAGAAAAGAAAAGGTACAAACTCGATTGACACAGAAACATGCCAAAACCAAAATCCCTTCATTCCATCTGACATGATTAACTTATCACTTCTTACCACCCTAATGGGGGATGATCTTCTTCTACATTTTGCTCTTCTTCTTTCAGGAAGGAGTCTATCCTCCAGAATGAGCGTGCCCTTCTCCAGCACCATAACCAAGCTCTTCAGATCCACCTGCGATCATGTCTCCAGTCTTTTACTTGTTGGTCCTGATTGTAAATGGTAGACCTCTTGTTGGGTGTCCCCTAGTCCCTTCTTCAACTTTACCTTCTCTTAGGCCTCTTTCCGTAACCGCTCTGTAATCATTTCTTCATCGGTTGGTTCAGAAGCAAGAACTATCTGAACATCCCCCTCAAGCAATATAGAGATGTCTTCCAATCCTGCCAAGGCTGTAATCTGTTGAGCATCGGAATTAAGTCCTAAGCTATAGGTTAGAACAGAGTAGTCATGCCAGTGGAAACAACAGTCGAGGCAGTGAAAATCACTTCAATGCCTCAACCCAGAGAGACGCGGGGCAGAGACAAGATGTCTAGCTGACATATAATTTCACGAAGAGAGTTCTACAACATAGTAAAGGACTCGGGAGTGAAATTGAATCACTAGGGCACCGAAGAAACAAGGGAAATACCTAAAGTAGGGCTCCTCTTAGAAACTTTGATTTCGAACTCACCTACCAAAGGGATGGGGATATAAGGTTAGGTTGCAGCAGCAGCTGCCGAAGGAGAAATAATCGTCATCGACTCTCTGGACTTAGAAAGAGACTTCATGCTGACCAGAAGAGCTGGGTCTGCGAGACCACTAGCAGCATCAATTGCTATCGTGCCATCCTCTTCGATAAGAATTGCTTTCCCTATAGTAAGCATCTCAATCTCTTCACACTAAGATACTGCACCACCAGTCGACTTGGGAGCGATCACTTCTAACGCGGTGCAGCACTTCTTCCCATGCATCAGCATGAGTCGTAGGGTAATCACTCCCCAACCACTTTAGAATTCTATGCATGCTAATGCTTACATAGAAATATTAAAGATTACAGTTTGGCTCTTCCATTTTTCATGCTCTCGCATCATCCTCCACGACCTTTTTCACTTCAAGATCTTTAAGCTCACTTCGACAAATAGCGAGTTCAATATCATTCACAATATTTTGGTCGATAGAGTATCCATCTTCACCACCAACCCTTTATTCTCTTCTCAATGTTTTTGATTCTCCTTATGGAGACATTCGAACTTGGATGCTTATTTAAAGAGGGCCTGGTCTTTAGATCGTATGACTTCATTTTTTGGATGAGGGCTTTGGCCTTCTTCTTGGCTTGTTTCTTGATATCTACGCCTTACGAGAGGGACTCTCAGCACATTTTTCAACGTAATTTTGGCCCAGTCCTAGGCTTGTTTCAATTCCTCCATCAGCTTATATATGCTTGCTTTTTTACTTAGTGGTGAGATCTCTTTCTCTAGTGACTTTGAGCAGATCGACTTCTCGCTCTTGAGTCATCCTTTCATGCTTGACGCTTTCCCTTTCAAATGACTCGATCTATGTATCATTGATTCAATTTACATCGGAAATAGCCTTGCACACACGCTTTTACTCAAGCCTTGCATCCATGTCTTCTTGTACTTCTTGCAGTTTTTCTGAGTAATCTCCCTCTTCACATCATTAATGTCTCAATCAAACTTCACAACATGAAGAAAGAGATTTGGATAGGTAGTCGATAGGCATGGAGGAGCATCAAGAGGATTAAATTTAGTAATAGTTGTTAACTGAACGGGAGGATCGGTATTTAAGGCTTGAGATGACGGGTTTCGTGTTCAATAATAGCTTGAGCACCAATACATGGAGGAACAAAAGAAGAAGAAGGTCCACGATACTCGAAGGAATCCTTATGTCATTTGTGCACATCGAGAGAAGAGTCCTCACTAGACTCTCTCTTCGTCTTTAGTCTTTCTTCTTCAGCCTCAAGGTGTTCTCTTTTGGCCCTGCGAGCCTCATCATGCTCGTGACCTTTCCTCCTTTACTCATATACTCACTTCCACTATGAGAGAGAGATCCGTACCTATCACGAGAAATATAATCTGAAACAAAAAGGAAAAGTATATAAGTGTTAAAGTTGCAAAAGTCAAGTGTATATAGGAATGAGTATCTGTGGTCCAAAGTGAAGTGTATGATACCAATGGCCCCCCTAATTACTTCATAAATTGTGTCCACTTGGACGTAAGAATGAAGTTTCTCCATCTTCATTGATATTTATCCCCATAGAGAAGTGGAAATAATAACCCATTTTGCCTAGAATGTCACTAACTGTGAAGTTAATGCTGTTAAGATCGCCGAAGGCAAGGAAGACTTCTCCGATAGGATGAGTTCGAGCTACGTTCTCTTCGATGGTTGTTATAGCTTGACCACCAGCTGCTTCAGAAGCCTCAAGGGCTGCATGTTATGGAGGAGGTGAGTGGGGGAAAGTAGGACTCATCTTAGGCGATTCATCGAACGACTCGTTTCCCCTTTCACTAGCATGGAAATCATGTCATTATCATCAAATTTATAACCTTCTTCGATGCCAACCGGCTCTTTTCCAGCTCTTCTCACAAATCCCACATTTTCCTTCGAGATCATTGGCATTCTACAGTTGCCACCCTTATCACTGGGGGCATCATCTCTATTGGTTCATAGCCTCAATATTAGTGGTTAGAGCGGAAGCACGTCAGCGGCGGTGGCGGTTGATGATAGGTCTGTACTTGGAAAACTTGGGTAAAACTGTAGAAAAAACTAAGCAATTAAGAGGAAAAATATTGAAGCATAAGGAAAATGTTAGCAAATGTTGGCTTATAAAAGAAAACTGAAATTTTTTCTTTAGTTAACATGTCGGGACCGATATGTTTAAGTCGGTACTGACATATAATTTTTCCTCCAATTTTGCTAAAATTCATCACAATGGACCTACTCCACAATGTAAAGCAACACGTAAATTATAAAGCGTAGATTACATCACCAATTCAAAGAAGAGAAATGTTAGTTCAAAGTAAACCAGATAGTTAATAGAAATCCCTCAATCAAAGTCAAGCAAAAGCAATGTCATGGGACGACATTCAAACGTTTGACTAGAACTCATAGAATAGCAATCCATGACAAATTTCAATCCAAAGCACACTTAGTTTTCAATAAAAGTATACTCTGGGGGTAAAAGTTAACTTTTTTTAACCAATTAGAAGTGAACGGAAGTTAGAATGTCGATTAGAAGACAAAACAACTTGAAATCTTGCAGGCACGCTTAGATGGAGCATAGGAACATCTCAAAGGAAACTCAACCAAAAACAGGCCAACCAAACAAGTAGGCACCGACTTGATCATGTCATTGGTGACTTTTATGCGCTTTTATTTCCTACTTTAACTTCAAACAATTCATTCTCCACTTATATTATGCTTGCTTAGAAGATTCCCAGGGGTTTTGAATAACCTAGAACAAGAGTTAAAGAGTTAGTAGCTAAAACAGCAGAAAAAACCAGGTAATGATGGAACAATTATCAAAATCAACCAAAGATCCAGGGAAAATACATAGAACAACTCAAATTCAAGTAGAATAATGAGTGCAAAGGAGTTGGATCACAATTGAACAACATAAACATGTCGGCACTGACATGAAGATATCAGTACCTACATGTTTAGATAATTCGATGGACCCCGAGGTTTTGCGCACTAGTTTAAGCCGATGTCCGGACTCTATTCCAACTCAAGTTCTGCCCCAACACAATTGTTACCCATATAAATATAAGCCACAAAGCAACCAAAGGAGGATCTGACATCTGCCATCACTACTGGAAGCTCTGCCTCTTCTTTGTCTTCTATCTCCACACAATAGTTACCAAGGGAGAAATTTTGGGCAACTTTAGGAATTAGAATCTGTCTAACCTCTGTACTTATGACTAATTCTCTTTCAAATCTCTTGTAATCTCAAACAAACTACATAAGATCTACAAGCAACAAAGCTATAAAGTCCACGTAGGACATAGACTGCCGAACACTATAAATTTTTGTGTCTCTTTAGTTTATTTTTGTTATTTTCCTTTTTATTTCAACTATTATCTGCTAGATCTAGGTCTCATAGATTCCCTATAATCTATTTTTGGGTGTTGATCCATTTTTGGCATCAACACTTAATTCAATGATATAAATCACATAAAACATATAAAATTATATTGGGTCTATTACTATCATATTTCATCACTGAAATTTATTCACATAAATTTCCATCAATTTACTATGGATTTTCTTAAATTTATGTCACCAGTTTGCGTAACTTTTATATAATATTCACATATGCTTTATGTAATTACATAATCTATTTTATTACCCAGAAATCATTTATTTATCAGGTTAGACAAGGTTTCCAGTAATCGTAGAGACAAATTTCGAATTTATTATTTAGTTACGACTTTAATCATAATAAACTATGCAATCAAGAGACTAAATATCAAATTTAGCTAAACCCACTCACCTTAGCTGATTTCTTCCAATTTCGAGTCTCTAGCCCAATTGTTGTGTGCCATCCAGAGATAGAATGCCCTTCATTTAACTAAACTAATATAGCTAGTGGCTCCTATGTGCTTTCCCTTATTTCGCTCTTTGATTTAGGGTTTCAATTTCTTAATTTGATCTTTAATTTTGGGATTTACAGTTAGGTTAGGATGTTTAAGGAAGAAGAAAGAGGAATGAAAACAATTTTTTAAATAGGATAATTAATGTATGAGTTTGGTTTAAGTCTATGAATTTGGAAGATCGCTGTAGCTACCCTCACTTTCAGACACGAATCATGCCGAGAATATAAGCTATTGGGATTTTAAAACATCACAGAGCATAATTATAGGAACAGAGTTCTAAGACTTTCTACACTTTCAGATCTCACAATGGAAGGAATTAAAATATATGTATACTAAATAGACATCTTACAAAAATAATTTCTAAAATACTTGTTTTACATATACACTATTTTCACCGTATAATATGAGATTTACATATATTTAATACAATAGATGCCTACTGGGGAAACAACGAATAATATGATAACTCCAATGTGAAGCTCCTTTTCCACGTACTTTGTCTAATCATCTGCTAACCTATCATCCTATCATGGTCGAAAATGGAAAGAAGGGGGTGGGTTAGGCAGAAGTCTGGTGAATGGGAATAAGACTAATAAGATGATTAAGTGCACTAACTTTAAATCTACTCTAAGTGATATACAGTGTAAATCCAGTGTTCGCGGACTCCTAAGGTCCAATACCTAAGGATTCTTATCTAACACAATGGGTAGAACTATAGTTCGAGCCTCACACTAACGATTGGCCAATGTCCTTTGAACTATCCAAAAATACCTATCATTACTACGCTAGAGAGTTGAACCCTGAAATACACACTCGTACTGCAAACCAATAATGCGACTCATGGTATGCACCCACTGTCCACCTCTCCATCATAGTGCCCATTGTCTCTCACCGTAGCCTCTTATCATCCTGCATCGGCGTCCACCTAGACCTTGTCATGCTAGAAACATGCGTACAATAACTCCTGTTAGGATCAGGCTCACTCACCTAGTATCTCTGTAGGTATTGCATGCCACCACAACGAAATGTCCCCTGAGTATCTGCGAAATACGCCACCCTAATCTATTCTCACCTCTAATTTGTGTATTCAACTGTTACCCAAACTGCGATGATCAATAATCCTCTGATAGGGGATTTATGGCAGAGGGGATTCACTACCCTACCATCTCTAGTCTATCTACTTAGCTTAAGCTCAAACAATCAATTTTCTATTATATTTTTTCCATAAATTATATAAATTGTATTATAAACCTATGCCTCAAGATAAGGTTCAATCCATACATTTTTCATTCGATCTCTTGACCCAAACATTCCCAAGGTCGACAACTACCAGTCAACTGACCATCCATGTTTAAAAATTTAAGGTTTCATTCCATTTAATCATCAGTTGATTTTTATTTAATTTTCCGTAATCACGTCGGTTAATTCTAGTTATTTAATGTTTTAAGTTAACCTTAATTTCTAGTTATTTAACCCTAATTTTTCCAATGTCATCTTAGTATCCAATTTGCAATTCAATTAGGGTTTTTAATTTAGGGTCCCCAAATTTAACAATAACATATGTCAAATTGACCAAATTTATAATTTAATTACAAATTAAATTTTAGGGTTTAAGGTTTAGCAAATTCAATTTTAATTCAACAAGTTAATTATAGGTGTTTCTACAATTATAATCATTTAAAATAGTTTAAAATTCATCCAATTAATCAAATCATTAATCTATGCCCACTTACCTCAAGCCAAAGCTCTTCCTATTGCTTTGCTTGAGAATTGCCCTTCCACATGCTAACTCCGCTTGCCCTGTCTAGATCCAATTGCTTGCACTCCTTTAGGTTGATTTTCTTTTGATTTTTGTGAAGTTTTGGGGTTAGAGGATATGTTAGATTTTGGCATAGTTTTGTTACTGTAAACTTTTCTATTAATTTTAGGGTTAGCTTATATTTGCTTATATAGGAGTTTGCAATGAATTAGGGATGTTGTTTTGGGTTGGAGAATATTTTCTTAAATCACGTACGGTCATCAAAACTTGGGTATGAAGTAATGAATCGAAGCCTCCTAATACAACACTCAATATGCTTCAATTTCTATAAATTTTCACTACCCATGGTCAACCTAAATGGGTCCATCGTCGACCTAAACCAGTCAACCATCCCATCCCAAGGGGCGACCATCATTTTTTCTCTCTTTACTATTTTATTTTATTTCAAATCCTTCTATGCCCGCAACTTCTCCAAACAAACTCTATTTCCGAAGCATTATATATGAAAATCATCCGAAAAATCGCTGTGAATGCAATGGTGCTAGTTTCTCTGCCAAATTCGAAAACTTGTGGAAATCTTGTTTTTAGTCCTTGTTATAGTTAAATTTAATTTTCTTATGAAATCTTCGTTTAAATTTCTATTAAATTCTTAAATTTCTCATAAATTTCCACGGAGTTACATTCTCCCTCTTAAAAGGATTTCTTCCCGAAAATTTTAAAGGACGGAAAAATGTAACTTATATACACATCAACAGTAGCTACAGCCATCTACCCACCCATCATCCACAAGCAATCGTTGTCCTTAGAAAATTTCTAATGCAATATGTACATATATGCAACATGAAATGCGCGTGAACCTATAATATTGCAAAGGAGTAGATGGTTTACTAATTCAGTAAACCTCCTGTCATGTAGATTCACATGTCGTGCATCCATGTGTATGAAACTTCCTAAGTACGTAAACTTCCAATTCTACATGTATGTGAGACTGTTACATCCATATGCAACATCCACATGCTTAACATCCACTAGCACAATAGTAGTTAAACATCCATTAGTATCCTATTTAATAGCTAGACAATAAATAAGAGATAATGTGAGTACATGTACAAGCAAGAGGATATATTGTCCTAGACGTGTAGCAAATGCAATCCAAACAATTCATCTAAATACATCCATTAGCATCCATCATCCATAACATATTCTATTGACACATTGCAACCATTCCTACCATGCAATGGTTTCTACCTCAACTAGAACCTAAATACAATATGCTTTCCTAACTAAAAATGGCTTGACTACGGCAACTATGCCACATAGACACTTCCACAAGTAGCGACATCCTATCTTGGCTCCACGGACTCTATATAGACTCAGCTCCATAGAGTACCCCAAGCCTCTCCTGTCAGTACTTGCTTCCTGGCTATCTGGTGCAGTCTTTGCCCTTCTACTAATTGAATCTCGACTGCAGTAACCAACTTTCACCATGGGCATAATTTCCAGTTCAATTATACGTGCAACAGTAACCTTTAACCATCCTTACTACTAACCTAAATGGTGTCATCTTGCACCATGCTAAACAACATCAGAATTAATATGCTCTTGTTAACTATAGCTCCACAAAACCTCTAATGCACAACATACTATCTTAACTCTTTTAGTGGCGTGCCTAATAATCCCAATGCCTAGATACAAAGTGGGATAACACAACTTTAGGTTGTACTTCTTTTTTCTATGGTACTTCCCCTTTAGCCCTTTGTTATACTTTCATTTCCCTTAACGTTGTCCACACCGGTGGTTTCCCAAATATCAAAAATAACTCAACTACTTTTTCAAATTCGACTCAACTCAAGTCATTTCTTTTTATTCTTGTACTGTTTCCCAAACTTAAGAAAATCATGGTACCCAGGTATCATATTTTATGGTCTACATGAATATATTCCAAGTTCTATAATTAAAAGTTTGGTCTATCTTCCTATTTAACTTTACCTGTAAAATTCCTCAAAGGAGTTATAATCTAAGATCATTTTAAGTAAAATAATATCCACTTAAGGGTTACTTCATTTGCATGAAGTTGCTACGCACACGACTATGTATTGTATATCAGTCTTCCATAAATTGTTCTTTAGAAAGTAATCTTCCACCAATTCGAGTGATGTCCGAGAATAATCTTTTTATCCCTTTCTTCTAATCTTGCCAAAAAATTCTTGATCTTCTTTTCTATGAAAATCATCTTCGCATCCTCAATGTGTGCTTATAACAGTACCTTTTACTTGACTAAGACCCAACTTTTTAAATTTACTATCCATTGCAAAATCTTGGCTTAACTATTACTGTGGATATCCTTTTTCCATTTTGAATTTTCAAAAAAAATCTTTTTCTATCCCTTGGTGTTATCTTACAAATGGGATCTTTACCAAACATGACCTCTTATCCTTCCATTCCACTTATCTCATAGTTAAGATAGCTTAATATGAGATGATCCCTTGCCATTTTAATCCACTTGACATAACGACAATTATTCGATTTATGCATATGGATTTTTGCATTTTAATGCATTGGAACTACACTTTTCCTCGAAAGGAAACGTGAACGCTACAACTTTCCATACATTATCTAAAAGATGATTTGTACTGTGTTTGGTATTACAAGAATTGTCACTTTTTTTTATAATTGAAATAGATAGTATAAGATAGGGAACCCTCCCTACTTTGTACTTCTCTTTCATTTATATTCCTTATTATTCCAATGATACGCTTTCGTACTGAAACTGTGAAATTTATAGACATTTATATTACTACACACTTCATTATAATAAGTTAAAATACTACTTAAATACCATTCCCACTTTATAACAACTTCCAATTTTGTATTTACTATTCCATATCAGTTACCCAACAATTTACCGTAATGTCCAATTTCACATTTTTACTTGTTTAAGTTGCAGAATTTTGGTTATTTGAAATTAGAATCTTTAATAGATTTTAAATATTTAAAATTTAAAATTTTAACTTGAATTTCAAATATAATGATATATTAGATAATTTAATTATTGAATTCAATAATCGAATATTAGTTAAATTATTGTATCTTGAGTTTAAGCTTGATAAAAATAATTTAAAGGCTTATAAGATTTATATTAATAATATTGAAGATAATAAAACCTTTTAAATTGAATTTAAAAGTGATTTTATCAGTTTTAAAAGTATATCGTCCAAATTAACGAGTAAAAATAGCATTCCGAGGCACAGTCTCAGAATTTGACGAAACTTATTCCATTAGATCCGTAATAGTGTATAATTAATGGATTTCAACATTCATAGCATTTAGAGTTATCCTTTGATCATACAGAATAGAAACGCACAGAAATTTATATCGAAAATTCAGTATAATAATTGGGTCCAAAAAGCAATCTTCTCCATACGATCGAGCTAGGACTAGAAACCTTTTCCAATGCATTCAAAATAGGGGTATAGCATAGGAATGCCTAGTGGCATGCCTCAATACAGGTTCGAAATTTTAAGTTGCATAATCGAGATAATTTGTAGTTTAAATAACATATATACACACACACATATATCATTTGATTGACCATATTTCCATCAAAACTTTTACCCTTCACATCTATCTATTTTTTTCTATTAGCCACCACCCTAGTGATTATCTGTGGATAAATTGAAGAGATAAATTCATGGTGAAAATGAGAAGGGTAAATTGGCTAAAAAAATGATAGATTTATTTTAGAAATGTGAATAAGGATTTACGAGATTAGGACGTAAATATAATAGGCGATAAATCGAGAGGGATTTAAAATATTAGACTGGTCATACTGGAATTGGAAGATATATATTTTATCGAGAAGTTTGAGTTGTTTGTAAAAGGATGATTTTTTTAAACTAGGTAATTTAAAAATGTTTTACCATAAAAATATTCCAGAAAATTAGTTATTTTAATATTTTTAAATTGTCAAAATGAATTACAACGAGTATAGCATGTCTTGTAAATTGGTTAGAATCATATTAATAAATCCAAATTTATTATCATTTCAAAGTTATGTAATTGCTTTAAATTATTAACTAAGTAGTTTATAATGAGTTGATATTAAGTTAATTATTATTTAAGAATCAATTAGTATGATTATTTTAAAAGATAAATTATTTGGTATTAATATTATTTTATATAATAACTTTTATTTAAAGTGTATTTTCCTAAATTAAACTTGGAAATTTAGGTAGAAAGTTTATAAGCATTATCTTGACATAATTATTTAACAAATTTTTCAGAAAGTAATGTATACTTTCATGGTGAAATCGGAGGCAAAGATTGCCTGCAGTTAATTTTTGGATTTCTCAGTGATAGGGACATAACCATTAAGCTATGAATCCATGGTGGATACCGCATGGTGCTTTCCATATTTATTTTGGTGGATACCGCATGGTGCTTTCCATATTTATTTTAAAAAGTTTTCTAAGATTTTTGGAAAGAATGGATAGTGAACGTACTTACTTCGATAAGATAAGTACATACCTTTTTATAAAGAGATTTAATTTATTCAAATAAAATTAAACGAGACTAAGAGTTTTCAGTGGAAAAACAAATTATTTGGTTGAATGATTGTTTATTGATGGTTAGATAACCGATTATTAAATTTGGACCCAAAATATAACTTTGGGAATATCTAGGAGAAACCCAGGGATTATATGATATACTTACCATTCAAGGTGCTATACTGTATGTATAAACTCATTTCGTTCTTCTAGGATGATGATAAGGAAATCCGTCCACTAACGGTTAGTAGGTGATCTTCGATTTTATTTTCGTCTGTTTGTTTCCTAAGAAACCAGTGTTGAGTTTACCAAAAATATCAAACGTTGTTTTGAAGAGACCAGGATCGGATAAATTATCTAAAAACCACTTCGGTCCAACAAATACGTTTTCGATATGAAGACAAGTACATAGACTCGAAGATGGAACATTGAAGTGCAAGGGCTAATCGCTACTAATCCTGAGGATGATTCCAAAATGGATGTAGTAGGAATAGTGCCTTCGGTTCCGTTTAGACCAAATGGACTTGTATGGATGAATGCTATCGGTACATTGTCATTGGAGGGCAATGAACAATCTAAGTGAAAATTCATTTTAAAGGTAATTGTAGCCTCTAGCCTCATCAACCGGAAATGACTGAAAATAAGAATAGATGCAGCAAGGATAAGTGGGTCGCATCCAATTAGGGTATGTTTATCACCTTTCTAATTACCCTCGGATATTATTACTACGGTGTGTGGAAGAGATCAAAAAGGGTGGGAATACCCAAGGTGATAGAATACTCGGTCTATCCAGGTTAGGGGTAGTCCGGTCATGTGTTGCAGGGGATCCTGATGGGGTCCTCGGCATATTTTTCTAGACATGTACTATGGCAGGTGGTACCCCAGTGCCTAGTCATTTATATGGATTCCATTCGCCAATACGTGCCATTATGGTTTTGGTTGTAGAGTCTAGATATGCTGGAATTTAATTAATGTAACATTTTTGCCATTTGAATAAGTATTTGAATCTAGACACTATTATAATATTAGATGATTTGATATGAAATATTTTGGTTACCGTAAGATAAAAATCCATCGTGTTTTTGTGTGACGTGGTCTTACGAGATACCTTTGTTTTTTCAAAAGATTTTGATAACTTTAATAATTCAAATCGAGTGTGTCATCTCACGCTGGTTTTCTAGACTAACTTGGTTGTTATTTTATTATAATGCTCGGGTCAGACCGAGTAGTATAGATTCAGGATGTTATGCTATGGAGCTCTGGAGACGAGCTGGGTGACAGACGTATTACACGTATTTGATCTTATCACGTTGTGTATTGTAGGCTGTATATTCAGCACTTGTGAGGACACGTTAGTATAACTGTCTAGTATTGAGTTATTAATGTATTGTACTCTGATGATGTAATGTGTAAATAGCAGTTGTAGTTCTTTTTGTACAAAAACATGTTATTATCTATTGTATATTGTTCCGCTACGATGTAAGATACTATGGTTGTTTTCTATTTCTTCTTCTACCTCTTTCTTCTTTTTCCCTAATGATCTGGTATTTTCGACACTCGATTGCTCGACATGTAACACAATGGTCGTGTTGATGTCGATTTTCGAGAGTCGAAAATTCGAGCTGTGATATTTGATATCAGAGCAGAAGGTGTAGCGAGAACTTTGGCTTTGATGGAGTAACTCATTAGAGATAGGGTCAGTAGCACCTTAGAATGTGTTGGGTGTATTAATAGATATGAGCGCGTATTTGTTAGTGAATATAAAAGTGTTTTATATTGTGTTGAATGATCTATTAAGTGGCTTATGGATTCTCGTCAATACGAGTAATTAACTTTATTGATAGAGATCTCTAAACACTTGAACAGAACAATTCGACGCCGTATTGTTTGAAATGGAGCAAGTGAAATTTTTTTACCTTGATTATTTTTATATATGAAAGGAATAATTTTCCAAAATTTATTATATATGGTGTGCTTGCTTGTTAGGAAATGATAATATTAAACCATTATCATTTGTTGTCGTGGTGATTAAATAAAAGTTAATATTTAGTCAACAGTTAAGAAATAATTCATATAACAATGAGATTTTGTAAATACGATTTTGTAAATGTGATTTAGAATTTGATATGTTTATAAAAACTTGACTTATAAAGGAAATTGAATGTTGAAATTCGGTAATTTCAAATCCCATTGGTTTTGAAAATGATTTTCAAAGTCTTGGAAAATAATAGTGGTATTATTTGGAAAAATAATATTTGTGAATTGAAATAATTTAAAAAAGGGTTTTTTAAAGGAAATAAAAGCACTGAATCCACTTCAGTCGTTGGAAAATGATTTTGATGATGATCGCGACATCATCGGTGTTCATTTTTAAGTTTTTGACTGATGGATTGCTACCGTAACGATTTGCTTTTGGAGTCTTGTTTTGATAAACAAGTTTTTGTTTTAAAAAGCTTGAAATTTATGGATTTGATATATATATATAAATGAGATATATATATATATGTGTGTGTGTGTGTGTGTGTATGATTTCAAAAATGAATTGAAACACTTAGAGCAAAGTGTGTAAACTCAGGGTTTTTGATTCAAAATGTTAATTGGAAATATGTGAAAATAAGATCGAACTCATAAAATCTGGAAAGAAAAATTTAAACGAATCTTACCTTAAGTTAAGATAAATAGAGTGGATAAAATAGGATGTGAGAACGGAGAACGAAATTTAATTTAAGAAAAGTTAAATGAAATTGAATGTGCAGTAAAGTTAAAAAATTAAATGAAGTGAACTGGATGAAAATTAGTGAATGGAATATGAATAAGTTTGATAATTTATAAAATCTAAAATTTAATTATGGAATGGAATTTAACTTGAATTAAGTTAAATAAAGTGAGATTGCAAATTTAGCCTAAGTTGGACTGAATAAAATAAAATTTTGGAAGTAAAATTTATTGAGATTGAAATAGATGAGGGAATGGAACTGATTAAAATAATTAGTGAATTAAATATGGTTTGGGGCACAGTTGAACAAATTTAATATTGGATTTGAAAGATAAATTGAGTTAAGTGGAATTAAAATTGAATTTGATTGGAAATGGAAATAAATTAAAGCGGTGAAGTGGTAATTAATCTAAGAAGTTTGTATAAAATGTTAATATTGGACTAAAGAAAAATTTGACGAGGAAATTCTTGTGAGATAATTGGTATTAGAAAATATACCAGATAAATATTTGAATGTAAATCAAATAAAGGTAAATAACTGGAAATGAATGAAATAAAAGTGAATATAAATGAAATAAGGGTGAATGTGAATAAGAAAAAAGAATTTGATATAGCTAGGAATGAATGGGAATAAATACGTTAGTTGTACGCATATTATTCTTTTCACAGAATGATTTGATCCAGATTCGAGCACAGAATTTCGAGATAATTTATATCGATCCGAATTGGGATTTTTCATTCGATTCTCGATAGCGAACACTGGATATGGATTTTTGATTGATTCATGAATTCTCTATCATAGTATGTGGCTATGAAGGATAATGGTGGTTTCTAATTAAAAAACCAGATCTAAGTCCGCACAAGAAATTCATGTGAATGATACTAGTTCGAAATGAAATTGTGTGATCGAGTGAGCGATCAGAATTAATTTTGCATACGAATGATATATGTATATCATATGAGTTTTCGGTGAAATAAATATTGAAAATTGAAAATTCTAAATAAAATGATTTTGAATTATGTGATTGGATATTATTGGTAGGCGAGGTGTAGGTATTTTAAAGCAAAAGCTAAATTGATGTCTCTGATTTCAAAAGTAAAATTTGATTGTTCGACAAAAAAGTACATGTTTAAATTGTGTTTCAAATTGATGATTTTATGATTGAGCCCCTTGGCTTTTGCTTTCTTTTGTAGGGTTGGGCCTATGAGGCGATTTGTAGTCGTTCGGATCTAGCCGCACAAAGGAGACGCCGACGAAATATGTTGAAAATTTAAGGAGTTAGAAAATTTTGAAGAAATTTTTTATTAACTAAAGTTAGATTTGAGTTAGAAACTGAAGTGATTGAATAAATAATATTATTTGAAATCTATGGATAAATTTGGACATTAGTAATGGTGTTAATGTTTTTTTAATAAATTGATTTCAAAAAGTTATTCCAGATTAGGTACGGGAAAGTTAATAGGTTGGCCATTCTTCCAACCTTGGAAATTTCGGGGATGAAATTCTTTAGGGGGGGGAGGGGAAGGATGCAGCGACACAGAATTTTTGTTTTACTTGAAATTGGAATATTTAATTGATTTTAAAGATTTAAAAGTCAATTTTTTTTAACTTGAATTACAAATATAACTACATATTGGATAATTTAATTATACAATTTAATAATTGAATATTGGTTAAATTATTGTATCTGGAGTTTTAAGCCTAATAAAAATAATTTAAAGTCTTCTAAGATTTATATTAATAATAATGAAGATAATAAAACTTTTTAAATTGAATTTAAAAGTGATTTGCTTAGTTTTAAAAATACATCGTTTGAATTAATGAGTAAAAATAGCATTCTGGGGCACAGTCTAGGAATTCGAGGAAACTAGTTCCATTGGATCCGTAATAGTATATTATTTACAGATTTCAAATTTTGTAGCATTTGGAGTTATCGTTTGATGATACGGGATAGAAACAAATTTATATCGAAAATTTAATATAATAATTAGGTCCAAAAAGTTATCTTCTCCATACTATCGAATTAGGAATTGAAACATTTTCCATTAAATTTGGAATAGGGGTATAACGTTATAAACACTTAGCGGCATGCCTCAATAGGGGTTCGAGATTTTAAGTTGCGTAATCAAGATAATTTGTAATTTAAATAATGTATATGATTTAATCGACCATATTTCCATCAAAATTTTTATCCTTCACCTCTGTCTGTTTTTCTTTCTATCAGCCACTACCCTAGGCCTATTACATGTTCATACACACAACATCTCCTTTTAAAACGAAGCAGTTCATAGAGAAAAAGAAAGAAATAAATTCAAACTAAAAAAAAAATCCTATTTCCAAAATCACTCAATTAAAAATTCTCAAATTTGTTTTAAAATTCAAGTTGTGACATCCTCTTCGATCTAGTATATCTCTTATAGGGTGTGGCTGCCCTTTTTGGTGATCGAGCATGAGGGTTTAAAACTAGGGTTGGAGATTTTGGGGCCTGTGATCAATTAAAATTCAATCGAGGATTAGATTTGGCTTTGTTAGAGTGTGCCACACAGGAGGCAGCAAGATGGGGGTGTGCGACGAAGAAGTGGTGGTCGCGACATTTGGATTTCATCATTGGGTAGCTATAGATCGCGACGCATGGAGTGGATTGAAAGGTGGATGATGGTGATGGTCGTAACGAGCGATTGAGGAGAGGATTGATAGTGAAATCGGCGTGCTATTTCATGAGGCGGTTCGTGGGATTAAGGTGTGTACGTGCACGAGATTTGCCGTGCATATGGGTTCAGGTGAGTTGAAGAAGGGGGGAATAAGATGAGTTTGGGTATGGGTTTCCTTCGTTCCTAGGCTGGGTTTTCTCATGAGGGTCGTATGTAAAAAAAGGAAAATAGAAAAAAGAAAAGTGATGTTTAAGCCCATAACATGTCCCTTTGCATATGTGAAGAAAAAAAGGAAGTGGAGCTCTGTTGCATGCGTGAGTGGGCATAAGGCTAGGGTGAGGATATTTAATTGGTTAAGTGTCTTGGTTTATTTAAAATAGTTAATTAAAATGTTTTAACTTTAAAGGTTAATAACTTTACAATACAGAGTCTGTTTAACCCACGATCTACGAAATTAGGTTCGTATTGAATAACATCTACAATGTGGAATTGGTTCGGTGACAAATAAATCTTGTTGAATTTTATGCTAAATTTCTAACGTCGTTCGAATTCGGATGGAATTAGGATCGGCGATAAACGAAAATAAATGTAAGTTAATTTCAATCAATTTTGGACTACTAGATAATTTTAAATAGTTAAAGTTAATTATTAAATAATTTGTTGAATGATATATGACTATTAGTTGAATGTGATATTATATATATAGTAGTTTATATATATTAGTAGTTGGAGTGATTTTTCCCACGTATTTTAGTGGATGAGACCTTTTGCACACCGCATAATAGCGGATGATCATATATACCACGATATCCCCCTCGAAGCGGGATTGTTATTTTTATGTTGTATTAACATCTATGGTTGCAGGGAAATAGGTTGGAAGGATCTAACTGGATTCCTCAAAAATATTGAATTAAATTTCGTATGTATTGATATATGATTTGATTGAGAAATCTATGATAGATTATTGTGTGATTGAATTTATTGGATGCTATTGTATTACTAGACTAGATTTTGATATTTTAAAATATCGTAAATATACATATGTATATTGAGTTTGAAAATAAATAAAAAAGGATTTTGGAAGAAAAGTGTTTATATTGTAATTTGGATAAATTAAAGAAATTTGGTGGGATAAAATAAATGGTTGACCTTGTACTTGAATGTTCCGTGATGTTAAAAATAGAGTTTTTGGAATAATGTAAATAAAAGGATTTTATATAATAAAGCTTAAGCGATAATTGTTTAAGTGTAAAAAGGATTTTAAAAATCAAGATTTTAAATAGTTGAGAGAATAAAAAGGGGATTTGGTAATGAGTATAAAAATTGATTATACTGGATCTTAAAATAAGATTTCTTAAATTATGAAATAGAAGAAAAGTTTAGATTTGGTTGGTTGGAGGACATTTTTGGGGTTATTTGAGGAACTGATTTGTAAATGGAATTCAGTTTAAAAATCAATTTATAATGGATGTAAGTGATGTAAAACTGTTATAAACTGGAATTGAAAACTGTGAGATTTATGAACAGTGTTTATAAATAAAGTGAAGTGATTATCTGTGGGTAAATTTAAGAGATAAATTCACGGTGAAAATGAGATGGGTAAATAGGATTAAAAATAAAAGATAGATTTATTTTAGAAAGGTACAAAGGGATTTACGAGATTGAGACGTAAATCAAATTGGCGATAAATCGATAGGGATTTAGAAATATTAGACTGGTTATATTGGAACATGAAGATATATATTTTATCGAGAAGTTGAGTTGTTTGTAAAATGAGGGTTTATAATTTTTAAACTAGGTAATTTAAAAACGTTTTGGCATAAAAATGTTCCAGAAAATTAGTTGTTTTAATATTTTTAAATTGTCAAAACGAAATATAGCCAGTATAGCATGTCTTGCAAATCGATTAGAATCTTATTAATAAATCCGAATTTATTATCATTTCAAAGTTATGTAATTGTTTTAAATTGTCTAAAGTATATTTAATTAGTAATTAAGTAGTTTATAATGAGTTGATATTAAGTTAATTATTATTTAATAGTCAATTAGTATGATTATTTTGAAAGATAAATTATTCAATATATATTATTTTATATAATAACTTTTATTTAAAGAGTATTAAACTTGGAATTTTTTTAGAAACTTTATAAGCATTATTTTGAGATAATTATTCAACAACGTTTTCAAAAAGTAATAGTATACTTTCATGGCAAAATCGGAGGCATAGATTTCCTGCGGTTACGTTTTGGATTTCTCTGGGATAGAGACATAACCATTGAGTTGTGAATTCATGGTGGATACAGCATGGTGCTTTCCATATTTACTTTAAAAAAAAATTCTAAGATTTTTGGAATGAGTGGATAATGAACATACTAACTCCGATAAGATAAGTACACACCTTTTTATAAAGAGATTAATTTATTAAAATAAAATTAAATGAGACTTAGTTTTTTTCAGTGGAAAAACACAGTATTTGGTTAAATGATTGTTTATTTGATGGTTAAATAATCGACTATCAAATTTGGACCCAAAATATAACTTTAGGAATATCTAGGAGAAACATAGGGTGCTATACTGTACGTATAAACTCGTTTCGTTCTTCTCGGACGACAATAAGGAAATCTGTCCACTAACGGTTAGGGAGTGATCTCCTATCTTATTTTCGTATGTTTATTTCCTAAAGAATCGAGGTTGAGTTTACCGAAAATATCGAACGTTATTTCGAAGAAACCGAGATCTGATAAGTTATCCGAAAGCCACTTCGATCCAACAAATACTTTTGCGAAATGAAGACAAGAGCATGGAGTCGAAGATGGAGCATTGAAGTGCAAGAGCTAATCGCTACTAATCCTGAGGATGATTCTAAAAAGGATGTAGAAGGAATAGTGCCTTTGGTTCCGTTTAGACCCAGAACGGACTTTAATAGATGAACGCCATCACTACATTGTCAGTGGAGGACAATGATTATCCAAAGTGAAAATTCCTTTTGAAGGTAATCATAGCCTCTAACCTCATCAACCGGGAATGACTGAAAATCGAGGAAGATGCAGCAAGGCTATGTGGGTCACACCCAATTAGGGTATGTTTATCACCTTACCAGATATCCTCGGATATTATTACTACGGTGCGTGGAAGAACTCAGAAAGGGTGGGAACACCAATGGTGATAGCTCGGTCTATCCAGGTTAGGAGTAGTCCAATCCTTTGTTACAGGGGAGTCCAACATGGTCCTCCGTACATTTTTCTAGATGTAACTGTGACAGGTGGTACCCACCGCCCAATTCTTCATATGGAATCTATTATCCAATACATGCCTTTATAGTTTTGGTTGTAGAGCCTAATATGCCGGAATTTAGTTAATGTAACAATTTCAGCTATTTGAATAATTTTTTGTATCTAGACACTATTATAATATCAGATGATTTTGATATAAAATGTGTTGATTATTGTAAGATAAAAAGTCATCGTGTTGTGTGTGGCGTGGTCTTATGAGATACCTTTGTTTTTCAAAAGATTTTGACAACTTTAACAATTCAAATTGAGTATGTTTTCTCACGCTGGTTTTCCAGACTGACTCGGATATATTTTTATTATGATGCTCGGGTCAAACCGAGTATTACAGATTCAGGATAGGATGCTATGGAGCTCAGGAGACATGCTGGATAACGAAGATGTATTACACGTATTTGATCTTATTATGCTCTGTATTGTAGGCTGTATAGTCAACACTTGTGAGGACAAGTTATTATAGCTGTCCAATATTGAGTTATTGATGTATTGTACTCTAATGATGTAACGTGTAAATAAAAGTTGTAGTTCTTTTTGTATAAAGACATATTATTATCTATTGTATATTGTTCCGCTACGATTGTGAGATTCTATGCTTGTTTTATGTTTCTTCTTCTACCTCTTTCTTCTTTTTCCCTAATGATTTGGCATTTCCAGCACTCAATTGGTAGGCATGTAATACAGTGGTCGTATTGATGTTAGTTTTCGAGCATTGAAAATCCGGGCTATGACAACTTATCATATTCTTTTATGAAGTTTCTCATTATTTTAAGGACTCCTTTCTCTTTACTTCTATATTCTAGAATGTGCTATACTTAGACCAACAATTTCAAGATTCACATCTAGGCATCAATGGAACACAACTACTATAAAATAAATTCAGTAACATGTGTACAATACACAATTTCCCATTCTTTTCCACCTGGTCTGCCCACAGCCTGCAGAAGACTACACAATACCTGGACTGCCAATAGCCTATAGGTATCATATTCCTCATAAAAGGTACCAATCAATATCATGTCGCTATAATGCCGAACCTATCCTTACATGAAAGATTCTATGACTCAAACCATAATTGGATGGAGAAACACAAGATGGTGCTCCCTTTCTACTACTATAGGAAGTTCGACCTACTATTATGTCCTTTCAATTCAACCGTTGCTTGAAAAGGTTACTAAGTTGCCATGTTACATTTTTCTCCATCCCAATGATTCCAAATTCCATTATCAACTTACGCCTTGTAGGCTATGTAATCCTATTCATCTAACTTTAATTTAACTCTTTCCTTTTAAGTTCAAGTGATAATTATAACACTTTCATTTTTGCCTTTTAGAATCGAGAATTTGTTTATTTTAACATAGTTTACACAAAGCTAATAAGACTTTAAAATTTAAGTCCACTTTTCATTTTAAAGTTTAAATCAAAAAATTTGATCTTACCATTTCCAAAATTCCAGTAAGTTGTCTAAAGGTTTTAAAATCCTTCACTCATTTTTAACAAGCATTTCATTTTACTAGGACAATGACATTCTCTTAAATTATCATAAGTGATTAAACTTAACTTGAAAAAATGTACATAAAAAACACACTTTTCTAAAACCTTATTTTGCAAATAAGAGATTTTCAAATGCATATTTTTAAAGACAATGTAGTAATTTTAAATTATTATTATTTTAGAATAACAGAAATAGAAACCTGTATAAAACATTCTCGAATACGTAACAATTTTTTAGTCACAAAAGGAGTTCAAAAGTTGTATATTACAAATTTTTCAAAATTTCTACAAGTTCTATTGTTAAAAGAAAAATACACATTGGGGATAATTGCGACAATGTGCATAAAAGTCAAAAGAAAAGTTCTAAAACTGTTATTAAAAAACTACCTTTCCACCATGTTCTCAACTTTTCACTTCTTAAACAAATTTTCCTAAAGTCTAACTATTTATGTAAAATCATATACCAATTCCTCTTTTTTCTCTTCAAAAAGTTCATTTTAATAGCATAATGCACATTGAAGGTAACCGTAACAACGTGTCCAAAGACAAAATAAAAGCTTTACAACAGTTATTGAATTTTTTCTTTTTGTCATATTCTTTTAATCTCACTTTTTAAACAAATTTTATATAGTTTGTCTGATTATTTTAAGAAAATGATGAACTAACTTAGTTTTTTTAAAATATCAAACTTCTACTATTTCACATTTATTTCAGAAAACATTTCCACTGTTTTATCACATAAATTGGAGTGGATAATAGCAACCTAATTACACCAGCCCATGAATTCTTGATAATGCTTTAAATGCATAAGTTTCTATCGTTCTTAAATCTAGTTTCTAATTTCAATATGAAAATGCTTCAGCCATATATCTAAGTAAATACGAGCCCTTACAAACGACTACCAAAATGAAAATATGCTTTCCTACTTTAACTATGGAAATTTGCCTTAAATTTGTGAAGTCATCTTCTATGTTCCCTTTTTCACTTTGTTGGCATCTTATACTTATTATATGGGTCGCTTGGTACTAATCTTCTTTGTTCATCCTTAATTCAATAATTTACTTGCCATTCCTAATAGTATAGAAAACTTTCCTTAATAGGGCAAACTCCGATAAATGAGAAAAAAGGTTATTTTTCACCTTAACTGTTATAACCTTAACCTTTATTCTGACCCATAATTGTACGCTCCTAAAAGAGATAAACCAAAAGTTACCTTATGATTCAAAATATATAGGTTGTTTTGTATTAATACACTTGTCATGAAATTATAATTTCACTCTCTTAGTTGAGGTAGGCTCATTTGTCTCCTCACTTGAGATATTGACGAAACCATACAGGGATGTTCACATTCAGAATTTTAGATATCTTATTTGAGCCATTCCTAAAAAATTTGAACCTATTCTTACAGTTTGTGATTGGAAATTATTTTCTACTTTTCCATAAGTAGTATGGGCATAAATAAAAGAAATTCTGATATATAGATAAAATGTTGGAATTCTTATTAAATATATATATATATATATATATATATATATTTCAAAACCCATTTTTGAAAAATATTTTGGAAAACACATTAGAAAACCTTTTTGAAAAACCAGCTTATACTAAAAACTTTTTAAATATGTTCCCTTAATACATGCCTAAGTCCCAGAGGATCCTAAACCTAAGCCCTGATACTATATATAAGTAACACACTTCCAAACATGAATCATGTCAAGAAATATGAGATTTTGGGATTTCAACACATTACAGAGCATAATTATAGGGATAGAGTGCTAAGACATTCTACACTTTCGGATCTTGCAATGGAAAGGATAAGTATATAAAATGGATATCTCAAAAAACATTATATATATATACATACATTGTTTTCAAGGTACAATATAAACTTTACACATATTTAATACTGTAGATGCCTACTACAAAACAACGAATAATATGAGAACTCCAACGTAAAGCTCCTTTCTCCACATACTTTGTCTAATCATCTGCTAACCTATCATCCTATGGTGGTGGAAAAAAGAAAAAAGGGGTGGGTCGAATAAAAGTTTAGTGAATGAGAACAAGACTAACAAAAGGATTAAGTGCACTGACTTCAAATAAACTCTAAGTGATATGGAGTGTAAATCCACTGTCCGTGAACTCCTAAGATCCAATACTTAAGAATTCATATCTAACGCAATAGGTCAAACTACAATTTGAAACTCACATTAACGATCGACCAACATCCCTTGAATTATCCAAAAATATCTATCATTACTACGCTCATAAGGAGAACCCTGAAATACAAACTCAAACTGCAAACCAATAATAGGACCCATGGTATGCACCCACTGTCCATATCTCGATCGTAGTGCCAAATATCTATTATCATAGCCTCTTTTCATCCTAATCCAGCATCCAACTATACTATGTCACTTTGGAACCGTGTGTACAAGAACTCCCATTATGATTGGGCTCACTCACCTAGTATCTCCGTAGGTGTCGCGTGCCACCACGATAGAATACCTCCTAAGTGTCTACGAAATACATTGCCCTAGTCAACTATTATCTCTCATTTGGTTATTCAGCTGTTGCCTAAACCATTGTGACCTATAGTCCATTTATAGATGATTTACGACCCTATAGTTTTCTCGATAGGGGATTTATGACCCTACCATCTCTAGTATGTCCGCTTTGCTTAGAAATAAGCTCAAATCATCAATTTTATATTTTCATAATTTTTTCCCAAGACTATATAAATTGTATTATAAACCTAGGACTTAAGTCTAAGTTTAACCCATGCATTTTTCATTCGAATGGTCGACCCAGACATTCCCAAGGTTGACTGCTACCGGTTGACTCAAACAATCCCTGATCGATCGTTCACATTTAAAAATTTAGGGTTTATTCTTTTTAATTATCGATTAATTTTTATTTAATTTTCCTTAATCACATCGATTAATTCTTGTTAGTTATTGATTTAAGTTTACCTTAATTTCCAATTAATTAACCCTAATTTTTCCAATGTCGTCTAAGTGTCCAATTTGCAATTCAATTAGGGTTTTAATTTAGGGTTCCAAATTTAAAAATAACAAATGTCAAATTAACCAATTTCATAATTTATTTACAAATTAAATTCTAGGGTTTCAGGTTTAGCAAATTCAATATCAATTCAACAAGTTAATTATAGGGTTTCTACAATTCTAATCATTTGAAATAGTATAAAATCAGTTCTATTAATCAAATTATTAATCTAAGCCCACTTACCTTAAGCCCAAGCTCTTCATATTGCTTTCCTTGAGAATTGCCCTTCCACTTGCTAACTCTGCTTTCCCCGTCTAGATCCAATTGCTTGCACTCCTTTGGATTGATTTTATTTTGATTTTTGAGAAGATTTGGGGTTAGAGGAGATGTTATATTTTGGTAGAGTTTTGTTACCGTAAGATTTTCTATTGATTTTAACACTAGATTAGGTTTGCTCATATAGAGGTTTACAAAGAATTAGGGACATTGATTTGGATTGGAGAATATTTACTTAAATCACATACGGTCATCAAAACGTAGGTATTGAAGCCTTCTAATACAATGCTCGACATGCTCCAGTTTTTGCAAATTTTCACTACCTGTGATCGACCTAAGAGGGTCCATGATCGATTTATATCGGTCGACCATGCCTTCCCAAGGGTCAACCATAATATTATTTTTCCCTTCTCCATTTTTATTTCAAATCTTTCGATGACCATAACTTCTCCATACGAACTCCATTTCAAAGTGTTATATATGTAAATCATCTGAAAATCGCTACGAATGCAATGATGCAAGTTTCATAGCCAAATTCAAAAATTATGAATTTTTTTTATCCCTTGTTTTAATTAAATTTATTTTTCTCATAACATATCCATTTAATTTCTATTAAATTCTTGTTGAATTTATCATAAATTTCCGGGGTGTCATAATCGCCTGAACTTTTATTTTTAAATTTGAATTCAAATTGCACAACGTCCATTCAACTCGATGACATTTCTGCATGTATCTTCTTCATACAAACTCCAATTGACATAAATAAGTATGATGTGCAAATCAGAAAAATACAACAATCTCAATATCACTAGTTTCGTTGCTAAATTCCAATTTTTTTAAAATGATATTTTGCCCTTTTAAGAAAAATGACAAAATACCCTTATTTTAATTTTCATATATTTTTGGGGTATTTGAAAAACTCATAAGACCATGCATATTAATCCTGGAAAACTGAAATCTAAGGCAAATAAGCAGATTCCTTTGAATAAAAAAGGAAAAAATACTGAACATGAGGGTCGAATTAGTAGACAGGAAAAGGAAGTATTTAGAACTAAATAAAATTGATCGAGTAAGAAGTCTCGAAGAAGTTTTAGAAAAGATAATGCCATTTATGGATTCCAGAGATAATCAGAAGAATGCAGGATCCATGGAGGATTTAAAAGAAGTGAGCCTAGATCCATAAATTTCTACTAGAATATTAAAAATAAGGAAAATGTTGGATAGTGACACAAGAGAAGAATTGATTTCATTTCTACAATCAATTAAAGATGTTTTCGCTTAGCATGATGCCGACATGGCAGGGATTAACTCCACGGTGATGTGTCATGCATTAATATAAACCCAAAATTTTCTTCCATAAGGGAAAAGAAAATGCCGTTTGACAAAGTCTGTAACGTGGCACTGCAAGAAAACGTTAAAAGAAAATTGGAGAACAGATTATTAGAGAAGTGTTCTATTTAAAATGGCTAGAAAACCTAGTGCCAATCAAAAATCTAATGGGAAGTGGAGAACATGTGTTGGTTATACAGATTTAAATAAAGCATGTCCAAAAGATTGCCAACATCTTTCTACAACTAATCAAATAGTGAACGCCACAATAGACCACAAACTATTGTCATTTATGGATGCATATTCAGAATAGAATCAAATTCCTATGTAAAAACCAAATGAGAAACATATATGTTTAGTGACTGATTAGGAAATGCATCATTATAAAGTGATGTTGTTAGTACTGAAGAAAGTGAGGGCCACTTATCAATGGTTGGTAAATAGAATGTTTAAAGGTCAAATTGGGAAATACATGGAAGTATGTGTATGATATTTGAATGAAATATTTGAAGTTTTGAGGAAATATAAAATGAAGTTGAATCTGCAAAAGTGTTCCTTCGAGATTCAATCGGAAAATTCTTCAAATACATTATAATTGCACGAGGAATAAAGACTATACTTGATCAAATCAAAGCAATTAGGAATACTATGGAACCGAAGACGAGTAAGGAAGTAATGGGACTAAATGGATGAGTTGTTTCGCTAAGCCGATTCATATCAAGGGAAACTGATAAATGCGTCTCTTTTGATGCGGTCATGAAGCAGAAAACCTTCGAATTAACAAAAGAATGCCAGAAAGCCTTTAAGTGGCTAAAAGATCATTTAGTAAAGCCGTTGATAATTTCTAACCCCATAGGCGAAAATTTATTCTTATATATGGTGGAGATGGAACATGCAATTAAATCAGTTTTAGTATGGGAAGAAATTGGAATTCAATTCCCAATATATTATACAAGCAAAAGATTAAAGGAATGTAACAACCAAAAAATTGAGCTATAATAAATAATCAATGAGTTAATTAAAAAATGAAATAAGTTTGAGAAATTTTCAGAATTGAGCGATGGGAGTAACGTCATTGTGTCCGTGATAATTTTTTGGTCAATTTCCATATATTGTTTATCAAAATCCAAGCTAAAATGAAGAAGATACGAAATAAACAAAAGAACAGAAATTAAATGAAAAAAATATATATGCAAAGGGTCAAATCAACCTAGACTAAGGCAAGGTTGACCCTAGGGTCGACCCTTAAGGAAGCAAGGTCGACCCTAGGGTCGACCCTTATGGAAGCAAGGTCGACCTATAGTTCGAAATGCAGGTTTCCCCGCCCCTATATTTGGATAAGCATTTGTCCAGATTAAACGATGATGTATTTTCCAATTTTCTTCACATCCTCTGCGTTCATGCTTCCATCCGACGGTTCCTAACAAGTCTATGCCGTTGTTGCTCCAGATTTAATCTTCATATTTAACGGTCTGAGATCCTTTAAATACACTATAAATAAGACCCTAGACCTAGCTATGTTTCTCTTTCAGATTTCCTCCTATTTGGGTTCATTACTAGAGGATGCACCCTAAACAGAAATTTTTTCAAAGGAGGAAATCTTTATGATAAAAATATTCCACGCTCTAGAAGTTGATCAAGGATGACAAAGTGCTAGAGCTAAGGACCACAGATGAATGTTTAGTAATTGTTTTAGATACATAATTTAAAATAATGGGGTTCTCAATAGTTGTGTTTTTTCTGCAATTTTGAGACAATTTCAATATAAGTTATTTACAGCTAGTTTTTAAAGTTCTTTTCAGTCTATTTTATGCAGTTATTTCTATTTAGCTATTTTATTTAGTTATTTACATTTATTTACATTTGTTTTACGTTAGAATTTAGCCTGTAAATTTTAGTTTCTTTTTATTCCATTTTACACGAATAAAATGTAACTAGTGGTTAAAATAGAAAACATTAAATTTACAGAAATAGGCAAATTTGAGATATTTGCAAGCATGTTTATAACTAGTGGTTATAACTAAAAAGATAAATAGAAGATTAACGATTATAACATAGGCTATAATTTAGCAGAAAGAACAGAAAGGCTTATTTTAAAACTTTGACAAAGTAAATAAGCAAATTATAACATAGGTTATAAATAGAGATAACAGAAGAGGCTTATTTTAAGACTTATAATTAAGTCAATACGCAAATATAGCAGAGATTGCAGAAAAGGCTTATTTTAAAGACTTATAATTATGTTAATGAGAAAATATAGCAGAGATAACAAAAAGGGCTTATTTTAAAGACTTAGATTAAGCTAATAAGCAAGTAGAGCAGAAATAGCAAAAAAGGCTTATTTTAAGAACTCACACTAAGTTAATAAGCAAGAACAGAAATAAGTCCCGTACCAATTGCGTTCCCTTTTAGATTAGGACTGATGGTCTCACAATAGATTAGGTGAGGCTGGGCAAAACCATTTCAGACTAGGACTGATGGTCTCATAATAGCTAGGTGAGGCTGGGACATGCTAACCAGGGTAAATAAGTGGCCAATAGATAGAAGCTCAAATCGTGGGATTTGGGCAAAGGGGGCAACTATATTTCGTTTGATAGAACCCGCACCAACAGCATTCCCTTTGAGACTAAGAATGATGGTTTCACAAATCACTTAGGTAAGGCTGGGGAGGACCCTTTCAAACTAGGAGTAATGGTCTCACAACAGATCAGGTGAAGCTCGTCACGTTTATGCTGATGGGGCAGATAAGAGGTCACAAGAGGGAGCGACAGTTAGTGTGTACCGGCGATGATCGAGCGGCAGCATCAATAAGTCGCTACTGCGTTCCAAGTGCTAAACAAGTATTTTTTGCCGTGTGACCCACAGAATGAGACTAGCTCACAAGGGCACAATAGAGAGAGAAGGCCAATCAACGGGTAGAATTAGGATTTCAGCCTAATTACAGCAATCTAAGACAAGTGCAAACAATCACAATTAAAGCAAATAGTTAAACAGTATTTAATCCCAGTTTTATCTTTCCTTTATTGTCTTTTATACTAGAAATGTTGTTAAGCCTATTATCTTTATCTTGCTTAAAAAATACTAGGTACTTTCACTCACCAGACTTATAGCCCAACCCACTCCTCTATTTCCCCTTTTCCCCCATAGGCCAGCAGAGGCAAGGACAGTAGATTCAGATTTCTTAGAGATTCAATTATGGAGTTTTTCTTTATCTATTCTTTTTTCTTCAATTTTTCTCTGGACTTTTGATGTACTGGTGCTTATGAGGGGGATGATTATTTTATTGTACTCTGATTTTGTGAGACTGATATGCATTTTTCATATGACATGTGTATTTCATATTTGAGACATGTGATGTTTTTCAGACTTATTTATGAAGTTTTATTTTGAATAATAAGTTGCCATTTAAATGTTTCTGCTGTTTTTACTTATTTGTCTTGTGAATCTTAGTCTCTCTAATGTTTTAGATATTTCTATAATGTACATATCCTTTAGTGTGCCTTTTTGGGTATACAAAAGGGTGCGGGGTGTTTCACTTGGTATCAGAGCCTTGGTTACAAAATTCCAAAAAACTTGTTATGAAAAGTAGTGCTTTTCAAAGGTAACATATTTTAAAAGAATTTTTCAGAAAGAAACTCTTAGAAATAGTTTTCAGGTATAAAAGAGTTTTTATAAAAATCCCCTCAATGTCCAGTTCAACCTTTTTTCGACTCTTTCGAGCCTAAATTTTCTTTTCTTTGCATACTATGGCTGACCGGTTCCATAGAGCTACGGTACTAGAGGTGAAAGTGCAATCGTCTAATACCGCACCAATAGGCGGAGATCCCATTAATCCAACTACAACAGCCAATTTTTTAAGCTATGCAAGAACTTCGCTAGTCTAGGAGGCAAGACGTTTTCCTGCACGGAGGATTTCATGGAGGAACGAGCTTGGTTAAGGGATACAGAGCAGATATTTGGACTATTAGGATTGGAGGACCAACAGAGGGTTGTGTAACGTCCTGCATTTTCGCACGCTTTAAATCGACACACGTGCCAATTCAAACCATACGGAAGGGCGGATTGTTATGGGGCAAATAAGAAAAAAAGGAAGAAATAAAACAAAATAGAATCTTGCAGCAGAACGATAAAATATAATAATCAAATATACAGTTCATGAAGCTGTTTTATAAACATTTGATTATATTTATACAATACATAGCAGAGTTGCACATACCAGTGAATAATAACAATGCAGCGGAATAAAATGGTGTAGTGGAATAATATAGTAGATAATAGTACTACAAATCTTCGTCTTCGTCCTTCAGAATAAATCTTCAAATCCTAAAACGCTCGGACTGACCCAAGCGAATTGAAAAGATAGAACACTCGAGTCAGAACTAAAAGATCTTATGTAAGTTAAATCAACAGAAATAAATATGAGTACAGTAACTCAAGAGATGCTCAGGATTCACATCTCCTAAGAATCTGTTAAACTATTTACTATGTAGTAATATTCGCTATTATAATAGTGTCTATTAGTAAGATAAACTTACTTTAAAATAGCGTTAAGGCTTTACATTTTCCACCTTAACACGTAATAATGCCAATAGTCTATACAGTACCGTAATACCTCCTGATCGGAAGGCTACCAGAGGATACTCCATAGGAACGACACAAATAGAAACTCATACAAGGCGCGCTAGGGTAGGTGACACGGCATAGCAAGGCAATTCCAGGGTAGATATACTAATTACGCTTCCGGGTCGGCGGTAATGCGTAGCTGCTGCCATCGCCCACCTCGAACAACACCCCCAAATCAAAGAAATCAAAAGTGGCCACCGAATCAATCTAAAGGTCAAAGCATAATATCGAAGAGATGCGTCCGATCAAAGGTGCAACCTCATTAACCCGTCAATCGCTCCTGTTTTAACCACCTTATGCCAACTCACGGGATTTGGGTCCATGTATTTACCTCAAAGGAAACGCCACCACCATCCTACTTCATTCTGGAATCTCCACCGCGTACACGGTTGTTAAAGTGGTTTTCGAAGTTGGCAGAGAGTATGACAACTTCTGATCCCAGTCTCTTTAACAACCCAACGTTATTATAACACCGTGATCTTTCAAAATAATTTATACTTTAACACCAGAATAAAATATCCATTTCAAAACCATATAAATACGATATCATTTCTATTTTAAAACCCAAATCCATATGATATAATTTTATTACAAATATATCCTTTTTCGAGAAATCATAGCACATCCAAATCTATATTCCTTGAAATCAATAGCTTTGAAACATAACTTAATATACTTCAATGGTTTAAATACTAAATTACTTTATAAAATTAAATAGCTTCTTTAATTTTACACATAAATTCCGAATACCGATTTGAACCTCTCAATAAACCAATTAAATTTATATATTCAAAGCTTTAAATATTCCACCATTTCAAAACTAATTCTTTGATAATTCTATATATATCAAATTCAATTACTATTATTTAGATTTGAAATGTTTACTTAATGAATCAAATATCATTTAAGCAAAACCTTTAAATTTCAAATACCTCGATGTTCTTTAAATTTTTACTAACTTGATATATCCATTTAAACCAACTCGATATTTATTTAAGCCTCGTTAAACCAAAATCAAGTTATAGAAATCACACCCTTTGAAAATCTAAATTTTTATTTAAATTTTCACATCCATTTTATTCAGTCAAATTCTTAAATCCTTCAATTCAAACCAATATCATATTTATCTTCCAACTTAAATTGTATATATTTCTAAATATTGATGTGTAAATAGGTAATATAATAAAAAATATTATATACCATGTGCTCTCTAGAAAGCATATGGTATATAATATTTTTTATTATATTACCTATTTACACATCAGTATTTAGAAATATATACAATTAAATTGTATATATATTTCTAAATACTGATGTGTAAATAGGTAATATAATAAAAAATATTATATACCATGTGTAAGTGATCAAAACCCTATATATACAATATCTTAAAAAGGTACTTACCCATATAATAATAAACAATCAAACTCCGTTATTAACTTATTTTTATTAAACCAATTTATACATAGCTTAAATTTAAGAATTTAACTATCTATACTATAAAGAAAAACCTTGGGTCAACGGGTCAAAGTGAAGCCTTTTTGGCATTTCCCACAATACCCCTCCACAGTATAGTTTGTACACGGTATAACTTCCTTTTTTTTGCCCTCTTCCCTCTCCACTAACCCAACACGTTCCCACTTCTCCCTGTTTTCAACTCCATTTTCCTCACTTTACCAGCAAATCATTTTATCAGTTATCAGTACTGCTAAGCAAAAGATACCATCGCAACTTCAGATTTACATGCAAATCCATGGTAGTTAGCGAGGCATTTTCAAACTGGAAGCGAGCATTCTATCAACACAGATCTGACTGCAAGCATCACCAGCGATTGCCCGACCTAAGCTTCAGAATAATCAAAATCTCTTCATCTAGGAAGCACTCACGACTTCATCAATAGCAGGCGACAAAAAGTTGTTCTCGAATCAACAATCAACCTCTAGATTCTTTTAGTCCTAGATTCTTTTACTCAGGTATGCTGCCGCCTCTTCTTCTCATTCCTCTTCTTTTTCCATTTTGATTGTTGAATTGGGTAACAATCCTTCAACCGTTTTTTCGATTTTGGATTTGGTAATTGCTTAGTTTGGAAGCCTATATGGATTCGAAGCAATATTTATTGGGTGAGTTTTGGTACAGAAATGCATAACGATGGTGAAGCACTGCGTGGTCTTCTCTGATTGCTGTTAAGATTTATGGCTATCATTGCTACCTCGACCCACTAACTTATCAACTGAAAATAGGTCCATGTTCCATATTGCTTAGGTGTATCTTCAGTTGATTGGCTTTATAAGGTAATTCTATCACCCTATTTCATCAATTAACACGGATTTATCCAGAAATTATTTCAGGAAAATCAAAATTATAACTCATACATATAGCGACTTTGATGACATCATGTTTCAGATTCAGGTCAAGCTGCAGTAACCGATTGATCAATAAGAAGCGAACAATGATGAGTTTTCACAACAAATGGCTTGGACAACAGCAAGTTTGGGAAGTTAGAGGTCTTCGTTCTTAATTATAACAGAGTAGTGGAAGAATGCAGGTGCTATTTAATTAAAGTTTAATAGGGTGCTAACTTTTGAAACTAATACTTTTAGGCTCTTACAGCTATACCGTACTTTTTTTATAAAAATCTATACTGTACTTGAGTTGGACTTCTAAATGAATCTATACTGTACCAGTATTTCAGTATTATCCCTCAGAGCTGCGAAAGGATCAGTGCATGTAGCGATTTGGGTATCTCCTTCCTTATTTGATTTTAATACACTTTTTATCCCTTATTCATTAGCTTTTGGATATTTCTAAGCTGACTACTTTATATTATTTGCATGTTTTAAGTACGAATTAGGAAAAAAGTTTAATTCAATGACTATTTATTAGGAAAAAAGTTTACTATTTATTATTTACTGTTCAGACATGGCTGTGATAATTCTTTATCACCAGTTACACAAGTATTTTTATTCATGGAAATGAATGTTCATTAATCAGCTTATTTATTTCTTTTCTTACGCATTGTATACTGCCTTACTCTAGCAACAGTTGAAAACAGACGTTTGATTTGTATATTTAACATTTGTTTTTACCTTCCACCATCATTAACTTTTTCGGTGCAATTAATGCTATTACTAAATTAGTGTTTATTATTTAATCCCAGGTTATAATAATGTATTAACTAATTTTCCATTATCACGTATAGAAAATATATAATTATTGAGAATGTCTTTGAATTTCAGGGATAACGACAGTTGGTAAAACTGCTCGAATTGCATTTCATTGGGGATCCAAGAGGATTTCTTGCAACAACTACAAATCTTACTATATTTTCTTCACCTCATTATAATGCCTACTCTTTGAAAGGATGATAGTGCATAATTCTAGGTTTTAATTTTATTTTATAATGGTATTTGTTGCATGTACTGATTGCTTCTACAAAGCAGCCAATGCATTTTTAACATTTATTATTTAGTTCCTTCCCGAACCATGACTTCACCAAAATAAGCAACTTTGCGTATAGATGTATAGGTACTTGGAAATAATCTCTTAATATTTTTTGATTTTCCAACTGTACTGATTAATTGATGATGCATAAATAGTATTATATGATTATCATAACATATTTTATTAGGAGATGACCGTGAGAATGCTTGATTAGTGGTTACAGAAGTATATTTATTCATGGAAATAAATCTTCACTGCTCAGCTATATTTGTTCTTTTTCTTCCGCATGGTATACTACTTCAAATTAGCAATAGTTATACTACCAACAGTTGTTTCTACCTTCAGCCATCATTAAGTTTTCCGATGCAATTAATGCTACTACTAAATTAGTGCTTATTATTTAATATCCCCTTTATAATAATGTATTAAGTAATTTTCCATCTTCAGATATAGAAAGTATATGATTAGTAAGAATGTCTTTCAATTTCAATTATAATGATAGTCAATAAAATTGCTTGAATGACATATCACGGGAATATTATATGGTTTCTTGCTTTCTTGCAATAACTACCTATCTTACTGTATTGCATCTATGCTCACCCTATTATCATATAACATGTGCTGCAAACTACAAAATACAGTACATCACGAATTTGCATTTTTTTCACATTAATCAACCATAAAACCATATACTATCACTCTTCTTCCTTTCATAATAGATTAGAACAATATGATATATTGCCTTGCTCTGTTCTGCTCCTACATGGTGTGAAAGGTTGTTCAATTATTCCAAATTTAATTAACCATTTCTACATTTAGTTTGTATTTCATAGCTGTTGTCCAATCTATTAGCTGTATTTCATGTATCATCGTAGAATCTAACCATGCAACCAAAACTATCAAACCACAAAGAAGTACTAATCCCATGCCTTAATTTCTTCTCATTCGAGGTTTACTGCCACTACTAAGATCAATAATGAATTATGATGCCAACGGTGGGTTCAGTTATCCTCAATAGCGATTGATATTGCAATCAGTATACATATATTGCAAAATGGTTAGTGTCACCCATTTATTTAAAGAAAAGTTACATTACTTTTGTTGCTCTTATCTTATTGACCATTTGCTTTTTAATTTACCATTGGGTCATACTTTTACTACAGCTGAAATATTAGGCATGGGTATCTTTTATCTTTATATTCATTCATCCATAAGCAACTAGCCAGATTTTCATCAATTACAACTTTTCTGCATGCACTGTACATGGAATAGTCAATTTACAAAAAGTACTACTATATATTATTGAGGCAAAAATATTAGTGATTAGTATATCCATCCATATACTACTTTAGGATTTAGTTTAAAGAAGTATTCCTAACAATCTGCATCAAGCTGGCTTGATCAAATTTTATTAGTTATTTCTTTTTTTTCCATTTTTTTAAACGAAAGAAAAAGAAACTTATTGCATGATTTGGGTTACCGCTAAAACTATGAATGTTATGCAACGAAAGAAGAAAAGTTTATTGCATGATTTGGGTTAACGCTGAAACTTTGAATGTTATGCGATTGAAGAAAGAAACATTTATTGCAATATTGGGTTACCGCTAAAACTGCAAACGCTATGCTTTATTTTTTATATTATTTTTCATGGAGCATAATGCGATAATGTTAGTAATGACATGCCATGAAGGACAACTACATATTATGATATGATTTTAATGCTAGCTGTAGCTGCTGTAGCCGCCTAAAACCGCCATCACTACCAAGCTACGTCACTTGAGTTTCTAACTTTACATAGGAAACTTACTTGATTTTTCCGTCGATTAATTATAAATGGTGTAGTTTTCATGTGACAATTTTTATCAAGCGCTTATTTTGATATTCCTTTGGTATCGTATAAATATCATCGACTATAGTTGTTGCAAAGTCAGATCCACCTTTATCATTTTTTATCAAGTTATTAAGGTTAGCTATTTCTGCCACAGAAAGCAAACTAATTCATGCAAATCTTTGGATGTTTTATTATGGATTGCTACAGGTAAAAAATTGATTTTTTACTTTGAAATTTTTGTCTTTCTTTTTAGACGTTGTTTGCAGATTAGGTAGATGAATTTGTAAACAGATAATTTAATTTTACTTCCAGTTCCAAAATTTATTTGTTTGATATTGAACTAACATTTCATTTAACTCATTCAATGATTTTATTGGTGCATTTAAATATGCTTCTTCTACAGGGATGACATATAAATGATGTTGCCTTTTGCACTGAAAGTGGTTGCTGCTTTCTACTAGGTTGATGCTCAGAGTTGCAATTTCGTGTTGAATAGATTTATTCCTTGGTCCATTATGAAGGTCAGTATGTTCAAAAATTTCTATATTTTTATGTGAACATGTACAAACCATGCTCCATTTTGGTAGCCAATATGTTCAAAATTATATGTTCCATTTAAATTTTTAACAAACGATGATTTTGTTTCAAGATTATGTATTGTTTATCTTCAAAGATATTTCATCTTGACTGAAATACCATAAACCTAGGCTGAGCATTATTTTATTTCTATTAAATACAATGAGTAACCTTATGTGTGTGTGTCTATATATATAAACAGTATGCTCAATTTGTTTAAAAAAAATAACCACCCAACACTATTATGGTGTTTTCTATTCAATTTGTAAATGTAAGATTTTGTTATTATCAGCTCTGTTTTCAACCCAGTATATGTTCAAAAAATTTTTTACACACGTGCATGAATAATAATACAACATTACAAGTCAGTGACATGTATATAAATAATTATAAAGGTAAAAGCTAGCGGTATATCTTTGTGTTCTTTCGCAGAAGACTATGATGTTTGAACCTTTAGATTACTTATGATCTATTGTTACGTAGCCCACTAAAACAATTCTCAACCCATTCTTCCAATAGTTATTACACTTTAAGCAGCCTACTAAACAATTATCAACCCATTCTTGCAATAGCTGTTACCCTTTAAGCAGCCCACTAAGCAATTATCAACCCATTCTTCCAATAGTTGTTACCATTTAAGCAGCCCACTAAAACAATAGTTGTTACTCTTTACTGGGTAGAATAAGTCACTAACTCATTGTTGTACTAAACCCGCTTTCAGTATTTCCATCTATCCACCGTTCGTTATTTATTTTTGAGAATCTGACCATTTTCATACTCTTAAAAATAAAGAAGAAAAAATTACCTAATTAGGATTATTACTAAATGGATATTTGAAAGTTTTATCATTACAGTATATGTTTCATCAGTTCGTTGTTGACTTATGCAAAATTTTGAAAACAATTTATGATTGTTTTAAACAACGCATTTATTATATTACACTACCATAATAAGAGATTCTATGAAGTATTTACATAGTACATGTTTGGTTTAGGATTCGCTAACACAAGCAGTTGTGTGATTACTAATTCTTATTAAAGTTCTATTTACGATATATATTGTACCACTTATGGACTGTATATTGTGAAATTTCATGCATCTGGAATTTCAATATATATCATACCGTAATGCCTATTTGTTTCTTCTTAAAAGGGGATGAGTTCATGGCAGTATTTGGTTAAATTTATGTAAAATCTTTAATACTCTTTCAGCAAATGCTCACTGACACGGTGCAGTATCTTCGGAATGGAATCCATGAACAGTTGCATATAGCAATAACAAGCAGTACATGGTAACTCTTTATTTAGCAGGTATTTAATTAAAATTTGTCTAACAACCATGTTGTTTCTCAATTTTAATAGTGTTCAAAATAGAAAAGGTGTTTTCTATACTAGGTTGTCTTCTCATCTCTCAGAGTCTATTTAGGTACAACACCTCAAACCTTAACATCACAGTGGACTTTTTCAGCAGGACTACTTCCACCCGGCACATTTCCACATGGAAAACTATTTCTTATATTAAGCATGGGAAACAAAACATGGAGACAAGCTGCTTGCCTGTATTTGCTTAACTCATTCTGTTAGTTGTTGTATTAATTTAAACAATATTTCAACGAATATATATTTTGTACGCACAACATAATTTTTTTGCTTTTGTTTATTTTATCAACTTATCCATCTTCAAAAAAATAGCCGACTTTAGCTTCAGAAATATCAAAAACACTTTCAACCTGATTTCATTTCTGTATAAATTTGCATGTTATATTTATACTAATTTTGCAATTTACACATGTGGCAAGTGTTGTCTATATTAAAATGATCTTGGTGATGTATCTATATTATGTTAACAGGAAATTTAGTTTAAACATGTTTAAGAAAGCACTAATGCAACATATTAGTACACGCAATGCATTCACATACACAGTTCCATGCGAGTTTTTGTTTCATGAAAGCAACCAATTTAAAACATATACAGGGGTTTACTTTTGATGTATTCGGTATTTGATGAAAAAGAGTGGTTGGTGATCATATTTTTCGGTGTTAGCAAGGGTTATGGATATTTTCAGTATATATTCTTCCTAATAATAATGAAATTCTTATTTAGCAGTGGTTTTTGTTTAAATTTTTGTTATATATCCACCATACCCCCTCCTATGACCTAATATATTGTTTAACCGTCTGTTTTCTTACTCATGGTAAGGATTTCAGTAATTTTTTTATGCTACCTCTACAATAATCAGACAAACAAAATTAACCTTGCACTAGGTCATAATCTAAAGGCTAATATGCCTTAATTAATTTCTTATGAAGTAAACTTGAAAATATCATAGATTATTCATAGGTTGATATAACTCAATGGTGTTTCATTATCGGTTTTACCTATCGTCCTTCTTACAACACTTTGTTTTTGTTTAGTAGTCATATCTTCTTCCTCTTTTTTCCTATAATTAACAAAAACATTACTCTGATCTCTCACAATATCATAATTGTAATAAAGACAAAATACGCACACTTCCTTCTTTGCACACGTCCAACGGACGTGCCACCATACTCGTATATATAAAATAATATTTATATAATTACAAATTAATATTTATTAAACCGTATATTTCTTTCCAAACCTTATAAATCATTTCAAAATAATTTACATATATAGACCGCGGTGTCTATATAAAATTTTCTATCCTATGGTCAAGTGATATGGATATTTATCATTTCAATCCGCAAATTAAAAATAAAAATTACGGTTATATATCATTTAAAACCACAACCCCGAATGAGATGAAATGCATAACAACTTGCAGATTTTAACCATATAAAATACAACAACCATTCATCCATTATCAATCATTAACATTTATCAAATCATCGTCCAATTTAAACAATAACATCAATATAGAACGGATAATAAACTACAGGTATTAACTAGAAGTTTATATTCAACAATAATTTAATTAACTGTTTAACTGGCAGTTTAAATGCAATAAATAAACAAATAACAATTTAACTGGCAGTTTATATGCAATAAATAAATAAATAACAATTTAACTGGCAGTTTATATACAATAAATAAATAAATAACAATTTAATTTAATTAATTTAATTTAACTGGGATGATGATTGAAAATATGCCAAACAGTTATAAATAAATTTCTAAACACATCATAAATCAATTTAACAAACGTAAGAAATTTTAGAAGTTGTGAGTGGGTTAAAACACTCACCTTTTGAATTTAAATTGACTTTAAATCCAATTTAAACCCAAAAATTTGAAAGTCTCCAAATCCATCCAAACTAGTCAAAGTGTCTGGAATTTCACTACGAACCTAGCGGAGAAAATCACGCATGAATAGGAATTCGTCTGTGAAAGTTATGTAATTTTAAACAATTGAAGCGCAAATTATAAATTAATTAAGAAAATAATATTTCCATGCCACGTCACCTCAAGCAACAGAACCCTATCTCCCTCATTAGTGAACGCTCGAACCCATTACCCTGTCCAGCCGCCACAAATGCAAGTCAACCCCACCAAAACCCGTCGCCTACACGTCGCCGCTGCCTATGCCGTGACCACCCCAGGCCGAGCCGCTCCCTCCAGTCACAGACCCCCCTCCACGCGTTGCTCGATCGAGCCGGAAACCCCCATGGCCGCCTCCTAAATCCTGACCTAATTGATTTTTTTAGCTCGATACAGCCGTTAGTTCGCGAAACAAACCATATAGATGAACCCCTCTCGTCAATCTCCATAAAACCCTACCATCGATTCGACGATCCGACGTAGTTCATCAACGCGTGATGAACGACCGAGAATAAACGAGCCAATTCCAGCTGTACAGAAATTCGGATCCAAAAACGAATTGCAGTTTTGAGATGTGTGCATCAAGAGCTTCAACATATATTTTTTTTCAAATTTTTCTGAGGAGTTTGAAAGTTTGACTTTGATTTTGAATTGTAATTTGAATTGGATAAATTAGGGTTTATAGACATTGAGGAAGAGGAGCACAGAAGTTTCTGTATGTAGATATGAGGAATAGGTGCTACTAGGGTTTACAGTAGGATATATATAGGCAGGGTTGACATTTGAATGGGTGGATAAGATAGATTTATGCGCTAACGCCAAAAGTGGCCCAAAAAGCCCGTTTCAACTCTGGAATGAAATTGGGTCAAACCATATATCAAAATAGGTGTTTTTAAATATTTTAAACGCGATGGAACAAGTTTCAAGTCTAAATTCCATCGTAGTAAGAAGTTATACTAAAATCAATTTACTTCAAATTGATTTCAATTGATTTCAATTTCATTAATTTCAAGGCGTTTCGAGTCTGTACGATCAAACGACAAGTCCGATCGATACGAAATTTGAAATCCTATAACAATTAACCGTTACGGATCCGATGAAACTAGTTTCGTCGAAATCCGAGTCAGTGGTCAAAAATGCTATTTTTATATTAATTAAATAGATTAAAAACAATTAATTAAATCACTTTTCAAATTTCAATTCCATACTTAACCAATCCTATCATTTTTGATCTCTTAAACAATTACAGTGATTTAAACTAATTTAGATGTTAATTTAATGTTGATTCATCCTACAATTTCAGCGTTAAGTTTCCATTTCCTTTTATTCAAAAATTATAAATAAAATTTCCAATAGTTCCATTTAATTAAATAAATTAATAACTATCACATCCATTCCTGTCAAATAGATGGATTAAATATTGGATTCAAAACTATTACATAAATTTCTCATATTATCTTTATTTCAAATAACGTATTATTTAACTATTTCAATTTCATTTAATTGTCGTTAAATCCAATTATTGAATTTTCCATTTCACTTAAATAAATAATTTTTTATTCCCGATCGTTATAACTCACAAATTGTCCAATATGAATAACCTTACCATTACTTACAAATATTACCTTAATTTACATTAACGTAATATTAAATTATAATTACGGTAACAAATTTCAAAGTTTTAAATTTACAAGCTACATACATAGGTAACATATAATAATCGTTACCGTTAACCTTTAGTCACATTAATTGGCTTTTAATTGCTTACAAAACAATGTTAATATTTATTTTCATAATGCTAATTTCATTCACTCTATCCGTTACTACATTTATATCCACTAAAGTAATATTTAATTGCCTTTACTCGAAATAACCATTTATCACCAATATACTCTTTATAATACTTGTATGGTTAATCTCCACAAACAATTACCATCCATCCTATTATTTCACCCATTATTTATAATTAAAATCTCAATTAAATTCATTTATCTTGATTTCGTTCCTTTATTACACCGTTTATTACTTTACAAAATAAAATAACATTTAAAATCATCAATGTAATACCAAATTTCATTTTAAATCCAATTGATTTCCAAATCAAAGTTTATACGTATTTCAAACAACTATTATACTTAATCCCAGAACATTGGTTTTATTAAATGACCATTTATTAATATTTAATTTCCTTAATTTAATCCAATGCTTACATTTTGTTTTCATATATTCAATGTGTAGCTACGTATACGTCTTTATTAATTCTATTGATTTGCATTAACTCCATTCCATAAATCTACATCCAATTACTACCTTAAAATAAGTTTACGTTTCTATTAATTTCCATTCACACTTCGTTATTTTATATTACAATCATTAAAGTAACGTTTATCATCAACACAAACGTTATGAATACTTATCAACCTGCATCATCCTTATTACATTAATTTACGTTTTATCCTATTATAAATTAATGCGCACATTAATTAATTCATATTTACATCCACTTCCATATATAAATTTTGTAACCAAGTTATGACATTTACACTTTTTTTCTTATTTTAATTAATTACCAAATATTCCAATTTACACTCAATTATAACTTTGCAATCTTAACAAATCCATAAATTGTCAATTGCCTAATATATACCTTAATTTCTATTAAATGTTCTCCATAATTTATTTACTTGGTATTAAACTTTTTATTCATCAATTACTGCCCTATAAATAAACTTACGTTTCTATTCAATTTGCATTATTTCCCATTAATTGCAATATAAATTTTAAATTATTAATTTTAATTTCAATTGCTACATCTAATTTCTAACATTCATTCCAACATAAACTATAAGAATTTTTTTATTTCCTTCTAAATTTGATTTCGAAAATCTAATTAAATTAACCAATCTTATTTATCAAAATTTATGGGTCGTTACAGGTTTAGCTTGCATGTTGGCAGCTGAAGGGAGAGCTTAAGGAGGTCTTTAAATTAGAAAACTCTAAAAGGAAGTGGTGGAAGAATAAGAAGGATAAGGAAAGAGAAAAGAGGGAAGATCTCAAAAGCGGATCAGGAAAGGCGAGAAGTGTCATAGTTGTGGATTGGTTGGGCATTTCACGAAGGAATCTAAGAAGGACATGATGAAGGGAAGGTGTTGAAACTATAGGCAGCCTGGTCACCTTAGTAGAGCTTGTCCAGAGAAGACGGGGCAGAGAGCAGGCACACCTACAGCGCAAGTACAGGCTTTGGATATAGCACCTTATAGTAGTGGACTGGATCGAGGTAGGAATGTCTCTATAGAAGGTTTGATCTCTATTTTGGATTTTCCTATTCAGACTCTTTTTGACTCCAGAGCATTGCCTTCTTTCATTTCTTGTTCCTTGGCGGATTGTTTGCACTTAGATATTTCTCTAGTAGTAGACCCTATAGTTGTTTCAAACCACATAGGAGGATCGACACATTTATCCATGATTTGTAGGGGTTTGAAATTTTTTATACTAGGCGTATAGTTTGATTATGATGCCCATGTATAGGTATTTTTGGGATATGGGATGATTTTGAGGATGGATTGGCTATCCACTTATGCAGCGATATTGGACTACAAGAGAGAGTCATCAGACTAGAGAAATGCAGCTGTAGGACTCTCAAGGTTTCTTGCCACCCACAAGGGCCAGTCATGTTGAGCTTACTTTATTCCCTTGATTCATCACTAGGAGAACTAGACTCTCTTCCAGTTGTTAGAGATTTCCAAACGTCTTTGAGGAAGTTAGGGGACTACCCCATAAGAGAGAGATCGATTTTAGGATCTATCTGAATGACAATGCTAAGCCAATAGCATTGCATATAAGACATATGGCTCCTGGGTAGACGAAAGCGTTAAGCAACCGGATCGGTGAGATATTGGACAAAGGATTCATAAGATGGAGCATATCTGAGTGGGGAGCACTAGTCGTCTTCGCTACAAAGGCGGATGGTTCCCTTCGACATTGCGTAGACTTTAGAGAGTTGAATAAGCTCATGAAGAAGAATCATTACCCACTTCCTAGGATAGACGATCTTTTTGATCAGCTAGTTGGCTCTTCGGTATTTTCTCAGCTTGACTTAGCTACAGTATTTCATCATCTTAGGGTTGTCGACGATAGAGACAATATTTAGGACACCCGACAGATTCTTTGAGTGGCTGGTTATGCCGTTTGGGCTGACCAATGCCCCAACCTATTTTGTAAATTTGATGAGCCGCGTTTTCTGAAATGTCCTAAATAAGTTCGTGGTAGTATTCATGAACGATATTTTGGTGTTTTCCAAGAGTATGGAAGAGCGTTCGAATCATCTTGAGGATGTTCTTCGTACACTTCATGTTCATCAGTTGAAAGAAAAGTTCTTGAAGTGTCACTTTTGGCATAAGGATGGCATTTCTTAGGGCATGTAGTCTCCAGAGACGGCCTAGCTATTGATCTCGTTAAGATAGTAACCGAACAAGATTGGAAGGCCCCCAAGAATGCTTACAAAGTTAGAAGTTTCCTAGGTTTGGCTGGCTATTATAGAAGTTTAACATAGCTTTTGTTAAGATTTCAGCATCACTTACTCGCCTCACTAAGAAGAATGCTGCATTCGTGTAACAACCCGCCTTTTTGTACGCTTAAGCAGACACACGTGCTATCTCTAACCATACAGAAGGGCGGATTGTTATGGGGTAAATAAGAAAAAGCAGAGAAAGAAAAAAACAAAATAGAATCTTATAGTGGAACGATAAAATATAATAATCAAATAAACAGTTCATGAAGCTATTTACAAAACATTTGATTTTATTTATACAATACATATCAAAATTACACATACTAGAGAATAATAAAATGCAACGGAGTACATGATGCAGTGAATAATATAATAGATAATAATAATACAATCTTCGTCTTCATCCTCCAGAAATAAAGTCTACGAATCCTGAAATGCTCAGACCGACCCGAGCGCATTGAAAAGACAAAACACTCGAGTCGAACTAAAAGATCTTATGTAAGTTAAATCAATGTAAGCAATATGAGTGGAATAGCGTCAGAGATGTTTACGAGATTTGACATATCCTATCTAGTGTCAAACGTGAGTGCAGTAACTTAAGAGATGCTCGAGATTCACATCCCCTAAGGATTCGTTAAACTATGTACTATGTAGTAATATTTCGCTATTATAATAATGTCTATAGTAAAATAAAATTACTTTGAAATAGCATTAAGGGGTTACCCATATTGCCCTTAACATGTAATAGTGCCAATAGTCTATACAGTACCGTAATACCTCCTGATCGGGAGGCTACCAAAGGATACTCCATAGGTACGACCCAAATCAAACTCGTACAAGGCGCGCTTGGGTAGGTGACAAGGCACAACTAGGAAATGCCAGGGTAGATATACCAATTACGCTTCCAGTCCGGTGGTAACGCATAGCACATAGCTACCACCCACCTCGAGACACACCCCCAAATAAAATAATCAAAAGTGGCCACTGAATCAATCCAAAAGTCAAAGTATAACATCGAAGGAACGTGTCCGATCAAAGGTGTTACCTCATTAGCCCATCAATCACTCCTGTTTTAGCCACCTTATGCCAACTCATGGGAGTTGGTCCACGTATTTACCTCAAAGGAAACGCCGCCACCATCCTACTTTATTCTAGAATCTCCACTATGTACATGGTTGTTAAAGTGGTTTTCAGGGTTGGCAGAGAGTATGACAACTTCTGATCCCGGTCTCTTCAACAACCAACAGTTATTATAACACAACGGTATTTTCAAAATATTTTATACTTCAAAACCAAAATATATATCCATTTCGAAACCATACAAATACGATATCATTTCCATTTCAAAAACCAAATAAGATATCATTTTTATTTAAACACCAAATCAATATAAGACCATTTTTTCAAAATATATTCTCTTCCAAAATCATTGTACTTTCAAAGTTATAACCCGTTCAAAACCCAACACTAGAAAATATGACATTTCAAAATATAATACTTTGAAATTCATAGCTTTGAAACTATAACTTTCACCCCTTAAACAGCTCAGAGGTTCTAATAGTATATATAATAAAATAATTTTAAATTTAACATTACTTTATAAAGTAAAATAATTTCCACTACTTCACAATTTTGTTCACTTTATATTAAATCTCAATTCATAACTTTCAGCTCACTTTCAGTTTCAATAAACCATTTCAATTTATATCAATTTCAAATATAGATTCGAACCTCCAAATAAACCATTTCAATAGATTTCAAAGTTTCAATATTCAACATTTCAAAACTGAATTTGTTTATATATATCAAATTCAGTTTACTATTATTTAGTTTTGAAATATTTGATTAATAATCCCAATATCATTCAAATAAACTCCAATTTCAAATAACTGAATATTTCCCTCACTTTATTCAAACCTGATATATTCATTTATATTACCTTAAATAAAAATAAAGTTAGGATCATATTCTTTAAAATCTCAAATTCAGTGAGTCCCAAATCGATTTTTATCAAATAAAATTCTCAATTAAATACAATTTCAAATCAATTTCCAATTTATCTTCCAACCTTAATTTATTGAAATCATTATAAATTCTATATTAAAATATAATTTAAATAAATACTTAACCATATTATATTTTAAATAAAATCAAACTATATTATTACTCTCATTATATAATGAACAAAATTATACATAGCTTAAATTTAAGAATTTAACTATATATAAAAAATGTTATTTTTATATAATATCAAAAGTCAATATTTACATAAACCATATATTTCTATCCAAAACCATAGATCCCTTCAAAATATTTTTATATATAGACCATGGTGTCTGTATACAATTTCTATCCTATGGTCAAGTGATACAGATATTTATCATTTTAATCCGTAATTTAAAAAATAAATACGGTTATATATCATTTCAAACCGCAATCCTGAATGAAATAAAATCCATAACAACTTGCAGTTTATAACAATAAAAAAATACAACATCCATTCATCCAATATCAATCATCAAACATTTATCACAATCATCATCCAATTTAATCAATAACATCAATATAGAACAGATAATAAACAATAGGTATTTACTGGCCGTTTATATGCAATAATAAATTAAATAACAATTTAATTCAATAAATTTAATTTAACTGAGACGATGATTAAAAATATGTTAAACAGTCAGAAATAAATTTCTAATCACATCATAAATCCATTTAAAAAACATAAGAAAATTTAGAGGTTGTGAGTGGGTTAAAACACTCACCTTTTGAATTTAAATTGGATTTAAATCCAATTTAAACCCAAAATTTGAGACACTTAGAATTTTCCCAATCTAGCATCAAAATGTCCGGAATTTCGATATGATCCTAGCAAAAGAAACCGCGCATGAGTCGAACCTCGTAGGCAAAAGTTATGGTAGTTAGAACATTTCAGAAATTAGAATAAATTCAATAATAAAAAAAGCACTCACCTTCGCCACATCACAGCTACAAAAGTACACGCACACAGTTCAACGTCTCGCACGAAAACCCTAACCTACAGAACTCATGATGTCGCGCTCGACCGATGAGCCACCGCCGCAACGATCGACGCCGCCTTCTTCCCCCTAACACACCGCACACTTCTGGTCCTCCATCCATCCATGCACGCAGCTGGGCTGCACCCAGTTCGATCGATGCCTCAAAAACAGCCGCCACCTTGTTTTAACCCTAGGTGAATTGTACGCTCGATCCAACCCTTACTTCATCGAACAACCTACTCTGATGGACGACGCTCGGTCTCCTCCTCACAACCTTACCCTCGATTCAACGATCAGATGAACTTCATCAACGCGTGATGAACAGACGTGACTTCTTTGATGTTTACTGATCAAATGATGAACCAATATGGAAAACGAATTGCAGATCTGAGATGTGCTCATCAAGAGCTTCAAATCAATATAAAATTCGATATGTAGTGAGGAATTTGAATTTTGAAGTTGAATTTGAAATTGAAATTGAGTTGTGAAATTTAGGATTTGTCTGCTATTGAGAAAGAGGAGCAACTGGAATAGTACGTGTAGAATAATGAACATAAGAAATAGGCTAGAGTTTATAACGAGATATATATAGGTAAAGCTGAAATTAAAATGGACTGGATTGATTTGGATCGAAAGTTGAACGATAAGTGGCTCGAAAAGCCCGTTCTGACTCCGGAACGAAAATGAGTCAACCCATATATCAAAATAGATGTGTTTAAATATTTTAAAAGCAATGGAACAGGTTTCAAGTGCAAATGCCATCGTATGAAGAAGTTATGCAAAAATCATGTTATTTCAAATCGATTTCAATTAAATTGATTTCGAGGCGTTTCGAGTCCGTACGATCAAACTACAAACCCGTTCGCTACGAAACTTTAAATCCTACAACAATTCACCATTACAGATCCAATGAAACTTTTTTCATCGAAATCCGAGTTAGTGGCCAAAATGGCTGTTTTCTAGTTAATCAAATAAATTAAAGTTAAATTAATTATTCACTTTCCAATTCAAATTTTAATAATTTACAACTTCTATCTGTTCTGATTCCTTAACCATTCACAAATAATTTAAATAAATTTAGCTGTCGATTAAAAATTGATTAATTCCTCAATTTCAGCGTTTGATTCCAATTTTATTAAATTCAGAAATTATAAATTAAAATTCCCGAAATCCATTTATTAAATTTTTAAACCTTGTTATTCAAGTCTTTTATTACAATAAAGATGCAACTAACATTGGTTCATGATTTATTACGTTAAAATCTTCAAATTTCATCTTAATTTCCCATTAACGTGATATCTAAATATTTAATTCCATTTATTGGCAATTAAATCCAATTATTAAATTTAAATTCCAATAAATTAGTAAATCTTGATTTCCATTTCTTCATTCAACCAATTATGATTTTAATGACCGTAATTCTCGATAACTAAATTTTGTTAATTTAATAAGTTTCGGTAATTTGATTCGGAAAGAAAAAAAATCTATCATTTAATATTGAAGAAAATAATAGATTTTGTGAAATGGAAATGGAAATAACATCTTGAATGAAATTTCAATGAATATTAAGATGAATGTGACGACCCGACTTCCTATCTCTAGGAAATCGCATCATCTTGAAGAAAGAAAGGGATAGAAGAAGAAAAGAAAGAGAAAGGAGAACACAACAACAACAGATAACTCACAACGGAACGAATGAAATATAATATATCTCATAAGATATTACTTAGTATCATATTACATTAGAGTATACAACTTATACAACAGATATTAGACAGTTAAAACATCTGTCTAACTATACCTCTTACAATACACAAGAAACAGATACCAAACAAACACAACGGAACTATAATATATCTACACGTGGAAGCCTCCTGCTCCATGTCTCCTCCAGAATTCGTCAAGAAAACATGAAACACTTGACTAATCATACATAATATGAGTACCCAAGAGTTTAATAAAACAGAAAATAAACACTCGGGTCAGACAGGGGTCTGGTGTGAGTAAACGGATTAAAGTTGCTCAACTTTAGAAAAACCTTTGAAAAGAAAAGGTATCACGTAAGACTTCCCACACACAAACATGGAGAAGTTTTTACCTTACGCTAACCAAAACATTTAATGGGAAATCCAGTGATATTATAATAGTGCCTAGGGTTTCAAGTAAATAAGAAACAGCCGAAATTGTTACATGATTAATTTCAGCTACTAGCCACAAAAGTGAGTAATACAATCAAAACTGTAGGGTCTCGTAGGAAGAATGGGTTTCCATCAATGGCAGGGGTACTGGGGTACCACTCGTTTAAGTACGTGGCCTAGATCAACGTACCGAGGAGCCAACCTAACTCCCTTGCAACATAAGGCCGGAACCATCCCTTACTGGACAGTCCCGAACAAGACCACCCCGTAGTTGACACGACCAACCACACACTAAGCCGAAATAGAAAGGGACCTCTAGACAGGGGTAAATCTCACTCTCAAGTGGGGGCTACCCACGAAGCCTTGCCGCACCTCCCATGTTTTAGTCATTCCCGGTTGATGAGGCTTGAGGCTGCGATTACCTTTATAGAACCCATCTGCCTTAGAATGCTCATCGTCCACCTGACGATGTTTTGAAAGCATTCAATCCATACAAGTTCGTTCCGGGTTCGAACGAAACCGAAAGCACTATCTCGTTGCACTTATTTTGGAATCACCCTCAGAGTCAACGACCATAGCCCTTGCACTCTAAATCACCATCTCGAATCTATAAGTACTATTCCGTTAAACTCATTACGGAATCACCCACAGAGTTATACTGACGTATAGCCTTTACACCTCGAGTCTTTACTTGCTCCACTTGGATTCATGACCTAACGTTTAATTGGAATCGATATGGTTTTCGGATCCCAAATATGGAAACCCCATCCCGGTCTCATTGAAACCAAACGCCAATTTAATGTTCAAGTTATACTTAAGGGTTTAAACAGTTTACTTATATGCAGGATGATATTAACAGATAGACGAATCATAATTATCACAATAGATAATTTATGACAACATTCATCTCACAACAGCATATCACATATCATAGATACCAAATCATCCATTATCAATCAGTTACCCAATGTCATCATCCAATATCAACCATCGAATATTAATCAATTATCCAACATCGATTAATCAATAACAATCAATCATCCATCAACAGAATTGATTAACTCTTAATCAATTGTATTAACCTTAAATCCTTCTTCATTTATTTATTTCAAATAAAATAAATTAATCATCTCTAATGATCTTCCCTAATTAATCTTCCTTGGTTAATTATATTTAATTACATTTAAGTAATTATCCTTAGCCATATTCTGTAATTAACCTTTAATTACTATCATTAATTTCAATAATTAATGATCCTTTATTTAATTACACTAAATAATTAATTAATTATAATTAATTACATTAAACCTTAATTAATTACAATTAATTAATTAATTATACTTAAACTAAATCACTTATATTAATCAACCTTGATTAATTAATAAATAATCCTTATTAATTAATAATCACTTTAATTAATTAAATAATTAACTTATAATTAATCATTCTATTAATCATAATCAGTAATTAACGATTTATAATTACTTAACTTAATTAATTAACTTTTTAATTAATTATATTAATTCTTGATTAATTAATCCAATTAATTAATCTTTAATTACTTATTTAGTAATTATTAAACAATTAATTATATAAATAAATCCTTAATTAATTACTTTATTAATTAATTTCAATTTTAATTAATTACATTTAGTAATTAATCTTAAGTAAAATTCATTCATTAATTAATTAATCGCATTAATTAATTAACTAAATAATTAAGTAATTAACTCTTAACTACTTACATAAGTAATTATCTCTAATTACTTCTATTAGTAAATATTAATTACCTCCTAAATTAATTACCTTACAAATAATTAATTCCATTATTAAATAATACTTAATCCTTTAATTAATTAATTACTTCATAATTAATTAGTTTCAACAATTATATTAATTAATTCTTTAATTGATATCATCAAATGATTACCCAATAATCACTTAACTTTAATTACTCCATGAGTAACCTCTACTAATTACTTCCATAATTAATTACTTTCGTTCTTAATTATATTCAAATATTAACCCTTGATTACTTCATTAAGTAATTACACTTAATTCATTCATAATTAAGTGGTTATTAAAATTAAATAAATAATTAACTAATTATTTAAAATAAATTAAATAGTTAATCAATTAACTTTTTATAATTTCAAAATCCTTAATTAATTAAGAGAACATTAATCTTAGTTAAACAAATCAAATTTAATATTTTTATATTCAAATCAAAGATAAATCAAACTTAATTATCTTGTAATGAATTATTTGAATAAATCAAATTTTAACAACTTAAACAAATTATCCTATTTGGTTTTCATAATCATAATGATAATCTTATTTGAAAATAGGAAATTTAGAAACAAATTTCATAATTTAGAATACTTTAAAACATCTAATATTAGTCTTATTTATTTCAAATATAAATTTGAAATCTTAGGTTTGAATTATTATTTAACATAAACTTTGATTTAATATTTAAATCCAAAATGTTCTTTTGAATTGAACTCCAAGATGTAATTAAATTACTTTCAAAATGAAATCACTTAAAATGAATTTAAAGTAAAATAAAATAAATAAATTTCAACTTATACTTTAAAAGTTTGGTTAACATTTAATTTTAATCAACAAGTTTTAAACTTTGCATTTTGATTCCTTTATAAACTTGTTTATAAATAGAATGCTTGAATTTTAATTTAATCGTCTCAAGTTTATATTGCAACTTAGTGATAAATCTAACTACCAAAACAACAGCTCAAAAACCCCGAAGCAACCAACGATTCCACCCGAGTCAACACCGAAGCAAACCCAAATCCCCACTGTCTTTGAGTCCAACACTCGAATATCCCGAGAGCTTCTTCGAGTTTCGCATTGTCTTCCCCAAAGCTTCGAATACCCAGTGCACAACCCAATCACGGTGCACATGCACCTTCACCACCAGCCTCCATTGTCCATCGCGATGACCTACTTCGGTCATAACATCACACGCGAACACAATCCCAAGCTCAGATCAATCACAACATCATCGAAACGAATTTCGATCATTCGAACCAAACTGCGAAAAACAACTGCAGAAATCATCTCCCCCAAATTCCATCACCGCCGGCCAACCCAGCACCGATGGCCTCGCCGTTCCCTCCATAACACCGCCACGACTCAAGCTCCACTTTCCCCCATGTGCGAACACCCCCGACCTTTCATTAGCGTCGCAAACACCTCAACTGTAAAACCCAGTATAAACAAGCTTTAAACCCTGCTTTAATCTAATACGATCAATTAAGACATTGTAAAAATTTTATAGCAATTTTCCCATCATCCTCATCCTACAAACAAGCTTCGATCCAAGTTTCACATCAATTCAATGTATGGATAATCGACAATTACCAAAACCCCCTTTTTCGAACAAAAAACCAAATTTCTAATCAATTTGTCAACTAAATTTTTTGATATTAACTCCTAAATTCATTATTTGCTGCCCTGATTACAATCATGTAATCCAAATCCAAAATTAAATAAGTTGATTTTATCATATATAAATGTTTCACCGTGTCTTCTATTTTAAAAATTATCTGTAAATTTAAAAATTATAGAAACTATATTACAGTCATCATTAATCACTTACAAACAACTTTTATTCAAATATTCAAAGCTAATAATGATCAAAGAGTGAGTCATTAATTTCTAAGAGGGAAAATATTTAAATCTGTTGAATAACAGAACTTCCATTTTCATTACAGGTTCACAGATTTATAATGCATTCAAATAACAAATTTTCAATCATCAAGCATATTTAACCACATGCATCTTCAATTCAATCACAAGTTAAACTGAAATTGTTTTTAAAAAAAATGATTTACTCACAACATTGAAAGGCAGAGCAGGTTCTTGATGTCCAGGCTTTAAATCTTTAATCTGGAAAGTATTTTTAATTTGCATGCTGTTGAAAATGAATCACTCTGCATGCTTACAATTTGGTGTTATTAAAAGATTTGAGACTTGCTGATGAATTCCATTTGAATATGCAGAGGACTTGGAGTTGCAATTTTAATTGTTGTGAATGAACTTTAATTTGCAGATTTGCTTTTGCTTTAAATTCAAGTTTGAAGTAAAATAAATTCTGTTTTTCCATTAATTGAAAAAGGAACAAATTTCTTTGTTCAGCTGTGAATAGGAATTAGATTGAAGAAAAGAGAAGGGATGAAAAGATTTTTATTTTTATATGAATCATGTTATGGTTTTAAATTCTAAAGTGAAGACACTTGTCTTAAAATTGAACAAATGTCATTCAATATTTTAATTCCTTTACAAATGTTATTAAGAGTGTTTAAAATGTTATACATGTCCTTAACAAATTTTTTTAAAAATTAATTTTTACTTAATTTAAATGTAAACAAAACTTACTTTCTCAAGTTACAAAATGAATAAATGTTTCATAAGTATTTATAAATTTACTTTTAAAAGAAATTATTCTAAAGCTAATAAATACAAATATAATTATACATCTTATACATGTTAAATAAACTTATAACATTTTAAATTAAGCATTTTAAAAGAAAACAAAAAAAAAGCTTGTTTAAATTCTTTTTAAACTATCATATTTAAAATAAATAACAATCTCATATTTTAAACAAATTGAATAAATCTTTAAATTAACTTTTGAAACATTGATTCTAAAACAAAGCTTCAATCTATAATATTCATACATTATAAATTATCAATTGATTAAATTAAATTTTAAAATAACTCAAATTATAACATCTGCAAACATATATATATTACAATTTGAAAATTAAATCTTTTATTTAAAACACAAGATCTTCTATTTACAATATATATCTGATGTATATATTATAAACAAAATAAAATTTCATTAGCTTTTAAAAATAAATCTTATCTATTTTAAATTGTTAAAAAGATATTGATCACAATTATCAGATTAAATATTTATTAATCATAAAAAGAATAAATTTATCAGTTTTTAAAGTTATAAAGAAAATTTATCAAACCAGTTAAATTATTTATACAGATTATTAAATTTATATTGCCTAAAATTCCGGGCCGTTACGATCGTTCCCCCTTAAAAGAATTTCATCCTCGAAATTTAAAAGCAAAGGTAATTTAATAACCCAGTATAGATTTTAATTCCAAACAGCAAAGCATTACTAATAACCAGTTACTAACAACCATAGCAATCAAATAAAAAAACAAACTTAACCAATTATTCTGACACAAATCAGGATAAATCTCTAATATTATCTCGAGTTTCCCAAGATAAATCACCGGGATACTCGCTCTACAAAAGCCAACAAACTAACTATACAACCAAAATCCAGAGCTCTACTCATCTCTAGATCCTTCAATCTGAACAGAACATCAGACTATACTCAAGTCTATCTCAACTTCCAAATCTAACTGAACTACAGATTCAACAATCAATCGATGAATCATACACGCACTCCCTCAGAGATATGTGAAATATAATGAATTCCAGCTATCCAAACTGGCAATTCAATCTCATCCGATCAAAACACAGATAAAAAATCTCAAATGCCTCAGAACTAGCCATCCAATCTAACCCAATACTGCTCTCTCTTAACCAGAGAAATCTTAACAACAACGAAGTCTCTAACTTTGAATTCCAAAACTACTTATCTCATATCTGTATAACTCAACAGATAATCCTGGACTGCCAATTTCCCTTTCTGATCAGCTCAACCAATGCTGATACTTCCAGAAATAACTAGACCAAAGCAAACCAATTTCTGGATCCTATTCAACAGAAAAGTCTTCCAAAATCCGTCGAAATCCAGAACTCAAGCTCTACTGCCAAGCAATAGCAAACTCAACTTACTTCCTTCCTTGCACAGCAGCTACCTTGCTTCCGCTGCACAACTCTGATTCCGAAATAGACGAGAATACTATTGATGAACACGAATACAAACTTATTCAATAAATCCGGAAACTTTGTTCATCAAATCCATAAAAATCTGAGTAACTCATCCGATTCAGTCACACAACCTTATAACAGAATCCAATTCAAGAGCTAGATCAGTCCAATTCCAATTCCAAAAAAAATTCTGAGCTGCTATACCAACTCTCCTTTCTCCAAGAACCATCCAACTATCAGGCTAACTACCAAAATTTCTCCTGGAACCAAAACAATATGGAACTCATCTCCAGATGCAGACAAACTTCTGATTACCTCAGTAGCTCCTATCCACATGAGAATCCTCAGTCTTAAACAAAAGAATGCTCAAGAAAAATTCCCAAACAAATCGCAAGTCACTTTTGCGATCCAATCCCAGTTCGGATTCCAAATAAAACTGTCCCCTCTTTACCAATTAGAACAGCTTTAAGATTTTTCAAACAAGGTTAACCCTCTAGAAAACTTCTACCATCAGCCCGGGTTGCCGAAAAAGAAACACCAAGACTCCCGAACCATCGGAGAAACAAGCCACACTGCTGCTTCCAAACTCTATCTTGACGATACTGCGAAGCTAAAAGACCTTCTCGTCAGCACACCTAACACTTCGAGATGAACTGATACCATAGCTAACCAAAGACTTCTAATCCAAAGGCTTCTCGAAACCCAAAACTATCAACAAACCACACAAAAGACCTTCGAGATGGAAGACATTCCAAAAGAAACTCGGGCTCCAAAACAAGCATCAACAACTCGCTTAACTTAAGGAATAACAATGAGACCATACCAGAGAGAAACAACTCATAGACCTTAGTCTCATATCCCAGAACAGCCAACCTTCATGCAAGAGATCCAAACAACTTCTGCACAGACGAATCTTCCCTACGGCAGGTAAAAACCGCTTCTCCACTACTACTAAAACTGCTTCAAGAGAAAACACCTTCAGAAAATATCCATGGATACTGCATCTCATCACGCAGTTATCAAGATCTCATCACTCACTTCTGCACTACCAACAAATCCAAACTCAAGAAAAATTCGGTCACCCGAGCGAAATCCAAACTTAAACCTCAAAGATGAACTCCGAATCTTTAAAAAAAAATTGTTCAAATATCAGAGAAATCCTTACTCCAAACTGCAAATCTTACTCAAGACGGTATTAGGTCTACAGTCTCGACAAAAACTTCCAACCTCAAACACATAGACCTCTTCCATCAGTGGTAGTCGTGTTACACACACACACCACTATTCCATCTACCTCTAAAAATTATGTTGGAAAATCCGAATAGATAACCCAACAAATTAGGTATATATATATATAGTTATATATAAAAATTACAAGTACGCTCTCTCAAGAAAGACATCACTACTACAGAGCCTAGGTATTCACTCAACCTAATGCTCCCTAAAGAAAGACATACTTCAGAGCCTAGGTATTCACTCAGCCTAATGCTTTGATACCAAATGTGACGACCCGACTTTCTTTCTCCAGGAAATCGCATCATCTTGAAGAAAGAAAGGGATAGAAGAAGAAAAGAAAGAGAAAGGAGAACACAACAACAACAGATAACTCACAGCGGAACGAGTGAAATATAATATATCTCATAAGATATTACATAGTATCATATTACATCAGAGTACACAACTTATACAACAGATATTAGACAGTTAAAACATCTGTCTAACTATACCTCTTACAATACACAAGAAACAGATACCAAACAAACACAACATAACCATAATATATCTACACGTGGAAGCCTCCTGCTCCATGTCTCCTCCAGAATTCGTCAAGCAAACATGAAACACTTGACTACTCATACATAATATGAGTACCCAAGAGTTCAATAAAACAGAAAATAAACACTCGGGTCAGACAGCGGTCTAGTGTGAGTAAACGGGTTAAAATTGCTTAACGTTAGAAAAACCTTTGAAAAGAAAAGGTATCACGTAAGACTTCCCACACATAAACATGGAAAAGTTTTCACCTTACGCTAACCAAAACCTTTAATAGGAAATCCAATGATATTATAATAGTGTCTAGGGTTTTCAAGTAAATAAGAAATAGCCGAAATTGTTACATGATTAAATTCCAGCTACTAGCCACAAAAGTGTGTAATACAATCAAAACCGTAGGGTCTCGTAGGAAGAATGGGTTTCCATCAATGGCAGGGGTACTGGGGTACCGCCCGTCACAGTATGTGGACTAGATCAACGTACCGAGGAGCCACGCTAACTCCCCTGCAACACAAGGCCGGAACCATCCCTTACTGGACAGTCCCGAGCAAGACCACCTCGTAGTTGGCACGACCGACCACACACTAAGCCGAAATAGAAAGGGACCTCTAGACAGGGGTAAATCTCACTCTCAAGTGGGGGCTACCCACGAAGCCTTGCTGCACCTCCCATGTTTTAGTCATTCCCGGTTGATGAGGCTTGAGGCTGCGATTACCTTTATAGAACCCATCTGCCTTAGAATGCTCATCGTCCACCTGACGATGTTTTGAAAGCATTCAATCCATACAAGTTCGTTCCGGGTTCGAACGAAACCGAAAGCACTATCTCATTGCACTCATCTTGGAATCACCCTTAGAGTCAACGACCATAGCCCTTGCACTCTAAATCACCATCTCGAATCTATAAGTACTATTCCGTCAAACTCATTACGGAATCACCTATAGAGTTATACTGACGTATAGTCCTTACACCTCGAGTCTTTACTTGCTCCACTTGGATTCACGACCTAACGTTTAGTTGGAATCGATGTGGTTTTCGGATCCCAAATATGGAAACCCGATCCCGGTCTCATCGAAACCAAACGCCATTTTAATGTCCAAGTTATACTTAAGGGTTTAAACAGTTTACCTATATGCAGGATGATATTAACAGATAGACGAATCGTAATTATCACAATAGATAATTTATGACAACATTCATCTCACAACAGCATATCACATATCATAGATACCAAATCATCCATTATCAATCAGTTACCCAATATCATCATCCAATATCAACCATCGAATATTAATCAATTATCCAACATCGATTAATCAATAACAATCAATCATCCATCAACAGAATTGATTAACTCTTAATCAATTGTATTAACCTTAAATCCTTCTTCATTTATTTATTTATTTCAAATAAAATAAATTAATCATCTCTAATGATCTTCCCTAATTAATCTTCCTTGGTTAATTATATTTAATTACATTTAAGCAATTATCCTTAGCCATATTCAGTAATTAACCTTTAATTACTATCATTAATTTCAATAATTAATGATCCTTTATTTAATTACACTAATTAATTAATTATAATTAATTACATTAAACCTTAATTAATTACAATTAATTAACTAATTATACTTAAATTAAATCACTTATATTAATCAACCTTGATTAATTAATAAATAATCCTTATTAATTAATAATCACTTTAATTAATTAAATAATTAACTTATAATTAATCATTCTATTTATCATAATCAGTAATTAACAATTTGTAATTACTTAACTTAATTAATTAACTTCTTTAATTACTTATTTAGTAATTATTAAACAATTAATTAAATAAATAAATCCTTAATTAATTACTTTATTAATTAATTTAAATTTTAATTAATTACATTTAGTAATTAATCTTAGGTTAAATTAATTAATTAATTAATCACATTAATTAATTAACTAAATAATTAAGTAATTAACTCTTAACTACTTACATAAGTAATTATCTCTAATTACTTCTATTAATAAATCTTAATTACCTTCTTAATTAATTACCTTACAAATAATTAATTCCATTATTAAATAATCCTTTAATTAATTAATTACTTCATAATCAATTAATTTCAACAATTATATTAATCAATTCTTTAATTGATATCATCAAATGATTACCCAATAATCACTCAACTTTAATTACTCCATAAGCAACCTCTACTAATTACTTCCATAATTAATTACTTTCGTTCTTAATTATATTTAAATATTAACCCTTGATTACTTCATTAAGTAATTACACTTATTTAATTCATAATTAAGTGGTTATTTGAAATTAAATAAATAATTAACTAATTATTTAAAATAAATTAAATAGTTAATCAATTAACTTCTTATAATTTCAAAATCCTTAATTAAGTAAGAGAACATTAATCTTAGTTAAACAAATCAAATTTAATATTTTTATATTCAAATCAAAGATAAATTAACCTTAATTACCTTGTAATGAATTATTTGAATAAATCAAATTTTAACAACTTAAACAAATTATCCTATTTGGTTTTCAAAATCATAATGATAATCTTATTTGAAAATAGGAAATTTAGAAACAAATTTCAAAATTTAGAATACTTTAAAACATCTAATATTAGTCTTATTTATTTCAAATATAAATTTGAAATCTTAGGTTTGAATTATTATTTAACATAAACTTTGATTTAATATTTAAATCCAAAATGTTCTTTTAAATTAAACTCCAAGATGTAATTAAATTACTTTCAAAATGAAATCACTTAAAATGAATTTAAAATAAAATAAATAAATTTCAACTTATACTTTAAAAGTTTGGTTAACATTTAATTTTAATCAACAAGTTTTAAACTTTGCATTTTGATTCCTTTATAAACTTGTTTATAAATAGAATGCTTGAACTTTAATTTAATCGTCTCAAGTTTATATTGCAACTTAGTGATAAATCTAACTACCAAAACAAAAGCTCAAAACCCCGAATCAACCAACGATACCACCCGAGTCAACACCGAAGCAAACCCAAATCCCCACTGTCTTCGAGTCCAACACGCGAATATCCCGAGAGCTTCTTCGAGTTTCCCATTGTCTTCCCCAAAGCTTCGAATACCCAGTGCACAACCCAATCACGGTGCACATGCACCTTCACCACCAGCCTCCATCGTCCATCGGGATGACCTACTTCGGTCATAACATCACACACGAACACAATCCCAAGCTCGGATCAATCACAACATCATCGAAACGAATTTCGATTGTTCGAACCAAACTGCGAAAAACAACTGCAGAAATCATCTCCTCCAAATTCCATCACCGTCGGCCAACCCAACACCAACGGCCTCGCCGTTCCCTCTATAGCACCGCCACAACTCAAGCTCCACTTTCCCCCATGTGCGAACTGTAGGATCGATTTCACCCTAGAGGGGGGGTGAATAGGGTGATAGTGTTAATTATAAAAATTAATTGCAGAAGCTAATAAATTAATATTAACACAGATCACAGAATATTACCAGCACAGAAATAAATAGCAGAATAATAAAATGCAGAACAGAACAACACAGAATTTACCCAGCTTTGGCAAAACCCCGCCTACGTGCTGCCCCCAAGGTTTCTACTAGAAATTAGAAAGTCCCTCGCTTACACACGTAAACTCGCTATACCCGCTATTGACTATCCTAACTCTACGCTCAAAAATCTGGCCACAACTCAACCACCGAGTAGTGAATTCCCAAACTACAAACCGTAGTTTGTCCCCTAGTCACACGACTAGAAAATTAACAGTTTGAAATTTAGATACAAATTTAAAAACGATTTCAAAATAATTTAAAAAATAAAGCCTTATAAATATAAACTAAAACCCCTTTTTATATCAAAACCCTATAAATATAAATATAAACAAAGCCCGGCCCTTCTTTTCTTTATTAGTTGACCCGATACTTCTCTCTGGCTTGAACAAATGGCGGCTTTACAACTGAATTAGGGCTTGTGAAAAATTTGGGGCTTTTGTTCCTCTTGCTCTGGAAATTTGGGCTTGAAGTCGTCGGCTTTAATTCGATCGATCCAGTGATGTTTTGCGTGTTGCCTTGATCGATTGATTCCTTGTTGCTTACGCGGTTGCTTCGTTGATCAAATTCTCTCCTTGAATCGGTATTATTTGTTTTTTTTTTTTGCTTTATTGATTTTTGCTTTCTGTAATTCGATGGGTGAAATGCCGATGATGATTAGGGTTTTTATAGGAGTCAATTTCCTAAAATCACGTTCGTCTGATTTCTTCAAAATTTCTTGCTTTGCCGTTCGATTATTGTTGGATGTTTGCGATGAATTCTGACTTTTTCAATATCGTATTTTTCTGATGCTCGATCCCCACGGCTTTGAATTGCCGTGCTCATCACGGTGTTGATTTGTGACTTGGTTAATTTTTCATACTCACTTGAATTGCGTTGATTTGCTTTGACCATGTTGATTTCGTGAAATTTTTACTGCTGGCTTTGCTTCAGTATGCTTTGATTCAAACCAGACTTTTGTTGACTTGATCACAACTGATATTAGCTTGTGAATTTCTGATGGACTTATTAGTTCGACCCTTGTGTTCTTCATATCTTCATTTGATCAGTGTGTTTGAGTCTGCATTTGCATACTTGCATTTGAGTTGTTGCTCTCTGTACTTGTAGTTGCACTTCGAGTTGGATATGTTGGCACTAGAACTAACTTGTATCTGGACTTGTTGTATTCATTCATACTGTGTATTGCATTGATGTTCATTTCATTGCATACGAATCTTGGTCTACTTGATGCTGTAGCTTTCAAGTATTTTTACATGTGCATCACTTGACTTCATTCCACCACGCATTTCTCTGGTTTCTGTAGTTGTAGCTGGTTGTTCGAACTTGTTTATGTGATTCCATGTATCACTGCACTTTTATTCATGATCTGGTCCACTGTATCATGCTTGGCTTTGGTTCTGCACCATGTTGTATGCAGTGTTGCATTGACATGTTGTAGCTGTACTGTCTTAAGCCATTCTTTGTTGCCTCTGTAATTGTATTCATGTATACTGCATTGTCGTCTTGTGGCAGTTGCTTTGTCTCCATGTATTTCATGTAGCATGGGCATTTGAATATGCATTTGTGAACATTGTCGAGTTTGCACTGTGACTTTTGTTTGCATTATTGCTGTTGTGTCACTTTGATTTTGGAGCTGCTGTGTTATTATTATGTTGGTTTGGTGTGGATATTGTGTTCATTGCTGTTGACATGTTGTTGCATTCTCTTGAGTCTGTTTCATCTTTACTTGCATTGTTGTACACTTTTGGTTTCATTGCTGCACTCGAGTTTTGTTACTTGTGGTCTTCATTCTGGTTGGCACTTGCATGCATTTCTGGTTGTTGTGCACTTTTGTGCTTGCATTTTGATGCAGTCTTCATTAGCATGCTACTGATTGGTGTTTCATTTCTTGTGATATCCATGTTGCGACTGTTTTTTGACATGTTAACTGCCTTGTGTTGAATCCAGTTTCAAAAACTCGGGTTTGACCTTGTGCTCGTGTTGTGATATATTGCATGTGAGTTGAACCCGGTTTTTCATTTAGGTTTGACCTGTGCTCACCTGTCCCTGTAAATCAATCGAGTCTATATATCGGCGTGCATGGCCTTGTGGCATATACAGTAATACACTGTGTATGTCACAAGTTGTTCGTGTATGATAAATTCAAATTTAAATTATGACGAACAACCCAAATAACTGAGGCAAAAATTATTTTCAAATACCATATTTTATTTTATATTGCAAAAATATTTCTTTTTCAATTTTACTGCGTTAGTGAATATTTTTGCAGATTGCTCAGATGCTGGATTCTAGCTGGAAGGAAGTTGAAGATAAATACGAGTGTGAGTGATATGTAGTGAGGTGAATTGTAAATGTGAAATGTGATGTAATTGTAATCAAAGTTGTATAGTTATAGTGAGAGCTTGAAATTGTACTATTCAAAGATGTAATAAATATTTGTTTGAATAAAATATTCGTCTGAATTCAAATTTCGTGTTATTTATTTTATTCAGCAAATATTTATTTAATCTGTGAAAAATAAAATAGTATATTATCAAATACATTTAAACGAATGTATATATGTTTATTATCATCAAACAAAAATCATATAAGCGCATATTCAACAATCTCCCCCTTTTGATGATAACAAACATATATTTAAGATTTTGAATGTATTAAATGTATTTGATTGTTCAATTTGCTCCCCCTATTTGAATGCTTCCTATCTATACAATACCCCCCCTACATATATGCTTTGAGAATAAAAATATGCAAATGAATCTATATGCATATGAATTTTATTTACTAAAATCTTAACTTTTCTCTCCCCCTTTTGTTATCAGCAAAAGAATAATAGTGTTAGGGAAAATAGAGATAAAGTAATTGATATTGATCTAATTTTAAAACTCAATCGAATATAAATATTAAATTTAAAAAAAATCAAACAAAGATCATAAATATTTTGTTAGACGTATATTCCACTTTTAGAATAATGGAAATGATGTCATCATATAAAACCATACAGTTGTCTATTTGTGGCATATTTATATCAGGAATTTGAATATCTACTAACCATGCATAACCGTTATGACTTTTAAATGAGATTAGTAGAATTCCAATTTTATTTTAAAAAATGAATTCAAGTGTCTTCTAACCACGCATAACCGTGAGGACTTTTAAACGGGATTAGAATCAACTTGTTTATTAAAAAAAATCAACTTTTGATATGCGTTCCATACATGCATAACCGTGAGGACTTTTAAATGAGCATGGAAGCACATAACAAATTCCAAGTAAGTCACCCATGCATAACCATGAGGACTTTTAAATGAGAGTGAATACATTGATTTTTTTTTAAATGTGAAAATGAAAAACGAACGATTCCTGTTGAAAATACCACACATCGACAAACTATATAGAATTTTGATGAGTGATGGTCGTAAGAAATATGATAGAAATCGAGATGGTCATGGAATTTTTTACCAACAAAAAAAATTTATGACTCTTGTTTAATTTGAAAAATTTACTAATTATACCGTCTCGAGTAATAATATATGATAAATATCAATACTTATCACTTTTTCAATCACTATTTATTTCTTCGATGATTTGTAGGGAGAAAAAAAATGTTAAATATTCAGCAAATTTCTAAAACACCTAGACTGAGTCGTAGTTTACAAAAACTATTTTCTGGTAGGGGTTTTGTAAAGATGTCTGCCAATTGAGAATCAGTTGAAATAAAATTTATGCAGATATTTTCTTTGGAAATATGATCTCTAATAAAATGATGTCTAACATCTATATGTTTTGTTCGCGAGTGATGTACATGATTATTTGTGAGATCAATTGCGCTTTTGCTTTAACACATTAGTGGTACACGTTTAAAATTTAGGCCATAGTCATGCAAAGTTTGTATCATCCATAAGATTTGAGCAGAGCAACCACTCAAAGCAATATACTCTGCCTCTGTTGTGGATAATGCAATACAATTTTGTTTTCTACTCGACCATGCAACTAATGAATGTCCTAACATAAAACATGCTCCACTAGTACTTTTTCTATCAACCAAATTTCCAGCATAATCAGCATCTGAAAAACCTTTCAATTCAAAATTATCGTTTGAATGATACCAAAGACCAAATCGTGGGGTGTGCAACAAATATCTTATAATTCTTTTAACAACTTTTAAATGAGATTCTTTTGGGTTAGATTGAAAACGCGCACATAAGCAGACAGAAAACATGATGTCAGGTCTAGAGGCGGTAAGATAAAGGAGTGATCCAATCATACCTCTGTACTGCTTTTGATCAACTGTCTTACCCTTTTCATCCTTGTCAAGTTTAAGTGTTGTACTCATGGGAGTTCTTGCTGGTTTAGCATCTTTCAATCCAAATTTGTTGACAAATTCCCTAATATATTTTGTTTGAGAAATGAATGTGCCTTTATCGCTTTGTTGGATTTGAAATCCTAAAAAGAATTTTAACTCTCCAACCAAGCTCATTTCAAATTTTTCCTGCATGACTTTTTCAAATTTCTCATACAATAACTTGTTAGTAGCACCATAAATGATGTCATCAACATATATTTGAACAATCAAAAGATCATCGTTTTCATGCAACAGAAATAGTGTGGTGTCTACACATCCCTTTTTGAACCCATTTTCAAGGAGATAAGAACTAAGACATTCATACCAAGCTCTGGGAGCTTGTTTTAATCCATATAATGCCTTCTTTAGTTTGTATACATGGTTTGGATATTCATGACTTTCAAAACCTTCTGGTTGTTCAACAAACACATCTTCTTTTAAAATTCCATTAAGAAAAGCACTCTTAATGTCCATTTGTCTTAGTTTAAATCCTTTGTAACAAGCAAAAGCTAACAATATTCTAATTGATTCTAGTGTAGCTACAGGCGCAAAAGTTACATCAAAGTCAACTCCTTCAATTTGATTATATCCTTCAGCAACTAGTCTAGCTTTATTTCTAATTATATTTCCAGATTCATCATATTTATTTTTAAAAATCCATTTTGTTCCTATAACTGGATAATCCTTAGGTCTAGGTGCTAGACTCCAAACATTATTTCGTTCAAACTGATTTAGCTCTTCTTGCATGGCCACGAACCAGTTTTCATCATTAAGGGCTGAATCTATGTTATTTGGTTCTATTTCTGAAATAAATCCACTATATAAGCACAGATCACATAGATTTTTAAAGGATGAACGAGTTTGTATACCTGCTATAGGGTTTCCAATTACCAATTCTGGGGATGGTCTGTTTTGTATTTCAGCTTTTCTGGATCCAGATTTCTTTGGACTTCTTGAGTTGTGGTAGTTTCTCTAGCATTAGCAGTTTCTTTTGGTTTTTCAAACTCATCTTTTTCTTTCTCCTCTTCAACGTTGCTTTTGGATGTATCCTGATCGTCAATGCCTTCATCAAATTTCAAATTGATTGACTCCATGATTGTTTTAGTCTTTTTGTTGTAGACTCTATAAGCTTTGCTTCTCGAAGAGTAACCCATGAAGATGCCTTCATCAGCCTTTGCTTCAAATTTTCCTAACTGATCACCTGTATTAAGAATATAGCAAGGACATCCAAACACTTTGAAGTAAGCGATGTTTGGTTTTTTGTTGAACCATAGCTCGTAGGGGGTTTTGTTAAGAATCGGTCTAATGATAACTCTATTCATTACATAACATGCTGTATTTACTGCTTCTACCCAGAGATGCAGAGGTAGTTCATATTCATTTAACATAGACCTAGCCAATTCTTGCAAAGTTCGATTCTTTCTCTCAACTACCCCATTTTGTTGTGGAGTACGTGGTGCAGAGAACTCATGTTTGATTCCGTTTTCATCACAGAAAGTTTCAAATTCATAATTTTCAAATTCTCCACCATGATCACTTCTTAACGAAACAATAGAGACTTCTTTTTCATTTTGCACAAATTTTGCGAATTTTGTGAAGTATGAAAAAGTTTCTGATTTTTTAGCCAAGAAATATACCCATGTATATCTTGAGTAATCATCAACTAACACAAAGCAATATTTCTTACCTCCTAAGCTAGCAATGTCATTAGGTCCGAATAGATCCATATGAACTAGTTTAAGAACTCTAGAAGTGCTTACATTGTTTTTGGCATGAAACGATGATTTTTTAAGTTTTCCCAAAGTACATGCTTTACAAATGTTTTCAGTTTCAAACTCATGTGATGGCAACCCTCTTACCAAACTTTTCCTTTTTAATTTGTTTAATAAGTTCATACTAGCATGCCCTAAACGTCTATGCCATAAATTCACTTCTATATCCTTAGCTACCAAACATTTAGAGAGGATGAGATCATCAAAAGATAGAGAATATATATTACCTTTCCTTTTTCCTGAAAATAAGATTTCTTTTGATGATTTGTCAACAATTTTGCACAATTCAAAATCAAAGATAACATTCATACCTTTATCACATAGCTGGCTGATTGATATCAAATTGTGGTGCAGATTTTCAACATATAGTACGTCATTCAAGGTAAATGTATTGTAACCTACTTTACCTTTACCGACCATTTTACACTTGTCATTGTTCCCCATTGTGACTCTGCCACCTTTGTACTTTTCTAGGCTAAGGAACTTCGATTTATCGCTTGTCATGTGCCTGGAACAACCAGAATCCAAGTACCATTGCTGTTGTTCCTTAGCCTGCCAGCATACCTACACGAGAAGAGAGTTTAGTGACCTATTTGTTTTTGTAGGTCCATGATTGTTAGTGGCAAAATATTTAGAACGATAATTTTGTGGAGACCCAAAACTATTTATAATTGTTCCCTTCGGCACCCAAATTTGTTTAACTTTGAGAGATTTTATATTTGTGCCTTTTGGAACCCAAATCGGTATAGTTTTCATATGTTTGGGTCTATACCAATAATTATTGTGATTGTGTCCAAATTTTCTACAAATTGTGCACATAGAATTAACTTGATTAATATTGCTTTCAACAATTTTCGAATTATTATATCCAAGTCCTTGTCTAACCATATTAACAGTTTGCTTTCCTAATAGCATATTCAACGATTTTTCACTTTTTGAAAATTTATCTAAGGTCGTTGACAGTTGTTGGACTTGTGTTTTGAGAGATTCATTTTCGTTTAACAACTGTGTGCACTTTTTAATAGAAATCTCTCTCCTAGTATTTTCATTCTCTTTTAAAATCAGAATTCCATTTTCAAGTGATTTTATATTGATTTCCGATTTTTTAATTTCTTCTTCGAATGTTGGACACTTATCACACTTAGGGATTCTACATTGATAGTTCTTAACTAATTGATCAAGTTGTTTATTGCATTCTATCGAAGTATCCTTTTGAGATTCAAGTTTAGCATATTTTTCCCTAAGTCGTTCATAACAGCCATTTACTTCATGGAAATAAATTAGTAATTCAGAATGAGTGAGTTTTGATACCTCGCTTGGCTCGTCGTCATCACTGTTTGTAACTTCACCATGAAGGCACATGTTTGCTTTTTCACTCTCACTCTCGGTGTTATCACTTTCATCTTCGTCAGTTTCATCCCAAGTAGCCGCAAAGCTTTTCTTCTTTAGTTTCTTTCCTTGATTTGATCGTTTTTGAGGACATTGTGGCTTGATATGACCGGGTTTGTTGCATTTGTAACGGATGATTTTCTGTTCTTCTGGGTTGTCTAGTGCATTGCCTATTCTGCTTTTCAATTCATGATTTCGAGCTGGATTTTCGTATTTGCGATTCCACCTTTTGAATTTCTTTATTAGTAGCGCCAGCTCTGCTGCTCCATCATCATCATCATCATCATCGTTATCATCATCACTTTCAGTTGTTCCTTTAAGAGCTATTGATTTCTTTCGAGTATCTCCACCTTCACGCTCTTCCTTGAATTTCATTTCTAGCTCATAAGTGGTGAGATTTCCGATGAGTTCTTCGACTTTGAGTTGTTTTAAATGTTTCGATTCTTGAATGGCAGTTACTTTTGCTTCAAAGCTTCGTGGAAGGACTCTGAGGATTTTCCGGACTATTTCCAATTCGGTGTATGTTTTTCCGAGAGCTTTTGATTTATATACGATATTGGAAAGTCGTCCGTACATCTCTTTGACATTTTCTTCTTTCGCCATTGTAAAGTTCTCGTATTTGCTGCTTAGCATGGAATGGCGAGATTCTTTGACTTGAGATGTTCCTTCGTGAGTCACTTCTAGTATGTGCCATATTTCCTGCGCAGTTAGACAATGTGAGACACAATTAAATTCAAATTGATCTAACGAACAGATAATAGAATTCATAGCTTTGGCATTAGTATTCTGTAATTTATTTTCTAGTTCTGTCCATTGTTCCTTTGGTTTCTCTATTTCCTGATTATCTACAGTTATAGTTGGTATTCTATAACTTGTCTCAACAATATCCCAAGCGTCAATGGTTTTCAAAAAAAATTTCATCCTATATTTCCAAAAAGCATATTCACCAATGAACATTGGTGGTCTAACTATGGATTGACCTTCTGCAAAAGCATTATTAAAAGAAGCCATTTTAAAAATTCAAATTTTTAAAACAAAAACTGATTTTTTCAAAAAAAATCGAATTTTTAAAACTAATGCTGACTTCTATTCCTAGCTCTGATACCACTTGTAGGATCGATTTCACCCTAGAGGGGGGGGGTGAATAGGGTGATAGTGTTAATTATAAAAATTAATTGCAGAAGCTAATAAATTAATATTAACACAGATCACAGAATATTACCAGCACAGAAATAAATAGCAGAATAATAAAATGCAGAACAGAACAACACAGAATTTACCCAGCTTCGGCAAAACCCTGCCTACGTGCTGCCCCCAAGGTTTCTACTAGAAATTAGAAAGTCCCTCGCTTACACACGTAAACTCGCTATACCCGCTATTGACTATCCTAACTCTACGCTCAAAACCCTGGCCACAACTCAACCACCGAGTTGTGAATTCCTAAACTACAAACCGTAGTTTGTCCCCTAGTCACACGACTAGAAAATTAACAGTTTGAAATTTAGATACAAATTTAAAAACGATTTCAAAATAATTTAAAAAACAAAGCCCTATAAATATAAACTAAAACCCCTTTTTATATCAAAACCCTATAAATATAAATATAAACAAAGCCCGGCCCTTCTTTTCTTTATTAGTTGACCCGATACTCCTCTCTGGCTTGAACAAATGGCGGCTTTGCAACTGAATTAGGGCTTGTGAAAAATTTGGGGCTTTTGTTCCTCTTGCTTTGGAAATTTGGGCTTGAAGTCGCCGGCTTTAATTCGATCGATCCAGTGATGTTTTGCGTGTTGCCTTGATCGATTGATTCCTTGTTGCTTACGCGGCTGCTTCGTTGATCAATTTCTCTCCTTGAATCGGTATTATTTGGTTTTTTTTTTGCATTATTGATTTTTGCTTTCTGGAATTCGATGGGTGAAATGCTGATGATGATTAGGGTTTTTATAGGAGTCGATTTCCTAAAATCACGTTCGTCTGATTTCTTCAAAATTTCTTGCTTTGTCGTTCGATTATTGTTGGATGTTTGCGATGAATTCTGACTTTTTCCATATCGTATTTTTCTGATGCTCGATCCCCACGGCTTTGAATTGCCGTGCTCATCACGGTGTTGATTTGTGACTTGGTCAATTTTTCATACTCACTTGAATTGCGTTGATTTGCTTTGACCATGTTGATTTCGTGAAATTTTTACTGCTGGCTTTGCTTCAGTATGCTTTGATTCAAACCAGACTTTTGTTGACTTGATCACAACTGATATTAGCTTGTGAATTTCTGATGGACTTATTAGTTCGACCCTTGTGTTTTTCATATCTTCATTTGATCAGTGTGTTTGAGTCTGCATTTGCATACTTGCATTTGAGTTGTTGCTCTCTGTACTTGTAGTTGCACTTCGAGTTGGATATGTTGGCACTGGAACTAACTTGTATCTGGACTTGTTGTATTCATTCATACTGTGTATTGCATTGATGTTCATTTCATTGCATATGAATCTTGGTCTACTTGATGCTGTAGCTTTCAAGTATTTTTACATGTGCATCACTTGACTTCATTCCACCGCGCATTTCTCTGGTTTCTGTAGTTGTAGTTGGTTGTTCGAACTTGTTTATGTGATTCCATGTATCACTGCACTTTTATTCATGATGTGGTCCACTGTATCATGCTTGGCTTTGGTTCTGCACCATGTTGTATGCAGTGTTGCATTAATATGTTGTAGCTGTACTGTCTTGAGCCATTCTTTGTTGCCTCTGTAATTGTATTCATGTATACTGCATTGTCGTCTTGTGGCAGTTGCTTTGTCTCCATGTATTTCATGTAGCATGGGCATTTGAATATGCATTTGTGAACATTGTCGATTCTGCACTGTGACTTTTGTTTGCATTATTGCTGTTGTGTCACTTTGATTTTGGAGCTGCTGTGTTATCATTATGTTGGTTTGGTGTGGATATTGTGTTCATTGCTGTTGACATGTTGTTGCATTCTCTTGAGTCTGTTTCATCTTTACTTGCATTGCTGTACACTATTGGTTTCATTGCTGCACTCGAGTTTTGTTACTTATGGTCTTCATTCTGGTTGGCACTTGCATGCATTTCTGGTTCCTGTGGACTTTTGTGCTTGCATTTTGATGCAGTCTTCATTAGCATGCTACTGATTGGTGTTTCATTTCTTGTGATATCCATGTTGCGACTATTTTTTGACATGTTAACTGCCTTGTGTTGAATCCAGTTTCAAAAACTTGGGTTTGACCTTGTGCTCGTGTTGTGATATATTGCATGTGAGTTGAACCCGGTTTTTCATTTGGGTTTGACCTGTGCTCACCTGTCCCTGTAAATCAATCAAGTCTATATATCGGCGTGCACGGCCTTGTGGCATATACAGTAATACACTGTGTATGTCACAAGTTGTTCGTGTATGATAAATTCAAATTTAAATTATGACGAACAACCCAAATAACTGAGGCAAAAATTATTTTCAAAAACCATATTTTATTTTATATTGCAAAAATATTTCTTTTTCAATTTTACTGCGTTAGTGAATATTTTTGCAGATTGCTCAGATGCTGGATTCTAGCTGGAAGGAAGTTGAAGATAAATACGAGTGTGAGTGATATGTAGTGAGGTGAATTGTAAATGTGAAATGTGATGTAATTGTAATCAAAGTTGTATAGTTATAGTGAGAGCTTGAAATTGTACTATTCAAAGATGTAATAAATATTTGTTTGAATAAAATATTCGTTTGAATTCAAATTCCATGTTATTTATTTTATTCAGCAAATATTTATTTAATCTGTGAAAAATAAAATAGTATATTATCAAATACATTTAAACGAATGTATATATGTTTATTATCATCAAACAAAAATCATATAAGCGCATATTCAACACGAACACCCCCGACCCTTCATTCGCATCGCAAACACCTCAACAGTAAAGCCAGTAAAAACAATCTTTAAACCCTACTTTAATCTAATACGATCAATTAAGACATTGTAAAAATTTTATAGCAATTTTCCCATCACCCTCATCTTACAAACAAGCTTCGGTCCAAGTTTCACACCAATTCAATGTATGGATAATCGACAATTACCAAAACCCCCTTTTTCGAACAAAACCAAATTTCTAATCAATTTGTCAACTAAATTTTTTGATATTAACTCCTAAATTCATTATTTGCTGCCATGATTACAATCATGTAATCCAAATCCAAAATTAAATAAGTTGATTTTTATCATATATAAATGTTTCACTATGTCTTCTATTTTAAAAATTATCTGTAAATTTGAAAATTATAGAAACTATATTACAGTCATCATTAATCACTTATAAACAAGTTTTATTCAAATATTCAAAGCTAATAATGATCAAAGAGTGAGTTATTAAATTCTAAGAGGGAAAATATTTAAATCTGTTAAATAACAGAACTTCCATTTTCATTACAGGTTCACAGATTTATCATGCATTCAAAAAACAAATTTTCAATCATCAAGCATATTTAACCACATGCATCTTCAATTCAATCATAAGTTAAACTGAAACTGTTTTTAAGGAAATGATTTACTCACAACATTGAAAGGCAGAGCAGGTTCTTGATGTCTAGGCTTTAAATCTTTAATCTGGAAAGTATTTTTAATTTGCATGCTGTTGAAAATGAATCACTCTGCATGCTTACAATTTGGTGTTAATAAAAGATTTGAGACTTGCTGATGAATTCCATTTGAATATGTAGAGGGCTTGGAGTTGCAGTTTTAATTATTGTGAATGAACTTTAATTTGCAGATTTGCTTTTGCTTTAAATTCAAGTTTGAAGTAAAATAAATTCTGTTTTTCCATTAACTGAAAAAGGAACAAATTTCTTTATTCAGCTGAGAATAGGAATTAGATTGAAGAAAAGAGAAGGGATGAAAAGATTTTTATTTTTATATGAATCATGTTATGGTTTTAAATTCTAAAGTGAAGACACTTGTCTTAAAATTGAACAAATGTCATTCAATATTTTAATTCTTTTACAAATGTTATTAAGAGTGTTCAAAATGTTTACACATGTATTTAAGAAATTTCCTTTTTAAATTAATTTTTGCTTAATTTAAATGTAAACAAAACTTACTTTCTCAAGTTACAAAATGAATAAATGTTTACATAAGTATTTATAAATTTACTTTTAAAAGAAATTATTCTAAAGCTAATAAATACAAATATAATTATACATCTTATACATGTTAAATAAACTTATAACATTTTAAATTAAGCATTTTAAAAGAAAACAAAACAAAGCTTGTTTAAATTCTTTTTAAACTATCGTATTTAAAATAAATAACAATCTCATATTTTAAACAAATTGAATAAATCTTTAAATTAACTTTTGAAACATTGATTCTAAAACAAAGGTTCAATCTATAATATTCATACATTATAAATTATCAATTGATTAAATTAAATTTTAAAATAACTCAAATTATAACATATGCAAACATATATATTACAATTTGAAAATTAATTCTTTTATTTAAAACACAAGATTTTCTATTCACAATATATATCAGATGTATATATTATAAACAGAATAAAATTTCATTAGCTTTGAAAAATAAATCTTATCTATTTTAAATTGTTAATAAGATATTGATCACAATTATCAGATTAAATATTTATTAATCATAAAAAGAATAAATTTATCAATTTAAATTAAAGTTATAAAGAAAATTTATCAAACTAGTTAAATTATTTATACAGATTATTAAATTTATATTGCCCAAAATTCTGGGTCATTACAATGATAATTAAAAACTAATCATTAACAATTGAAATGGAATTTCAATGATGAAATAATGAAGATAGCTATAACTGGTTGTGAGATCGAATATAAGAAACAAATGTAAATATATAGTTGTTGTATGAAATAGAGAGTTATTGATAACTAAATAAAATCAATATTTTATAATAGTTGGAACATTTGTTTGTAAATAATGGATTCATAAATATAATTAAAGATTATGGCAACGATCGTTATAGGTTACCTTCTTAATTAGTCTATAAAATTTATTAGAAATCAATTATATTTAAATGGTATGTAAATGAAATTAAATACTATATTAATTGAAACTAGGATGAAATAGGAAATGTTAATGCAATAAAAATAAACCAATGATAATTTTTCCCATAAAATGATAAATTGATTCAATAACAAGATTTAGAAATCAAATGCATGGATTTAAAGTTGGGAATTCAAATTATAATTACTGAATTAATTGAATTTTAAAATTAGCTACTGTAAATTGTGAAATGCCCAATAATAAGTCAATAAAATAATTTTAAATTATTAAGTAATCCAAAGTGATAGAAATTGGAAATAACGATAATTGGACGGAAAGGTGATTTAATTTAATTTAATATTAATTTATTTAATTCACAGGAAAATAGCCATTTTGGCCACAGACTCGGATTTTGACGAAACCAGTTTCATCAGATTCATAACGGTGAATTATTGTAGGATTTCAATTTTCGTAGCGATCAGGCTTGTCGTTTAATCGTACGGACTCGAAACACCTAGAAATCAATTTAATTGAAATCAATCGAAATCAATTTGAAATAACTTGATCTTAGTATAACTTCTTCATATAATGGAATTTGGACTTGAAACATGTTCCATTGATTTTAAAAATGTTTAAAAACATCTATTTTGATATATGGGTTGATCCAATTTAGTTCCAATGTCAGATCGGGCTTTTCGGGCCATTTTATCGTTCAACGTGTGAATCAATCGTGTCCATCTATATTCTATTTCAACTTTTCCTACATATATTTTGTTATAAACCCTAGCCTATTTTTTATTCCTCATTTATGTATGTACAACCTCTGTTGCTCATCTTCCTCAATGGCTGACAAATTCCTAATTTTAAATCAGATTGCAATTCAAATTCAAATCCAAAAAGTCAAACTCCTCAAAAAAATCCAAAAAAATTATATACCGAATATCTCGACAATACGAATCTGCCTCAAGTGTTCGTTTTCGGAATTGATGCTCGAATCAATCAAAAATCACGCTCAAAATTGAATTGAGCGTTTTTGATTTCGTCATCAATCGACGAAATTGAAATATGGGTTTTGAAGAGCTCAACGTATAGAGTTTGATGCTGGTGGTCGCTTGACCTGGATTTGCGTGTGGTGGTGGGAATTTGCGATTTTGAGTTCGAAACCCTAGTTCTTTTAGGCGGCGGCGGCGGCCTTGGAGGCCACGTGTTTGGCGCGCGTAGGGAGGATGGAGGTGGGTCGTCACGGGCGTGGAGTGGGTGGTGGCCGGAGTTGGCCAAGCAATCGCAGATGCGTGAATTTGATGGTCAAAGGGGCGGCATATTGGGTCGTTCATGCGTATGCTGTACTGTAGCGCGTGGTGAGAGTGAGGGCAAGGTTGTGACGTGTATTTTGTTTATTTCTTTATTTATTTATTTTAAATTCAAATCATGCATCTTTTATTTTGAATATCTTTTGCATACGAGGTCCGTTTCTTACGCGGTTTTCTCCGCTAAGTTAGTATTGGAATTCCGAACACTTTGGCATTGTTTTGGATGAAATCTGAGACTGTTTAAATTTTGGGTTTAAATTGGATCTAAATTCAATTTAAATTCAAAAGGTGAGTGTTTTAACCCACTCACAACTTCTAAAATTTCTTACGTTTGTTAAATTGATTTATGGTGTGCTTAGAAATTTATTTATGACTATTTGGCATATTTTTAATCATCATCTTAGTTAAATTAAATTTATTTGAATTAAATTGTTATTTAATTTATTATTTCATATGAACTTCCAGTTAAATAGTTATCTAATTTATTATTGAATGTAAACTACCAGTAAATGCCTGTTATTTATTATCTGTTCTATATTGACATTATTGATTGAATTGGATGATAATTGTGATGAATGTTTGATGATTGATATTGGATGAATGGATGTTGTATTTTATATTGTTATAAAGTGCAAGTTGTTATGCATTTTTATCTCATTCGGGATTGCAGATTGAAATGATATATAACCTATTCCTTTTTAAATTATGGATTGAAATGATAAATATCTGTATCACTTGACCATAAGATAGAAAACTATATACAAACATCGCAGTCTATATCTAAAATTATTTTGAAATGATTTCTATGGTTTTGTAAAGAAATATATGGTTTCATAGAAATATGGGTTTCATATATTATATAAACGTTACTTTATATATATAGTTAAATTCTTGATTTTTAGCTATGTATAAATTTGTTTGGTATAAATAAATTTAGTAATAAAGTTTTATTTTTTTAAATACAATATGGTTAAGTATTTGTCTAAATTATATTTTAATATAGAATTTATAATGATTGCAATAAATTAAGGTTGAAAGATAAATTGGAATTTTATTTGAAGATGCATTTAATTGAAATTTTATTTGATAAAAATCGATTTGAGACTCATTGAGTTTGAGATTCTAAAGAATATGATTTTTACTTGGTTTTTTGTCTAAGGTTATATAAATGAATTTACCAAGTTTGAATAAAGTGAGGGAAATACTCAGTTATTTGAATGATATTGGAATTATTAAGTAAATATTTCAAAACTAAATAAAGGTAAACTGAATATGATATATATATATATATATATAGTTAACAGATTTAGTTTGGAAATGTTGAATATTGAAAACTTTGAAATCTATTGATATGGTTTATATGGAGGTTCGAATCTATATTTGAAATCGATATAAATTGAAATGGTTTATTGAAAACTGAGAGTGATTTGAAAGTTATGATTCGAGATTTAAACTAAAGTGAATAAAATTGTGAAGTCGAGGAAATTATTTTACTTTTAAAGTAATTTTAAATTTAAACTATTTTATTTTATGTACTGTTTGAATATCCAAACCTTTTAAGTGGTGGAAGTTATGGTTTAGAAGCAATTAAATTCGAAGTATTATGTTTTGGAAGGTTATATTTCAAGCGTTTGGTTTCAAAATATTATAACTTTGAAAGTGTTATGGTTTTAGAATAGGATATATTTGAAATGGAAATGATATTGTATTGATTTGGTTTTGAAAGGGCAATGATATTTGGTTTTAAAGAATAAACTATTTTGAAATTGACCGCGGTGTTATAATAATATTTGGTTGTTAAAGAGACCGGGATCGAAAGTTGTCATACTCTCTGCCAACTGCAAAAACCACTTTAACAATTATGTACGCGGGGAGATTCTAGAATGAAGTAGGATGGTGATGGCATTTCCTTTGAGGTATATATGTGGACCCGAGTTGGCATAAGGTGGCTAAAATAGGAGCGCTAACGGGCCAGTGAGGTAACCCCTCTTATCGGACACACTCCTTCGATACCATTCTATTACTTTGTGATTGATTGGGTCCCTTTTGATTTTCGAGGGTGTGGCTCAAGGTGGACGGTAGCTGCGCGCTATGTGTCATCATCAATCCGGATGCGTAATTGGTATATCTACTCTGGCATTGCCTTGTGTGCCGTGTCACCTACCCTAGCTAGCCTTGTACGAGTTTGATTTGTGTCGTACCTATGGAGTATCTTCTTGTAGTCTCTCGGTCGGGAAATATGCCGGCACCGTATAGACTACTGGAACTATTAGGTGTTAAGGTGGAAAATGTAAAGCCTTAACGCTATTTAAAAGTAAGTTTATTTTACTAATAGGCATTATTATAATAGCGTCACTACTACAAAACATGCTATTTGCATCGGTTGTTTACCCCCCTTTTGCATCAGTTCAACAACAGATGCATATGCAACCGATGCAACAGGCTTAATACTTTTGCATCAGTTCTGAAACCGATGCAAAATGGTCCTTTTTGCATCGGTTGTTACTAACAGCTGATGCAAAATATCATGGTTGGTAGCTTGGACACAGCCTCATGTTGCATCGGTTGTAATGAAAACCGATGCAACAAAGGAACTTGTTGCATAGGTTGTTGTTGAAAACCGATGCTAATCCCTTTATTGCATTGGTTTTTTATAACAACCGATTCAAACTAATCCCTCTATTGCTTCGGTTTTTTATAACAACCGATGCAGACTAATCCCTCTAATGCATCAGCTATTTATACCTAATGCAAAAGAGTCATTCTCAGAAACCATTATTATAGTACTCAAATAGACTGTATATATATTATTGATTATAACAAACAATTATTGCATGCAATATTACAATCATTCAAAATAAAATTTGATGGCAAATACATAATCAGATTTAATAATTCGACAAAAGAATGAAAAACATAAATAAATTCCACAATAAATAATCAGACAGTCAGTAGTAAAAAATAAATGCAGCATGTTATATGTAGACACACAAAAATACATATATACAGAGAAGAGAATGTATCGTTGACAGCGGATAAATTAAGCAGAAGATGGTCTTCAAATGCACAAATCTTTATCCTATTTGGTACTTGAGCTACCTGAAGTTGAGCTGTGCAATCTGCGTATGCATATGATGCTGTAGAATACAAACCTGTGGTTAGCCATTCGTTTGTTTGTTTGTTTATGATCCTGCATATGCATTTGTTTGTTTCATACTACGGCTGAAAATTCTATCTATCATGGGATGTTACAATAATATAAAAAGAATAGCCTAAGAGATGAACTGAATAAAACTAAAACATTACACATCATCAGAATGTCCATGCATTTTCGTAAAAAAATGGTCAGAAGTATTATATAGCAAAAATTTCTGAAGTATTATACTGCCAGTGTGTGATGGTAGAAACATTGCTGATCCAACCCTGCCAAGCAACTACTGCCCACATACATCAGTGCTTACTTGAACTTCTTCCTTCATACATACTTCTACCACCTGAAAACTACTTGCCTGTCTTCACCATTGACAGTGCACCATCAAAGTGCATTTCCATTACCACTGTCACACTACTCTTGTGTGTAGCCTACTTTTGTGTACACTACTTCACATACTCCTCATCACCACATTTCATCAACTTCTGATCAAACTGCAACTCACCAAGCCATCTGTCCACCACCATACATACTACAATAGTACATTTCACAGCAGCACTCCAAACCACAACATAACTTTTCTTCCATCACCATACATCCACTCCCCTCTGCCTGCCACCCATCAGTTCACTTCAACAAAAAATTCACCGCCTACATCAACCACTATCAACAGCCACTGTAATCAAAATTCCACACAATCCTACACACTTTCACACCCCACCATCATACTTCATCAAACCTCATCTGCTCCTCTATACTAATTTGGTGTCTCTGAATTTGAGCTGCAACAATTCATTTGTCAAATGCAGCAACAGGATTATCATAGTTTTCCTAATTAGAGCATCTATAACAGAACCGAATTCAATTAAAATGGGAGGAATCCCACATTTTCTTCTTCGCTAGTTTTTTATTATGTTTCATGGTAGTTTATGTCTAGCAATATCACAGCTTGCAGAAGTTGCTAAGGTTCTGTACTATCTGCTTAGCAATCAATATTTTCCTTATATTCTCCTTATGCGCTTGTGACATATTTTGAAAAAAGAAGTCATGTAGTCAATTATTTTGTTTAGAATTTCATGAACTGAACCTGAATTGAGGTCCAACTTAGCTTAAGCATCGGTGCACTTGACCAAACTAATACATAATTTTGGTCTTGTTGTTATTATTTACTGTTCCCACTCACGCATCTAACTTATCCATCTCATATAACTTCTCTCCCTTTCTTCTAAGGCTACCAGGGAAATAATAGTTCTTAAAGTGATCCATCAAATAAAAGCGTGAATCTTTATCTCCTCCATACAACTGAAATGGGGAAATATTTTTCGATCTTGTTTGTTATTTAAATTTGTGAGCCAAGACATTCACATCATTAGGTTTCATAGTAAGTTCTCTATTCAACTCAAATCTTTAATAAAAAAATTGCAGTAGCTCATAGTTCAAAGTGAAGAACTGAGCCAAGAACAGGAATTGAGGGCTTCGGGTAGAGTATAAATATGAATGGAAAAACATTCATCTACGAAGCATATTCCATTAAAATTTTCATCAATTGATGGGTTGATGGGCTTAGTTTATCCATCTTATTTTGGGTGAAGCATCTTGTTGAATGTAATGCAATGGCAACAATTTGATATTTATTTTGGTGAAGCATGGTCCAAAAGTTTAACTGGCAATATGAAATAGCTTTTAGGCAGTCTGGTTATAGCAAGTTCAATATTTCCTGTCATGGCATCAAAGAAATTGTAGTGCTGAGACCTGAGAGTGTTCCTATCTAACGAAAATACGACACCATCACTGAAATGAGAATACGACACCGTCACTGAAAAAAAACGTTTCTAGACTTCTAATGAGAACGCTTCCAAAATTATTTATCATATTTATCATATTCAACAAGACGATACGCTGATATATATATATATTGTGATGTTTTCAGGTGCAAACAATGATATAAACAAGGTCAATTTAAATCATGTAATGCTGAAAGTATGAAAGAGACAAGAATAAACTCACCATATAGTAGCATATAAGAAGACTACATCTAGTTATGCATGATATAACTAGCTAAATTATCACGAACCTCATCTACCTCTTGCTGGCTATAAGAACCATCTTGTACAAAGTACTGCAATTACAAGATTGTTTCGAAACATTAATCGAATAACTACTTAACAAAAATTATGAAGGAAAAAAATTAAAGTGGTACCTCAAGTATTTCAGTGCTTTGATCGTGGTTTTTTACTATATCATACATATACCTCATCATATAATATACACAATCCGTCGTTCTAAATTGTTGAGGATACTAAAACAATATTACACAATAATTTAATAGACAGGTTAATTTGAATTTATATCCAACATAGAAGTTTATTTTTATTTTGTACAAAATAAATCACCTTAACAGTCTTCCATTTCAAGTAAGTTCCTCGAGATTTTCCACCATACACCTTATAAGTTTTAAAGGCCCTACACGTAAAATAAAAATTAAAATACAACGTACATATTCACTTGCATCAAGCAAAAAAGATATCAGAAGTCAAATAAATAAAACTTACATATTCACTTGTGGTCTAATTTCCAGTTTAGATTTGCGTTCGGCTTAGGGATCCAAAACATAAACCTCATTCTTTTCTATACGAAAAACAAGCAATAGACAATGTTTCCTACATTATAAGATTTATATGAAGTTAATATCAACATTAGATTTGTAAATTAGTTTCTAAAAGTTTATTGCTCATACCCTTCGTAGTGTGGGGCTAAGAGTAAGCTCTTCGATTGTGACGCACACCATGTGTTCGAAATATATATATTTGTCGCGTTTGGATATTTCCGCACTTGAGACAACTTATATAGACACATAAACCCGATGGTCTCCACTCCGAGGTTATTGCACATATGATTTAACCACCTAAAAATAAGTACAACATACAAATATAGTTATTCTACCATTTCATGTATAATACATAATATAAAATAGAACATATACAATGAATTTATAAGCTATTTGTTGTAAATGTAACCTAAGTATTTCACATAGCAGCTATATTGGTACACAGATAGAAATATTCATCATATATATATATATATATATATATATATATAATACTCACATGATGCAAATTTGCAACCATTCTCCATTCAACCATCCCATACTAAGGAATTGGATAATGTCATCCATAGTGACATGGATTTCAAAGTCCTCATCGTATGTAAATAAATCCTTGTTCACATGAATTGCATTGATGAAATTATTATCATGGGATAACACTTGAACTATCAGGTCATGGAAATATTTGCACTCATCCGTTAAAGTATTGATGATCTCTTCACCCACGATCGTCCTACGCTTTGCAGGCTCATTTGTCATCTTTTTGTTATTATTCATGTCCATAGCAACACACTCTTCCACTTTGTCTTTGCTCCTAATATGTGTAGCCTGAACACAAAAAATTCATAAGCAGCATAGAGTCTGCATATTTTATTCAAGCAAAGCTCAAAAAAATACAAAAAGTGTTTTCTTTACCTTATCATCATCGCCTAAAAGCACGAAATTTTTAGGCCATTGTACAAAACTACCAAGTGCTTCTCCTATCGTGATGTGATATTTACTTGGAACCAGAAGAGGGGTTCCTACATGAATAGGCTCTACTTCATCAATTCCAACCTTTACATGATTGGTCAAGGTTTGTTGATTATGGAATTGATCTCCAGGCCCAGAAGCAGGATGCATCATGTCGTGACCCACTACGTCAATTTTGGAGTCCAAATTAACAGCTAAACGACATTTAGTTGGCCTCTAGAATGACAAGTACAACATTAAAATTATTGACTTACATGTTTTAGAATCGTATAATTTTACAAAATAGACTTTTGAATTAGTTACCTGCAAGTTTTCATAAGGAGCCATCTCTTGATTTGTGTTGGTGTTTTGTAATTTGTCCAATGGTACTGATTGACAGCTGCTACGATGACTAAATGATGGTGCATTTTCGACCACAATATCATTGGGCATTTGCATACCCATCCTATTGAAAAAGTTTGCAATCTTTTGCTCAACCATCGTATCTACCATAGAATCGAATCGTTGGCTCACTTTAGTTTCTATTTCCTGAGTGATACGATGTAGTTCATCTGCTGATATTACACCACTTGGACCTTTATATTTCACTACCTTTCCAAATACATCTTTAATACCGACCATCCCACCAATTCCTATAAGTCGACCTGGATGTTCTTTTTTTTCAAAAGCATGATTTAAGACATCATCATGTCTATTTGGAACCCATGTTCCTTCGATGGCTTTTTCTCTCCAAGCATTCTGTCAACAACAAAAAAATTAGTTTTCTCAATAATTTATTGCTTTGTTTTGTAAGAGATTAACCAAATGGGATAAAATGCATCGAAATTAGTCATACCGCTTTATCTGCAACTATCCTAGTTTTCTCATTAGGGATTACATAACTTCCATTAGCTTCTTTTTTTGATCTTGCCAAAACCCAGTCAATACTTCATCCAAAAAAGAACCACTTGGTAATGTAGTCGATGAACTATGACCTTCGGTTATCCATTTAGCTTTCTTCCCTGCATATCCAGCTTGCCCCAAATAGTGATGACGCTCATTGTATGCTTGACTCTTCCTACCCTTCTTGCTTAATCGCTGTCAAAAATAATGAATATTAATGTATACCCAAAGTGTAAAAATAATGCATGTATTTGTGAATGAAGCTTGGTTATCGTTCCTATCTACCAAAAAAATACTTTACTGCACAACTGCTACTCTACTGCTAACATATACTCCACTACACAACCAAACACATACCCCACTGCCTTTTATTTCATCCCATTACTTCAAGGAAAACCACCTCTACAACCTTCTACAACCATTTCTGCATTAACAGACATCATCAACTTACCTTCAATTACCAACAACAACACCATTACTTCTTCCCACTCCAGACCATCACTGTGACCATCCCATATTCCAGACCTTCACAGTCAATACATACTTCTTCCACAAGAACCAACCTCTTCCACCTTTCACCCTTTCACTGCAGCAATCACATTTGCCTCTGCATATCACTACATCCTTACTGCTCCCATCATCACACTGCTCTTCACCCTACTAACCACTGCTACCTTACATCAACTCTCCTACCACTATTTCATCACTGATAAACACCCTCTGCTGTCAACTACTTCCAGCCTTCGACTGCTATCCTCTAGCCACTGTCGCACCTGTTGAACCATCTTGAACCATTGTCCTTGACCACTGCTAGCCCTCCCAAACATACACAAAACTACCACCACACCATTATACACAGATATTCAACCTCCTCCATACAACTGAACAAACAATCACGCAATTCCCACTTTTCCAATAAACAACAACTACACAGCTTCCTTGTCACCACACTGCTACAACTCATAGCCATCACAACATCTTGTGCCTGTGCACATAAACATATCATATCACTACTTCACTTCCTCCATTGCCTCACATCATCCCTGTCATACAACTTCGACCACAACAAACTTTTCCATAAAATTAACAGTTCTACCATCACAATCTGTAACCATTTTGCCCCACTGCTAACATCTTCAGGCATCCTTTCCAAACCAGTCATTTCACTACAAAATGCTACATATCAAAACCCATCACTGCACGTTACCACTTATGTCATCTCCTACAGTCCTTACTACCCTCTTCAATTAAGCTCACAACTTCACTGATCAAAAACAAAACTGCCCTAACCAGTTATCACCACCAACTCAACATTCCTCACCTCTGCCCCAACCAGTCAAAAATAATCAGTGTGTTCTGAAACCTGGAAGTTTTAGAAAATGAAACATAATTAACAAAAAATACCTTAAATTCCTCAGTTTCACAATCTTCTTGAACGTTTCCCACTGTACTTTTGTAATGCCATCATAAAGCTCGTACGGCTCTTTATGGTCCACTGGAAGTTTTCTTGTCTTCGTAATCCAACCACCAACCTATTTTGTTTTGAAATCCTTCCATCGTCCACAGACATATTTTAACACGTTATCTTTCATGTTGTCGTCAATGTGGTACTCGATCTGAGATAAAAAAATCATAGTTACATACGCCTTATAAGACTTCAAATGTCCAATTGGGTCTCAAAGCCAAATAAGTAATAAGTGAACAAATGAATTTATAATACCTTAACATCTTCCCACATAGTATCTTTAAGCCCTTTACAAACGTCATCCCAATTTTTAATATTGATATCAATTTTAGATCTAGCAGTATCGCCCACATACGCCTTATAAGACTTCGCCCACTTTCTAATAGGTTTGCCGTTATCACTCCACTCAATGAATTTTGGTTCTTGTGTTTTATATTTCTTCCCGGTTGTTGGGCCTCTTCGCCTCTTCTTAGACAACGACTGTGAAGTAGAAGGATCATGTTCTTCATTTTGTCCAAATTGTTCTATCTCCATTATTCCTGTAGTTGATTGTTTATTGACCATTTAATTATGGAAGTTGGAAATAAGAAGTATTCTGGTTAAAGGTAAACATAACTGGAGAAGTGCAGAAGATACCGTGAAAGCACCAGTGTATGAACACAAACCAATGATATTCAAGCAAAAATATCAGATCTCAGCAAATATCAAACAACAATTCAGAAATAATGAACAAAGACACAAGTTTTATAGTGGTTCGGCTATCTCCGGCCTACGTCCACTCCAAAGTTTTATCCTTTTATTGATTATCCTCGGTGGTCACAGGTGATTACAGCAGTAAATATGAAGAATTTCCAGCACAATAGCAGTATTGAAATGTAGAAATGAATCCGGCAGAGTCTGGACGTTCAATTGCCAAAAGATCTCTTCTCTATAGGCTTCAGGGTGCTATTTATAGGTGTAGGAGGCTCAGATCTCGCTCAAACTTCGGGAGACTTTTTCTGGCACGTGAATGGGCCCACGCGACCGACCCCACCAAGTTTCGACTCGATCTGTGATCGATACGAAGTGATTTCGAATCCATCAAGAAATGATCCAATCGAGCTGAAACTTGGTAGTAACATTCCTTCACTTGCACGCAAGCTGCTGTGAAAATTTCATTGCATTTGGATCATCGGTGTAGGAGATATGATCGGTCCGAAATTGGGTTTATCACTGGCTGTCGTCTTTGAATCCACTGTTTCGAATCCATCTTGTTCGAATCCAGCCAAAGCGCGTGCGCATCGATAACGTGGCGCGAGCTTCCTGGAGCGATCCTAAATTTATGCCGAGTTGAAGGCTTCTTCTCCTGGAGACGTGGGCATTCTTCACTGTTTCTTCCTTGATTCGTGGATCTTCCTCGTTCGCATTCATAACATCGCTCGTTCGCATCCGTCCATTCGTGTCTTCCTTCGTATCGATCCCATTGGTGCTGATCGATTCGAAACGAACATGGGGGCATCGATACGAAGTGGTCAATAGACACGAACCTCATCTTTGGGTTGGATACGAACGAGACCTTACCTGATGGATGCGCACAGGGTTTTACCTGATGGATTCGAAAATGCCAACATCTTCTGCCATCGATACGAAAATGCCTCTTCCCACCTGATCGACACGAAACGAGCCGAGACAAGTCCTTACTTTCGAATCGATACGAAGCGTATCGATTCGAACCACCACCACGTCATGCCTTTGATCGATACGAACCTGATGGAGTCGAACTAAACAAAACCTGATGGATACGAATGGAGCTGAGGAGGCACCCTTCCGATGGATATGAAATAAATCGATTCGAAGGACATTCCTCTGGTGGATTCGAAATGAGTGTTACCTCGACCCCTTGATGGATTCGAACAGTGTAACCTTTCTACCTTGTATCGATCATATCTCCTCTATACGAACTCCGATTGACTGAAACTTGAAACATAGCCTCTCCTAATCCTCATCATCATCTCCAATCGATTCCGTCCCAATCGAAGCTCAACCAAGTTTCGACGACATCGATTGCAACCTTGATTACAACCGATCCCTAATCCCGACATCCATCATTCCTTGCCAATTTGTTGATATTCCAGCCTTGACCAAAAGGTGGGATAACATTTGCCCACCAAAACATGCCTTGTGATAAGAAGGCGTGTTTTGAGTAGTTTCGAATCCGATATCCGAAGTCCATAGCCAATTCCAATTCCATGTCCATTCGAACCCGACAACCGAGTCCTAGTCCATCCTTATCCAGTAGCCAATAACCGAATCCAGGACCTCTCCGGGTCAATATCCAAATCCATAACCTCTCCGGGCTCTTGCCAAGCGCAATCCACACCTGACGACCGTGATCCAGTGTCCCTGGATGTTGAGCTAACCTCTCCGGGTTCTTGCCAAGCGCAATCCACACTTGACGACCGTGGTCCAGTGTCCCTGGACGTTGTACAAAGCCATGGCTTAGGTCCTAAGCCGAATCCTGGTCTCTCCGGACCCTTGTTGAGCATAGTCCATACTCAACGACCTGAAACTATAATCGATAATATGGGGCCTAAGTCCTAGGCCGAATCCTGGTTACTCCGGACCCTTGTCGAGCATAGCCCATACTCAATGACCTGAATGATTCAATTTACCACGTTTGAGCAAAGTGACTCACCCCTTGCCAGGCATAATTCATACCCGACGACCATTTATCGAAAACTAGATAAAAATCCAATCAAAATCCAATCCAAAATCCAAAATCCAAACCCAAAAATAATCATCCAAATGAAAATCCAAATCAAAAACAAGCAAAAACAGGAGCTCAATCCGAACTCCAAAACCTAATCCAAAAAGAAAAGCATTGTCCAATCCAAAAGCAAAAGATAAATTTCACAAACCATAGCATCGCAGTTTATCATCATTCAGAGCATGCCTAGGGGCTATCTCCGTCCCCATACATGTGTAAATGACTTGGTTGCTTGCCAGTAGTTCGCTACTTATTTCACATTATCCTGATCAGTGGATGATTAATCGACCATCATTCCTGGGCCTCCCACAATCGTGGCTTGAGGTAGGCGGCGGTTGTTCCTGCTCCGCCGTTGCATTCCGAGTTCCAACATATTGTGGCAACAGTCCCTTCCTGACATGCTCCTCGATTATATCCTTTAAATGCCTGCAACTGTTGGTGTCGTGTCCATCCAAATCATGGAAGAGACAATGCCTTCCTGATGTCCTCTCCCGTTCTGATGGTTCCCTCCTAGCCGACCTTCGGTAGGGAAGGCGATCCCGAGTATCCTGGTATATCCGCTCCAGCGTCTCGTTTAATCCTCTATATGTGGAAAACTTCGGATCCTTCCATCGCTTTCTATCTTTTCTAGAATCAACGTCTAATTTTCTTTTCCCTTTGTCTTTATCCGAACCTTTGCTGGACGGTCCTCTCTCCTCAGTCGCATTAACCTTTTTCAACCTTAGATCCATACTCGCATCTTCTTGCCGAAGGAACCTTTCTGCCTCGTGAAAGAACTCATCGAGTCCCGTAGGGGATCTCTTATCAAAGATACCTTGAAATCCGAATCCTCCCTGACTCCTGATACCGCCGCCATCAAAACCATCGATGGATCAGGCCGATCCACCGAAGTAACCGAAGCACTGAATCGAGTTAGAAAAGCACTAAGCGATTCATCCATCCTTTGCTTTACCGATGTCAGTGTCATCACATTCTTCGGCCTCTTGACGTGAACCCGAAACTGTCCCAAAAACTTTTCCACCAGTTCCCCCCAAGTCCTGATAGATCCTTCTCCCAGCTGCCTAAACCACATTGCAGCTAAGTCCGTCAAGTACAAAGGAAAGCATCGTGCCATTACTTCCTGCGATGCCCCCAGCACCTCCATGTGTCTGGTGTACCTCATCAAGCGATCGGTTGGGTTTGCCTTACCATCATACACATCTATACTAGGTAGCTTGAACTTAGGTGGATTCTGAGCCATCCTTATTTCCCGAGCAAACAGACTCCTATTCACTCCTTCCAAGTCTCTGTTGGTCAAACCACCTCGCACAGTTTTTCTGATGATCTCCACTAATCCAGTATTGTCTGTTGGGGGTTGCCCCCATGCCCCCAAGGGAACTCTGGCACATATTCTTCATGTGTCTCACTAGTAGCAATGTTAGCCCTGGCCTGTTGAACTCCTTCCAAAGGTCCTTCTGTGTTGGATCCCGTGGGCCTGCCCCCAAGCCCTTGTTGATGGCCTTCTGGCTCCGTATCCCGTCCTCCATTGGGTTCCACAACCCTAGTTCCTTGTCCTGCATCCACAGCGGCTGTAGTTGTTCCTAACTTCTGCGTCCCTACAGTTCTCATCTGTTCGAAGAAAGTCTGCATCATTTCCTGTTGACTTTTCAACAATCTCTCCTGCAATGAATTTGCCATAGCTTCCATCTCATCCCGGGTTATGTAGACCGAAGCCTGTCCTTCCCTGCTTCGGAGCATGCTTGTTGACTTACTTCCTGTTGGCTTCTCTCAGCTCTTTGCCTTCTACTATTTTGCCTAGTCATTGTCCTCAAATCCAAACTCCTCAAACTTCCTCAAATCTGAACTTCAAATCCGATGTAGCGGGTGCTAGTCCTTCTCAGTGAAAGCACCAAAGTGTTTGCGCCAAAATTGGTCACAAACCCCAAATACGTGAAAGCACCAGTGTATGAACACAAACCAATGATATTCAAGAAAAATATCAGATCTTAGCAAATATCAAACAACAATTCAGAAATAATGAACAAATACACAAGTTTTATAGTGGTTCGGCTATCTCCGGCCTACGTCCACTCCAAAGTTTTATCCTTTTATTGATTATCCTCGGTGGTTACAGGTGATTACAGCAGTAAATATGAAGAATTTCCAGTACAATACCAGTATTGAAATGTAGAAATGAATCTGGCAGAGTATGGACGTTCAATTGCTAAAGGATCCCTTCTCTGTAGGCTTCAGGGTGCTATTTATAGGCGTAGGAGGCTCATATCTCGCTCAAACTTCAGGAGACATTTTTTGGCACGTGAGTGGGCCCACGCGACCGACCCCACCAAGTTTCGACTCGATCTGTGATCGATACGAAGTGATTTCAAATCCATCAAGAAATGATCCAATCGAGTTGAAACTTGGCAGGAACATTCCTTACCTTGCACGCAAGCTGCTGTGAAAATTTCATTGCATTTGGATCATCGGTGTAGGAGATATGATTGATTCGAAATTGGGTTTATCACTGGCTGTCGTCTTCGAATCCACTGTTTCGAATCCATCTTGATCGAATCTAGCCAAAGCGCGTGCGCATCGATGACGTGGCGCGAGCTTCCTGGAGCGATCCTAAATTTGTGCCGAGTTGAAGGCTTCTTCTCCTGGAGACGTGGGATTCTTCACCGTTACTTCCTTGATTCGTGGATCTTCCTCGTTCGCATTCATAACATCGCTCGTTCGCATCCATCCATTCGTGTCTTCCTCCGTATCGATCCCATTGGTGCTGATCGATTCGAAACGAACATGGGGGCATCGATACGAAGTGGTCAATAGACACGAACCTCATCTTTGGGTTGGATACGAACGAGACTTTACCTGATGGATGCGCACAGGGTTTTACCTGATGCATTTGAAAATGCCAACATCTTCTGCCATCGATACGAAAATTCCTCTTCCCACCTGATCGATACGAAATGACCGAGACAAGTCCTTACTTTCGAATCGATACGAAGCGTATCGATTCGAACCACCACCGCGTCATGCCTTTGATCGATACGAACCTGATGGAGTCGAACTAAACGAAACCTGATGGATACGAATGGAGCTGAGGAGACACCCTTCCGATGGATATGAAATAAATCGATTCGAAGGACATTCCTCTGATGGATTCGAAATGAGTGTTACCTCGACCCCTTGATGGATTCGAACAGTGTAACCTTTCTACCTTGTATCGATCATATCTCCTTCATACGAACTCCGATTGACCTGAAACTTGAAACATAGCCTCTCCTAATCCTCATCATCATCTCCAATCGATTCCGTCCCAATCGGAGCTCAACCAAGTTTCGACGACATCGATTGCAACCTTGATTACAACCGATCCCTAATCCCGACATCCATCATTCCTTACCAATTTGTTGATATTCCAGCCTTGACCAAAAGGTGGGATAACAACAAGTTGTTCAGTTATTTAGCATAAACAAAAACATGATAAAATATGATTGATCCTACTAGCTTGAATAATATCACTATTACTGAAGCAAACAATCACCATACTTAGCTAAACATACACCAATCGCTGCTCTGCTCGGCTGCTCCCCATAAATTTTCACACAGTAACATATACAGCAGCGACCATGGCAGCTTAAAAAATCAATACGAAAGAAAACAAGGCACAACAGCATGGTTTCATACTAACAAAAAGCAACATGAGTATTATAGGTGAGTATTCCTGTTTGGTTTAAAACTGATTTTTTTTAACCTGAGGTGATATTAATTAAAATATTGTTCATTACAAGTTTTTTAAAGACTTTTGAAATATTGTTAAAAAGGTAAGAATGAAACACAATAGCTTTTTTTTTTAGAAAATGTGTGAAAATTTAAAAGTAATGGGCTTGTACAAAATTTAAAGCTCTAATCCTGCCATATATGTATCATATCAATTAGTTTTATATTTAAGTTTTTTGCTTAAAATTTTGTGTGATGAATGGAGTGTGGAAGCGGGTGTGGTGATGACGGTGTGTTTGTGTCGGCTTTTGGAAAATTTTGTTTATGCTGTAACTGGAGTAATGTGATATATAAATGAAATGCTCACTTGTTAATGGGTTGAAAAAGAAATCGATTGAAAATTAGAAAATATTCATACCTCTGTTGCGATTAGCCTGTGTGGTTTTTATAAATATTTTGGAATAGAAGTAAAAAGGATAGGAATTGCTCTAATATACTTATCTAAAAAAGTACCACTTATTGATAATTCAGTCTATCGAAAAGTAATGGAAGCAGCAAACCCTTTTTAAGCATGTGATGTAAAGTAAGAAAAGAAAACACATGAAGTAAAAGTGATGTACTGTGCCTCATTTAAACCCAAAAAAAGCTGGCATACAGAATACAAATTCATTAACATTCCTCCATCATTTATGTTTGATCCTACCAAAGTAACCAAGGGAGTTCAAAAAAAGTAAACATATGAATTTTAAAATTATATGGCATATAACATTAACATTGTCCTAAACATTTGCGTTCATGTGCTTTTGCAGTTATTTTAACTTATATCATATATAACGCAATCAATGTGAATGTAAATCTTGTCTAATCTGTATTATAACAGAATTGGGTTATCATGAATTGTTTACCTTCTATGTAAAGGGCATTTTTGGTTAATTGCCTGTATATACTCCCTATATGTTTAAGTTAAGGTAGAAAAGTGCATTTAAGTGCAAACAAAATTTACATTTTCATTGCTACCATAGAAAGGTGTTTTGAACAAAGCATTTATATTCCCTCCAACTAAGGTGTGTTAAACAAAGCATTTATAATTACTATTGTTGACTTAGATTTTAACTACAATTTCTTTCCTTTATTAAAATTTCATAACTGAAATTAACCTTTTTCACTCACTTTCATACTTCTTTCATTTCAGGATGGATCAAAGTTCTTACCCAGTCTATGTCGCTCACATCTTCCATCAAGAACAGGAAACTATAATTAAGCAATCGATATATTTATGCGTTGGATGCTTAGTTTTTTATTATTCGATGAATGTATTTTCAGAAGGTCATGTGCATACTCCTCATACTTATTTTGTAAATGAAACTCAACTTATTTTACTTCTTAATATGATAGTTTTTTTTTTACTAATTCACTATGTAGAATAATGTATTTACTATTTCCTTAGTGATTATAACTTTGATTCGTATCTAAATGACATGTTTCATATATTGAGTTCCAAGAAAGATAACAAAAGGCAACAATATTATTCTATTTGAGAATACTGAATCCATATTCATTATGGGAAAGTATAAATTAATGCATATATAGAATAATATACATGAACCGTGCTCATTTTTAGTTTCAGTAATTACACTTTATACACATCTTCATACAATAAGTGAAAAGAATGGAAAAAAACTTACGTAAATATAGTAACTTACTTTATGGTACTGGCCATACTTACATTTTCTGAGCAAAGCACCAAACCATCATTAACTATTATTAAAAAAATTAATAACTGATAGTTGCAAAAAAATATGTGAGGTAGTTAAATAAAATAAAAGTTTTAACTATAAAGAAAATAGTGGAAGCACAAAGTATCAGCCATAGATATTCCAATGTAATGCCATAGTTTGCAAGTGAACAAAAAACATCTCTCTTGGATTGTAAAAATCACAAAGGCAATTAAGAAGCTTGTTGATTCTGATACTATCAATAATTCTATTATTTCTTCATCAAATATTGATCAGAATCATCAGTAGCCAACGCAAAAAATGATGTACCAAAGTTTGTGTACTATACTGGCCTCTTCTAGACATGTGATGATGTGAGTGATATTAGTTTCACCCCTCGCCATATTAAATGAACATACTTTACACAGTATTCTAGCAGCAGGTTTGTGAATTTGCAAAGTAGTGATCAATATATCTCGAAACAGCTAGGAGTACCAAAGTTTATGTAGTAACAGAAGGAAATTATTCTGTTTTATCAAGAGGCATAGAGGGAAATTTTCAATACAGAACATAGTGATGTTTGTACAAATTTTCTAGGTACAAAATTAACCTGGCATCAATACCATTTTCTTAGGTATCATATTTCAACAAAAAAATTAGCATCAAGAAATGTTTTTTCTTCAATTTTTAATGGATTTCCCAATCTTACTTTCAGTCATGACAGGTGATACTTGTGTATATTAACTTATTAACAAATGGTTTAAGAATTTATACCATGATCTCTCCTTTATCTAAACAAATAATTACCACAACCAAATACAAATTTTCTTACAACAAAATATCAGTCATGACAGGTGATTCGAAACTGGCACAACAAAATACAAATTTGCTTACAACTGGTGCAGAAATGTGCACTCGAACACAATTTTTTATTGTGATTAATTAATTGCAAAGTACTATCTCTTTGGATTATAGTACATTGTATTTTTCGTATGTACTTTTAATGCCAACTTTTTATATAACTGTTCAAATCATCACATAAATATAATGTCAGTTTATAATTATTGCCATGTATTGATATGTTTTAACCCTACATAGGGATAATATTATTTTTTGAGATTAGACACAAAATATGTATTGTTTACCTAACTTGTTTCCTAAGTCTTCAATCCCTGCTACATGAAACCTAAATGTTGGATTTTAACTCCTAGTTGCGAATGCTCAATGATCAGTGTGAATTTTTTAAAGAAATTATCTCAGAGAAAAGGTATGCAAATTGATCGATGTTGTTTAAAGTTATTGTAGACCAATTATAATGATTGTGCAAGTATATTAATCTCTAAACTGCATACTAGATATGTTCGTTAAAGAGAACCAAAGTTACAAATTGATGTCATTATTTCGTTTTCCTGTTATATACTGTTGTAAGGTTTTACTAGTTGAATAACAATGAAACTGTAGTGTAAGTTGATTCACTGTAGTGTAAACTAATGTAATTCACATTTCTCAAATTGCACCAAACTGTTAATATGAGCTAAAACACTAATCTCTAATGCTATAAATCTCAAGTCCCAATAATACAAACAGTAGTGCAACACTAAATCAAAGTAAGAATATGTATTGTGATAATTATAGCTTTATTGATAAGTTAAATTATCAGTATACAGGTAAGCAGAAGAAAAATACTGTAGAGTTAACAGATAAATTACCTAAGAGCAAGCAGTGATACAATATCCAAAGTCTACAACAAAAACAGCGATCAAGTATCCCTGTAAAATATCTTATTAGTAATTATTCTCAAAAAAACTAAAGAATTATAGAAAATGAAAGATTTCAACTGGCAACTAAAGCATGATGAGCATAAAAAAATTACCCAACTATCCAAACCCCCTCATCGTGATCAGAACGTGCATAAATTTCATTTAAATCAACTTCTTCTGGTAGACTTAATCCTACGGAGAAAGGTGGATTCTCATCAAATTGATTATACTCTTCTTCATCCACCACATCACCAATCCCTACAATGCGTCTTTTGCCGGGAAGAACAACAGACTACTTATTATCGGCAGGATCAGTCACGTAAAAAACTTGTTTTGCTTGAGATGCCAAGATGAGTGGATCATTATCATGACTCACTTGATCAAAGTCAACCAATGTGAATCCATGTTCATCCACTCGTACAACACGACGATTGTCAGCCCATCTACATCGAAATAGCGGGATTGTGAAGTCTTTATACTCAAGTTCCCAAATATCCTCGATTATCACATAATATAGCATTGTCGCATTTATTGGTCTGTTATCTTTAGCACTAGAAAATCCTCTTGATGATGCAACGATGCTTACTCCACTATTTTGCATTTTTCTCTTCTCATCCTGACGCTTCGTATAAAATACACAACCGCTCATATCATATCCTTCCCATGAATTGACATGAAATCGAGGCACATATGCTAACCATTTTATTGTATCTGAAATACCATGATTTGTTTGAGAAAATTGAGACATTACCGTATGTTTAAACCATATGAGAAAAGAGCGGTTATGTTCATTCGTCAACCACCTTTCATTCTTTGAAGGATTCTGACACTTTAAAATTGCCATGTGCTCCTCCAAGTAAGGATGTACCTCACTAAGGTGCTGCAAAACAAGTAGCTGAGCTTTGTGAAATATCTCATCACCAATTGAAATCAATTTTGATCCAATTATGCTCTGGCCGTCAAGTCGTCCTTCATGTCGAGACTTACGAAGTCCAATTGGTTCAACACCAGTTAAGTATGGAGTGACAAATTCAGTAACCTCCTCAGCTACAGTAGCTTCTACGATACTGGCTTCAGGTCTATATCTGTTTTTTGTTTTTCTTTTTAAAGTTCCCATATGCATTTCAAATGGATACATATATCTCATAAATACAGGACCACAAATTTTGATTTCTCTTACAATATGAACAACCAAATGCAACATAAGATCGAAAAATGAAGGTGGAAAATACATCTCAAATTGGCATAAGGTAAAAATAATATCGACTTGTTGAGCATCCAACGTATCAGGATCAATTACCTTGCTATAAATTATATTAAAAAAGAGACAAAGCTTTGTAATAACTGCCTAACATGTTTAGGCAATATACCTCTAATTGCAACAGGTAATAAATGTTGCATTAACACATGGCAATCATGAGACTTCATACCGGTCAATTTCAAATCCTTCACTGATACACGACTGCTAATGTTTGAAGAATAACCTGTTGGAACCTTCACACCACGAAGACACCCACATAAACTAGTATTCTCTTTTTTAGACAATGTATAACATGCGGGGGGCAAATAGGTACGTTTACCTTTCTGCACCGGTGATAACTCCTTCCGGATACCCATTTTCAACATATCTCGCCTAGCTTTCTCACCATCTTTTGTCTTACCAGGTATATTCAAGAGTGTCCCAACGACACCATCGCAAAAAAAAAATTTTCTATATGCATTACATCTAGACAATGTCCAACCTGTAAATGTCTCCAATACGGAAGTTCCCAAAATATAGATTTCTTCTTCCACGAGCCTTCTAAAAGAGGAAATACTTTGCCAAATGCATTTTCAATATTCTTGACCCATTTGTAAACATCATTTCCTGTTAACCGAAAACAAGCAACTCCATTCTCTATCTCCCCATTAAAAGGCTTCTTCTTTTTACGATAAGAATGATTAGGAGGGAGAAATCTATGATGATGCATATACACATTTTTTTTTGCAATAACATAAACGCTCAACAACCATATCATCTTTACAAATTGGGCATGCTTTGGCACCTTTTATACTATAGCCAGACAAGTTACCATACGTAGGAAAATCATTTATGGTACAAAAAATCATGGCGCGCAATGTAAAATTATTTTGACTATATGCGTCAAACGCACGCAGACCTTTATCCCATAGAAGTTTTAGATCATCAATAAGAGGAGTTAGGTAAACATCGATTTCGTTTCCTGGTTGTTGTGGTCCAGAGATTAAAAGAGACAACATGATATACTTGCGCTTCATACTCAAATGAGGTGGAAGATTGTAAATCACCAAAAGAACAGGCCAAGTACTATGTTGACTACTAAAGTTGCCAAAAGAGTTTATGCCATCTGTGCAAAGACCAAGTCTAAGATTTCTAATTTCTTCACTAAAATCAGGATACATTGTATCAATGTTTCTCCACTACGGAGAATCAGCTAGATGCTTCAATAATCCATCATTTTTCCTCACATCTACATGCCACCTTAATTTTTTGCATTTTCTTTATTTTCAAATAAACGTTTAAACCTTGGTCTAATTGGAAAATACCACAAGACTTTTGCTGGAGGCCATTCCATATCTGGGTCATTGTGAACGTTCCCTCGCGACTTGTAACGGGATAATCCACACTTGGGACACTCGTGCAAGTTCTCATATTCATTTCGATACATTATACAATCATTTATACATGCATGCATCTTTTTATATCCTATACCAATTGGGCACATAACTTTCTTTGCCTCATAGTTAGAAGTTGGAAGCTCATTACCTTCCGGAAGCAAGTCATTCAAAAGTGTAACGTCCCGCCTTTTTGTACGCTTTAAATCGACGCGATAAACCACACATGTCAGACTTAAGACATACAAAAGGGCGGATTGTTATGGGGTAAATAAGAAAAGCAGAGAAGAAAAAAAACAAAACAGAATCTTGCAGCGGAACGATAGAATATAATAATCAATATACTGTTCATAAAACTGTTTTACAAAACATTTGATTTTTCTTTATACAATAAATATCAGAGTTCACATACCAAAGGATAATAACAATGCAGCGGAATAAAATGGTATAGTGGAATAATATAGTAGATAATAGTAATATAAATCTTCGTTCTCGTCCTCCAGAGCTAAAGTCTTCGAATCCTGAAATGCTCAGGCTCACCCGATCGAATTGAAAAGACAAACACTCGAGTCAGAACTAAAATATCTTATGTGAGTTAAATTAACAGAAATAAATATGAGTGCAGTAACTCAAGAGACGCTCGTGATTTACATCTCCTAAGGATCCGTTAAACTATCTACTATGTAGAAATATTTCTCTATTATAATAGTGTCTATTAGTAAAATAAACTTACTTTAAAATAGCGTTAAGGACCCATATAGCCCTTAACACATAATATATTCCCATAGGCTATACACTACTGTAATCTCCCCCGTACTGGGCGTCGTCGGAGGGCACTCCATAGGTATGGTACAAAACAAAATCGTATAAGGCATGCTAGGGGAGGTAACACGGCACAACTAGGAAATGGCAGGGTAGATATACCAATTACGCTTCCTGGTCGGTGGTAACGCATAGCCGCAGCTACCGCCCACCTCGAGCCACGCCCCCAAATCAAAAAAATTAGAAGTGGCCACCGAATAAATCCAAAGTCAGAGTAGAATATCGAAGGGATGTGTCCGATAAAAGGGGCTACCTTTTTAACCCGTCAATCGCTTCTGTTTTGGCCAACTTATGCCAACTCATAGGTGTTGGGTCCATGTATTTACCTTAAAGGAAACGCCGCCACCATCCTACTTCATTCTGGAATCTCCACCGCGTACATGGTTGTTAAAGTGGTTTTCGGAGTTGACAGAGAGTATAAAGACTTCCGATCCCGGTCTTTTTAACAACCAAATGTTATTATAACACCGCGGCCTTTTCAAAATAGTTTATACTTTCAAAACCAAAATTTAATACCCATTTCAAAATTATATAATTACGATATTATTTCCCTTCTAAAACCTAATCAATATGATATCTTTTTCAAATATATCCTTTTCTAAAACCATAACTTTTCACAGTTAAAATATTTCTAAACCAAACGCTTGAAATAAAGTCTTTCAAAACATAAAACTTTGAATTACATAACTTTGAAATATAACCGCACCACTTAAATGGTTTAAATATGTATTACTTTATATAATAAAATAGTTTCTTCACCTTCACAAATCAATTCCAAATATAGATAAAAATCCGAATAAGCATTTCAATTTATATATTTCAAAGCTTTATATATTCCACCATTTCAAAGCCAATTCTTTAATAATTATATATATATCAAATTCAATTTCTATTATTTAGATTTGAAATATTTACTTAATAAATCCAATATCATTTAAGTAAAAGTTTTGACTTCAAACAACTGGATATTCTTTCAATTTATTTAACTTGATATATTCATTTATCTCAACTTTATATTTATTTAAATCACTTTAAACCAAATCAAGTTATAAGAATCATACCCTTTAAAATCTCCATTTTTATTTGTTTTTCAAATCATATTTTATTTAAGTACAATTTTCAAATAATTCAATTTAAACCAATATAATATTTAGTTTCCAACTCAAATTTCATTTAAGTCATTCAAAAACTCTAAATATACAATATCTTAAGTAGGTACTTAACCATATAATATAAACAATTAAACTCCATTATTAAACTCATTTTATCAATCAATTTTATATGTAGCTTAAACCAAGAATTTTACCATATATAAAAAACCTTTGTCAAATATCCAAATCAATATCTCATAAAACCATATATATTTCTTTACAAAACAATAGAAAATCATTTCAAAATATTTTATATATATAGACCACGGTGTTTGTATAAAATTTTCTACCCTATGGTCAAGTGATTCAGATATTTATCATTTCAATCCGTAATTTAAAATAAAAATTACGGTTATATATCATTTCAAACCACAATCTCGAATGAAATGAAAATGCATAATAATTTGCAGTTTATACAATATAAAATACAACATCCATTCATCCAATATCGATCATCAACCATTTATACAATCATCATCCAATATAAACAATACATCACTATAGAATGGATAATGAACAACAAGTATTAACTAGCAATTTATATTCAATAATAAATTAAATCTGTTTAACTGGCAGTTTATATGCAATAATAAATAAATAAAATTTAACTGGCATCTTATATGCAATAATAATAAAAAAATTAACTAGCAGTTTATATGCAAAAATGAATTAAATAACAATTTAATTTAAATAAATGCAATCTAACTGAGGCGATGATTAAATATATGCCCAAACAATCATAGATAAATTTTAAATCACATCAAAATTTAATTTAACAAACATAAGAAATCTTAGAAGTTGTGAGTGGGTTAAAACACCCACCTTTTGAATATAAATTGAATTGAAATCCAATTTAAACCCAAAAATTAGACAGTCTCCAAATTCGTCCAAACTAGCGTCAAAGTGTTCGAAATTTTATTACGATCCTAACAAAAAAAATCGCACATAAATCGGACATCGAATGTGAAAGTTATAATCATTAGAACACTGAAATTAAAATTTAAATAAAATAATAAAAAATAAAATAAAATAAACCTCTCAGCCGAAACACGTCACCACGCAAACTCTCGCTCCAGCAACCCTAATCGATCACGCACGAAGCTTCCGCCGCCACAAACAATGAAATTTCGTCGCCGTCAGCTGCACTTCGTCGCGATCAGCCAACACCGTCGGCGCCTACACTTCGAGCTGCCTCCGTACGCCCCACGCGTCGATTTACGGTCGTCCTACCGCCGAACGCCGCCGCTTACATCTTCGACCGAATCACGTCGAATCCTGAGCCTATTACGACGAACCACGATCACTACGAAGCCTGCTCTCTCTCCTTTACGCGACAGCGCTTCCCGATCGTTGATCGGAAGCTGATCCACCGTTGGATCGACCAAAATTCAATACGAATGGCCGAGAATGATTTGCGATTTCAGGCCAAACAGTCGTTCAATTAGGAAAACAAATCATGGATCTGGATTACGCTCTTAGACAGCTTTAACATATATTTTTTCTGAATTTTTCTAAGGAGTTTGGATTTTTTGAAGTTGATTTTTGAATTGGATTTTGAATTGGATAAATTAGGGTTTACAGCCATTGAGGAAGAGGAGCACAGAAGTCTCCGTACGTATAGAAATGAGGAATAGAGGCTGCTAGGGTTTATAGCAGGATATATATAGGCAAGTTGAAATAGAATAGATGGATCGAGTTGAATATACGCGCTAACGACAAAGTGGCCCAAAAAGCCCGTTTCGACTCTGGAATGAAATTGGGTCAACCCATATATCAAAATATATATTTTAAAATATTTTAAGCGCGATGGAACAAGTTTCAAGTCCAAATTCCATCATATGAAGAAGTTATGCTAAAAACAATATTTTCGAATTGATTTCAATTTATCGATTTCAAGGCGTTTCGAGTCCGTACGATCAAATGACCAGTCCGATCGATACGAAACTTGAACTTCTACAATATTTCACTGTTACAGATCCGATGAAACATGTTTCATTGAAATCCGAGCCAGTGGCCAAAGTGGCTATTTTTATATTAATTAAATAAATTTAAAATAAGTAAATTAAATCAAATTTCCCATTTAAATTATGAGATTGACAATCTTTATCACTTTATAATTCTTAATCATTTATACAAAATTTTAAACAAGTTTAGATGTCAATTTAAAGTTGATAAATCTATCAATTGCAGTGTCAAATCTTCAATTTCATTATATTCAAAATTATAAATTAAGCTCCCAAAAATTCTATTAAATTAAATAAATCAATGATTAATCCATCCATAAATTTTAAATAGATGGATTTAATATTGGATTCAAAATCTATTATTTTAATATTCTTAGATTTCATTTAATCTCTATTGATGTAATATTTAGATATTTAATTTCATTTATTTTCAATTTAATAAATCCAGTTATTTATAATTACCTACAATACATTGCTTTAAACCTGATTTCAGTCCTTCCATTCTCTATTAAACCTTTCTATAATCATAGTTAATATTTGTTTTACATTCATTACATTAATGCTCTCAATCCATCCTTTATTTATTGACTATCAAATTTCCCTTTACTATGTTTTGGCCACTTTCACACGTTATTTGAAATTAAAGTCTCAATTAAATTTATCGATATTTGATTTCATTCCTACATTACATCACTTATTGTTTTACAAATAAACTACATTGCAATTCATCTTATTTCCTTCATATCTGGTGACTATTGCCTTAAATTCTCATTAATATACATTAATGTTCAATAAATTCTAATTGACTCCCATTTTAGTTATTACAATAATCACTATCCTTACTTCCAATTTCAATAATTCAGAAATTACCAATTTTATTTTTTAATAATCACATTTAATAGACTTTCCATTCTATTATTCAATCAAATTGCCCTATTATGGATAGTATTACATTATTGAATCAATTATCGATTTATGGGAAGAATTATTATTGGCTTACTCTTATTACATTAACAATATAAATAAATAGGTAACCTAAAATAAACATTATCGTTACTCTTTAGTCACCTAAATAAGCTTTACTACCCACAAATCAATGTTGGCATTTATTTCCATACTACTAGTTTCATTCACTTATGTTCTATCCAAACATAACATTTAGATTATATTTTCATTAATTAATTTAATATTTACATCCACTTCCGTTATTTTACATTACAATCATTAAAGTAATGTTTATCTTCAACACAAACATTATGAATACTTATCAACCTGCATCATCCTTATTACATTAATTTACGTTCAATTGCTGTTCAATATATATAAATTCATTAATGCAATATTTAAGTTCGTTTTCCTATATTAAATTTATTAACAAGTATTCCTTTTCCCTTATTCCAACAAATTGTATAACTTTGAATCTATTTCCCTACTTACAAATTACAATCAAATAAAGCTTTTGGGATGGAATTTGAATTAATATATTTATTATCTTACATCAACATTATTATATTTTATTCCCGTTATAAATTCATTAACAAGTTTCAAACTTCTTTTATTTATGCAACACTTACCTTAATCTATTTATTTCAAATTTTATACCCAGGTGCAACAATTTTCCCTATTACATTTAAAAATGTGATTTCACTTCAATAGTCAAAATTTAGTTTTTTTTATAACTATTGCCACATTCCATTCCTAACATTTACTTCGATATAAATTAAAATTTTTATTTCTTCTAAATTTAATCACAAAAATCCTATTAAAATGACCAATTTAATTATTGAAATTTATGGGTCGTTACACTCTCCCCCACTTAAAAACTTTTCGTCCCCGAAAAGGAAAAAAAGGAAAAGAAGAATTAAGAAATCAATATATCTTATTCAAAACATTAACTTTATAAACAGATGAATTTACAAAATTAATTTTTTAAGATAAAATATACCAACTTATGACCATTAAATCTTTTTATACTTAAATCAATAAAGTTTGAAAAATATTTTCTAAGTCCAAAATTTACAGAAAATTTTGGCAGAGTCTCCTTTGTACGGAGAAGCTCGGGAGAAAATATAATATCAAATATAAATATATGTAGCATATATTTACCAAAAAAATATATCCCAACACGGAAACAATATAATTGCGCTATAAAACCGTAATCCGAAAACGTACCTATTTGTCCGGCAATTAAGCTTATTTTATGAAACCAAAAGCATAGCAATTGCTTCCATAACCTGCATTTCACTTATATAATCTAAAAGAGTTAATAATTATATAGAGTGAAATATTTAAAGTGGTTTCAATCATAAACAGCCAAATCAATACAAACAACAATCACTTGCAACAAGACATATAACCATCACATAAAATCAACACAAATCAATCATTCATTCTATCCAACAAAACAAATAGTTGTCCGGGTTTAAACTTTAAGTTGTACGGAATGAAAAATAACTACTAAGTGTACCCTTCACTAAACAGTCTTAGGTGAAACTAAATAGATTTTTCATTCACCAAATAATTTTAAAGTATCCTTACCCAAACAACCATAAACCAAACAAACAACAAATCCAAACAATAAACTAAGTTTATTCTTGTCAATTTCATTTCATACTATTGTTGTTTGACTTCCTTTTTATACATTTAATGGTTTATCCCTTTTTTTCTTTATTTATTTACAGTATTCATCTTTCTGCTTATTTTATTAATAAATAGCTTCAATCATTTACTGACGTTTATTATCTCTCATTTATACTACTTAATTTCATTTATTTACTTTCATTTATTCTAAATTTCATTTATAATACTTACCTTTCTATTTCAATTAGTATTCTTTTCAATTACACTTAAGATTGTAATATTACAATATCAAATTCTTATTTATTAAGGAATTTCATTAATTACTTTCATTTCCTCAAATTTATTACTTGTATAATATATATTACATTTTCTTATTAACATTTCAACTTTTAATATTTGGTAAGTTATAAATATGCTTTTTAAGAATGTAATCGAAAGTTATACAAGTTTTCTCAATTCTTTTAATTAATCAATGTTCAGCAATTATATCTTTTGTTTTACAAGTTACAATTTCAACTTTCTTGTTATTTCATTTATAACCTATCCTTTAATTTTTTTATTCATAACTTAGCATTAAATCTCTTATTTCCTTTAAAGGTTTCAATTATTAATTACTTACGTTCAAATTTACTACAATAACTGAAACTATTAATTAATGGAAACTTAAGAATTTAAATACCGGGTTAATTTTAAATCATTTTAAAATAATAGATAAATGTATATACTTACACTTAACATATACAATTATATTTTAAAACAATTTGAAAATTTATATTTGGTTTATCAAACAAATCTACAGTAAACTACTACAGTGGCCTTCCCACTTCGAAACTCGAAAATGAATGTCGATGATGCATGCACTCATCACCGAAATTATTTTCTAACGACAGAGAGGGGAGTACAAGTTTATCTTTCCAAAATTTCTTTTAAAACACTTCTTTCAAATTATATTGAAATACTTATACCAGAAAATACTTCTTTTAATAATATTATTATTATATTTCAAAATCATTTAAAAGAAATTTCAAAACCCCGGAACTTAAGTTCTAAATTTCCAATTTTATTTATTTATTTTAAATCTTATTTCAACTATTATTTATAAATTTCATTACCTAACAACCAATATATTACAACCAAATATAATCTTTATAAAATTTATTACTTTATATTTAGAAAATATAATAGGCAAAATTTATTTCATTCACCTATATTAAAAACAAATATTGTGTCGGTTTGTCCTATTAAATGTTTAGAAATCCCTATTGATGTCATAGCGTCCCATGCATCAACCAGAATTTATAAATATAAAACGGAACATATTAACACAATATTAAAACCTTTTTATAACAGTAACAAATATGCTCTCTCATGTATGTATGTATATACCCTCAACGGCACAAATAGGGTATTACTACCCTATTAGTAAGAGTCAGACCCCACAAAGCTAAGGTTTATCGCTAAAATCAAAGCTCTGATACCAGATGTAACGTCCGCCTTTTCGTACGCTTTAAATCGACGATGAACAACACACGTCAGACTTAAGACATACAAAAGGGCGGATTGTTATGGGGTAAATAAGAAAAGCAGAGAAGAAGAAAAAACAAAACAAAATCTTGCAGCGGAAGGATAAAATATAATAATCAATATAATGTTCATAAAATTATTTTACAAAACATTTGATTTTTCTTTATACAATAAATATCAGAGTTCACATACCAAAGGATAATAACAATGCAGAGGAATAAAATGGTGTAGTGGAATAATATAGTGATAATAGTAATATAAATCTTCGTCCTCGTCCTCCAAAGCTAAAGTCTTCGAATCCTGAAATGCTCAGGCTGACCCGAGCGAATTGAAAAGACAAACACTCGAGTCAGAACTAAAATATCTTATGCGAGTTAAATTCACAGAAATAAATATGAGTGCAGTAACTCAAGAGATGCTCAGAATTTACATCTCCTAAGGATCGGTTAAACTATTTACTATGTAGTAATATTTCGCTATTATAATAGTGTCTATTAGTAAAATAAACTTACTTTAAAATAGCGTTAAGGGGTTACCAATATAGCCCTTAACACATAATATATTCCCATAGTCTATACAGTACCGTAATCTCCCCCGTACTGGGCGTCGTCAGAAGGCACTCCATATGTATGGTACAAAACAAAATCGTATAAGGCACGCTAGGGTAGGTGACACGGCACAACTAGGCAATGCCAAGGTAGATATACCAATTACGCTTCCGGGTCGGTGGTAACGCATAGCCGCAGCTACCGCCCACCTCGAGCCACACCTCCAAATCAAAGAAATCAGAAGTGGCCACCGAATAAATCCAAAGTCAGAGTAGAATATCGAAGGGATGTGTCCGATAAAAGGGGCTACCTTCTTGACCCGTCAATCGCTCCTGTTTTGGCCACCTTATGCCAACTCATGGGAGTTGGGTCCACGTATTTACCTCAAAGGAAACACCGCCACCATCCTACTTCATTCTGTAATCTCTACCGCGTACACGGTTGTTAAAGTGGTTTTCGGAGTTGGCAGAGAGTATGACAACTTCCGATCCCGGTCTTTTTAACAACCAAATGTTATTATAACACCGCGGCCTTTTCAAAATAGTTTATACTTTCAAAACCAGAATATAATATCCATTTCCAATTATATAATTACGATATCATTTCCCTTCTAAAACCAAATCAATATGATATCTTTTTCAAATATATCCTTTTCTAAACTATAACTTTTCACAGTTAAAATATTCTAAACCAAACGCTTGAAATATAGTCTTTCAAAACATAAAACTTTGAATTACATAACTTTGAAATATAACCGCACCACTTAAATGGTTTCAATATATATTACTTTATATAATAAAATAGTTTCTTCACCTTCACAAATCAATTCCAAATATAGATAAAAATCCAAATAAACATTTCAATTTATATATTTCAAAGCTTTATATATTCCACCATTTCAAAGCTAATTCTTTAATAATTCCATATATATCAAATTCAATTTCTATTATTTAGATTTAAAATGTTTACTTAATAAATCCAATATCATTTAAGTAAAACTTTTGACTTCAAACAACTGGATATTCTTTCAATTCATTTAACTTGATATATTCATTTATCTCAACTTTATATTTATTTAAATCACTTTAAACCAAATCAAGTTATAAGAATTATACCCTTTAAAATCTCCATTTTTATTTGTTTTTCAAATCAAATTTTATTTAAGTACAATTTTCAAATAATTCAATTTAAACCAATATCATATTTATTTTCCAACTTAAATTTCATTTAAGTCATTCAAAAACTCTATATATACAATATCTTAAGTAGGTACTTAACCATATAATATAAACAATTAAACTCCATTATTAAACTCATTTTATTAATCAATTTTATACGTCGCTTAAACCAAGAATTTTACCATATATAAAATAACCTTTGTCAAATATCCGAAACAATATCTCATAAAACCATATATATATTTCTTTACAAAACAATAGAAAATTATTTCAATGTATTTTATATATATAGACCACGGTGTCTGTATAAAATTTTCTACCCTATGGTCAAGTGATACGGATATTTATTATTTCAATCCGTAATTTAAAATAAAAATTACGGTTATATATCATTTCAAACTGCAATCCCGAATGAAATGAAAATGCATAATAACTTGCAGTATATACAATATAAAATACAGCATCCATTCATCCAATAGCAATCATCAACCCTTTATACAATCATCATCCAATATAAACAATGACATCACTATAGAATGGATAATAAACAACAAGTATTAACTAGAAGTTTATATTCAATAATAAATTAAATCTGTTTAACAGGCAGTTTATATGCAATAATAAATAAATAAAATTTAACTGGCAGTTTATATGCAATAATAAAAAAATTAACTAGTAGTTTATATGCAAAAATGAATTAAATAACAATTTAATTTAAATAAATGCAATCTAACTGAGATGAAGATTAAATATATGCCCAAACAATCATAGATAAATTTTAAATCACATCAAAATTTAATTTAACAAACATAAGAAATCTTAGAAGTTGTGAGTGGGTTAAAACACTCACCTTTTGAATTAAATTGAATTTAAATCCAATTTAAACCCAAAAATTGGACAGTCTCTAAATTCGTCCAAACCAGCGTCAAAGTATCCGAAATTTTATTACGATCCTAACAAAAAAAAATCGCACATAAATCAGACATTGAATGTGAAAGTTATAATTATTAGAACATTGAAATTTAAATTTAAATAAATTAAGAAAAAAATAAAAAAAATAAACCTCTCAGTCGAAACACGTCACCACGCATACTCTCGCTCCAGCAACCCTATTCGTGCGCGCACGAAGCTGTCACCGCCACAAACAATGAAATTTCGCCGCCACTCTGCTGCACTTCGTCGCGATCGGCCATCACCATCGGCGCCTACACTTCGAGCCGCCTCCGTACGCCCCACGCGTCAAATTACGGTCGCCCTACCGCCGAACGCCGTCGCTTACATCTTCGGCCGAATCACTCGAATCCTGAGCCTATTACGACGAACCTCAATCACTACTGTAACAATCCGAAAATTTAGCCGGTTTTAATAACGTATTAATTGAAATTTGGTGGGAATTTAAACGATAAAAGTTTGAAATAAAAATTTGATATTTCGAATGCGTCCTGTTAAACATAGCAACTGGTAAATTTTCGTCCGAAAATATGAAAGTTTATTTCGTACGTAAATTTACTTCAATTTAATCAGTTAAAAAGCGATGAAAATAAAACATTTTCAAAACCAAAATATTTTTACATAGAAGAATTCTAAACCATCTTCTGAGCAAGATGTCAGTTTGTCGTTTTTCCAAATTCGGACATCTTTGGCTATGTCGATCTTATTTTTCTGTGTTTTTTATACATTTTCCGCTAGTAGGAAAATTCTAATTTTTATAATCCAATCAAATAACTGATATATATACCGTTATAAGCGTCTCAACATGCCGATCTCTACGGTATATTCGAATGTCTATTTCGAAGACTGATACGTCGCGAATTCAGTAAAACGGAACCGTATCGGTAACTAGTTGCGTTTATTGGTTCTTGTAGCCTTCCATTTCCTACTGTATAAATCCAATAGCCATTTGCTTTCCATATTTTTCTAAATTCTGTGTTTTGATATTCGATACACGACGGAAACGGCAAAGTAGTTTGCGACGACGGTACCCGTATTTTTGTGCTTTTTGTTTTTCTGGTCTTTCCAATCTCTAGCTGTCTTGACTGTTGTGCCTTTTCACTTTACTTTTCTCGTCATTCCAAAAAGAAGTCTTTTCATCAAGAAGAGAATAGTATAACCGATTCATTCCTTTTCCCTACCTACATTAATGAGTTACGTGCCTACTTATCTTCTTCTCTACCTACCTTGCCTGTTATTCTTCCTAGAAAATATGGACAAAGCTCATAAAACATTTCAAAGTGAATGCTTATTATTTTATTTTTATTTTTTAAAGCCTCTGTCGTTTTACTCATAGCCGAACAAACCACCTTTCCCCTCCTGATGGCTGAAGCCGCGCCTACTCCTTCCTACCACCGCTCACCAATAGCCGACAACCATTGGCCGCCGTGGGCACGCCCGTGCCCTCTCCGATAACCGCCTCCACTCACCTAACTTGCGGCCTTCCCCTTAACTACAACTCCGCCTATTACTCACATGAACATCGGAGCCACCCACGTCCCCTCGCCACCACTTCACAGCCGAGAGCCATCACCCGAAGACAATCCTCCAACAGACTTCACCATCGTCCAAGCAGCCTCCGCCGCCTACACCGACTTCCACCCTGTAACCGACCCTCTCTTCCACACCCGGACCCGACCTCGTCAGCGTTGATCTCCTTCTCTTTCCAATGTGCGCGGCCTCTGCTTCTCCTTGCTTTTTTTGGTGCCGCTAGCATATCTGTGCTCAAGTATATATAGTGTTGGATCTAGATTAACCCTAGAGGGGGGGGGTGAATAGGGTTATAGCAATTTTTCTCGAATTAATTAAAGAAATAAACTGCAGAAATAAATATGCTGAAAAGTAAATCACACACAAAATTTACCCAGCTTCGGCAACCCATGCCTACTGCTGCATTCCCAGATTTCTATTAGAATTAAACAGTATCCCGCTTACAAACACTCTACTAGACTCGCACACCCTGCTCCGCCTATAGAGCTTCGCAAACTCGCACACCCTGCTCACTGAACTAATTCTAACCAGACAATCTGACACTACCTAAACCCTAGGTGGTGATTTACAAATTTGTTGACTCGAAAATAAAAAACAATTTCAAAATTAAAGCCTGGAGCAAAAAAAATAAAATACGAACTTTGACTCTACAATTTTTTTGCTCAAAATAAAAACAAAGAAAAACCCCTTTAATTTAAAATTAAACCCTAAAAAAAAACTAAAACCCCCTTTTTAATAAAGTAGGCCGGCCCATTCTTTTTCTTTTATCCCGTTCCTCTTTTGGCTAGTGGAAAATGGCGGCCGTTCCTCTTTGTCGAATTAGGGCTTTGGTTATGGAGAGATTGCGGGCCGATCCTCTTTCTGAAATTAGGGTTTTCTGACTTGTTTGCGGCCCTCTGATGATCAATTCAGATTTGCGTTGCTCTTGCTCTTTCTCACGCTCGTTCTCTGATGCTTTATTTGATCGTCTCTTACAATGATGTTGACCGCTCCTATTTGATCGAGTTCACTGGATTATGGTATGTATTCTTTCGTTGCTGGTTTAATGCTTTCTTTTACTTGATTACTCGATGCCAGTGACGATAACTTGGGTGTGGTATTTATATGAATTTGAATCACTTGATGTATTCACTTGCGACTTCATCACTTTCCCAATTTGTTCTGGAATTGGAGTATTCCTTTCTTGATTCAATTACGAATTATTGCTTTCCATATTTGTATTCGAATTAATTAATTCGAAAACTTCTTCCTTTATTTTTGTCTCGGCCCCCTATTTGAATTAACTCTTTCCATACATGTATTTGAGAAATTTGAGAAATTTTATGCAGAAATTTCTACCGTGATGTTCACGGCTTTGATTTTGATGCGTTCGTTTCTCTTTTTGATAGTTTGATTCATGCGGCATTAAAACTTTTCTCTTTTTGATGCTTTGACTATTTCAAAGAAACGAATTTGAATTTTTGCAATTAATTTCGTCTTCAACCTTTCCTCTTTTAAATTGCTTGATTTTTTCAAATTGCACACGCACTTTTTTTTTCAACTTTGTTCATCTCATTGCTGTTTTGATCTCTGGCCATCTTCTGATTGGCACTGTTGAACAACTGTAGTCTGTTGGTTTATTCATTGTTGTAAACTGCATTGCCTTTTCATGTGCACAACTTGTTCATTCTACTGTGTACACTTGTTTACATTATTTCTCGGCCTATATCTGTATCATGCTTTGGATTTGCCACACTGTATTTGGTCATAATTTGCTGTTGTCACTTGTATGCATTTCTGAGTGAACTCCATTTCACTTGTACTTTGTTTCTTTATGATGCTCGAAATTGTTCATGTGACTTATGCTCCCATTTTGACTTGACAGTTGATCCTTTAGTCCATTTTGTTGTTCATTCTTGTGAGGATCATTGATACTTCACTTGGACTTTGTTCTCTTGTAGTTGTACTGTCTTGGTTACATGTAGCTTGCTATGTGTATTCTTCACTTGTTCATGTACCACCTGAGTTTGCATTTGGTATGTTCATTTGAGTCAGTTGTCTTGTTAACTGCATCATCATCCTTTCTGTTTTGATTTGCATTTGGTTCATCACTTCGTTCCAGTTTGATACTGTGTTGCATTTGATCACTTGCATACTTGGTTTCCATCTTGATGTTGTGTAACCCGGTCTCTGTTGTTTTGGTCAGTTTGGGATTGTTTGGCCTGTAGCTTGCCACTGCTTGCATTTGATTTTTAGTTGATGTTGTATACCTTTTTTTTTTTTTTTGACCTGGCACTGGTTCACTTTGTATCATGCTTTTGTTTACCTGCAGACCATATTGTGCTTGTTCTTGACTGCCTCTATTATGTATGCATTTGCATACTGCTGTTGTTTTAGTTGATATAGTCTGACCTTGATCATCTTGTTACCTGGTGCATCCTATTGCATTTTGTAGCTTGCCTCTCGTGTAGTCTTGTGTTGGTGACCATCTTCAAGCATGTTGCATATGTATTCATTTTGCAGCTGGTCTTTGTATCTTTGTATGTGCATTGTTCTAGTGCACTTCTGATCTTTGCATGTGCATTTGTTCTAGTGCACTTCTGATCTTTGCATTTGTTCATTCCTAGCTGCCTTGAGTAGCAGTGCTTCATGTTGAATTCATTTTTGAGGCAGTGATGAACTTTCACTTTGTGGTTCACTTGTTCATCTGGGGTCGTGGCATTCATACTTTACTGTCATGTAAACTTGTTGTCTTCATGTATAGTTGCTGTTGGCACTGGACCGTGCACCTTGTTGCATGCTTGCTGTAGTTTGAAATGTTCCTATGCTTTGTGTTGATCTTGCTTCTGTACATTGTTGTATTTGGACTTGTTGTACATGTTGGATTGTATCACTGGTGTCTGCACTTGTACACTTGCTCTTGTTGGCTGCGCACACGAGTTGGCGAGGCAGTGCACACGTGTATGAATATACACGTGTGTATTGCAGCCACTTGTGATTACATGTCCCTGTAATATCTATTTGCACGACTTTGTGATAAATTCAAGTGTGAATGATGACGAACAACCCATATATCTGAGGCAAATCATATTTTCAAAAACATCGTTTATTTTAAATTTCAAAAATATTTCTCGATCAATTTTACTGCTTTAGTGAATATTTTTGCAGATTTGCTCAGATGCTAGGTACAAACTGAAATGCAGTTGAAGACCAAATACGAGAGTGAGTGATATGTAGTGAGGATAATGATGTAAATATGAAATGTGATGTAGTTCAAAATTGTATATAGTGAGAGCATGAATTTGTACTTTTCAAGATTTGTAATAAATATTTGTTTGAATAAAATTTCTGTTTGAATTCAAAATCTGTGTAACTTGTTCTGTTTGAATTCAAATTAAAATTCTGTGTAATTTATTTTATTCAACAAATATTTATTTAATATAATTCAAATTAAATTTCAATTAAAACTTTAAGAAGTGATCATGGAGGCGAATTTGAAAATTCGGAATTTGAAAACTTTTGTGAAGAAAATGGTTTAAAACATGAATTTTCTGCTCCACGAACACCTCAACAAAATGGGGTGGTTGAAAGGAAAAATAGTACATTAACAAATACATTTAAACGAACTATATATATGTGTTTATTATCATCAAACAAAAATCATATAAGCGCAAAGCGCATATTTCACAATCTCCCCCTTTTGATGATAACAAACATATATTTAAGATTTTGACCGTGTTAAATGTATTTGATCCATGGTGTACTCTAATTTGCTCCCCCTATTTAAATGCTTTCTCTCTACATGATGCTCCCCCTACATATATGTAACATCCCGCCTTTTTGCACACTTTAAACCGACACACGTGCCAATTCAAAGCATACGCAAGGGCGGATTGTTATGGGGTAAATAAGAAAACAGAGAAGAAATAAAAACAAAAACAGAATCTCACAGCGGAAGGATAAAATATAATAACAAATATACAGTTCATAAACAGTTTACAAAAGCTTGATCCTTCTTTTACAATAAATATCAGAGTTACACATACCAATACAAGCAATGCAGCGGAATAGAAAGAGTGTGGTGTAATACTATATATAACATAATACTTATTCTTCGTCTTCGTCCTCCAAAGCTAAAATCTGCTATCCTGAAATGCTCGGACTGACCCGAGCGAATTTGAATAGACAAAAACACCCGAGTCAGACTAGAATATCTTATGTGATTTAAATAAACAGAATATAAATATGAGTACAGTAACTCAAGAGATGTTCGGGATTTACATCTCCTAAGGATCCGTTAAACTATTTACTATGTAGTATATTGCGCTATTATAATAGTGTCTATTTATAAAATAAACTTACTTTTAAATAGCGTTAAGGCTTTACATTTTCCACCTTAACACGTAATAGTCCCAGTAGTCCGTCCAATATCATAGCCCCTCCTGATCGGGAAGCCACTAGAGGATACCACACGGGCTACGGGAGAAAACCAAACTCGTACAAGGCGCGATATGGTAGGTGACACGGCACAACTAGGCAATGCCAGGGTAGATATACCAATTGCTATCCAGGCTGGTGGAAACGCGTAGCCGCAGTTACCGCCCACCTCGGACTAACTCCCCAAAATCAAAATATAGAAGTGGCCACTGAATCAAATCCAAGTCAAATTATAATATCGAAGAGGAGCGTCCGATCAGAGGAATGACCTCATTGGCCTGAGAATCGCTCCTGTTTTAGCCACCTTATGCCAACTCATGGGAGTTGGGTCCACGTATTTACCTTACAGGAAACGTCGCCACCACCTACTTCATTCTGGAATCTCCACCGCGTACACGGTTAGTCAAAGTGGTTTTCGGTATCGACAGAGAGTATGTCCATATCCGATCCCGGTCTCTTTGCCAACCAATCGTTATTATAACACCGCGGTCATTTAAAAATAGTTTATACTTTTAAAACCAGAATATAATCCATTTCAAACCGTAATATTACGATATCATTTCTTCTTTTAAAACCCAAAACAATATGATATCGTTTATCCCAAATAAAATTATTCCTTTCCAAAAAAATTATGTCACTTTTTATTATTTAATATCCCATGTAATCAATATTCTGTTTGTAACTTTCAACATAATTCTTCGAAAATCCATAGTATTTTAAAACCATTATTTTCAAAACTAAATGGTTTGGATATTCAACGGTATGCGAATTAAAAAGGTTTAACTTTACTGTTGCTTTACAAAGAAATAAATTACATGGCTTTCCAAATATTTCTTCTTTTAAAGTTAAACCAAAATCCAAAATATTACTTCAAGTCCCAAAACCATTTCAATTTTATATATATTTATATCCATTTTTGAGCATTAATATTTCAACTAAAGTTGGATTTTTATCCTTTCAAAATCAATATTCTATTAATTAATCTTGACCATTCACATAAAATCCATAATTAATAAGACTTCAATTTCTAGTAAAATATATATATATATATTTCCAAATTCAATTTTTACTAGAATATTCATTTCAAAATATTTTGGGAAAAATCCAATTATAAATATCATATCTTTAAAATTTCCAACTTAATATTTAAACATAGGATATAAATCATCAAACTCCATTTTCTTAATTTCTTCCATTTTCAATAAAGAAATTTATATTCCTTTTAATTTCAAAATTTCAACTTCATAGGTATATAAATATGAAATAAAATATTTATACAATATAAATTTAAGATTTATAGACCGTATTCAATCCAAACCATAGAAATCACATTAAAATAGTTATATATAGACCGCGGTGCCTGTATATAATTTTCTATCCTATGGTCAAGTGATACGGATATTTATCATTTCAATCCGCAATTTAAAAAAATAAAACTTTGCGGTTTTATCATTTCAAACCACAATCCCGAATGAAATGTAAAATGTATGCTAACTTGCAGTTTAATGATATCAAATAAAACATCCATTCAACAAAACATCCATCATCCAGTCACAAACATCAAGCAATATCAATCAATAACAATTATATATATGATCATATATAACAGGTGATAACTGGCAGTTTATTCAAATTAAATTTTTCAACTATTAATCTAACAATTTATATTCAGTGATAATTGACATAACTGTTAACTAGCAGTTCATATGCAACCAAAAATTTCTAACAGCCAATTAACACGCAATAAATCAATTAAATTAACAGTTACATTCAATAAAATGCAATTCAACAGATATGAATGAAATAACATGCCAAAAGCTCATAAATAAATTTCTATTCATTTCTAAAATTTATTTAACAAACATAAAAGCTTCTAGTAGTTGTGAGTGGGTTAAAACACTCACCTTTTGAATTTAAATTGAATTCAAATCCAATTTAAACCCAAAAATTGGACAGTCTCCAAATTCATCCAAACCAGTGCCAAAACGTCAGAAATTCCGATACGATCCCAGCAAAACAAACCGCGCGTGAATCCGAGCTCGTATGCAAAAATTATGAAAATTTGAAAAATGAAAAATTCTGGTCCTGGGTCAACTTCGGGTTCGACTTCGGGGCGCCGCCTCATTTCCCCGATGCTTGCTTGGAGTTTTCGCCAAAACGACCCGGAGCGACCCGAGTCATTTTCTTCCTGACCCGAAGTTGCTCTAGGGTTTTCTCCTCTGAAACCCGAAGCGCGACCAGAAGCTGCTGCAGATCCACAATTTTTTTTTTTTTTTTTTTTTTTGAAATAAAATTTTGGAATTTGGGAATTAGGTTTTTTTCTGCCATTGGAATGAGGAGTTGAGAAGGAGATGTACGTATAGAAAAATGAAAATAAGGAGTGGCTAGGGTTTATAATCGCAAATATATAGACAGATAAAAGAAGGCTAGGTGGGTACGGATAACGAACGTGCTAAACGATAGTTGGCCCAAAAAGCCCGTTCTGCCTCCGGAGTCGAATTTGTTAAAACTATATATCCAAATAGGTGTTTCAAAATATTCTGAACGCGATGGAAAAAGTTTCGCGACCAAATTCGATCGTATGAAGAAGTTATGCTAAAAAAATAAAAATTTCAAATTGATTTCAAAATGCGTAAATTTCAAGGCGTTTCGAGTCCGTACGATCAAACGACAAGTCCGATCGCAACGAAACTTGAAACATTATTATAATTCACCGTTACGGATCCGATGAAACTAGTTTCGTCGAAATCCGAGTCCGTGACAAAAATGGCTATTTTTAATATTTATTAAATAAATTAAAATAAATCATAAAATCCAAATTTTCTTTCAACTTTAAATATTGGCCAAATTTCATTACTTATATAATCCAATCAATTCCCAATAATTTAGCAAGCTTGGATGTGAATTAAAATTTATAAGTATATAAATTTCGCAGTGTTAACCTCTGCGTTTTCTTATTATTTGGGAATTATAAATTTTATTCGCAAAACCCAATTATTTAATCATATACTTATACTCTCATCTTAAATCTAATTATATAAATAACTTGATTTCTATTATCCAACTCAAAATATATCAATTATTCTCCAACTACATAGTTAACGTTTCTTTTATATATCACTGTGGTAATATTTCAAAATGTTCATCTTTTGTTTGCATAAATTACTGTATTTAGATAAAATTGTAATTTTGGTAACTTATCACATAAATAACTTAAAACCTCAACTAATACATTCCACCTTTGTTTCATCTTATTCATTCACTCATCAATATTCCGTACTAACTACAAAATTTAGTGTATTCCTTTAAATTGATCAAAATAAGACTTATCAACTAATAGAAAGATTTACGTACAAAATTTATTGTCATACATCTAATTTACAAGCCTATACTTAATTATTATCCTACAATACGTTTTACGTTACTATAATGTTCATTCTTCCGTTCCTACGTTTCTATAAATTTATTCCTTTATAATTTATTTAACGCAACACTTAATCTACACCTATTGCGATGTTTCAAATTTACTTGAATGAACAATTTCTTTACTTAAAATAGTTGTTGTAAACTCTTAATTCCACATTTATAAGTGTATTATTATTTTCACTCAAATATTATACATATATATAGAGTATTGGGTTTTTATTTAATCATCATTTATCATATATATTAATTAATTAAATTCAATACTTAAGTCTGACTAAATTTATTCCCCAAATACACATTTACATTTCTCAACCAATAAATATAACCAATCAAATTCTCATTTTATTGAACCTTGGTCAATTTCACACGTTAATTTTACTTAAAGTCTCAATTAATTAATTTACCTCGGTTTCATTACCTTATTACCTTATATGCATAATTGACATGGTTATATCTTCCATTACATCAATAATTTATCATTTCATTTCTATGCAATATATACTCATCTTATTCCATTTATTTGGTTACTGCATTGAAATCTATTTATTAACCAATACTAACGTTATTATCATAAAAAAAAATTTGATTCCCAATTTTATTCAATACTTAGAACAAAAATTTTCACATTAAATCAAATCCTTCTATTCAAACCAAGTATCATGCTATGATAATATTTTACGTTGGTTACACTGAAAAAAAATCAACTTTTTATCGTTATCAATTAAACATACATTAATTGCACAAATTAAAGGAATTAATTGCCATTTATCAAATTAAATTTTTCATACATCAATCTATTTCATCTAAATCCTTACCTATGAATATTGCAACCTTTAATTCCATTAAATACCAATTAACCCAAATTATTTCATTTATTCTAAGTCATATCACTAAAATAATTCATCATAATAAACTTAAAATCTATACGTTTATTGATTTATTTCTATTTGTCTTATGTTAAATTCTAAATTTAGTAAGACAACCTAAAGTACTCCACTCAATCGACAGTCCCTTTCAATTGTTAATACGTACTTAAATTTCTACAGTTGCCTTCCATCTGCACTTCCGTTACTATGATAAAAATTAGTAACGTTTATGCCATCAATCCATCATAATTACTTACCCTTAATTGAGTTTGATTTCCAAATAAATTTGCTGACCCTTAATTAGACAATTTATAAAAGTTTGTCATCATACCTATAGTTCTACGCTTATGCTATGTCTTAAATTTCAATAAATTTATAAATTTTGAGATGTTCATTAGGGTTTACAAATTTATTGACTTGCAATAACAGGGTTTCTTAATCTATTCAATTTATCGTTCACAATCTTTTATTGCATTAAATTGGTTTAATATTCCCATATTAAATTTTATGTACAGGTAAGAATTTTTCTTTCTTTCTCTACTTAATTCATTTGAATTTTATTCAAATGTCTTTAAATAGGTTTCTAAGTCACTTCTATATAATTTATTCTAGCCTTCATTTTAATACTTATCTACCACCTTTATTCTTTCAACTAAAATAAATTACAAAATCCTATTAAACAAACAATTTTAAATGGTCGAACTTAACGGGTCGTTACACTCTCCCCCACTCAAAACTTTTCGTCCCCGAAAAGGAAAAAGAAGGGAGAAGGAAGAATAAAACAGTACATCTCAATTCAATATTAGCTTATAAATAATAATTTACTGGATTAATTTCCTTTAATGAAATATACCCGTTTTATAGCCATTATAAACTTTTATACTTAAATAATTAAAGTTGGAAAAACATTTTCAACAAAATTCTAAGTCCAAAATTTACGGAAAATTTTGGCAGAGTCTCCTTTGTACGGAGAGGCTCGGGAGAAAATAAAATATCAAAATATAACAAATATATTACAAATATTATCAAAATATTATATCCCAACACGGGCAACTATATAAAATAGCGCTTTAAACGTAATCCGAAAACGTACCTATTTGTCGGGCAATACGCTTATTATTATGGAACCAAAAGCAGTTGCTTCCATCACCTGCATTCACTTATATAATCTAAAAGGTTAAATATTTATATTAAAGTGAAATGTTTAGGTGGTTTCAACCATTAATCACCCAATCAATACAACAATTATCAATCTTACAAATAACATACATACACAAAGTGAAGCAACCATTTAAACCATCAAACAATTAGTTGTCTGGGTTCAAATTTGAAATTTGTATGAAATGAAATTAACTATCAAGTGCATCCTTTACTCAACAGTCTTAGATGGAACAAGGATAGATTATTTATTCCCCAACAACTTCAAATTCCTTACCCAACAAACATAAATCAAACAATAACAATTCAAACTAACAGCCAAATTAACTTATTATACATTTATTTCATGCTTCGGTGGTTTGATTTTCTTTCTTTCATTTATGGAGGGATTTCTTTGTTTCTTACAATTTTCATTTTCCATTTGTTACAAAATTCATTATATTGTATTCCAATTTATTGACTAAGGTTTATATCATCTATTTATACTACTTACCCTTTCTTATATAGTAAAATTTCCAATTTAACTTAAGTTTATACAGTTAATTCTCATTTATAACAGCAAATTTATTGAATACCTTAATTACCTCAAGCTTCACTTGTAAGATTTCCCCTTACATTTTCTTACTAACATTGCAACTTTTATTATATGGTAAGTTATGTATATTTAAGAATGCAAGTGAAAATTTACAAGTTTCTTCTCAATTCCTTTTTATTTATTAACGGTTCAATAAATATATATTCGTTTTATAAATTACAATTTCAACTTACCCTTAATTTTATTCCTTTATTTAATGTTTATGTTTTATTATATTTAATTACAGTAACCCTCTACTTACACTTAAATTATTAACCTTAAAACCTCCATTTTTATAAATAAAGGATTTTATTAATTCATTATCTAGGGTTTACAGACATTTATTTATATTACCTACTTTTATTATATTACTAGTAGCATTTTAAATCATACTTAAGTTTATAACCCTACACATCAATATTAAAGAATTTCATTTTATTTACTTAAGTTAAAATCACCTATTAATAATACTCACCTTTAATTTGGGTAAAATTTCAATTATCACTTAAGTTTATACCAATAAATTCTTTCATTATTTCCTAAATTCCTACTTGTAAAATATTCAATTCCAGTTTCTCATTTAACACTTCAACTTTTATATTTGGGTAAGTTATTTATGTTAAGGAAATTGCAATTGAACTTATACAAGTTTAATCTCCATTCTTTTAATTAAATTTAATGTTTATTCATATTACCCTTTGTCTCATATGTATGCAAATTCCTCTTTATAGCTTTGCAGTTATTCTCTTATTCCAATTAGAGGTTTCAATTCATTCATTCTTCAATAAATCTTTTCCATTATTTATCAGTTAAAAACTTTTACTTCCCTTATCCCTAGCATTAACTTTCTTACTTAATATTTCACTAACAAAGTTTAAACAATTAATTAACGGAAAAATTTAGAATTAAATACCGGGTCAAATTTTAATCTATTTCAAAATAATAGATAAATAAGTTCTTACAACTTTTATATCTCTAATTATATTTAGAACAATAAAAGAAAATTTTTAGAAAATTTCAAAAATAAATCTGCAGTAGAATTTACTACAGTGGCCTTTCCCCTTCGAAACTCGAAAATGAAAGTCGATGATGCGGCCGTCATCACCGAATTTATTTTCCAGCGACAGAGAGGAAAGTACAGAATTTAATTCTTTTCCAAAATCTTCTTTAAAACAATTCTTCCAATTTATACGAAATATTTATATAAGAAAATACTTATAAACCAAATCAATAAATTTCACAAATTCTTTGAAAGCAAATTTTCAAAAATCCCGGACTTAAGTTCTAAATCTCCAAATTTGGTTTATTATAATTTCACTTAGCTTCAGTTATTATAAATATTTTTATTGCCTAACATCCAATCTATAGCAACCAAATATATATATATCTTTATAAAACTATTTTTATATATAGAAATATAATAGGCAAAATTATTTCATTCACCTATATTAAAAACAAATATTATGTCGGTCTGTCCTATTAAGTGTTCAGAAATCCCTATTGATGACATAGCGTCCCATGCATCAACCAGAATTTATAAATACAAAGCGGAACAGATTAACACAATATTAAAATCTTTTTATTAATACTAACAAGTACGCTCTCTCTTATATATACACTCAGCGACTCCCATAGGATATTTCTACCCTATTAACAAAGAGTCAAACCCCACAAAGCCAAGGTTTATCGCTAAACCAAAGCTCTGATACCAACTGTAACATCCCGCCTTTTTGCACACTTTAAACCGACACACGTGCCAATTCAAAGCATACGCAAGGGCGGATTGTTATGGGGTAAATAAGAAAACAGAGAAGAAATAAAAACAAAAACAGAATCTCACAGCGGAAGGATAAAATATAATAACAAATATACAGTTCATAAACAGTTTACAAAAGCTTGATCCTTCTTTTACAATAAATATCAGAGTTACACATACCAATACAAGCAATGCAGCGGAATAGAAAGAGTGTGGTGTAATACTATATATAACATAATACTTATTCTTCGTCTTCGTCCTCCAAAGCTAAAATCTGCTATCCTGAAATGCTCGGACTGACCCGAGCGAATTTGAATAGACAAAAACACCCGAGTCAGACTAGAATATCTTATGTGAGTTAAATAAACAGAATATAAATATGAGTACAGTAACTCAAGAGATGTTCGGGATTTACATCTCCTAAGGATCCGTTAAACTATTTACTATGTAGTATATTGCGCTATTATAATAGTGTCTATTTATAAAATAAACTTACTTTTAAATAGCGTTAAGGCTTTACATTTTCCACCTTAACACGTAATAGTCCCAGTAGTCCGTCCAATATCATAGCCCCTCCTGATCGGGAAGCCACTAGAGGATACCACACGGGCTACGGGAGAAAACCAAACTCGTACAAGGCGCGATATGGTAGGTGACACGGCACAACTAGGCAATGCCAGGGTAGATATACCAATTGCTATCCAGGCTGGTGGAAACGCGTAGCCGCAGTTACCGCCCACCTCGGACTAACTCCCCAAAATCAAAATATAGAAGTGGCCACTGAATCAAATCCAAGTCAAATTATAATATCGAAGAGGAGCGTCCGATCAGAGGAATGACCTCATTGGCCTGAGAATCGCTCCTGTTTTAGCCACCTTATGCCAACTCATAGGAGTTGGGTCCACGTATTTACCTTACAGGAAACGTCGCCACAACCTACTTCATTCTGGAATCTCCACCGCGTACACGGTTAGTCAAAGTGGTTTTCGGTATCGACAGAGAGTATGTCCATATCCGATCCCGGTCTCTTTGCCAACCAATCGTTATTATAACACCGCGGTCATTTAAAAATAGTTTATACTTTTAAAACCAGAATATAATCCATTTCAAACCGTAATATTACGATATCATTTCTTCTTTTAAAACCCAAAACAATATGATATCGTTTATCCCAAATAAAATTATTCCTTTCCAAAAAAATTATGTCACTTTTTATTATTTAATATCCCATGTAACCAATATTCTGTTTGTAACTTTCAACATAATTCTTCGAAAATCCATAGTATTTTAAAACCATTATTTTCAAAACTAAATGGTTTGGATATTCAACGGTATGCGAATTAAAAAGGTTTAACTTTACTGTTGCTTTACAAAGAAATAAATTACATGGCTTTCCAAATATTTCTTCTTTTAAAGTTAAACCAAAATCCAAAATATTACTTCAAGTCCCAAAACCATTTCAATTTTATATATATTTATATCCATTTTTGAGCATTAATATTTCAACTAAAGTTGGATTTTTATCCTTTCAAAATCAATATTCTATTAATTAATCTTGACCATTCACATAAAATCCATAATTAACAAGACTTCAATTTCTAGTAAAATATATATATATATATATATTTCCAAATTCAATTTTTACTAGAATATTCATTTCAAAATATTTTGGGAAAAATCCAATTATAAATATCATATCTTTAAAATTTCCAACTTAATATTTAAACATAGGATATAAATCATCAAACTCCATTTTCTTAATTTCTTCCATTTTCAATAAAGAAATTTATATTCCTTTTAATTTCAAAATTTCAACTTCATAGGTATATAAATATGAAATAAAATATTTATACAATATAAATTTAAGATTTATAGACCGTATTCAATCCAAACCATAGAAATCACATTAAAATAGTTATATATAGACCGCGGTGCCTGTATATAATTTTCTATCCTATGGTCAAGTGATACGGATATTTATCATTTCAATCCGCAATTTAAAAAAATAAAACTTTGCGGTTTTATCATTTCAAACCACAATCCCGAATGAAATGTAAAATGTATGCTAACTTGCAGTTTAATGATATCAAATAAAACATCCATTCAACAAAACATCCATCATCCAGTCACAAACATCAAGCAATATCAATCAATAACAATTATATATATGATCATATATAACAGGTGATAACTGGCAGTTTATTCAAATTAAAATTTTCAACTATTAATCTAACAATTTATATTCAGTGATAATTGACATAACTGTTAACTAGCAGTTCATATGCAACCAAAAATTTCTAACAGCCAATTAACACGCAATAAATCAATTAAATTAACAGTTACATTCAATAAAATGCAATTCAACAGATATGAATGAAATAACATGCCAAAAGCTCATAAATAAATTTCTATTCATTTCTAAAATTTATTTAACAAACATAAAAGCTTCTAGTAGTTGTGAGTGGGTTAAAACACTCACCTTTTGAATTTAAATTGAATTCAAATCCAATTTAAACCCAAAAATTGGACAGTCTCCAAATTCATCCAAACCAGTGCCAAAACGTCAGAAATTCCGATACGATCCCAGCAAAACAAACCGCGCGTGAATCCGAGCTCGTATGCAAAAGTTATGAAAATTTGAAAAATGAAAAATTCTGGTCCTGGGTCAACTTCGGGTTCGACTTCGGGGCGCCGCCTCATTTCCCCGATGCTTGCTTGGAGTTTTCGCCAAAACGACCCGGAGCGACCCGAGTCATTTTCTTCCTGACCCGAAGTTGCTCTAGGGTTTTCTCCTCTGAAACCCGAAGCGCGACTAGAAGCTGCTGCAGATCCACAAAATTTTTTTTTTTTTTTTTTTTTTTTGAAATAAAATTTTGGAATTTGGGAATTAGGTTTTTTTCTGCCATTGGAATGAGGAGTTGAGAAGGAGATGTACGTATAGAAAAATGAAAATAAGGAGTGGCTAGGGTTTATAATCGCAAATATATAGACAGATAAAAGAAGGCTAGGTGGGTACGGATAACGAACGTGCTAAACGATAGTTGGCCCAAAAAGCCCGTTCTGCCTCCGGAGTCGAATTTGTTAAAACTATATATCCAAATAGGTGTTTCAAAATATTCTGAACGCGATGGAAAAAGTTTCGCGACCAAATTCGATCGTATGAAGAAGTTATGCTAAAAAAATAAAAATTTCAAATTGATTTCAAAATGCGTAAATTTCAAGGCGTTTCGAGTCCGTACGATCAAACGACAAGTCCGATCGCAACGAAACTTGAAACATTATTATAATTCACCGTTATGGATCCGATGAAACTAGTTTCGTCGAAATCCGAGTCCGTGACAAAAATGGCTATTTTTAATATTTATTAAATAAATTAAAATAAATCATAAAATCCAAATTTTCTTTCAACTTTAAATATTGGCCAAATTTCATTACTTATATAATCCAATCAATTCCCAATAATTTAGCAAGCTTGGATGTGAATTAAAATTTATAAGTATATAAATTTCGCAGTGTTAACCTCTGCGTTTTCTTATTATTTGGGAATTATAAATTTTATTCGCAAAACCCAATTATTTAATCATATACTTATACTCTCATCTTAAATCTAATTATATAAATAACTTGATTTCTATTATCCAACTCAAAATATATCAATTATTCTCCAACTACATAGTTAACGTTTCTTTTATATATCACTGTGGTAATATTTCAAAATGTTCATCTTTTGTTTGCATAAATTACTGTATTTAGATAAAATTGTAATTTTGGTAACTTATCACATAAATAACTTAAAACCTCAACTAATACATTCCACCTTTGTTTCATCTTATTCATTCACTCATCAATATTCCGTACTAACTACAAAATTTAGTGTATTCCTTTAAATTGATCAAAATAAGACTTATCAACTAATAGAAAGATTTACGTACAAAATTTATTGTCATACATCTAATTTACAAGCCTATACTTAATTATTATCCTACAATACGTTTTACGTTACTATAATGTTCATTCTTCCGTTCCTACGTTTCTATAAATTTATTCCTTTATAATTTATTTAACGCAACACTTAATCTACACCTATTGCGATGTTTCAAATTTACTTGAATGAACAATTTCTTTACTTAAAATAGTTGTTGTAAACTCTTAATTCCACATTTATAAGTGTATTATTATTTTCACTCAAATATTATACATATATATAGAGTATTGGGTTTTTATTTAATCATCATTTATCATATATATTAATTAATTAAATTCAATACTTAAGTCTGACTAAATTTATTCCCCAAATACACATTTACATTTCTCAACCAATAAATATAACCAATCAAATTCTCATTTTATTGAACCTTGGTCAATTTCACACGTTAATTTTACTTAAAGTCTCAATTAATTAATTTACCTCGGTTTCATTACCTTATTACCTTATATGCATAATTGACATGGTTATATCTTCCATTACATCAATAATTTATCATTTCATTTCTATGCAATATATACTCATCTTATTCCATTTATTTGGTTACTGCATTGAAATCTATTTATTAACCAATACTAACGTTATTATCGTAAAAAAAAATTTGATTCCCAATTTTATTCAATACTTAGAACAAAAATTTTCACATTAAATCAAATCCTTCTATTCAAACCAAGTATCATGCTATGATAATATTTTACGTTGGTTACACTGAAAAAAAATCAACTTTTTATCGTTATCAATTAAACATACATTAATTGCACAAATTAAAGGAATTAATTGCCATTTATCAAATTAAATTTTTCATACATCAATCTATTTCATCTAAATCCTTACCTATGAATATTGCAACCTTTAATTCCATTAAATACCAATTAACCCAAATTATTTCATTTATTCTAAGTCATATCACTAAAATAATTCATCATAATAAACTTAAAATCTATACGTTTATTGATTTATTTCTATTTGTCTTATGTTAAATTCTAAATTTAGTAAGACAACCTAAAGTACTCCACTCAATCGACAGTCCCTTTCAATTGTTAATACGTACTTAAATTTCTACAGTTGCCTTCCATCTGCACTTCCGTTACTATGATAAAAATTAGTAACGTTTATGCCATCAATCCATCATAATTACTTACCCTTAATTGAGTTTGATTTCCAAATAAATTTGCTGACCCTTAATTAGACAATTTATAAAAGTTTGTCATCATACCTATAGTTCTACGCTTATGCTATGTCTTAAATTTCAATAAATTTATAAATTTTGAGATGTTCATTAGGGTTTACAAATTTATTGACTTGCAATAACAGGGTTTCTTAATCTATTCAATTTATCGTTCACAATCTTTTATTGCATTAAATTGGTTTAATATTCCCATATTAAATTTTATGTACAGGTAAGAATTTTTCTTTCTTTCTCTACTTAATTCATTTGAATTTTATTCAAATGTCTTTAAATAGGTTTCTAAGTCACTTCTATATAATTTATTCTAGCCTTCATTTTAATACTTATCTACCACCTTTATTCTTTCAACTAAAATAAATTACAAAATCCTATTAAACAAACAATTTTAAATGGTCGAACTTAACGGGTCGTTACACTCTCCCCCACTCAAAACTTTTCGTCCCCGAAAAGGAAAAAGAAGGGAGAAGGAAGAATAAAACAGTACATCTCAATTCAATATTAGCTTATAAATAATAATTTACTGGATTAATTTCCTTTAATGAAATATACCCGTTTTATAGCCATTATAAACTTTTATACTTAAATAATTAAAGTTGGAAAAACATTTTCAACAAAATTCTAAGTCCAAAATTTACGGAAAATTTTGGCAGAGTCTCCTTTGTACGGAGAGGCTCGGGAGAAAATAAAATATCAAAATATAACAAATATATTACAAATATTATCAAAATATTATATCCCAACACGGGCAACTATATAAAAGCAAATGGGATTAAATGAAATCAAGTATCTTCTAACCACGCATGACCGTGAGGACTTTTAAATGGGATTAAAATCAACTTGTCTATTAAATCAATTAATTTTGATATGCGTTTCATACATGCATAACCATAAGGACTTTTAAATGAGCATGGAAGCACATAATCAAAAATCCAAGTAATTCACCCATGCATAACCGTGAGGACTTTTAAATGAGAGTGGATACTTTGGATATTTATTTATTTTTACAAAAAAAATGTGAAATGAAAAGCAAATGATCCCTGATTATAGTACCACCTATTGACAAACTATCTTGAATATTTGATAAATCATGGTCGATAGAAATAATGGTAGATATAGAAATGGTCATGGAATTTTTACCCAACAAAAAGTTTTATAACTCTTGATTAAATTCCTAAAGAAATTTTCCAAATATACTCTTTTGAGTAATGTATGTTAATTATCAACACTAATCACTTTTTGAATCGCAATTTATCTCTTCGATAATCAGCAGGGAGTCGGATTAGTCAAAATTTGTCATTTAAAATCAAATAAACATGACTAATCTGAAAGTATGGTCAAACAATTATTTTTACGAAGGGGTTATATGAGAGAAAAAAAATCTGCTAAATGAAAATTATTTCAAGTGAAAAATATGCAGATATTTTCTTTGAAAAAACGATGCAGCAAATGTATGTTTCACCATAAATCACGTTCAACTTGTAAATTTACTATCAACTAGATTACCAGAATGAACTGCATCTGAATTTCTTTTTCACTTCAAAATATCACTAACTTGATAAACAAGACCATGAAAATATGCATAAGAAACTTACACTCAATTTTGAACAGTGAACAAGTCAGAATAAATCATCATCTCAATCTTGGCTGATTTCATTCAGAAAATGGTACAGATTATCACATAAGAATATCTTCACCTGTTTTACCTTTACGATGATTTTACGTGATTGCCCATTGTGATTCTGTCACCTTTATACTAGGCTAAGGAACTTTGCTTTGACGCTCATTGTGTTTCTGGAACAGCCAAAATCCAGAGAACACCGTTGATGTTCCTTAGCCTGCCACCATACCTACACGATGAAAGAATTATGTGACCTATTTATAGGTCCATGATTGTTAGTGGCAGAAGCATTATGAATAAACAAACCCTTTGGAACCCAAACTTGTTTTGTTCTTTCATTCTTGTTCCAATAGACATGAAATCTGTTTGTAGAATTCTTAGGAACCCAAACTTGTATAAATTTTGTGTTTTTGTTCCTATGTCTACAATTTTCAACATGATGTCCAATTATTTCACATCTACCAAAGACACTCCTACCTTTTGCACTATCCTCAACTTGTGTTTTTTCAAAACCTAGTCCTTTTCTGTTGTTAGCAAAAATTTGATTTCCCAATAACATGTTGAATGATTTTTCTCCTATTGAAAAGTTATTCAATGATTTCTCAAGGTTTTGGACTTTGGTTTTTAGCGTCGTGTTTTCAGTTACAAGTGAGGCGCATCTATTTATGAAATCCTTTTTCCTAGTGTCAATGGTTTTCATAAGACTCAAGTTTTCTTTTTCAAGATTCTCAAAGCTATTCTTGAGTCTTGACAATTCCGAATCTAAAATTCTACATTTTTCACATTCTTGGTCATGAATATTTTCAAATTCAGTTTCTAACCTAAGATTTTCACGAGCAAGTTCTCTCTTATTAGAGTTCAGTTTTTCAATTTTAGATTCAAGAGCATCAACTACTTTAGTAAGATCAGAACACATAAAAACAAGATCTCTATAGGTATATTCACCTTCCTCACTTGATTCCTCCGAGCTTGCTTCTGAATCTGATTTTGCCATAAGACACAAGTTAGCCTCCTCTGAGCTGCTATCCGAAACTTCCACTCCTTCTTCATCATCCCAAGTTGCTGCGAAAACCTTCTTTTCCTTTTTCTTTCCTTTGCTATATTTGAGAAGTGGGCATTCTGGTTTGATGTGGCCAGGTTTGTTGCAATTATAACACGTCAGCTCATTATCGGAATTTTCAGAATCTTTTGACGAATTGCCCTTTGTTTTCTTCTTGCGTGGCTTGAATCTTGACCATCTTCTAAGATTATTGACAGCCATTGCAAGCTCTTCAATTGGATCTTCTCCTTCTTCATCGCTCTCTTGTTTGATTTTTAAGGCAATCGTCTTCTTAGTTGGTTCGGAGTTGTTGCGTTCTTCCTTTGCTTTTAGCTCAAGCTCATACGTCATCAAGTTGCCAATCAACTCCTCCATGCTTAGCTTACTCAGATCTTTCGATTCTTGTATTGCCGTGACTTTTGCCTCAAAGTTCATCGGTAAGACTCGTAGTATCTTCCGCACAAGCTCTACCTCAGTGAAGACCTTCCCAAGTGCTCTAGCGTTGTATACCAAGGTTGAAAAGCGTCCAAACATATCCTTTATGCTCTCGCCTTTGTCCATCACAAAGTTCTCGTATTCGTTGCTGAATAGGGCTAGACGAGACTCCTTGACTTGAGAAGTTCCTTCGTGTGTCACCTCCAAAGTGTGCCAAATTTCCTGTGCCGTTGTACAATGAGAAATTCTATTAAATTCGTTTTTATCAAGAGCACAGATTAAAGCATTCATGGCTTTAGCATTTGTGGTTTTCAATCTCTTATCGTTTTCATCCCACCTATCCTTAGGTTTAGGAATCTCAGTACCACCAACAGTTATAGTAGGAGGTTTATAGCCAGTTTCAATAATATCCCAAACATCATAATCCACTGAACTAAGATAAATACCCATCCTAACTTTCCAATAAGCATAATCATTCCCGTTAAACATGGGTGGCCTGACAATAGATTGCCCCTCAGAAAAAGCATTATTTGGTAGACTCATGACTCTAGAGTTAAATAAAAAATACCAGGCTCTGATACCACTTGTTGGATCTAGATTAACCCTAGAGGGGGGGGGTGAATAGGGTTATAGCAATTTTTCTCGAATTAATTAAAGAAATAAACTGCAGAAATAAATATGCTGAAAAGTAAATCACATACAAAATTTACCCAGCTTCGGCAACCCATGCCTACTGCTGCATTCCCAGATTTCTATTAGAATTAAACAGTATCCCGCTTACAAACACTCTACTAGACTCGCACACCCTGCTCCGCCTATAGAGCTTCGCAAACTCGCACACCCTGCTCACTGAACTAATTCTAACCAGACAATCTGACACTACCTAAACCCTAGGTGGTGATTTACAAATTTGTTGACTCGAAAATAAAAAACAATTTCAAAATTAAAGCCTGGAGCAAAAAAAATAAAATACGAACTTTGACTCTACAATTTTTTTGCTCAAAATAAAAACAAAGAAAAACCCCTTTAATTTAAAATTAAACCCTAAAAAAAACTAAAACCCCCTTTTTAATAAAGTAGGCCGGCCCATTCTTTTTCTTTTATCCCGTTCCTCTTTTGGCTAGTGGAAAATGGCGGCCGTTCCTCTTTGTCGAATTAGAGCTTTGGTTATGGAGAGATTGCGGGCCGATCCTCTTTCTGAAATTAGGGTTTTCTGACTTGTTTGCGGCCCTCTGATGATCAATTCAGATTTGCGTTGCTCTTGCTCTTTCTCACGCTCGTTCTTTGATGCTTTATTTGATCGTCTCTTACAATGATGTTGACCGCTCCTATTTGATCGAGTTCACTGGATTATGGTATGTATTCTTTCGTTGCTGGTTTAATGCTTGCTTTTACTTGATTACTCGATGCCAGTGACGATAACTTGGGTGTGGTATTTATATGAATTTGAATCACTTGATGTATTCACTTGCGACTTCATCACTTTCCCAATTTGTTCTGGAATTGGAGTATTCCTTTCTTGATTCAATTACGAATTATTGCTTTCCATATTTGTATTCGAATTAATTAATTCGAAAACTTCTTCCTTTATTTTTGTCTCGGCCCCCTATTTGAATTAACTCTTTCCATACATGTATTTGAGAAATTTGAGAAATTTTATGCAGAAATTTCTACCGTGATGTTCACGGCTTTGATTTTGATGCGTTCGTTTCTCTTTTTGATAGTTTGATTCATGCGGCATTAAAACTTTTCTCTTTTTGATGCTTTGACTATTTCAAAGAAACGAATTTGAATTTTTGCAATTAATTTCGTCTTCAACCTTTCCTCTTTTAAATTGCTTGATTTTTTCAAATTGCACACGCACTTTTTTTTTCAACTTTGTTCATCTCATTGCTGTTTTGATCTCTGGCCATCTTCTGATTGGCACTGTTGAACAACTGTAGTCTGTTGGTTTATTCATTGTTGTAAACTGCATTGCCTTTTCATGTGCACAACTTGTTCATTCTACTGTGTACACTTGTTTACATTATTTCTCGGCCTGTATCTGTATCATGCTTTGGATTTGCCACACTGTATTTGGTCATAATTTGCTGTTGTCACTTGTATGCATTTCTGAGTGAACTCCATTTCACTTGTACTTTGTTTCTTTATGATGCTCGAAATTGTTCATGTGACTTATGCTCCCATTTTGACTTGACAGTTGATCCTTTAGTCCATTTTGTTGTTCATTCTTGTGAGGATCATTGATACTTCACTTGGACTTTGTTCTCTTGTAGTTGTACTGTCTTGGTTACATGTAGCTTGCTATGTGTATTCTTCACTTGTTCATGTACCACCTGAGTTTGCATTTGGTATGTTCATTTGAGTCAGTTGTCTTGTTAACTGCATCATCATCCTTTCTGTTTTGATTTGCATTTGGTTCATCACTTCGTTCCAGTTTGATACTGTGTTGCATTTGATCACTTGCATACTTGGTTTCCATCTTGATGTTGTGTAACCCGGTCTCTGTTGTTTTGGTCAGTTTGGGATTGTTTGGCCTGTAGCTTGCCACTGCTTGCATTTGATTTTTAGTTGATGTTGTATACCTTTTTTTTTTTTTTTTGACCTGGCACTGGTTCACTTTGTATCATGCTTTTGTTTACCTGCAGACCATATTGTGCTTGTTCTTGACTGCCTCTATTATGTATGCATTTGCATACTGCTGTTGTTTTAGTTGATATAGTCTGACCTTGATCATCTTGTTCCTGGTGCATCCTATTGCATTTTGTAGCTTGCCTCTCGTGTAGTCTTGTGTTGGTGACCATCTTCAAGCATGTTGCATATGTATTCATTTTGCAGCTGGTCTTTGTATCTTTGTATGTGCATTGTTCTAGTGCACTTCTGATCTTTGCATGTGCATTTGTTCTAGTGCACTTCTGATCTTTGCATTTGTTCATTCCTAGCTGCCTTGAGTAGCAGTGCTTCATGTTGAATTCATTTTTGAGGCAGTGATGAACTTTCACTTTGTGGTTCACTTGTTCATCTGGGGTCGTGGCATTCATACTTTACTGTCATGTAAACTTGTTGTCTTCATGTATAGTTGCTGTTGGCACTGGACCGTGCACCTTGTTGCATGCTTGCTGTAGTTTGAAATGTTCCTATGCTTTGTGTTGATCTTGCTTCTGTACATTGTTGTATTTGGACTTGTTGTACATGTTGGATTGTATCACTGGTGTCTGCACTTGTACACTTGCTCTTGTTGGCTGCGCACACGAGTTGGCGAGGCAGTGCACACGTGTATGAATATACACGTGTGTATTGCAGCCACTTGTGATTACATGTCCCTGTAATATCTATTTGCACGACTTTGTGATAAATTCAAGTGTGAATGATGACGAACAACCCATATATCTGAGGCAAATCATATTTTCAAAAACATCGTTTATTTTAAATTTCAAAAATATTTCTCGATCAATTTTACTGCTTTAGTGAATATTTTTGCAGATTTGCTCAGATGCTAGGTACAAACTGAAATGCAGTTGAAGACCAAATACGAGAGTGAGTGATATGTAGTGAGGATAATGATGTAAATATGAAATGTGATGTAGTTCAAAATTGTATATAGTGAGAGCATGAATTTGTACTTTTCAAGATTTGTAATAAATATTTGTTTGAATAAAATTTCTGTTTGAATTCAAAATCTGTGTAACTTGTTCTGTTTGAATTCAAATTAAAATTCTGTGTAATTTATTTTATTCAACAAATATTTATTTAATATAATTCAAATTAAATTTCAATTAAAACTTTAAGAAGTGATCATGGAGGCGAATTTGAAAATTCGGAATTTGAAAACTTTTGTGAAGAAAATGGTTTAAAACATGAATTTTCTGCTCCACGAACACCTCAACAAAATGGGGTGGTTGAAAGGAAAAATAGTACATTAACAAATACATTTAAACGAACTATATATATGTGTTTATTATCATCAAACAAAAATCATATAAGCGCAAAGCGCATATTTCACATATAGTGTATGTTAAAGTGTTTACATAAGCTTTCAAATCTGTTTTATATATATATTAGATTCGGTAAGTTTAAGTGTGTAAGTAATATTAACTTTACTGCTGGGTTGTGCATAGGTCTATATTGGTTATACAGTGTTTGTTTTACTTTTAGTTTAAGTGTATAATTTTTTTTAGTATATGGTTATGGATTTGCTATTGACATGTACAGACAATATTTCAACTTGCATAGAAAGGAAATATAAAGGCATGTTACGTATGACATATGTTTCATGGTACTTGATTCCATATTACACTTATACTTCATATATTAGTTTAAAGTGTAGTCTGCACATAATTGTGGTTGTAGTTTACATGCATTTTGAAATGATCTGTTTGGCTATATATGATATATGTCTACATTTATACATACTCTATTATATGAGTTATATACTATGTACATAAGTGATTTCCGCATATATAGAATATAATCTGAGATGACTAGGTTGATGTTTAGATAGATTTATGTGTTTCAAAAATTTATTTTGATTTCTAAATGAATATGGACCTTATAGTATATACATACATAGATATATATATATATATATATATATATATATATATATATATATAAAAGACGTCTGTGTATGCTTAGATTTTAAGCTGCTGTTGCACATATTAAACTGTTGGGTTTTTGATGATTAAACTAATGAAAATTTAAGGTTATTAAAAATGGTACTGGATTTATTTAAATGACTTTTTTTAAAAACAAGGTGACAATGAAATAAAATTTTGATATATTGTTTTATATTTGTAGAATCACTTCAAGATTAGAAAACAGTGAGTTTATGTATGTGTGTATGGTCTGCATAGTTTTATATATGTGTATTTTAGATACATTGGTATAAATGCGAAAGTTAGATGTGGGTTAACGTTATATTTTGCTGTTAGTTGCATCCTGCATTTTACTTTCTTTCTGGCTATATGAAAACTCATACACATTCATGCTGTTGCATGTGCCAGGCTGTCATCTTGCATAACTTTATATGTTGAAAAGCTTATAATATAAAGGCATTTAGGCTTGTCACATATATTTTAATCTGCAAGCTTGTATGTATACGCCATACGTATATGGCAGCCATTTTCTTTTGTTCGTTTCCTTTTGTTATCTTTTTATTATTATTTTATTTTATTTTATTTTTTATTTTTTTTTCTTTCCTCTTTGATTTCAAAATTGCGGTGTTGTGTAAAGGAAGACGACGGCCTAGATAGGTGCCATACGCACATTCTGTGATAGCTATCCTTTTTTATTCTATAGTTTGCTTTAGGATTTCTGTCTTGCCTATATAAAATGTATTATCTTACATTGCTTGCGTTTTATGGTGGCAACATACATATTTCGCATCCGTATTTTATCTACTGGTTTGTTTCCATCAAATTTATCGTGCTAAATCGACGCTCGTTTTCGCAGCTAATTGATTCGTCGTGCCTGAATTCATGCCAGTTCCGCTGTATCGTTCTTTCTGTTGTCGTTCCATCGTTCTCTAGCCTCGAAAGGTGTAACGACCCTAGATTTTAATTTAATTTAAATTAATAATTTATCGAATTTTTGAATTAAAATTTGTAAAATTGATTATAAATGATGCAAGTTTCCCCGATTCAAATAGAAAATATATTAAGTCATATGGGTTTGAAGATTTGTATATATGAGAATATATATGTATATATTGGATTTTAAATAAATTCTTAAATAAATGATTTTAAAAAAAATAAATAATATACTTTGGACACAAGTATAAAAATAAATAAATAAATCGATTTAAAAATTTATAAATGATGATAATTTGAGTTATATAAAATATATGTGTATATATAGAGAAATATAAAACAATAATTTTTAAAGTAAAATTTATGATAATTATTTAAACTAAAAATAGAAGTAAATTTAAAATGCAAGAATAAAGTCAAATAAGAAAAAGAAACAAAATAGAATATATTGGTACCTATATAAGTTAAAGTTATAACCAATAACAAAACAAATCATACATAATTAAAAAAAAAAAAACAAAGCAACAAAAAAGGAATACAAAGCATAAAGCAAATATAAAGTAAGTAAACATATTAAATAAAAATCTAACATATAATAACAAAAGAAACTTCATTAGATTTAAGAGTATATAGGCTTGAGGAAACAAATGTACATACCATCATTTCAGCCATATATATTCACAAAATATGAAACCAGGTTAAGTAATAAATGCAGCCGAAGTCAACAAGTGTTGCAAATGAAAATATAAAGTACTAAAGCAAGCCAAGGCAAGTGGAATCTTAACTGTGAAGTTTAGAAATGCAATAGGAAATATCAATATACATAACAATAGATGAGTGGGGAACATAAGATACTTATTCATTAAATGCTAGCAACATTTAAAAAGAAGAAAAATAAACTCAGCCTCCTTATGCAAAGAGGGAATCTCTGATCAAAGAGTAATGAATAATTCCCAGTACAAACAAAATAAAGTAACTAGATACAATGTAAAATATGAAACAAGTTAATATAACAAAGCAAAAGCAATACAAGAGCCTGGAAATAAAAATATAAACAAACAAAGCATTTTGTCAAGACAAAGCTGCAGCTCACCATACTGCTATCATCATAGCCGAGACAAGCAATAACAAAGCAAGAATAAAATATGTAAGGCAAGCAAATAAAAGTATCTAAGTACAAAGCAACAAGTACATAATGTTATATCTCTAGCCCATAACTAATGCACCTCAGCCATACAGTTACATCCTGTACTTGCAAAGGACTTCAAAACTGTATACTTTAACTTCATATACACATCCTAATTATCATTATAGTTTCATTCTTCAAAACTGAGAAAAGAAAAAAAAACAAAAGCAAGAAGATTTAGGATCAAAAGCAATGCCATTTCCAGTTTTAAAAAATGCAGGCTGTTTTCAAATTTAAGTATGCTCTGTTCTTCTTCACAAACAAGTGAGTAACCCCCCTTTTTAAAAGCTTAAACATATGAACCTGATTATAGAGTTGAAATCTGGATTATGTGTATTGTTACATATGTATCTCTCTGTGTATACATATGGATATCTGAAGGATTTTATATGTTGTTCTTCTCTACTTTAAGTTGTAAAGTCTAAATTAAATTCAAATTGCATTTTCTTCACCTCTGATCTCTAATAGGCATTAGTTTTCATGCCAATTCAGTTTGTTTAAACATGAAATAGGATCCAAATTTAGTTTTAAACATGTATATATTTATATAGTGCCTGGAAATCCAGATTTACTGTAAACTTTTATAAACATGTTAAAAATCAATTTATACAATTCTCTGATTCAAATACATAAATTGATTTGGCCTGGAAAGTTGTGATTTTTGAAATCAAAATCACGATTTAAAGTGAGGCATTGGATGTGAATTTGGGGATTGCCTGGAAATTGAGTTTTGGCCGAACTCTGATGATCTATGGAGTCGTGGTGGTCGAGCTTCCTCCTGGAGGTGGAGGAATGATCAGTAGCCCTAGGAAAAATACTTGGAGGATGAACGAAGCTTTGTGGTGGCGGCGGGAAGTGATCAAACTTCGGTGACCTAGTTTTGGGGTGGCCTATATTTTCTACTCGCGCGACGTCAACGATGGATCGAGTGTCACGCGGTTTCGTGGGGAGGTAGAGGGAAGATTGATGACGCTATGAACGGAGTTTGGTGGTGAATGGTGGTCGGAGTGTCGAGCGAACGGCGTTGACAGGTTGGGCTTTCGTTTGCAGTTCGAGTTCCAGGTTTGGGAATTACTACTCGATTTTGATGTGAAGTTGTTTTGAGTGTTTTGAGGGTCGGAACTACAATCGTCGGTGATAAGTGATGTGTCACGAGGTTCGTCGGCGTTCGAAGTCGCCTCCGGCGTCGGTGCAGGTGCACGGAGGGGGTGGACTGTGCCAGTGTGTTGATTTGGGGCTTCTGTTGTTTTAGGTTGGATGGGAGACTCGAAGTAGATCGTGGTTTTCTCCGGGGGAAGACTCGTGTTTACTCGAAGTAAACTAGGGGAGGCTCGGGTATGTCTGGGTAGCAGATTTTAATAACCTGGTTTTTTTTTTTTTAATTTTAAATTTGTTTAATAACCTAAAATATGGAAGTTTAAATCAAAGTTTCAAAGCCAAGTTTAATCAAGTGTTTAGATATGAACTAAAATAAATATTTGAATTAGATTTTGATTTAAGTTCTTTTATAAAAAGAATTTCCAATGAAAAGTTAAATAATTGGTTTTGACTTGAATTGGCAAGTTAAAAAGAAATGTATGTTAAGACTTAAATTTCAAATAAAAATTCAAGTAAATTAGTTAGGACTTTTCTTATATAGGTTTATAAATTGATACTTAGATTTGGTTAAAATTAAATATCAAAATCTTAAATTTAAAATGGAAATTGAATCTAAATTTGAAAACGTAATGTTTAAATCCACTTTAATGAAGTCATTAATAAAGTAAATGGATTGTCTTAGAAAAATTAAGATATTTAAGTGATTTAATTAGTAAGATAATTAAGAATGACTTATTTATTTAATTTATAAATAAATGATTAGATTAATTTAAAATTAGAAATGATTAATAATGAATTAATCTAAGATAATTTCTTAAGAAAGAAATTAAAGAAATGTTATTAGTTAATAAAGATAATTAACTAGAAATTATTAAGTAATTAAATTAATGTGATTAATTTTGATAATTAATTAGATTTAATAAATTAAATCAATTGTAAATTGTTAATTACTTAATGAAAGAAATTAAGGGCTTAATTACTAATTGTTATTAAGTTTGAATATTTTGATTAAATTAATGATAACGATAAATTGGTAATTCATGATTTGTTATTATGAGATGATTGCTTAGTGGTAAGTAATTAAATAGTAAATTTCTTGAAACAATTAATTAAGAAGTTAATTAATTATATAATTGGTTCAAAGGTCAATGTAGTTAATATGATTGATTAAGAATAATTTAATTAATTAAAGAGTTTGATAAATTTATTTCTATCAAACGATTTGAAATTAATAAATCAGGAATTGGATGATTAATTCATAAGTAATTGAATTAAATTGGAAATAAATTGAATTAATTAGGATTTAATAATAAATTAATCCAGCTTATAAATGATTATGAAATGCTTGACCTTAACTATGAATGATCGTATTATATGTAATGCCTTGAATTGATTTTCCTATCTGATCTGTGATATTTTGTTCTGTGAATTGAGCTGTGTATTATCTGTGAATCTGTGAATGTACGATAAGCGTTATAGTTTATATCGCTTATCAACTATATTTCTGTGTTTTGATCTATGATGATTGAATGCTGTTGCACTATTGTGTTAAACCCCTGGACCACACCATACACACACAAATATGGATTTCACGAGGAAATCGATTAAGTCACAGATTTTGAAATGATTTATAAAAATTGAATATTTGAATTCAAATGTTTTGGAAATGGAATCGGAATAAATGTGAAAAGCTTTTGGAATGAAATTTCAAGTTAAAATTTATTTTAATTTACTTGATTAAGTTTTGAAATTAAATAATTCAATTTAAATTTGAATTCGATATTTGGAATTGAATTCGATGATTGGAAATTATGGTCTAAAGATATTATAAACAGGTTTGTATGAATTTAAACCATTTTAAAGGTATTATTTTTGGGAATTTGAATTTAACCCAAGGATTTCAACTCGTATAAAAGAATCAGATTTTCTGAGATGAAACTGTTTGTTTTCAAAAGATAAAAACTTTCAGATAAGAAATGGAATTCCTATTTAATTAAGGGAATTTCAAGATTGAATAGAGAAATGATTTTCCTAAGTTATGAATGAATTCTTTTTGAAAGCTATGAATTAAATCTATTTATTTTTAACAGATTTAAATTGATGATTTGTTTAAATCAAATTGAAATGAAATTGTTTTGAAGGCTATAGGTTAAATCTTTGATTTAAAGATTTAACGAGTTAGTCAAATTGAAATGAAAATTGATTTGGAAAATCGGTGAATGAATCTTTTATTTAAAAGATTAACATGTGAAAATTGTTTAAAACCGTTAAAGGTTGTGAAAATGGTAATTTGTTAAGCCATTTGAAGAAAAGTTTTGGGTAATAAGTTGTGACTTAATTGAAATCCCATTATCCATTTGTTTTTGAAATATCGTGCTCACTATTCGGTTTAGCCGGGAAAGGACCTTTGTGTCGTATAACCCATTCCGAATATGTGATACGTCGTTATGGATAGCATTTGAAGACCGGTGATGAAGACCGGGTATTTGCGAAAGCGATAGGATGACCTATCGATTGTTTCTGCACCGAGTCGCGCCGGTATAGAAACTCCCTAAGTGATGGGAAATCCGATCGGGATTGTGAATATCCGGATTGCAAGGACTTCTTTGTAAGTGCCTTCGGTTCTGTTCGAACCCAGAACAGACTTGTATGGATTGTATGCCTGACATTACAAGTTGAGATGTAAAGCCGATTTCTTTCAAATATATTTCTGTTGGTGGCGGAGAATTTATTCTCTTAGCTTAACACCCTTCTCTGAGACATACGAACTCAGAGGTTATATAGTTGAAGTTATCAGCGATATATTCCCAATTTGGTAATGTGACATGCTGAGTGTTGCTGTAAATGATCATTGTGTTGATTATTTGTGATAGGATCATTTATTTGATCGTCTATCTTGGTGATCATTTCTATGATCATTTGTTGACCCAAAGCATGGCTTTTGTATAAAGTATGTTTTTGTGGACGTGACTTCGTCGAGCCTCACACCTCGTGAATGGTCAAAACAGGAAAGATGCGGCAAGGTTATGAGGGGTAGCGCCCTTTAGGATGTGTGCATTTCCTTCTGGAAAAGGGTGGTATCATGGTATGGAGCCCAGATACTTACTCATGTTGAAAACACTTTGTTATGATTGTGTGAATTGATTAGAGAGATCTCGGATAAAGGTCCCAAAGGACCGAGGGATGGCATATTCGGTCAGTTGTTACTCAGTTAGGGGTAACCCGGCCTTGTGTTGGTAGAGATCCGGTTTGGTTCTCGGGGATGTCCATCCAGAGGCATTCTCATGTGGCAATGGGAAGTTCCTTGGCCTGATCATTCATTGGAAATCCAAAGAAACAATACGATCTTGTACAGTATTAGTTGTATAACCTGCCATGGAATGTGGCGGTAACCTGCTATTGAACATGGTAGCTATAGTAGGCATAAGTGCGAAATGTCTATGCTGGCTAAGATTTATATCTTTAATTTCGAAATGAATTTTTCATACACTATGCACTAGTAATAATATCAAATGTTTCTCTTTAATGCGTATCAAGCATCTTTGACTATCATAAGGAGAAATCTCCTCCGATTCTGCGTTTGCATTGTGTGTGTGTGCGGGAGGCCTTATGGTAGTCTCATTTTTTAAAAAGCATTGCGAATTGACTTTGAAAATCTTTTGTTAAATGTTTTAAAAGATAAACTGTTTTTGTTGCTCACACCAGTCCCACGACTGATCCGGAGTTTATTGTTTCTTTCCTAAACTCTGGGTGCTCATTATTTTCTACACGAGCAGTCTAGAGTTGGGTTTTTCAGATAGTCAGGTTTAGTAGATTATCTGGAGTTAGTTCAGTCTTTGGATCACGCCAGTCTTGCTTAGCTTGGTGCATCGTTATTGGGAGTTCGAGCTATTGCTGGATTAGTTCTTGGAAATGGAGTTGCAGTTATTTCTGGAGTTCTTCCTTGAAGACTATCTTAGAGTTATTTGTTTCGCTGCTAGATGTTATCTATCGTTTTCTTTTCCGCTGCTATTTTATTGTATCATATCTCTAATGTATATTGATATCCATTGGATTATCTGTTGTATCAGATATTGTATCAAAGCTGTGTATCAATGTATTATTCTTTTATTCCGCTGTGTTGTTTACTTAATGATTGTTATAAGCTCCGGCGAATCGTATTTAAACGGTCGAATCTATGGCATTCGAATACGATTTGAAGTATGGATGTCGATTTTTGAGCGGGCAAAATCCGAATCGTTACAAAAGGTGAGCAATCACTCACGATTAATATTCTTTTATTTATTAAATTTGATTTCAATTGAAACGACAATTGAAATATGCGACTGTTAGTTATTTACACTGTTATTACCTGTATCAGTTCACCTGTGACATCTGGCACCATTATCTGTTAATTATTTATGCAACGATAATACAGTTTGGCTGATAATTGATTGATTGTTGATGTTTACATTGGATGTTAAATTGTTAGTGTTAAAGTGATAAATATTATGCAATGGAATTTGATATAGGATAGTTAAATTTCTATCATATGACCCCCTTTAAATGTTAAATAAATTGACACGTAGAAATGGTGTTAACTACACCTTGAACCATTGAATGTATGTTGTATAAATTTATGTAGTATGAAATTGAATAATGAATGACAAGTGAAGAACCGTACAAATATTAATGTAAAAATCTTTAATCCATGAAATGATAGTGTAGATTCTATAGATAATTTTATTAATTCGCACAAACAACAATGCGAATTAATACGATTATTTCGGGATTATTTAAATGAATTATTGGATTGTTATGAATTGTTGTTATTGCTTATTTATTTGCTTTGACACCATCCCAGTTATCACACTGCAAGTTCCCTTTATTATGCTTGATGTTGAGTTGAATTTGGAATCGGGTTGAAATGATATATACCCAAATGAATTTGATCTAGGATAGAGAATTAAATAAAAATCCGATTGGTCAATAAATTGATTTTAAAATAAAATAATGATTTTATTCGAGCAAAGAATAAGTTTTGAAATGAAGTTGGAATTTGAATTTTACGAAAAGAAAATGTAAATATTGACATCTGAAACAAATATTAACGTAGTAATCGATGAAAAAACATTGTTTGAAATTTAATTTTTTAATAATTAAATTTGGAATTATTAATAAATAACTTGGAATTAGTAATAATTGAGTTTTGAAATTGTTAAGTTTGAAATCATTTAATAATTAAATTTGAAATTATAATCAAGTTTGAAATTATAATTAAGTTTGAAATTATTAAGTTGAATTTATAATTAGGTTGAAATGATTTGATGATTAAGTTGGAATTCATAATTAAGTGGAAATGGTTTAATAATTAAGTTTGAATTGATAATCAAGATTATAATTATTAATTTTTGAAATTATTAATAATTAAGATTGAAATTTTTAATAATTGAATAAGATTGAATTAATTTATAATTGAATAAAAATTGAATTCTTTGATAAGAAAAATTGAACTTTTGAATAAGTGAAATTTGAACTTTGTTAATAAATGAAATTGAGTTTCTTTATTTATTAAGTTTTGGGAAATTATTTAAGTAAGTTAATAAGTGAAATTGAAACTTCTCGATTATGTGAAATTTAGTTCTTTATTAATTAAGTTTGAAATTTGTAATGAGTCAATAAATGAGTGAAAATTGAATTTCTTTAACAAGAAATAAAATGTGATTTATTGAAATGAATGGAATTTATTGAAATTAACGTAAGACTTGTAATTTAAAGAATTGATTTGACGAATTTAATTTAATTCCACTTGTAAGTTTTGATATAATGAAGTTGAACGCAAGTAATTGATATGATTAATTGGAAATTAAATGAAAATTGTTTTGAATGATAAATTAACTTAAGGAATGTTGAATGAAATCGGTCAGTGAATTTAAATTGAATTGAATGTTAAATTAAATTAATTTAAATGAATTCGGAATGAGACTTATATACGAACTTGAATCAATATTGAATTGTTTTAATAAAAATTGAAATCGAATTATAAGATTTTGAAATAGTAATTTGGAAATTTGAATGTAAATTATGGAAATTGTTTTAGAAAGGACAAATGAAATGTTGGTTTATAAATTCTAATTGGAATTGAAATTGATTTGGTTTTGAAATATATTAAACGACCAGTCGGTGTAATAATTACGAAAGTTATTAAAGAAATCGAAATCGGTTATGGATATACTCTCTATCTAAACCGAAAACCACTTTAATAACTATACGCGGAGTGATGATCCAGAATGAAGTGGTTGGAATGATGTACGTGATGACCGAAGAAAGTGAACGATAATGGATAGCCTTGACACTTGTGTCAAATTGGAAATGACTAAAATCAGGAGCTGTGCCGGGCCAAATGGGGTTAGCCACCTCGAGCGGACACAGTTCTTCGTCTACTACTCATTACTTGTGATTGATTGGTGCACCCTCGGAATTTCAGGAGTGTTGTTTCGCGGTGTCGCAATCGCTGCGGCGATGCGTTTTCACTGGTCCGGATCAGGCAAACGGTAGTTTCACTACCTTGGGTATTGCCTCATGTGCCTTGTCATACTTGTATCCCTATATACGCGCCCACTATGAATTTGTTTTGTGTTATACCTATGGAGTACTCTCTGATATCCCACCAGTTTACGGTGGAGTTTACAGTGCTGTATAAACTATGATGCTTATATAAAATGTGTTAAGGGGGATAATGGAAACGCCTTAACACTATTTTGATACTTTATATTACTGATAGACATTATCTATTTAGCGTACACTACTACATAATAGATAGTTTAACGGATCCTTAGAGGATGGTTATTCCAACGTCCTTTGAGTTACTTGTATTTCGATTGCTATTTCACTTGAGTTGGATTTATTGATATAAGAATATTAATCTTGACTCGAGTGTTTTGTGTTTTTCTTTACGCTCGGGTCAGATTGAGTGGTTCATCTTTGAGACTCACCTTTGGAGTTGAAACTTTGGTTGAAGATCCAGCCAACTATTCTGCTTTCAGTATTCGATGATTCCAGTGATGTATTCTGATTTGTATCTGATGTATCATATTACTCTTCTGTTGTAAACTCTGATGTATCTTATATATTTATATAGTAGCTTCATGAACTACTATCTCTTTTATTTCCGCTGCATATTATTACTCTGTGTCTGTGTTCTGTGATTATTTATTTACTGTATATCTCAGTTTTGCCAAATTTAAATTAACAATTTGGTATTTTGAATTATTCAAGTCCGACATGTGCGGATGCGAATAGTCTAAATATAGTGGGTCATTATAGTTGGTATCAGAGCTTTTGGTAGCTCTAGGCAAAACTTAGTATATAGGGTAAATGTATTTACAGAATCACTCTCATTCGAGTTTCAATCTCATCCTTTTGACTCAATTCCTTTGAATTTTGGAATGTCCCCTCGGTTTCGAAATTCATTTGTGTCCCTCACTATTCGTCTTCTTTTAATTCTGGAGCATCCCATAACTCCACTTGAATGATATCTATAATAGATCGGCGGTCTCGCCAATCTTCGAATGATTTGTAAAGGGGTGAAACTCCTTTACAATAGGCATTGATTTACCGGAGATTTCGGTATCTTCGGTATACGAAGCTATCTATCTCCTGCTATACCTGAATTCTATTTCTTGAGATCGAATGTTGATTTACCTCAGAATTCTGCATCGATCTTATTCTTGAAGTTACGGTCGACCCGGTTAAGGTTGCCCGTAAATTAAATAAGCTCATTCACCTCCCGATTTTGATAATTGAATTATCTTATCTTCTATTTCAAACTTATTATCGAATCAAAATTCTCTTTGATTTGGTTTCCATCAAATTTGAATTCCTATACCTATTTTGAAATCCATTCTTGTATCGTCGAGCGATGAAGTGTATTTGAAAATTAATATTAAAATGTTTTATATATTGTGTTGTTTGAGTTGTTGATGTCGATTTGGGTTTTCGATCGATTCGTCTGAACAACGCTATCGATAGGATTTCCAAAACACTTTAACAGTGCAAATTGACACAATATTGTTTTTTCAAACTGGGTAAATAAAATAATTTGTATGATTATATTATAAGTATAAATTTCTTTGAAATTAAATTGTTAATGAAATTGTTGTCAGAAATGACAACATTTGATGTTCATTTATTGTTATATAAACCATTGACTATTGCATAATAATAAATAAATGAATTTGTAAAACTTGATTTGTAAATTGATTTGGAAATTTAAATGAATGTAAATCAAGAATTTGGGAATTTAATTTCCGGTGGTTTCAAACTTTGGTTTTAAAGGTTTTAAAACGTATATTATTTAAAGTGTTTTCAAATAGAAACCATTTTAAAAGAATTTTAAATGTTTAAATCAGTGCTCTTCTCTTTGTCGCTGGAAAATAATTTCGGTGATGGCGGCCGCGTCATCGACATTTATTTTCGAGTTTCGAAGTGGAGAGACTATTCTGCAGCTTTGCTACGGTTAGTTTTGAAAAATAAATCGATTTGAATTTCTTAAAGTACGATTTGATCTGTAATATATATCGGTGTATGATTTAAATCTGATTTGATATATTATACATATATTTATTTGCCTCTAAATAAATTTGAAGTTACTCGAAAATTTAATTCTTAAATTTATGATAAAGGATAACTTCAATTATAAAATGAAATCAATATTTTGAATAAATAATTAAGCCTGAATAATTAAATTAGAAAATTTTACTTGTGAATACTAAATTGCATTATATATAACTTACCTAAATTTCCAAAAGTTAATTATGTAATCGAATATTATATAATATAAATGATATCAAAGGAATTTATAAATAAATTTGAGTAGTTATATAAAATGTAAATATACTTGATATATATGTGATAAGATATATTAAGTAGAATAAATTTAATAACAATTTGGGATAAAGAAGAATTAAATTTGTTGAAAAACTTGATTATAATAAAAGACTATTCGAATTTATGATCTTTGAAATTGTAATTTAAGATAATTGGATAACATACCTTCTTCTGGATTTTTATAGATAAATTTGAGTGCTTATAATAAATTTTATACACTTAAAGTTTAACTATAAAATGATTAATAGAGAAAAATAGAATACTAGGTTAGTTGAATAATAAATAAATGGATAAAATAAATTGTTGTTGAAATAAATTTTATAACAAACAATGATAAATTGAAAATAAACCAAGTTAAAGAAATTCCTTGAGTTTAAAAAAGCCAATTTTTGAATATAAATTAATTTAGATTGAAATTTATATGGTTTAAATTAATTGTTTATAATGTAATTCAAGTCTATTTTCTTTTGATTGTTTCTATTCTCCTACCTCATTCCTTTTCGAGGACGAAAAGTTTTGAGTGGGGGAGATTGTAATAACCCGAAAATTTAGCCGGTTTTAATAACGTATTAATTGAAATTTGGTGGGAATTTAAACGAGAAAAATTTGAAATAAAAATTTGATATTTGGAATGCGTCCAGTTAAACATAGCAACTGGTAAATTTTCGTCCGAAAATATGAAAGTTTATTTCGTACGTAAATTTACTTCAATTTAATTAAAAAGCGATGAAAATAAAACATTTTCAAAACCAAAATATTTTACATAGAAAAATTCTAAAACATCTTATGAGCAAGATGTCAGTTTGTCGTTTTTCAAAATTCGGACATCTTTGGCTCCGTCGATCTTATTTTTCTGTGTTTTTCATGCATTTTCCGCTAGTAGGAAAATTCGAATTTTTATAATCCAATCAAATCACTTATATATATATATATATATATATATATACATATATATATATATACCGTTGTAAGCGTCTCGACATGCCGATCTCTATGGTATATTCGAATGTCTATTTCGAAGACTGATACGTCGCGAATTCAGTAAAACGAAACCGTATCGGTAACTAGTTGCGTTTATTGGTTCTTGTAGCCTTCCATTTCCTACTGTATAAATCCAATAGCCATTTTCTTTCCATATTTTTCTAAATTCTGTGTTTTGATATTCGATACACGACGGAAACGGCAAAGTAGTTTGTGACGTCGGTACCCGTATTTTTGTGCCTTTTGTTTTTCTGGTCTTTCCAATCTCCAGCTGTCTTGACTATTGTGCCTTTTCACTTTACTTTTCTCGTCATTCCAAAAAGAAGTCTTTTCATCAAGAAGAGAACAGTATAACCGATTCATTCCTTTTCCCTACCTGCATTAATGAGTTACGTGCCTACTTATCTTCTTCTCTACCTACCTTGCCTGTTATTCTTCCTAGAAAATATGGACAAAGCTCATAAAACATTTCAAAGTGAATGCTTATTATTTTATTTTTATTTTTTACAGCCGCTGTCATTTTACTCATAGCCGAACAAACCACCTTTCTCCTCCTCATGGCCGAAGCCGCGCCTACTCCTTCCTACCACCGCTCACCAATAGCCGACAACCATTGGCCGCCGCGAGCACACCTGTGCCCTCCCCGACAACCGCCTCCACTCACCTAACTTGCGGCATTCCCCTTAACTACAACTCCGCTATTACTCATATGAACACCGGAGCCACCCACGTCCCCTCGCCACCACTTCATAGCCGAGAGCCATCACCCGAAGCCAATCCTCCATCAGACTTCACCATCTTCCAAGCAGCCTCCGCCGCCTACACCGGCTTCCACCCTATAACCGACCCTCTCTTCCACACCCAGACCCGACCTCGTCAGCGTCGATCTCCTTCCTTTCCAGTGTGCGCGGCCTCTGCTTCTCCTTGTTTTTTTTTGTGCCGCTAGCATATGTGTGCTCAGGTGTATATATAGTGTATGTTAATGTGTTTAGATAAGCTTTTAAATCTGTGGTATATATATATTAGATTCGGTAAGTTTTAGTATGTAAGTAATATTAACTTTACTGTTGGGTTGTGCATAGGTCTATATTGGTTATACAGTGTTTGTTTTACTTTTAGTTTAAGTGTAGATTTTTTTTTAGTATATGGTTATGGATTTGCTATTGACATGTACAGACAATATTTCAACTTGCATAGAAAGGAAATATAAAGGCATGTTACGTATGACATATGTTTCATGGTAATTGATTCCATATTACACTTATATTTAATATATTAGTTTAAAATGTAGTCTGCACATAATTGTGGTTGTAGTTTACATGCATTTTGAAATGATCTGTTGGGCTATATATGATATATGTCTGCATTTATACATACTCTATTATATGAGTTATATACTATGTACATAAGTGATTTCCGCATATATAGAATATAATCTGAGATGACTAGGTTGACGTTTAGATAGATTTATGCATTTCAAAATTTTATTTTGATTTCTAAATGAATATGGACCTTATAATTATATATATATATATAAAAGACGTCTGTGTATGCTCAGATTTTAAGCTGCTGTTGTACATGTTAAACTGCTTGGTTTTTTATGATTAAACTAATGAAAAAAAGGTTATTAAAAATGGTACTGGATTTATTTAAATGACTTTTTTTTAAAACAAAGTGACAATGAAATAAAATTTTGATATATTGTTTTATATTTGTAGAATCACTTCAAGATTTGAAAACAGTGAGTTTATGTATGTGTGTACGGTCTGCATAGTTTTATATATGTGTATTTTAGATACATTGGTATAAATGCGAAAGTTAGATGTGGGTTAACGTTATATTTTGCTGTCAGTTGCATCCTGCATTTTACTTTCTTTCTGGCTATATGAAAACTCATACACATTCATGCTGTTGCATGTGCCAGGCTGTCATCTTGCATAACTTTATATGTTGAAAAGCTTATAATATAAAGGCATTTAGGCTTGTCACATATATTTTAATCTGCAAGCTTGTATGTATACGCCATACGTATATGGCAGCCATTTTCTTTTGTTCGTTTCTTTTTGTTATCTTTTTATTATTATTTTATTTTATTTTATTTTTTTCTTTCCTCTTTGTTTTCAAAATTGCGGTGTTGTGTAAAGGAAGGTGACGGCCTAGATGGGTGCCATACGCACATTCTGTGATAACTATCCTTTTTTATTCTATAGTTTGCTTTAGGATTTCTGTCTTGCCTATATAAAATGTATTATCTTACATTGCTTGCGTTTTATGGTGGCAACATACATATTTCGCATCCGTATTTTATCTACTGGTTTGTTTCCATCAAATTTATCGTGCTAAATCGACGCTTTCGCAGCTAATTGATTCGTCGTGCCTGAATTCGTGCCAGTTCCGCTGTATCGTTCTTTCTGTTGTCGTTCCATCATTCTCTAGCCTCGAAAGGTGAGCAATCACTCACGATTAATATTTTTTTATTTATTAAATTTGATTTCAATTGAAACGACAATTAAAATATGCGACTGTTAGTTATTTACACTGTTATTACCTGTACCAGTTCACCTGTGACATCTAGCACCATTATTTGTTAATTATTTATGCGATGATAATACAGTTTGGCTGATAATTGATTGATTGTTGATGTTTACATTGGATGTTAAATTGTTAATGTTAAAGTGATAAATAGTAAGCAATGGAATTTGATATAGGATAGTTAAATTTCTATCATATGACCCCCTTTAAATGTTGAATAATTTGACACGTAGAAATGGTGTTAACTACACCTTGAACCATTGAATGTATGTTATATAAATTTATGTAGTATGAAATCAAATAATGAATGACAAGTGAAGAACCGTACAAATATTAATGTAAAAATCTTTAATCCATGAAATGATAGTGTAGATTCTAGAGATAATTTTATTAATTCGCACAAACAACAATGCGAATTAATACGATTATTTCGGGATTATTTAAATGAATTATTGGATTGTTATGAATTGTTGTTATTGCTTGTTTATTTGCTTTGACACCATCCCAGTTATCACATTGCAAGTTCCCTTTATTATGCTTGATGTTGAGTTGAATTTGGAATCGGGTTGAAATGATATATACCCAAATGAATTTGATCTAGGATAGAGAATTAAATAAAATCCGATTGGTCAATAAATTGATTTTAAAATAAAATAATGATTTTATTCGAGCAAAGAATAAGTTTTGAAATGAAGTTGGAATTTGAATTTTATGAAAAGAAAATGTAAATATTGAAATCTGAAACAAATATTAACGTAGTAATCGATGAAAAACATTGTTTGAAATTTAATTTTTTAATAATTTAATTTGGAATTATTGATAAATAACTTGGAATTAGTAATAATTGAGTTTTGAAATTATTAAGTTTGAAATCATTTAATAATTAAATTTGAAATTATAATCAAGTTTGAAATTATAATTAAGTTTGAAATTATTAAGTTGAATTTACAATTAACTTGAAATGATTTGATGATTAAGTTGGAATTCATAATTAAGTGGAAATGGTTTAATAATTAAGTTTGAATTGATAATCAAGATTGTAATTATTAATTTTTGAAATTATTAATAATTAAGATTGAAATTTTTAATGATTGAATAAGATTGAATTAATTTATAATTGAATAAAAATTGAATTCTTTGATAAGAGAAATTGAACTTTTGAATAAGTGAAATTTGAACTTCGTTAATAAATGAAATTGGGTTTCTTTATTTGTTAAGTTTTGGGAAATTATTTAAGTAAGTTAATAAGTGAAATTGAAAATTCTCGATTATGTGAAATTTAGATCTTTATTAATTGAGTTTGAAATTTGTAGCGAAGTCAATAAATGAGTGAAAATTGAATTTCTTTAACAAGAAATAAAATGTGATTTATTGAAATGAATGGGATTTAATGAAATTAACATAAGACTTGTAATTTAAAGATTTGATTTGATGAATTTAATTTAATTCCACTTGTAAGTTTTGATATAATGAAGTTGAATGCAAGTAATTGATATGATTAATTGGAAATTAAATGAAAATTGTTTTGAAAGATAAATTAACTTAAGGAATATTGAATGAAATCGATCAGTGAATTTAAATTGAATTGAATGTTAAATTAAATTAATTTAAATGAATTCGGAATGAGACTTATATACGAACTTGAATCAATATTGAATTGTTTTAATAAAAATTGTAATCGAATTATAAGATTCTGAAATAGTAATTTGGAAATTTGAATGTAAATTATGGAAATTGTTTTAGAAAGGACAAATGAAATGTTGATTTATAAATTCTAATTGGAATTGAAATTGATTTGGTTTTGAAATATATTAAACGACCAGTCAGTGTAATAATTACGAAAATTATTAAAGAAACCGGAATCGGTTATGGATATACTCTCTATCTAAACTGAAAACCACTTTAATAACTATACGCGGAGTGATTATCCAGAATGAAGTGGTTGGAATGATGTACGTGATGATTGAAGAAAGAGAACGATAATGGATAGCCTTGACACTTGTGTGAAATTGAAAATGACTAAAATCAGGAGTCGTGCCGGGCCAAATGGGGTTAGCCACCTCGAGCGGACACACTTCTTCGTAACTACTACTCATTACTTGTGATGGATTGGTGCACCGTCGGAATTTCAGGAGTGTTGTTTCGCGGTGTCGCGATCGCTGCGGCGATGCGTTTTCACCAGTCCAGATCAGGCAAACTGTAGTTTCACTACCTTGGGTATTGCCTCATGTGCCTTGTCATACTTGTATCCCTATATAGCGCCCACTACGAATTTGTTTTGTGTTATACCTATGAAGTACTCTCTGATATCCCACCAGTTTACGGTGGAGTTTACAGTGCTGTATAGACTATGATGCTTACATAAAATGTGTTAAGGGGGATAATGGTAACGCCTTAACACTATTTTGGTACTTTATATTACTGATAGACATTATCTATTTAGCGTACACTACTACATAATAGATAGTTTAACGGATCCTTAGAGGATGGTTATTTCAACGTCCTTTGAGTTACTTGTATTTCGATTGCTATTTCATTTGAGTTGGATTTATTGATATAAGAATATTAATCCTGACTCGAGTGTTTTGTGTTTTTCTTTACGCTCGGGTCAGATTGAGTGGTTCAGCTTTGAGACTCACCTTTGGAGTTGAAGCTTTGCTTGAAGATCCAGCCATCTATTCTGCTTTCAGTATTTGATGATTCCAGTGTTGTATTCTAATTTGTATCTGATGTATCGTATTACTCTTCTGTTGTAAATCTGATGTATCTTATATATTTATATAGTAGCTTCATGAACTACTATCTCTTTTATTTCCGCTGCATATTACTACTCTGTGTCTGTGTTCTGTGATTATTTATTTACTGTATATCTCAGTTTTGCCAAATTTAAATTAACAATTCGGTATTTTGAATTATTCAAGTCCGACATGTGCGGATGCGAATAGTCTAAAAATAGCGGGTCGTTATAACTACGAAGCCTGCTCTCTCTCCTTTACACGACAGCGGTTCCCTATCGTTGATCGGAAGCAGATCCACCGTTGGATCGACCAAAATTCAATATGAATGGCCGAGAATGATTTGCGATTTCAGGCCAAACAGTCGTTGAATTAGGAAAACGAATCATGGATCTGGATTACCTCTTCGAGAGCTTCAACATATATTTTTTCTAAGGAGTTTGGATTTTTTGAAGTTGATTTTTGAATTGGATTTTGAATTGGATAAATTAGGGTTTACAGCCATTGAGGAAGAGGAGCACAGAAGTCTCCGCACGTATAGAAATAAGGAATAGAGGCTGCTAGGGTTTGTAGCAGGATATATATAGGCAAGTTGAAATAGAATAGATGGATCGGGCTGAATATTCGCGCTAATGACAAAGTGGTCCAAAAAGCCCATTTCGACTCCAATATGAAATTGGGTCAACCCATATATCAAAATAGATATTTTAAAATATTTTAAACGCGTGGAACAAGTTTCAAGTCCAAATTCCATCGTATGAACAAGTTATGCTAAAAACAATATTTTCAAATTGATTTCAATTGATTTCAATTTATCGATTTCAAGGCGTTTCGAGTTCGTACGATCAAACGACCAGTCCGATCGATACGAAACTTGAAATTCTACAATAATTCATTGTTACAGATCCGATGAAACTTTTTTCGTTGAAATCCGAGTCAATGGCCAAAATGGCTATTTTTATACTAATTAAATAAATTTAAAATAAATAAATTAAATCAAATTTCCCATTTAAATCCTGAAATTGGCAACCTTTATCACTTTATAATTCTTAATCATTTATACAAAATTTTAAACAAGTTTAGATGTCAATTTAAAGTTGATAAATCTATCAATTGCAGTGTCAAATCTTCAATTTCATTATATTCAAAATTATAAATTAAGTTCCCAAAAATTCTATTAAATAAAATAAATCAATGATTATTCCATCCATAAATTTTAAATAGATGGATTTAATATTGGATTCAAAATCTATTATTTTAATATTCTTAGATTTCATTTAAATCTCCATTGACGTAATATTTAGATGTTTAATTTCATTTATTTTCAATTTAATAAATCCATTTATTTATAATTACCTACAATACATTGCTTTAAAGCTGATTTCAATCCTTCCATTCTCTATTAAACCTTTCTATAATCATATTTAATATATTTTTTACATTCATTACATTAATGCTCTCATTCCATCCTTTATTTATTGACTATCATATTTCCCTTTACTATATTTTGGTCACTTTCACACATTATTTGAAATTAAAGTCTCAATTAAACTTATCTATATTTGATTTCATTCCTACATTACATCACTTATTGTTTTACAAATAGCCTACATTGCAATTCATCCTATTTCCTTCATATCTAGTGACTATTGCCTTAAATTCTCATTAATATACATTAAGATTCATTAAATTCTAATTGACTCCCATTTTAATTATTACAATAATTACTATCCTTACTTCCAATTTCAATAATTCAGAAATTACCAATTTTATTTTTAATAATCCCATTTAATAGACTTTCCATTCTATTGTTCAATCAAATTGCCTTATTATGGATAGTATTACATTATTGAATCAATTATCAATTTATGGAAAGAATTATTATTGGCTTACTCTTATTACATTAACAATATAAATAAATAGGTAACCTAAAATAAACATTATCGTTACTCTTTAGTCACGTTAATAAGCCTTTATTACGCAAAATCAATTTTGGCATTTATTTCCATACTACTAATTTCATTCACTTATGTTCTATCCAAACATAACATTTAGATTATATTTTCATTAATTAATTTAATATTTACATCCACTTCCATTATTTTATATTACAATCATTAAAATAATGTTTATCTTCAACACAAACATTATGAATACCTATCAACCTGCATCATCCTGATTACATTAATTCATGTTCAATTGCTATTCAATATATATAAATTCATTAATTCAATATTTAAGTTCGTTTTCCTATATTAAATTTATTAACAAGTATTCCTTTTCCCTTATTCCAACAAATTGTATAACTTTGAATCTATTTCCCTACATACAAATTACAATCAAATAAAGCTTTACAAATCTGTTTTCAATTAATTGGGATTGCATTTGAATTAATATATTTATTATCTTACATCAACATTATTATATTTTATTCTCGTTATAAATTCATTAACAAGTTTCAAACTTCTTTTATTTATACAACACTTACCTTAATCTAATTATTTCAAATTTTATACCCAGGTGCAACAATTTTCCCTATTACATTTATAAATGTGATTTCACTTCAATAGTCAAAATAATTTTTTTTTATAACTTTGCCACATTCCATTCTTAACATTTACTTCGATATAAATTAAAATTTTTATTTCTTCTAAATTTAATCACAAAAATCCTATTAAAATGACCAATTTAATTATCGAAATTTACGGGTCGTTACAAAAAGTTCCAACAAAGATGTAAAACTTTTATCACTCCACCCATGCTTTGCTTTTAAATTGAAAAGCTTGAGCACAACAGACAATGTTGTGAACTTAGCACAATTAGGAAACAAAGGCTTCTCAACATCAATTAATATTCTTTCATAAACTTTGGCTCTTCCATTAAATGTTCTTCCCGGTCATTCTCATCATTCGCGTCATTATTTATGTTATCTTCCCGGTCATTCTCATCATTCTCATGATTATTAGAACTAGCACTACTAAGTATACTTTCACCATGCCATATCCACCATGTATAATTTTGCTTAAACCCATAACGGATTATGTGATCTCTAATCTGATCTATGTTATGAAGTCTTCTCTTATTTTTGCTGTGTCTACAAGGAAAAAAAAGTTTCTTCCCCTCTTCTTAATTGATCATTCAGTGCACAATTGATGAACTCTTCAATTTTGTTTAGGAACTCGTCATCGTTACGTTTTACGTTGTACATCCAGCTACGATACATATGCAAATGCTAGAGACACACTACACAAGCAAAAAAAACATTGGATTACGAAGAGCATTCATTATTAAATCAATAGTTTTAGCTAATTCAAGTGGAGTGGATAATCAGTTCAACATCACTCCACAAACACAAGCAAACTAAACTGCACAACAAACAAAAAAATTCTCGTTGTCCAAATAAAAATACAAGGAAATTCTAGTTCTGAGTCATCATCATAGATAAAACACCAAACCAACATATGTTGCAAACTTAACTACACAATCAGCAGAAAAGACAAAACAACCAAACGAAAAAAAAGAGTCCTAATCAAACCTTGAATATGAATCCTATTTTCTCATTGCATTATTAATAATCATCATACAGTGTACTGTAGTAACAAATACAATTCAACGATGTATGGCTGAATCAACCAGTTTGTGGTAGGTAGTGTTAAATTACACTGTATCATTTAGATGGCCGGTCAATGTTAGAGGCTTTTCTTGCAATTTGCAAATGTATCACATCATTTCATTTATATTGTGCTTGAGTAAATTAACCTTTTTTTATAAAGAGTGTGCATTGAAATCGTACCTCCTTCAAACTTGCCTTCAATCCTCACACCAATGTCTAACTTCATCACTTTTTTATAAAGATGTGAGACATAGCTAATACATTATCTGGCTATCTAACTAGCAGAATATCATCCCATAATCCTATTTTAAATATTTTCAAACAACAAGATGAAACATTAATTGGCATATTATGTATTTAATTTAGCTTATTATGCTTTTATTTTTTTCCCCAACAAACATGTCGGCCAAACCAATATTATACGTTCCAAATTCTTTTTTTTCCAACCTAACCGACTCACGTTCATTGTTTCATCACTATTTCATTTATGCCCATCTGTACAAAAACTTAAATCCATAAATAGACACCATTCAGAAATAAAATACAAAATTAGAAGATGTATTGAAAAAACATGCACATACACAATAGGAATAAAAAGAGATACATTAAACTATGGTACCAAATTTAACAAAGAAGCACTGTGTGTTAATAAGGAACTTTCAGGATAATCATCGGCACTAACCCAGATTTCATTTTAATTGAACTTTCTAAAATGTATCAACGGTATGGTACTACTGATATATCAAGTTGGAGATCTCCAACTTAGAGATCTACAACGGTACAACGACATATGGGTTTTTAGTGGAATTATTACATATATGGAGCTTACATACATTTCACCTAGAAAACACTGACTAATTTCGCTTCTCCACCCACAAGTTAGCCTTCTCATGTCATGTACAAATTATTTTGGTAAAACAAAGCAACATGTTACATGTACCAAAATTATGTTAAAGACCAGAGTGAACAAAACATAATTCATACACGAGTATTTAGCATTGTAGACATATTTTCCAAAACTAATTTTGAATTTCTGTCGCAATTGTTTTCTTAATGTTCTTCTAGTTTCATAGATCTATTGTACCTTTTTGGTTGAATGATATTTATTTGAATCAGTTGTTTTTGCTGACTGCTTTTGGTGATATGCCATGCAACATTTGAACACATTTTACAAATGGTAATAATGGATCAAATGTGCCAACTGAGAATCATAGTGGTTTAGGTGGCACCTTCTTAATTGTCTGTTCTTTTTTTTTAGGCAAATATTTTTTTACTCTTCTAATATGAAATTAAAGAAAAATTATGCAAACCAATGCAACCGAAATTTGAAATTTGAAGCTAAAAATAAACATAATAATGACATTTATCAGAAACTATGCATCCCTTTCAAAATTAGTTTACTTAAAGCATCAGTATGTTGCCAAACCCTTCTAACCTAAAAGAAAAGAGCAGACAACATTATTCAAAACATCAAATTAACGCAACAACATATTCATTTCATACCTGAAAAATCAATCCAGCAAACTTGAAATTGATCGCTTAACGGTGAAATCAATCCAGCAAACTCGAAACTCGAAATCAATCCAGCAAACGGTGAAAAAATGGGAATGGTGAATCACTACAACTATGAAAATGAATTCATTTTTGAGTGAATCAATCCAGCAAATGGCGAATCAATCCAACAAATGGCAAAAAAAGGGGAACAACAATCACTGAAACATATTCATTTTTTTGAAGCACACGAATTATTTGGTGAAAATAATGGGAGAGGCGAAAAAAAAATGAAAAGGCGGGATGTAAAAGTGAGCAACGAATAACTTAAATAATTTGAAATTGCATCGCGTACGCAAGGGAATCGATGCGAAAATTATTATTTTGGACGTAGTTGCATCGGTTGACTTTAAAACCGATGCGACTAAAGCTATTTGCATCGACGTATTTGCATCAGTTGTTGGTGACAACTGATGCAAATTTGATTTTTTTATTACCTATTGCTTTCCAAGTACCAATTGCATCAGTTATTAAGACAGAACTGATGCAAATTGTTCTATTTGCATCAGTTTTTACTTAAACTGATTCAAATGAGGCGATGCAAATGGCCTGTTTTGTAGTAGTGTGTATATTACTACATAGTAAATAGTTTAATGGATCCTTAGGAGACATGAACCCCAAGCATCTCTTAAGTTACTGAACTCACGTTACATACTGGATAGGAGATCTCAAATCCCGTAAACATCACCGACGCTGTTCCACTCATATTTATTTATGTTGATTTAACTCACATAAGATCTTTTAGTTCTGACTCGAGTGTTTTGTCTTTTCAATTCATTCGGGTCAGCTGAGCATTCAGGATTCGAAGACTTTATTTTTGGAGGACGAAGACAGATATTGCATTACTATTATTTATTATATTATTTCACTGCATACATACTGTTCCGCTGCATTATTTATTATTCGCTGGTATGTGTGACTCTGATGTGGATTGTATAAGTATAACCAAATGTTCTGTAAAATAGCTTCATGAACTGTTTATTTGATTATTATATTTTACCATTCCGCTGCAAGATACTGTTTATTTTTTTTCTTTCTCAACCTTTTTCTTATTTACTCCTACAACAATTCGCTCTTTTATATGGTTTGAGTCTGACGTGTGTTGTTTATCATCGATTTAAAGCGTACAAAAAGGTGGGATGTTACATCTGGTATCAGAGCTTTGGTTTAGCAATAAACCCTAGCTTTATGGGGTCAGACTCTTTGTTAATAGGGTGGTAATACCCTATGATGAGTCGCTGAGCGTATATATATGAGAGAGCGTATTTGTTAGTATTTTAAAAGGGTTTTAATATTGTGCTAATTTGTTCCGTTTTGTATTTATATATTCTGATTGGTGCATAGGATGCTATGACATCAATAGGCATTTCTAAACACTTAACAGGACAGACCGACACAATATTTGTTTTGAATATTAGTTAATGAAATAATTTTGCCTATTATATTTTCTATATATAAAATATTTTTTTTATAAAGGTTGTATTTGGTCGTGTTATATTTGTTGTTAGGTTGTGAACTTTATAAATATTGATTGAGATATAAAATTTACAAAGAAACTGAATACAAAATTGGAAATTTAGAACCTAAATCCCAGGGTTTTTTGAAAATTTCTTTCGAATGATATTGGAATATAATAATAATATTATTAGAAGTATTTTCTGATATGAATATTTCAATATAATTTGAAAGAATTGTTGTGTGACTACCGTCTCCTCGACCCTTAGAAATCAACACTAGTACATCCACGGTACTCACGTGCCGTAAATCCAAGTGCCGGGGAGGTAGATTATCAGGGGTGTAAAAGAAAATGAAGATAAAAGATAACAGAATAATAGAATCTCACATCGCATTCAATATTTATAATTATACATAATGATCAAGTCAAATACTAATCTAGCAGGATAGTTATAACTGTCTATCCGTACATATGCTAGAAATACATACTACATAACCCAGCGAAAAATGAGTAGCAACCTACATAAGGCACTTCAGCTTCATAGTTCCAAAAGATTTGTCCAAAATGCTCCCCAACATGCTACAAAATGATCCTAAGGTATCCTGACTACACGGCTGCCTGAATAGTAGGGCACCCAGAGTTTAAAGGGGAAAACAAACTCCGGATCAGTCATGAGACTGGTGTAAGAACTCAAAGCACGATGTTTTAAAAACAAAAAGTATCTCATAAGACCATGCCGCATATAAACACAGCACGTGTTTTTACTTTATGATAACCATAACTCTTTGTTACGCAAAATTTAGGGATATAATTTTTAATGACGTTTTTTTTGAAAACATTTGCAAATAACTTATTAATCTTACCCTGATTTCCCAATTCTCTTCTCTGCGATCGTTTTTCTCCTGGATCTTTCTCGTATTTTCCTCTTGTGTTAAGATCTTTGTCGTCGCTGCTTACTGTCTCCGCGCTGTCGGTTTTGTGTGTGGTGGGCTCGTCCCCGATGTCGTTCTCGAATGATGGCGAATTCGTTCTTTCTGGCTCGTTCTTGCGAGCTTGCCCCCCTTTCTCCGACATTGCCTCTGCCCTCATGGAAGTTGTGGATGGTCCCATGGCGGTTACCTTCTCTGGCGCTTGTTCGGTGGAGATTAGGGTTTTCTCTGTTGCCCATTTTGGGGATCTATGTCGCTCGCGATTCTTGTTGGTTTTGGGCAGCTTTATGGAAATTTTGCCTGTTTTCAACGGTGATTTGCCGTCTCGGTATCCTCCTACTTGGCAGTGTTACCTTCCTGTGGCGGCGCCGGAGAATAGGAGCTGTCTCGAAGAGGTGTCGAAGCGGGGTTTCACCGCCCAATTTGAACCTACCTTGAGTTTTTCGTCGTCGTGTGCGCTGCCGCCTTTTGGGGAGGAGCCGGTTCTGGTGGGTTCGGTGGTTTGTGATGGTGGTTGTTTGGAGCTGTTTTTGGATGATGGGGATTTCACCACCCCATGTGGCCCTGAGAGTGCTCCATGCTTAGCTTCGTCTCAGTTGTCTTTTGGCTGTGTTGGTTTGGATGCTTCGCCTGAGGGTTTTTTGAAGGTGATTCCTTTTTTGGAAATTGCCCTGTGCCCTCTCGGTTTTGCTCTTGTGTTGTTTCTGTGGGGCTGCAGTTTTTTGATTGTTTTGGTGCACCTTTCTTTGGGGAATTCGAATCTCCGAGTGTGTTGGCCGTTCCATTTGTTGATCAGATGTTGATTGGCTCGGTTGCCTTTTGCCAACTTCGGGAGCAGCAGGTGAGTATCGCTCGAAGCAGGCAGGTGAGTGTCTCGCCTACCATTTATTTTTTGCCCCCCGTTGATGGGTTTGCAGTGCCAGTTTGGGTAGTAGTTGTTGGTGCTTCTTGTATGATTATGAGCCATGACACATCTAGGTGTGTGCTCCCTGACAATGTTGCCCAGTCTTTGACTGGTGACGCATCAGGTCCTATTGGTACTGAGCGTTCCGTTTGGAGCGGACAGTGCGGGTCCTTTTTTTGGTATCTGGTATTGAGCCATGGCGAGGCCTTCTCAGTGTCGCTCATGGCTGTCTTGAGTCTGCAGTTTTTGGCCGATCTACTCTGGTTCTTTCGGAGATTTCATCTAGCCTGGATCGATTGGCTCGGGCGACATTCTTGGTCTGGACGCATAGTGGTCTCTGTCTCGGTTCACTATGTGGACAGCCGGGAATTTTGCCAGCTTTTTTCGATCCGCCAAGATGATTTCTCAGTCAGGACCAACGTGCGAACCTTTCCTGTATCGCGGGGTTTTCTGATTAGTGACAGTCCGGCATGGGTTAGGTTCCTACAGCATCGTGGGTTGCGCATTATCAACTCCCCTACGTTTTTCTGATTCCTTCCGCCTGTCGCGGACTCCTCTGTTTCTCCGTCTGGTTGTTACTCCTCTCTGTGCACCCTTCCTTCATCATCTTGCTCTTTTTCTATTTCCATTCCGATGCTTAGCGAAGCGGAAATTGCGACCATTAATGATCGCTTAGCTCGCCTGACTAAGAACTCGGCCCCGTCCAGTTCTTCCTCTAGGCAGTCGGGCTCAATTGTTTCTTCTGGAGCTTCTGTCGAGCCGATCCCTCGGATCTCGGCCCCGATTCCTCTTAGACGCTCGCGTGGCAGGTCTAGAGGTCAGCACATCATTCCTCGCACTATCCGTACTCGCTCTATAGCGGCGGCTGAGCAGACTGATCGATCTGCTTTTCACTCCCTGTATCTTATCTGAGTAGTGCTTGCGCTGGTTCTCCTTGTTTTTCTCGGCTTCTTTGTATATTTCGACTTTAATGTCGAACTTCCTATTCTGGAATATTCGTGGTATTGGCAATGAGGCTTCATGCGCCCGTTTGAAGCGTATTGTCCGAAAACACTCTGTCTGCTTGGTAGCTCTCCTAGAACCTTTTGTGGGTCCAGGAAAGGTTAACAAGATTGTACTGCCGCTTGGGTTTGGAGGTGCCATGTCCAATGTATCGGGTAAGATTTGGATTCTTTGGTCCAAATTTTGTGAGGTTCGCTCTGTTTTTGACTCGAATCAGCTTTTCTCTACGGTTTGTTCGTCATCCTTCTTTCCCCAACCTTTCCTCTTCTCGGCGGTATACGCCAAGTGCGATAGGATGGAGAGATTATCCCTTTGGGATGATATTCTCTATCTAGCTGAGATGGGTTTCTCTTGTTCCGTTGTGGGTGGAGATGTCAATGTCGTCGCTTGTCAGGCCGAAAAATTAGGGGGGATCGCCATCAACCGATCCTCTATTTCTGACTTCAACTCGTTCATTGCCAGTTCTGGGTTATCATAAATCCCTTTCGTAGGCTCAGCTTATACTTGGTCTAACAACCAAGAGGGTCCGAACCGGATTTTATCCCGGTTGGATAGAATTTTTAGATCTCCTGATTGGTTGAATCTCACTTTTTCCTTCTCGACCTCTCATCTTCATCGATCTTGTTCTGACCATGCTCCGCTGGTGTTACGCTGTTCTCCGCGTTCTCTTTCGGGTCCCTTATCCTTTCGGTTCCTTAGCATGTGGCGGTCCCACCACTCATTTCTTCAGGTTGTGGAGGAATCGTGGTCCGCTCCTATTTCAGCCTCTCCTATGGGGTCTTTCTCCCAAAAGCTGAAACGTCTAAAGACTCGCCTTAAGATTTGGAATTCCAATGTTTTCAAGAACATTTTCAATCGTGTTCGGGTAGCGGAGGAGTCCCTCATCCTCACTGAATCGTTGTTCGACGAGAACCCTTCTGCCGTTAACAAGGAGATATGGTCCTCTGCCCAATTGCTTTTCTCTTCGGAACTCTGTATTGAAACCGATTATCTTCGCCAGAAGGCGAGGATCAAGTGGGTGGTAAATGGCGACTCGAATTCTAAATTTTTCCATTCGTCTATCCGCAAGAAAGTTAACCTCCTTTCCATTCGTGAAATTTTAAGGCCGGATCTTTCGATGGCTTCGTCTCCTTCTGAGGTCAAGGAGATCATCTTGTCTCACTTTCAATCCTTTTTGGGTTCTTCTTCTGTGTCCGCTCCGGACCAGGCTATCCTCTCTTTCATTCCCCGTTTGGTCCCTGCTGTGGGGAATGACTCGTTAGCTGCTCCGCCATCTCCGGAAGAAATCCATGCCTGCGTCTTCACTCTAAGTAAGGACAGTGCCAGTGGCCCTGATGGCTTCAACAGCTCCTTCTATTGGAGTGTTTGGCCTATCATTCAGGCGGATTTCTGCTTGGCTATCCAGCAATTCTTTGCCTGCAGCATTCTTCCCATTAGTTGGTCTTCCACCAACTTGGTCCTTATTCCGAAGTGTGATAACCCTCAATCATGTGCGGAATATCGACCTATCAGTCTGTGTAATTTCACGAACAAAGTGATTTCTAAGGTTTCGGCCACTCGTTTAGTTCCGTTCCTTGATCGCATCATCTCCTCTTCTCGGACGGGTTTTGTTAAAGGACGTTTAATCACTGATAACGTCTTGTTAGCTCAGGAACTGATTTCCCAGATTGACCGGAAGGTAAGAGGCTCAAATGTAATCTTCAAGCTTGACATGGCTAAGGCATATGATCGTATGTCTTGGTTTTTTGTCATTAGAGTTCTGAGGGCCTTTGGTTTTCCTGAAACCCTTATCGATTTGGTTTGGCGGCTAATCTCTAACTGTTGGTTTTCCGTGCTGATTAACGGATCGGCCTACGGATTCTTTCGGGCGGGTAGAGGTCTCCGTCAAGGGGATCCTCTATCTCCATCTCTTTTTGTCATCGCGGCTGAAGCTCTCATTCGAGGGATTCATACCCTGACGATATTCGGTCAGGTTCACCGTTTTGGCCTTCCGAGAGGGTGCCCTCTAGTGTCTTCCTTATCTTTTGCGGACGACATTGTTATCTTCTCAAACGGCAATCGTTCGTCCATTCGCCGGCTACTTTGCTTCATACATCGGTATGAGCGATGTTCGGGTCAGCTCGTTAACTCTTCGAAGAGTTGCTTCATCCATGCGAAGGACATGATTCCTTCCCGGGTTTCATGGGTCCAATCCTTCACCGGTTTCAAGGAGGCTTCCCTTCCTCTTCCATACTTGGGTGTTGTTCCTTACAGAGGTAGGAAATTGAACGCTATTTTCGACCCTCTGACGGACAAGGTTAGGGGTAAGATTTTGCGTTGGAACGCGTCGCTTCTTTCTCAGGCAGGAAGACTTGTGCTTATCAAGTCCGTTTTAGGCTCGCTAGGTTCTCATGTCTTCGCTGCGATGGCCCCCACCGATTCTTTCTTTCGTTCTTTCCGATCCTTGGCCTCTTCCTTTTTTTGGGGGACAAAGGTTGACAACCATCGGCATCACTGGGTTTCATGGGACGTGGTCTGTCGTCTCAAGAACGAGGGCGGTCTTGGTGTGCGTAACCCCAAGGACATTTGTTTGGCTTTTGCATGCAAGTTGTGGTGCAGATTTGGGGCAAACGATTCCTTATGGGCAAAGTTCCTGCATGCCAAGTACCGAAGGCTGGCCTCCGCTGGCTATTCTGGTTCTCTAAGTTTCGCTAGTGAGACTTGGAAGCACATGCAATCGATAAAATCTTTCTCTGACTCTCACGGTGGCCTTTCCGGTTGGGATGGTGGAACGTTTTCCATCTTCAAAGCGTGGAGTTCCACTCGTACGCCGGCTCCGGTGATCCCTCTATTCTCCTTCATATGGGACGCTAGAATCCCTCCTAAAGTGTCCCTAATTATGTGGCGAACCCTTCATAAGGGGTTACCGGTTGATGAGAACCTTCAACGGATTGGCATTCCTTTCGCATCTCGTTGCAGGTGCTGCGGCAACGGGGCGTCCGAATCTTCTGATCATTTACTCTTTTCGGGCTTCACAGCTACAGCCTGTTGGAATTATTTCGGTAATATGATAGGCATCCGAGGTAGATACGGCTCGCCGGGTGACTTACAGAGCACCTGGTGGAACGGTATCTCTGGTAAATCTTTGCGCTCTGTCATTTTTCGCTTGATTCCTTGTCTGATCTGCTGGCATCTTTGGTTTGCGCGAAATAAGGCCATATTTGACGAATCTCCCATGGATCCCGCTTCCATTATTCGTCGGGTTAGAAAAGATGTTTTTTTGGCTTTTCGTGGTTGACCTTTCAAGGGATCGGTTAGCTCCCGCTCCAGCCCTCTTGTGCCCCTTCTGTCTATTTCCTGTTCTAGTCCGTCCGATAGAGCGGGAATTGGTTGACGCTAGGTTGCGAGCCAGGTGGTGCCGGCGCTTCCTTCGCCTTCCCCCCCCCCCCCCCCCCCGTTTTTCCATCTTATTTCGCTGCTATTGGTTTCAGGTTTAGGTATTTCTTGTTTGGCTGGAGTTGGTTTTTCTCTCTTTCTAGTTCGGAGCGATGGATGGCTCGGATCGCTTTCTTTCGGATCTCTGATCATCTGTCTTTTTTGGGTTTCGTACGGTTTTATGTCTTTCTCTGTTTGTTCCTCTGGGTTTTTTCTTTTCGGTTTATTATCTTATGGTGTATCTCCGGATCTTTTGGTTTTCTTCTTTTGTTACCCGTCAGGCTTGTTGACGGTTTTTTTGGTATGTTGGTTCTCATCTTTTATTACCCGTCAGGCTTGTTGGCGGTTTTTGAGGTATATTTATAATATTTCTTTTGTTGAAAAAAAAACTTATTAATCTTAGCCGAAATTGTTACATTAATTAAATTCCAGCATAATAGGTTTACAATCAAGTCCAAAGGTTCTTATTAGAGAGTGGGTTTCCATACAAATGACCAGGTGAAGGGACTACCTTCCGGTAGTACATCTCTAGAAGAATGTATCGAGAAACCATCACATGGTTTCTCGACCAACACAAGACCGGCTGTAACGTTCTGGATTTTCGACCACGAAGGTCGACATTAATACGTCCACTGTATCAACCGCCGAACAATCGAATGCCGGAAAACCGAACCGTTAGGATTAATGAAGAGGTAGAAGATAGAAGAAAAAATAAAGAAGGAGAAAACAGAAACAGTAACAAAATCTCACAATCGGAGCGGAACAACATATAATAGATAAATGAATATCTTTAAAACAAAGAATCATATCTGTCATTACATTACATTACATTAAATTATCAGAGTTTACAACAACAAACAACGGAAAAGAAATACTATATACTAGTTGATACGCCAAGCCATCCAGCTTGCCTCCAGATCTCTACAGCAACTCCTAAATTTCCAGAATGACCTGATAACCTGACTCTAGACTACCCGTGTGAAAATTGGTGGGTACCCAGAGTTTAGAAAGGGAACAATAAACTCCAAGTCAGTCATGGGACTGGTGTGAGAACTTAAAACAGTTATTCTTTAAAAACAAACAAAGAAATATTTTAAAATAGATCCGCAATGCTTTTAGAAAATGGAACTACCATAAGGCCTCCCGCACACACACACAATGCAAACGCAGAATTGGAGGAGATTTCTCCTTATGATAGTTAAATATGCTTGATACGCAAATTTCTTTTCAATATTATTATTATAAGTGCAAAGTGCAGGAAAACATTTTGAAAGTATAATATAAATCTTGGCCAGCGTAGGCATTTCGCACTTATGCCTATTATAGCTACCATGTTCAATAGCAGGTTACCGCCACATTCCATGGCAGGTTATACAACTAAAACCGTACAGGGCTCGTATTGTTTCTTTGGATTTCCAACTAATGGTCAGGCCAAGGAATTTCCCACTGCCACATGGGTACGCCTCTGGAAGGACGCCTCGAGACTCCTAACCGGATCTCTGCTAACACAAGGCCGGCTACCCCCTTCACGGGGAATAAAACCTCAGATATGCCACCCCCGGTTCTTTTGGACCTTTATACGAGAGCTCTCTAAACAAACAACATCACAAAGTAATAAAATACAGTGTCCACATGAGTAAGTATCTGGGCTCCATACCACGATGCTACCCTTTTCCAGAAGGAATGGACACACCCTAGGGAATCTACCCCTGAAACCTTGCTGCATCTTTCCTGTTTCGACCATTTTCGGGTTATGAGGTTCGACGAAGTCTCGTCCATAAAGCTACACTTTTCACAAAAGCCACGCTTTGATCAACAAATGATCAGCAGCATTCAGCATGCCACATTATCAAATTGGGAGTATATCACTGATAATCATCAACTACATAACCTCTGAGCTCGTATGTCTCAGAGAAGGGTGTTAAGCTAAGAGAATAAATTCTCCGCCACCAACAGATATGTATTTGAAAGAAATCTGCTTTATATCTAAAAATGTAATGTCAGACATACAATCCATACAAGTCTGTTCTGGGTTCGAACAGAATCGAAGGCACTTCCAAAGAAGCCCTTGCAATCCGGGTATTCACAATCCCGATCGGACTTCCCATCACTTAGGAAATCTGAATCTTTATACCGTAGCTACTCGGTGTAGAGATAATCGATAGGTCATCCTATCATTCTCGCAAATACCCGGTCTTCACCACTGGTCTTCAATGCTATCCATAAACGACGTATCAATATTCTAAATGCGATTTATGACCCAAAGGTCCTCTCCCAGCTAAACCGAATAACGAGCGCTTATTTTAAAATAAGTGTAGCATTCAAATTCAAGCAAATCACAACAAATACCTATTTAAAGGTAAATATTGATAGTCGGTTATTTAACTATCAATAGATATGCACAACATCACCCATTTCCAAATAATTTCCCAAATTATTTATTTTGAAAAAAATATCTTTACAAGATATATTTTTCCATACTTCAACTGTTTGAAAACAAATTTCAAATCACTTATTTAATATTGGAAAACATTTTCATACTTATTTAATAATAAGAAATTTACAAATCTATTTATTTTCAACATTTGGAAAATATTCAATATACATAAACCACAATTAAGTGTATATTTCATTCTTTAAGGAAAACATTCTCTTAAACACATTTATTTGAGTCAAAACGAATGTTGTGTAAAACATCGTTACGACGGCCCAAAATCACTAGTATAGGGATTCAAAATTAAGATAGATATATAAATCTCAATACTATATAAAACATTTCCTTTTGAAAATCATTTACTATAACAATAGTGTTATAGTCCATCATTTCCTTATTTTCTCGAAAATGTCTATTTCAACAATGAATGTCGAAATCTATGGTTTCGGTACTTAATACATTTTAAAACATCTTTAAATCGTTTTAATTCTATTTAAAATATCACTTCCCCAAAACATTTCTTTAATATATTATTCACTGTCCAAAATCGTGAATATACTTCGTTAACCAAATTCAACATTTGCTACACATTTTATCTAAAGGATTATCCAATGTCCAAAATCGTGGTATATATCTCCTTTAATAAGATATAATAATTAACTTATCAAAATAAGTCGTTTTTGAATTTATAAAACAATGATTATAAATTCCATTTATATTTTATAACAACTTCAATTTATAAAAGCACTTCATTAACAGATTCTATCCATATCCCATTTACGCGCCAAAATCCAAATTATAAGCAAATTACATATAATTCTCTATATACAATTTCATTCATTTATAACTTCAAAATCGTAGATTCTATTCTTTTATAAAACCCATTTTAACATCATTTTAAAACATTTTCAAAACTCCTTTATAATTTCACCACTTTGATTTAAAAAAAAATCAAATTTTATAAATCATATATATAAAGTTTTATAATAAATTCAAAAATCTCCATTTAAACTATTTTTATAAAATCATTAACTTCATATTTCAAAAATCACATTTCAACTATATTTCTCAAAAATCATGATTTTTTTAACATTAAAATTATAACGTTTATTTATTCAGAATGAATCAATTCCAAAATTTAATAAAACGTATACTTTCAAAAATCACTTTAAAAACCCTTTTAAATTTGAAAATCATCACTTTAACACTTTTAATTTTCCAAAATAGGCTCAATGCTGCAACAACACTAAATTTAACAATCACGGCATCCAAAACATCATATATCATATGATAACAGAATATATCACAATATCTGTAAATAAATCAATACGGGTGAGGAATCCAGTTGGATCCCTCCAACCTGTTTCCTTGCATCCACAGATGTTAGCACAATACCAATCCCGTTTCAATATGGAATATCGCGGTATATGGGTTCATAAAAAATATTATCCACTATTATGCGGCGCAATAGGGTCTCATCCGCTATATAATGCGGGAAAATCAACTCCAAGTACACATATAATACCAATTCCACATCAAGATGGAATATCGCGGTATATGTGTTTAACAAATAACATCCGCTTAATATACGGCGTATATGGTCTATTTCAATACAACAGATAGCAATTTATCATTCAATCACACAATCAAGCAATTTTAAATCTAACTATTTAAAATTTAAATCGAAACAATTTTGATTGAGTGAGAAGTTCTCACCTTGTTTCCAATAAAAGTTTCAGCGTTTTATTTCGAATAAAATTAAACGCACGTTTAGTTTTACCCAAAATTTTCACTAGCTCAAATCAACTTCAATCCATCTCCATCGCGTTGTGTTCGCGAATACGAACACAATCGTTTCATCCAATTCCGACATCGTATGAAGAAGTTATGACATTTTAAAGTTTACACAATTAAATATACAATTTATTTTCAAATTTTTATTTTTATTTAACCTCAAACAAATCTCGGCCGTTCGTTCAAGCTGGATGCAATCTCGGCCATGACTTTTGCTTCTCCTTCCCCAGGTTAAACGCGCGTGACAAAACCCATAGCCGCCTCCTTGCCCTAATTGCCGCGGCCACCACGTCGACTTTGAAGATGATCGGCAAGCGCCATACGAATGAGCGTCACAAGCTCCACTTGCAGTCACTACCATGTTGGACTCGGCCTCCCATATGCCATGATTTCGACCCATGAACGCGCGGCGTTCATCATCCAATTACCGTTGATCCGTAGCATATTTTTCGATCACAACCGTTGAGATTATAGATCTCGTAGCCCTCTTCAACTTTGTAGTTGGAGATTTTTTGAGTCGATGTGTGGATTTGAAGATAATTGAGGAGGAAGTTTAAAAATTTTCGACCATTAAAAATAATGGTGGCGGCCTGAAGCTTAAACCCTAGTAGCTTTTGCAAAAGTGAAAAACAAATGTCCTTTTATAGAAAATTGCCAAAACACTATTCACCCGAATTTTTTCTGAACTCCAAACGAAGCGTGCCGCCTGGCATTTGTAATATTTTACCCCCATTCCGAACGTAATGAAACATATATCAGGAGCCAATTCGATCAAATTTGGAAGATAAGTTTTCGAATCGACTATTTAAATTTAAAAATTCACTCAAACCGATTTCTACGTGTTTTAGCTTGCCCCGGACAAACCGTACATCCGATTGACACAAAATTTGAAACCATACAATAATATAACAATATGGATCCGATAAAACTGGTTTCATCGAAATCCGAGATGTTTGAAAAATGTCTATTTTTACTCGTCAATTAAACATTAAAATATTCAATTTTCATAAATTAACTTTTAATTCAATTTTAAAAGTTCTATAACATCATTCTAACTCCAATATGATTTAATAAAATTTTAGAAATAAATATTAATCACTTTAAACCCAATTTCCAATTATTTTTGTAATTTCAAATATTAAATTATCGATTTAATTATCCAATTAAATCCTCATTTTCAAAATTTAATTCACTTAGCTTATAAAATTCATTCGTGAATATTTAAAATTAAATAAATATACGAATTTCAAATGACAGAAGTTCTGGGTCATTACGAACTCCCCCCTTAAAAGAATTTCGTCCTCGAAATTATCAAGTAAGAAAAAGTTACAGAATCCACTAACTTTTCAAACATCCATTCAAATTAAATTTCAAATTCACTTAAGTGTTTAACTTTCCCAAAATCCAATAGTTAAACTTCTTAAAATGACTTTACTAAGTTTTCAAATCATACTTAGTTGTCTTTTCAAAACCAGCTATGTCATTTAACTTTTCACTCCAAATCAAAACTTAGTTTTCACAAAATTTTCCAATTTCCCCAAAAAAAATTCTAACGCCTTAAATTTTCAGAAAAATTCGCCATAGTCTCCTTTACGCGGTTTGATCCGAAAAAATGGCAATATATATCACAAATATACATCTCATCAAAGTAATGAGGCATCCCGCAAGGAAAAAAGTATAAAAGTACGATATGTAATTCGAGATATGTACATTATAAATTATTAGCGAGCATATACGACTAATATAGTGCGAAAGCGAACTCCAAATGCGAAGCAATGCGCAATCCGCACCTACTAAACACTCAACAAACAAATGAGAACATGTATATATGCAAGTAATATCAATATACAACATATACCAACAACTATATATTCCAATATAGCAAATGCAATAAAAGCAACAAATCCAACCATCAACCAACTAGCATTCGACTAACATCCATAAGCAAATCAATACACTTTCACTTCTCATTAATATTCATTGAAGTGGTTTTCCAATTTAAATCACATTTGATTCATTAACATTGGATGTTTTTACTAACATTAATTTATTCATATTCAATTAGTTTACATTCACTAATTCATATTCAAGTTGGTCCACTTCCAAATCAAATTCAATTCTATTTAAGATTCACTTAACTTCCAATTTGATTTCAATTACTTTAGCTTTCAGTTTCATTAATTCAACTTCATATGGATTTCCTATACAATCTACTAACAAACAACGTATAACCAACATTACCCAATTTCTTTACTTTACATTCAATTTGGTTCAACACATTTAATTTGCTTTTATGAATTAACACTTACATCCATTATTTCATATCGATTTATTTACATTCAATTGATTTACATTCAATTCATTTTTATTTACAACTCATATTTATAAATATATTCATATGGTTTCACTTCTTTTATATAAGATTTTTTTCACAATTGTAAATCACATCAATTATAATTCCATACTTATAATTCTTCACTTATACAATTTATTCTTTTACAATTGTTTTTATTTAGATTATTCAAACATCCTTCAATTAACTTATATATATTCTTACATTTTCAACGACCAAACAATCAATTTATATACACATTAATAATTTTGAAAAATTATTCCTTTATATATAAAATATAATCAAGGTAAAATTATTTCATTTACCCTATTTTAAAACGATATCATGTCAAATTGTTCTGTACAAGTGTTTAGAGATCCCTATTAACAACGTTAATTACTCATATTGACCAGAATCCATATACCACTCAACAAACCAATCATCATAATATAAAACAATTCATATTCACCAACAAGTACGCTATCATAGCTATTATTACACTCAAACTCATCCTAGAGCACTACTGACTCTATCTCTAATGAGTAATTCACAACAGAGCCAAGGTTGTTGCTTAACCATATGCTCTGATACCAGATGTAACGTTCCAGATTTTCGACCACGAAGGTCAACATTAATACGTCCACCGTATCAACTGCCGAACAATCGAATGCCGGAAAACCGAACCGTTAGGGTTAAAGAAGAGGTAGAAGATAGAAGAAAACAGAAACAATAATAGAATCTCACAATCGCAGCGGAACAACATATAATAGATAAATGAATATCTGTAAAACAAAGAATCATATCTGTCATTACATTACATTACATTTCATTATCAGAGTTTACAACAACAAACAGCGGAAAAGAAATGTTATATACTAGTTGATACGCCAAGCCATCCAGCTTGCCTCCATATCTATACAGCAACTCCTAAATTTCCAGAAAGACCTGATAACCTGACTCTAAACTGCCCGTGTGGAAATTAGTGGGCACCCAGAGTTTAGAAACGGAACAATAAACTCCAAGTCAGTCATGGGACTGGTGTGAGAACTTAAAATAGTTATTCTTTAAAAACAAACAAAGAAATATTTTAAAATAGATCCGCAATGCTTTTAGAAAATGTAACTACCATAAGGCCTCCCGCACACACACACAATGCAAACGCAGAATCAGAGGAGATTTCTCCTTATGATAGTTAAATATGCTTGATACGCAAATTTCTTTTCAATATTATTATTATAAGTGCAAAGTGCAGGAAAACATTTCGAAAGTATAATATAAATCTTAGCCAGCATAGGCATTTCGCACTTATTCCTACTATAGCTACCATGTTCAATAGCAGGTTACCGCCACATTCCATGGCAGGTTATACAACTAAAACCGTACAGGGCTCGTATTGTGTAACGACCTGTAAATTTCGACAATTAAAGTCGTTAATTAAATTTGTCATTTTAATAAGATATTGGAATTAAATTTAGGAAGAAAAGAAAAAAAGAAAAAAATTATAATTAATAATGGAGCGAATGTTTAAAATTGTTAATTCAATAATATTTTATGAGTTAATATTGAAAGAAATTAAAATTCGGAATTTAATAGTGGAATAATAACTAAATTAAAATGAAACAATGTTAATACGTGTTAATTGTCAACAATCTAAATGAAACTCCAATTCATTATATTTAAACATGTTATGCTTAGTTATAAAATTTAACAAGTAACAAAATGTAAACATTTGATTATTGTATTAAATAGATAGTAAATGGTAATTGAAAGATGAGTTTTGTGTAAGGGATTTATAATATGTGTGCACTGATTTTAGTGGTATGTAAAAGGTAAAGAATAAATTTACAAAAGTTATAAAATGGAAAATGGTGACAACTATTGTTTGTTACCAATGTATTTAATCAATAGCAATTAATTATAATTAAACATTACCTTATGTAAGTTAAGATAATATTTGAATGAATGATGATTCCATTCATACTTGTAAGCAGTTGTTATAAGTTGCATGTTGAAATGGTTGATTGAATTGGGAATTTAAAATTTAATTTAAATGAAGAAACAAAGGTTTATAATAACAGAAATTTAGGAAATAAGTTTTGAACAAGTTGATAAATAATAACCAAATAAGGGAATAACATTAATATAAATAAAGTTGGAACAAATTGGATATAGAGAAATAACTATAAGCATTTAATAAATTAATTAATGTGGATTTCAATAAACGGTAATTGGAATAAATTAAGGAATATGTTAGTATAAGTTAATTTTTAATAACTTGAAAGGAAATCCAACCAATTCAAGTTAAAAGTTATACTTGGTTATAAATATAATATAAGAGAACTAATAAATATTGAATAAATTTTGGAATAGTTTGTAATAAATGTTAATTGAGTAAAACCAGTGTTATGTAAGTAATTACAATATTGGGGTGTAAATAATGAACCTCTAAAAGTGTAATTAAGAGTTAATGACGATATTTATTGTACGTACTTATTTTATTAGGTTGTTAAGTTAATTTGTAATCAATTTCAATCAATTCGCTAAATTATTGCAGTTAACGTGGAATAAATTGATAAGTGAAAAATGTTGAATTCAATAAGATAAAACATTTACATTGTAAATATCGTATAAATTTTGTTGTATGTGAAATTCTATAAAATATGTTTGAATTGGTATAAATGAGAAGAAAACAGTGTTATATAATTAGAATTCGTTGAAATTAGTAATGAAATGAACTGGAATTAGATTAATTTAAAATTTTCAATTTGATGGAAACATGAATTAAATTGTAATCAATGAGTTAATATAAGAACTTGCTTTTTTTTTGGTCAAAATGGAATGAACATTTCAATTAAAATAATTGCCTATTTTGAGACGTATAAAGAAAAAATTTCATTTTGAATAAGTATAATTTTATATAATGGAAAATTTGAATTTTCGATTAATGTATACAAACGCACTTATTAGTATTCATATTTTAAAAATATATCATAGGGTTCATGGTTGTGTAAATGTTATGGAATCAATTAGAAATTACCTTGTATTAAAAGTTGCACATTAATTATACATGTTTATATTTATTTTTACACTTTATATACGGTTAAAACATGTAAATTTATAGATAAGGAGACATTAACAGTAGATATGCATGTATATATCCAAGCTAAGAAAGGCAAAGGAAAGTTCATCTTGGACATAATGGATATGATAGCCTCCCAACTAATTGAATCATAAGCTTTATGGATATCCAACTTCATAAAACATCTAGGAATTAATGTTTGCTGATGATCTCCTTCTTTTCACTAAACCAAACATTAAATCTGTAACAAATGTTTTTACTACCTTACATATTTTTAATCAAATGACAGGCCTAAAAATAAATAAAAGTAAGTCTCAAATAAGTATTGCAGGGGTTTCAAATGTCATTTTCCAGAATATACTTCATGTTTCTGGGCTGCAAGCTATTGATCAAAATGCAATGCACCTTGGTGCTCCTATGTGTAAGGCAAGAATTTCCAATGCTCAATGTCTTCCTTTATATGAAAAAATAACTAATAAGCTTAATAATTATAATGGTACTAAAATCTCGCAAGCTGGTAGACTTGTCATCATCCAGAGTGTTGCCTCAGCTATGTGTGCTTATTATTTTAAACTTTTCATAATTCCTTATAAACTTATTAATATGCTGAATAGAGCCTTTAATCATTTCCTATGGCATGGAAATATTTTTTCCACTAAACTCATTCCTATTGCCTACAAGAAAATAATTGTTCCTTTAAACAAGGGTGGCCTGGGTATTATTAATCTAAAACTTTGGAACATTGCAACTACTTCTCAGCTTGTTAACAAATTGCTCAGTAGTAGTATGGGGATGTGGGAAAAATGGAATAGGCAATACAATCTTAAGGGTGGAAATTATTGGACTATGGAAGCTAAAAATTCTGATAGCTTTTTATGGAAAAAACTTTTGGCTAATAGAAGTTATTATTTGCCTATGGTGCAGTGCAATACTGTGAACTCCTTTTGGTACTCCCCTTGGTGTGCTCCAGGAATGATTCTATCTCAACATATAGACTATATCCTTTTACTTAACTCTGGAATACCCATCAATGCTAATGCTAATGATTTTTTTATAGATGGTGTGCTGCAATTACCTCATGTTAGTTCGCCTGAGCTAAATAACCTATGGTCCTCTATTACTGATGCTTATAAGCATGTGGATCAAGGTGGGATCAGCTGGAATGGTATTCATCACAGCATATCCATTGTTTACAGAACTATAATCCAAATGCATTATGATTCCTCTTTTCCTTGGCACGCTCGAATATGGAAGTTTGGATCTAAACAAAAGCACAATCTGCTGCTTTGGAAATGCCTGATGAATGCAATACACACTCAAGACAATCTTGTTAGAAGGCAATTAATCGATCACTCGCTCTGCATTCTTTGCAACAGAGCTGCGGAAAATGTAGGGCATTTATTCTTCAATTGCCACTTTTCTTTTCAGTTATGGAAGGAAGTTCTTCATAGAATTCACGAGAGACCTCCGCATCGAGATTTTAAGCTGGAATGGATTAGGATTTTCAATATAACTAGGTGGAAAACGATATCGACCAAACGAATTCTCACCTACCTCAAGCTTACGATAGCTGTGATATGGGACGAAAGGAACATGAGAAGATTTGCGCGGTCTTCTTCCTCTCTTTCTCAACTTCTTTTGAAAATTCCCCTGTAGCTATCGCGTTTTTTTTTTTTTATTGGTTTATGGGTGGTTATGCTGATCAGTTATTTTCTTCTTAGATTGTATCGTGATTTATCATTTTCATTCTTCATTGTAATTTGACTCTGTTATAATTTAAGTGGACTGTCCACTATAAAAACAGGCTGGCTTTGATAAAAAAACATGTAAATTTGGTTGCATTAATATCACAGTCATGGTGATCAAAAAAAGTAAAGTAAATAATTTTTATAGTGCATATATATATATATATATATATTCATAAATTAATAAAATTGGTTTGAGTAATATAAATAAAATATATATTGGTTTGGTAATTGATTGATTGATTGTATAATTGATTGATTTTTTTTATCGATTGAGTAATATCATTAATTGATTTTTTAATTGATTGTTTAATTGATTGCGTTAATGGAGGATGCATATATTACCATAAAATGAATGTGTTAATAAAGAATTTAATGATATAAATATGTGCATATTTGGATTTATGGGAATGAATTAACCGAAGTAAGATTCCAAATTTGAACCTCAAAGGTTTTTTTTAGTATGTAAGTGGCCCTTCATTTGCTTAATATTTATTATCATATCCGCATTCTTTTTTTTCTTTCATTCCAAGCCATCCATGTAGGTTCCACTTGTGCATCCATTTGTTAAACTACTCATTCTTATTAATTTATAGTAACCTCGTATGATTGATTTCTAAGTAATAACTGCCTCATTCTTTTCATTTGTTTTTTTTTCTTGTTTGCTCCATTACAAGTAGTTTTCCTGAAGTTTTTTTATTTTTAATGACATCCAAATTTCTATTCATGCCACGTCATTAGCATTTAATATTCTTTATTTCTAAAATTCGTTTTGTTTATACATTTTAAGTTCTTGTAGCTTTCTTTTATTGGCAATTCATTCTCCTGAAGCTTCATATTTAAAAACGGAAGATTTATTTTTATCTTCATTTATATACTTATTCGTTTACTTTACCTCTTTCAACACAACCGTTTTCTAATGTTGCTCATATTTTTAATTATATTTCAATTCTTACTTGGTTTATATATACTTTGTTAGCTTTTCATTTATTTCTATCTTCATTCCTGCAGCCTTAATTTATTCTTCAAATCTCCTTATTATCTCTCATTTTAATTTTTCCTTCCTCTTAAAATATTCTTCTTCTTCAAATTTTATTCTAGTTCAAACATTATTCTTTCTTTTCAACTTTCTCTATAATATCCTGCTAGAAACCCTAGCCTCCTTAATTCTCATTTGTTCTGTATGTACATCTCAACTCTCTCCTCCTCAATGGCAGACAAACAAATCTTAGATCCAAATAAAAATTCCAAACCAAATCAAAAGCTAAAATTCAAACTCCTTAGAAAAATCTGGAAGCAAAACGTGTGAGGGAGAGAGGGAAAGAAAGGGGGATGACGTGGCGCTTGAAGGTGTTATTTTATTTCTATTCTTTTTTTTATGAAATTTCAATCACCATTAATGCGTATAACTTTCTCCTACGAACTCCATTTCCCGCAAGATTTTTTTTGTTAGGATCATAATAAAATTCTAGATCTTTTGACGCTGGTTTGGACGGATTTGGAGACTGTCATTTTTTTGGGTTTAAATTGAATTTAAATTCATTTTAAATTCAAAAGGTGAGTGTTTTAACCCACTCACAACTTCTAAAATTTCTTATGTTTGTTAAATTGATTTTTGATATGAGTAGAAATTTATTTATGACTGTTTGGCATGGTTTATTCATTATCTCAGTTAAATCGCATTTATTTAAATTGACTGTGAATTAATTTTATTATTGTATAAAATTGACAGTTAAAATTTATTTATTTGCATATGAACTGCTAGTTAAACAGTTATTAAATTTATTATTGAATATAAACTGTTAGTTAATACCTGTATTTATTACCTGTTATATTTTATATGCTCTATATTGATGTTTGTTTAAATTTGATGATGATTTGTAATAAATGATTGATGATTGATATTTGGATGAATGGATGTTCATTTATATTAACTGCAAGTTGTTATGCATTTCATTTCATTCGGGATTGCGGTTTGAAATGATATACAACCGCATTTTAGTATTAAATTGCGGATTGAAATGATAAATATCTGTATCACTTGACCATAGGATAGAAAATTATATAAGGCACCGCGGTATATATATAAAATTCTTTTTGAAAGGATTTTATGGTTTTGGATATGATACGGTTTAATAGATATCAATTTTTGACCCTATATAAATATTTTTATGTACATATACAGTTAAATTTTTTGAATTTAAGCTATGTATAAATTTGTTAAATAAACTAAATAAGTTGAATAATGAAGTTTTAATGATTTAAATCAATCTAGATTGGAAGGTAAATTAAAAATTAAATTGGAATTGAGTGTATTTAAGAATTAAACTCTATAAGTGATGTAACTTATTTAAACTTGGAAATTTTAAGGGTATGATATTTATAACTAGATTTTTATTCAAGATAAATTAAATGAATATTTCTAGTATAAATAATTTGAAGGAAATATTTAATTGTTAGAAATTTTGAGTTTTATTTTATGGATTTATTTTATGAATATTTCAAAACTAAATAATAGGACAATAAATTGTTGAATAGAATTTCCAACCTTAAGTTTTGAAATTGTTAAATACTCAAAATTAGGAATATACTGAAATTGAAGTGGTTTATTTAACTGAAAGTGAATTTAAATTTTATGGATTCCGACTAAATTTTAAATGAATAAATTTGTACCGCCGTGAAGATTTTTACTTTATAAAGTAATATGAAATCAACTATTTTATTCTATATACTATTGAATATCTAAAACCATTCAAGTTTTAGAAGTTGTGGTTTTAAAGCTATGAATTTCGAAGTATTATGTTTTGGAAGGTATAATCCAAATGTTTGGTTTTCAGATATTATAAATTTTAAGCAGTATGATTTTGGAAAAGAAATATATTTGAAATAAAATGATATTATTGATTTGGGTTTTATAAAAATAATATCGAAATGAGTTGTTTTCGAAATGGGAATGATATCATATTTATGGGTTTTGAAATGGATAATTATTTCTAGTTTTAAAGTATAAACTATTATAAAGAACGCGGTGTTATAATAACGTTTGGTTGTTGAAGAGACCGGGATCGGAAGTTGTCATACTCTCTGCCAACCCCAAAAACCACTTTAACAACCGTGTACGCGGTGGAGATTGCAGAATGAAGTAGGATGGTGGTGGCGTTTCCTTTAAGGTAAATACGTGGACTCGACTCCTGTGAGTTGGCATAAGGTGGCTAAAACAGGAGCGATCGACGGGTTAATAAGGTAGCACCTTTGATCGAACACATCCCTTCGATATTATACTTTGACTTTGGATTGATTTGGTGGCCACTTTTGATTTTATTTGGGGGTGTGACTCGAGGTGGGCGGTAACTGCACGCTACGCGTTACCACCGACCCGGAAGCGTAATTGGTATATCTACCCTGGCATTGCCTAGTTGTGTCGTGTCACCTACCCTATCGTGCCTTGTACGAGTTTCTATTTGTGTCGTACCTATGTAGTATCCTCTGGTAGCCTCCCGATCAGGAGGTATTACGGTACTGTATAGACTATTGGCATTATTTGTGTTAAAGGCTATATGGGTAACCCCTTAACGCTATTAAAAAGTAAGTTTATTTCACAAATAGACACTATTGTAATAGCGCAATATACTATATAGTAAATAGTTTAACGGATCCTTAGGAGATGTAAATCCCGAGCATCTCTTGAGTTACTGCACTCATATTTATTTCTATTAATTTAACTCACATAAGAACTTTTAGTTCTGACTCGAGTGTTTTTGTCTTTTTAAATTCCCTCGGGTCGGTCCGAGCGTTTCAGGATCGATGACTCTAGATCTGGAGGACGAAGACGGAGATTTCCACTATTATTATTAATTATATTCCACTACACTATTTAATTCCGCTGCATTAATTATGATTGGTATGTGAACTCTGATATTTATTGTATAATGAAGAATCAAATGTTTGTAAACAGTTTATGAACTGTATATTTATTATTATATTTTATCCTTCCGCTATGAGATTCTATTTTGTTTTTTTCTTTCCCTGGTTTTTCCTTATTTACCCCATAACAATCCGCTCTTCCATATGGTTTGAATTGGCACGTGTGTCGATTTAAAGCGCACGAAAATGCTGGAAGTTACATATTGTTTCTTTGGATTTCCAACTAATGGTCAGCCCAAGGAACTTCCTATTGCCACATGGGTACGCCTCTGAAAGGACGCCCACCGGATCTGTGCCAACACAAGGTCGACTACCCCCTTCCGGGGTAATAAAACCTTAGATATGCCACCCTCGGTCCTTTTGGACCTTTATACGAGAGCTCTCTAAACCAACAACATCACAAAGTAATAAAATACAGTGTCCACATGAGTAAGTATCTGGGCTCCATACCATGATACTACCCTTTAACAGAAAGAATGGCCACACCCTAGCGAAGCTACCCCTGAAACCTTGCTGCATCTTTCCTGTTTCGACCATTTCCGGGTTGTGAGGTTCGACGAAGTCTCGTCCACAAAGCAACGCTTTTCACAAAAGCCACACTTTGATCAACAAATGATCAGCAACACTCAGCATGCCACATTACCAAATTGGGAGTATATCACTGATAACCATCAACTACATAACCTCTGAGCTCGTATGTCTCAAAGAAGGGTGTTAAGCTAAGAGAATAAATTCTTCGCCACCAACAGATATGTATTTGATAGAAATCTGCTTTATATCTCAAAATGTAATGTTGGACATACAATCCATACAAGTCTGTTCTGGGTTCGAACAGAACTGAAGGCGCTTCCAAAGATGCCCTTGCAATCCGGGTATTCACAATCCTGATCGGACTTCCCATCACTTAGGAAATCTGAATCTCTATACCGTAGCTACTCGGTGCAGAGACAATCGATAGGTCATCCTATCGTTCTCGCAAATACCCGGTCTTCACCACAGGTCTTCAATGCTATCCATAAACGACGTATCAATATTCGGAATGGGATTTACGACCCAAAGGTCCCCTCCATGCTAAACTGAACAAAGAGCACTTATTTCAAAATAAGTGTAGCATTCAAATTTAAGCAAATCACAACAAATACCTATTTAAAGGTAAATATTGATAGTCGGTTATTTAACTATCAATAAATATGCACAACATCACCCGTTTCCAAATAATTTCTCAAATTATTTACTTTCAAAAATATATCTTTACAAGATATATTTTTCCACACTTCATCCGTTTGAAAACAAATTTCAATTCACTTATTTAATATTGGAAAACATTTCCATACTTATTTAATAATAAGAAATTCATAAATCTATTTATTTTCAACATTTGGAAAATATTCAATATACTTAAACCACAATTAAGTGTATATTTCATTCTTTAAGGAAAACATTCTCTTAAACACATTTATTTGAGTCAAAACGAATGTTGCGTAAAACATCGTTACGACGGCCCAAAATCACTAGTATAGGGATTCGAAATTAAGATAGATATATAAATCCCAATACTATATAAAACATTTCCTTTCGAAAATCATTTACTATAACAACAGTGTTATAGTCCATCATTTCCTTATTTTCTCGAAAACGTCTATTTCCACAATGAATGTCGAAATCTTTGGTTTCGATACTTAATACATTTTAAAACATATTTAAATCATTTTAATTCTATTTAAAATATCACTTCCCCAAAACATTTCTTTAATATATTATTCACTGTCTAAAATCATGAATATACTTGTTAACCAAATTCAACATTTTCTACACATTTTATCTAAAGGATTATCCACTGTCCAAAATCGTGGTATATATCTCCTTTAATAAGCTATAATAATTAACTTATCAAAATAGGTCATTTTCGGATTTATAAAACAATGGTTATAAATTCCATTTATATTTTATAACAATTTCAACTTATAAAAGCACTTTATTAACAGATTCTATCCATATCCCATTTACACGCCAAAATCCAAATTATAAGCAAATTACATATAATTCTCTATTTACAATTTCATTCATTTTGTAACTTCAAAATAGTAGATTATATTCTTTTATAAAACCCATTTTAACATCATTTTAAAACATTTTCAAAACTCCTTTATAATTTCATCACTTTGATTTAAAAAAAGTCAAATTTTATGAATAATATATATAAAGCTTTTATAATAAATTCAAAAATCTCTATTTAAACTATTTTTATAAAATCATTAACTCCATATTTCAAAAATCACATTTCAACTATATTTCTCAAAAATCATGATTTTTATAACATTAAAATTATAACGTTTATTTATTTAAAAAGAATCAACTCCAAAATTTAATAAAACGTATACTTTCAAAAATCACTTTAAAAACCCTTTTAAAATTTGAAAATCAGCACTTTAACACTTTTAATTTTCCAAAATAGGCCCAATGCTGCAATAGCACTAAATATAACACTCACGGCATCCAAAACATCACATATCATATGATAACAGAATATATCATAATATCTGTAAATAAATCAATACGGGTGAGGAATCCAGTTGGATCCCTCCAACCTGTTTCTCTACATCCACAGATGTTAGCACAATACCAATCCCGTTTCAATACGGAATATCGCGGTATATGGGTTCATAAAAATATTATCCGCTATTATGTGACGCAATAGGGTCTCATCCGCTATATAATGCGGGAAAATCAACTCCAAGTACATATATAATACCAATTCCACATCAAGATGGAATATCGCGGTATATGCGTTTAATAAATAATATCCGCTTAATATACGGCGTATAGGGTCTATTTCAATACAACAGATAGCAATGTATCATTCAACCACACAATCAAGCAATTTTAAATCTAACTATTTAAAATTTAAATCGAAACAATTTCGATTGAGTGAGAAGTTCTCACCTTGTTTCCCAATAACAGTTTCAGCGTTTTATTTCGAATAAAACTAAACGCGTGTTTAATTTTATCCAAAATTTTCAATAGCTCAAATCAACACCAATCGAGCTCCATCACGTAGTGTTCGCGAATACGAACCCAACGCAATTCGTTTCGTCCAATTCCGACCTCGTATGAAGAAGTTATGACATTTTAAAGTTTACACAATTAAATATACAATTTATTTTCAAATTTTTATTTTTATGTGACCTCAAACAAATCTCTGCCGTTCTTTCAAGCTTGATGCAATCTCGGCTGTGACTTTTGCTTCACCTTCCCCAGGTTAAACGCGCACGACAAAACCCATAGCCGCCTCCTTGCCCTAATTGCCACGGCCACCACGTCGACTTTGAAGACGATCGGCAAGCGCCATACGAACGAGCGTTACGAGCTCCACCTACTGTCACCACCATGTTGAACTCGACCTCCCCTATGCCGTGATTTCGACCCACGAACGCACGACGTTCATCATCCAATTGCCATCGATCCGTAGCATATTTTTCGATCACAGCCGTTGAGATTATAGATCTCGTATCCCTCTTCAACTTTGTAGTTGGAGATTTTTCGAATCGATGTGCGGATTTGAAGATAATTGAGGAGGAAGTTTGGAAATTTTCGGCCATTAAAAATAATGGTGGCGGCCTAAAGCTTAAACCCTAGTTGCTTTTGCAAAAGTGAAAAACAAATGTCCTTTTATAGAAAATTGCCAAAACACTATTCACCCGAATTTTTTCCGAACTCCAAACGAAGCGTGCTGCCTGACATTTATAACGTTTTACCTCCATTTCGAACGCAATGGAATATATATCGGGAGCTAATTCGATCAAATTTGGAAGATAAGTTTTCGAATCGACTATTTAAATTTAAAAATTAACTCAAACCTATTTCTACGTGTTTTAGCTTGCCCCGGACAAACCGTATATCCGATTGACACGAAATTTGAAACCATACAATAATATAACATTATTGATCCGATGAAACTAGTTTCGTCGAAATCCGAGAGTGTTTGAAAAATGGCTATTTTTACTCGTCAATTAAATATTAAAATATTCAATTTTCACAAATTAACTTTTAATTTAATTTTAAAAGTTCTATAACATCATTCTAAGTGCAATATGATTTAATACAATTTTACAAATAAATATTAATCACTTTAAACCCAATTTCCAATTATTTCTGTAATTTCAAATATTAAATTATCGATTTAATTATCCAATTAAATCCTCATATTCAAAATTTAATTCACTTAGCTTATAAAATTCATTCCTGAATATTTAAAATTAATTAAATATATGAATTTCAAATGATAGAAGTTCTGGGTCGTTACACCGGCCTACCTCTGTAACTGATAGCACTGAATATGTCATCCCCCGGTCGTTACCGACCTTTATCTGAGAGTTCTCTTCGCATACATCCACATTAATTTACATCCCGAACGTCATAGCGGGAAGAAATATATCTAGAAGGGAATGATTATACCCTACTTGGGAATGACCCACTTAGCCTTGTTGCATCTAACCATGTTTTGTTCATTTCCGGTTGATGAGGCTCGAGGCTACGATTATCTATTCACATAGCACACATCACATCTTGGAATGCCACATTCACACGACTGATTTCTACAAACATATAACTTCGTGAGCTCATATGTCTCTGGAAAGGGTGTTAAGCTAAGAGAAGGTGTCTTCTCCGCTACCAACTGATATACTTTTATAGAAACCACTCATTATGATTTGGAATACAAGGTCCTACATCCATCCATACAAGTTCGTTTTGAACCGAAGGCACTTTCCTCGGCAATTACTAGGCGAGAAGCCCTTGTGGTTTTGAGTTTTTCTAACAAAGAGACCACTGCTACAATATAGTGAATCAGGAGTTTATCCCCAATTAATCAACAGGTAGTCCCTCGTTATTATTCATCTTAATATCTCCGTCTTCAAACATCTTCATTCTTCGAACGCGTAAACTGCTTCGAAGTGGTTTTCGGATAGGAATCAACCAAATCCGACCCCGGTTTCTTCGTAATCCAATCATCGATAAAAATGATGTAATTAGGTGATTGTTTTTCGATTCATTCATTTTCCTTTACCAAAATATCTTCAAAAGATATACATTTTGAAAATATTCTTTTAGTGAATACGAAATCATTTAAATCTCTTTTTGAATATTTCTCTAATCATTTTTAAAGAGTATCTTTTGAGAAAATAGAATTATAGAAATCATTCTACTTTTATCCAAAATCAACTTCCGAATTCAACAAGTGCTTTGGGCGGAATAACGGTGATCACCTTTTAAATTCCACGAATAGGACAAGTTCTCTCTTCGGATTTTAATAATGAGTATAAGAAGATTATTTCTATAAAATCCAAGTTGAGCACTCGAGCGTTCCTTTCGATATGTTCCACTCCTCGCCTAAAAGAGAGAACTTACGCGAGGTAAGTTTAGGGCACTGGTTGCTCCATCCCTAACCTTAGTTAGACACATTGTTTTCACTTTTAGATCTCACAGGCGGGACAAATATACTAGTCGTTTCCGCATACTCATTTTCTCTAATTAAATCACTTAACTTCTTGTTTAAATATCTTTGAAATAATGTTAAATTATTCAAATTTCTTTTGAAATTCTTTATTATTTACTTAAAAATATTTACTAAGGATTTGGAAAAGAATTGTTAAGTTTCAATCTTTATTTTAAAAGTTATTGATAAGCGTTGCGAAAAGTGTTGCGAATAGTGTTACAAAAAGTGCTTTAAAAGCTATATTCTTCAAAAAAACTTTTATGTCATTTAGAAAACCATATTTCCAACTTAAATCACTTTTCAAACATTTTAAAAGATTTTTAGAATTTATTTCATATTTTTAAAACGATTATTTTATCAATTTCCAATTTTGGTCATTTAGTGCAAAAAGGGGATTTTTCGTGCAAATTGATTTTGCCATATTTCAAAATATACAAGATGAAATCATGATTTTTTTTTTTTATGAAAGATAAGGATATAAGGATTCGGAAAATTCTTACTTCAAGGAATTCTGAACTATAGCCCACTTCGTATGTTAATTTGAACTTTTGACGCGAAAACGCGAACTACCTTTACGCGACGCATCAAATTTTTGGCGTATTTTGAGATTCATATCCAAACTTTGTCGAGACAAGTTTAAACACTTAGGAATCATTTCTAAAGTATTTTCAAACATTTCCCAAAGATTTAAATGATTCCATATCTCATTTCTTTTGCAAAGTGATTTCCATGTGATTATACGTTGTGTAAATCCGTGACTTGTTTCAACATATATAATCAATATACAACTAATAAATATCCAAAAAAATATTTATAATCATTTTAACATATTCTAATATATCATATGAGCTTGCATTTCAATTTAACTACATTTTTATTACAATGTCATATAAGTGTCATTTATGTACATATTTGCTTACTAACTTTTGCAAATGACTTAAAGGTGGTTGCTTTCTTTTTCAAACTCTTATCAACATCATTATTAACATCCAAGTAACATTTATAACTTGCAAAACATCATATAAATATTTCCAACTTAACAATTTAGAGTTCTCATATTGTTTGGTTTTGGCGAACGTAAAATCGGTTATAGCTTCGCTACTTGATGTTTTTAGCTTACGATCCCTTGAACACTTCGACTTATATGGCTCGTATTGGCTTATGGAAGGCTAGGAGTACTCGGCCAAATGGAGAAAGAGGGAGGCGTGAGCAATGTGAGGAAGGATGAGTTTGAAGTGGTTCGGACGGTGTTTTGTCGATATTTTCTTTATTTTATTTTTGGGAATATTTTGGCATAACTTTGTTAAGGTTGGAAGCCATTAAAGGAGGTAAGAAGAAGCTTGAAATTTTAAGAATAAAAAGTGTTAAAGGAAGTGAGAAAGTGGTTATGTATTTATAAAAAATATTTGAGAATAGAATATAGATTTGTGTTTTTACTTAAATAACCTTCCTTAAGAACTAAGTAAACTTATTTAATTCAAAACTTACCATCCACATCACATCATACTTTTAAAATTCAAATACTTTAGAGTTAAGTAAAGAATAAGAATGGTTACTTTACTTTATGTCACTTTCTTTACTTTATGCCACTTTCTTTACTTTATGTCACTTTTGATGTGATATATGTTTTGTCTTTTTTAGTTTACTTTTGCTAATTACTTTCTAAAATTTTCTGAGTGTGATTATTAAAAGTAACATTGTTTAGTTAATTGTTAATCTTTATATGTTATTATATTTATTAAATTGTATACATGAAGCTGCAACAACGTTGCGAAAACTTTAAATCAACAAAACGTTGATTTTTGAGCAAATGTTTTACAGTCATATTTTGATGTTCTGTTTAAGCTATTTATTTATGTAAACCAAATTAAAATAATAAATTTGTATAATGTCATTTAAAATATAAACACTCATAAATAAATGAAAATAATTTATTTAACCATTGAAACTTACTTTTCTGAAATCAGGATTTTGTCACTTTTGTCGATATAAGCAAACGTTATATCTTTACGTATATTTCTATTTCCAAATCCTATCTAATATTATTCGAATCATATAGTCATTTATATTTTATATTTAAAATCACTTTAAATAATACATTTTGATGTGGTTAAATTTTGGATCATTACATTCTCCCATATTTAAAAGAATTTTGTACTCGAAATTAGATAAGAAGAAAATAACTCAAAAGGAAATATATATTCAATAAGATGGAATATATACAATAAGTGATTAGACCACATGCGGTGAGTGCACTCAAATGATAGATAAAGTCTATACATTGATCATAAGCTCGGGATATGCTTTTCTCATTCTATCTTCTATTTCCCATGTGCAATCACCAGCATCCCCGCTCCATTGAACTTTTACCAACCTTACAACCTTCCTTCTTAATCGTTTCTCATCTTGATCTACGATTCGAACGGGTCTTCTAATAACCGCTAAGTTTGGTTCTATCTCCAAGTCATCCTGAGCAGCTGTTCCTATGATTTGTTCTAGGTCATATATATGCTTCCGCAACCGTGATATGTGAAAAACATTATGTACAGCACACAATCTTTCAGGCAATTATACTCGATAAACTAGTCAGCCAATTCGTTCGAGAATGGAAAAAGGTCCAATATATCAAGGTGCTAACTTTCCAGCTTTTCCAAATCTTACTGCTCCTCTCATTGGAGAGACTTTCAAAAAGACTGAATCTCCAACTGAGAATTCCAGATTTCTATGCCTTCGGTCTGCATAACTCTTTTGTCTACTTTGGGCTCCTTTTAGCTTCTTTCTAATCATATCAACCTTCTCTGAAGCTTCTCGTATCATATCTAGGCCAAGCATTAACCGATCTCCGGTTTCTATCCAACATGATGGCGATTTTCATGGACGACCATATGAAGCTTCATACGGTGCCGTTCCGATACTAGCTTGATAGCTATTATTATAGGAGAACTCTAATAAATGTATATGATTCTCCCACGAACCTCCAAAGTCTAGAATACAGGCCCTCAAAAGATCTTCCAAACCACGGTTAGCTCTTTCCGTCTGTCCATCAGTTGTGGATGATATGCAGTACTTATACTCAGCTTGGTTCCTAAAGCTGTCTATAGTGCTTCCCAAAACTGACTATTGAAGATTGGGTCACGATCGCTTATTATACTGCTTGGAACTCCCTATGATCGGACAATATCCTTCACATATATATCTGCAAGGCTTGCTGTAGTTTTTGTCAGCTTAATTGGAATAAAATGTACACTTTTGGTTAATTGGTCTATGATAACTCAAATGCCTCCATTTCTTTTCCTTGTTCGGGGTAAGCCATCAATGAAATCCATGAATATTTGATCCCACTTCCAAGCTGGAATCTCCAAAGGTTAAAGTAATCCTGTCATTTTTTCTTGGTCACTTTTGATTCTTTGGCAATTTTCACAACGGTTGACATAAATAGATATGTCCCACTTCATGCTTCTCCACCAAAATGTACGCTTCATGTCCTTGTACATCTTATGAATCCCTGGATGAACGCTAAGTTTGGCTGTATAGCATTCAGCTAATACTTCTTGCTTAAGATTTCCAACATCTAGAACACAAATTCTTCCATTTAACCGCAGTACTCCATGGTTGTCTATTTTAAAGCTTCAAATTCTTCCACTATGTATATCTTCAATAATCTCCATTAGGAATCGATCTTCTTTTTTCTTGCTAGTTATTTTCTCCTAAAGAGTTGGAGTTACTACCAAATAATAAATAGTAGCTAACTTCCTACTCAATGCATCAGCTACTACGTTGGTTTTCCCGGGTGTATATAGAATATCTAGATCATATGACGCGAGAAATTCTAGCCAGCGTTGCTGTCTCATGTTCAAATCCTTCTGGGTGAAAAGATGCTTCAAAGATTTGTGGTTCATGAAGAGTTCGAATTTTTCACCTAAAAGATGGAATATTATTTACTATGGTCAATTCAAAGTTTTATCAAAATAAACTATGAAAGATTCTTACCTAGCAAATAACGTCTCCATATCTTTATAGCGAACACAACGGCTAATAATTCTAAGTCTTGTGTTGCATAATTCTTCTCATGTATCTTCAGCTGTCTACTTTCGTAAGTAATCATCTTCTCATCTTGCATTAAAACTGCACCAACTCCTTCTCCACAAGCATCTGTATAAACGGCCAATCCGCTATTTTCAATTATAATTGCTAAAACTGGAGCGGTTGTCAACCCCTTCTTTAGTTCTTGGAATGCTTCTTCACACTTAGGAGTCCAGATAAATTTAGCATCCTTCATTGTCAACTTCGTTAGGTGATAGGCAATTTTAGGGAAGTCTTGAACGAATCTTCTGTAATACCCTGCCAAACCAAAGAAGCTACGAATCTCTTTAGGATTTTGCGGCTGCTTTCAATCTTGAATAGCTGCAACTTTCCCTGGATCTACTGAAATTCCATCCCTTGATATTATATGTCCAAGGAATCTTACCTCCTACTCCCAAAAATGGCATTTTGAGAATTTGGCTTTAAGCACGTTATTTCTCAATATTTCCAACACAACTTCTAGATGCCTTGTGTGTTCTTTTGTCTTTGAGTAGATGAGGATATCATCGATAAAGACCAACACGAATTTGTTTAGCACATCTCTAAACACTCTATTCATAAGGTAAACAAAATAAGCGGGTGCATTAGTCAGCCCATAAGGCATAACCAACCACTCATAGAAAGTATTCGGACCTTCGAATGCAGTTAAATGGATGCAATCTTCTGCCATCCTTAACTGATGGAATCATGTAGCTAGGTCCATTTTAGAGAAAACTTGAGCTCCATGTTACTGGTCAAACAAGTCGTCTATTCGGGGAAGAGGATACTTGTTCTTAATGGTTTGCTTATTTATATCTCGATAGTCTACACACAATCTCAATGATCCATCTGACTTAGCGATAAAAACTACGGCTGATCCCCAACTTGAACACTGGGTCTTATCAGCCCTTTCTTTAATAGCTCTTGGGTTTGGTTATTCAACTCATCCCTTTCTTTCGAAGCCATCCTTCAATTTTGTTGTTTAATTGGCATCGCACTAGGAACTAAATCGAAACGGAATTCGATTTCTTGGTGTGGGGGCAAACTTTTCACTTCCTCAAAGACATCTGCAAATTCTTTAACAACGGGTATTGTTTCTAGTCCTGTCTGGGATGTATCCAAAGCATAAAGAAAACTATCCCTTTTTGGACTAGGACCTTCACAAGGTATTTCTATGGTTTTCCCTAACTTTGTTTTCACAGCAACTGTTCTTTTCAAACAATCTAGAATAGCTTCATTTTTAGTTAACCAATCCATACCAATTAAAATTTCGAATCCAATAAAATCTAAGACGAAAAGATCAAAAGGAAAGTGATGGTGAGGATAGGAAATTGGGACTTTTTCACAGTGCATACAAAGATTAGTGGAACTTCCTGTAGGATTTGTTACGTAGATAGGGTCGTCAAAAATTTTAGGTTTAAGTTCCAATTCTTCTACAGTTGTTTTAGAAATAAAACTATGAGAAGCTCCTATATCAAATAATACTCTAACTAAAACATATTTGATAAAAATATTACCTTCCAACACTCCGTTTCCCTTCACATCTTTGGAGGTTGAAGGCTCATCCTTGATCGTATAAACTTTGGCTTGTTCTCCTTTCTTCATTGGGGGACAATCCTTAATCAAGTGCCCTGGTTTATGACAATTGTAGCAGCTTCTTGGTGCTGATCCTTGAGTTCCTTGAGTTCTATGTTTTCTACAATGAATTGATAGATGGCCCTTTTGTTGGCAATTGTAGCAAGTGGCATTTTTAAAGCGGTTATCCTGAGATCCTCCTTTGGTCTTTCCCTTCCATTGCTTCTTGCCATTGAAATTCCTCTTCTTCCAGTTATTGCTGTTGCTTTCTTGTGTTACAGGAGGATCTATCTTATCTAAAGCTTCATATCTGTATCCCATGTCTATTAAGTCTACAAATGGTTTTTTCACATACCCAGTCATCCTGACATGGTATTGCTTCTTCATTCCAGAAATAAACTTTTCATTCTTTTTTAGGGGCGTATCTATCAATCCAGGCCCAAAACGAGATAATTCGTTAAACTTGTTAGCATACTCCACAAATGACGTTTCCTCCTCCTGTTTAAAATCCATGAAATTTCGATAAATATGGGATTTTCCTGCTTCTAGCATATACTGCTTCTCCAGAACTTCTTTGAATCGTTCCCAAGAGAAATCGTCTTCTGACTCATTCTGAGTAATAGATTCCCACCAAACTAGAGCTCCATCTTGTAGTTGCCAATAAGCTAAGAATCTCTTCTCCTCTTCTCCAATATTCAGTCCTTTGAAAATTCTTTCACATGAGCGGATCTAACCTTGTACTTCAATGATGGTTTCTGTTCCTTTGAAAGGTTTACCACCAAGGCTGGTATAGTTCTTGCATAAAGTTGCAAAGTTAATTTGGGGCTATACCAGAACTACTACTTCCTCGACTACTGTAGCTACGGGAGTTTGACCATTCGTAGTATTACTTCCTCCCCTACCTCGTATTCTTCTTCCACTCATTTTCTACTATCTTTATATAGTAATAAAAAGATCTTTAGTATATATAGACGAGATATCTTAAGGAATGCTATACAGTATGAATATACTTATTTAAATTAGAAGTTTTAATTATGCGCTCTCTCAGACTAACTCATTCTAGTGCATTACTAACCCTATCTCTAATGAGTTATACCCCAAAAAAAGCCAAGGTTCTCACTTAACCTTCAGCTCTGATACCAAATGTGATGGCCCATCTCCTCGACCCTCAGAAATCAACATTAATACATCCACGGTATTCACGTGTCGTAAATCCAAGTGTCGGGGAGGCATATTATCAGGGGTGTGAAAGAAAATAAAGATACAAGATAGCAGAATAATAGAATCTCACATCGCATTCAACATTAATACATATACATAATGATCAGAGTCCAATACAAATCTTGCAGGATAGTTATAACTGTCTATCCGTACATACGCTAGAAATACATACTACATAACCAGTGAAAAATGGGTAGATAACTACATAAGGTACTTCAGCTTCATAGCTCCAAAAGATTTGTCCAAAATGCTCCCCAACATGCTCCAAAATGCTCCTAAGGTATCCTGACTACACGGCTGCCCGAAAATAGGGCACCCAAGGTTTAAAGGAAAAAAAAACTCCGGGTCAGTCATGGGACTAGTGTGACAAAGTACGATGTTTTGAAAACAAAAGGTATCTCATATAAACACGGAACGAATTTTTACCTTATGATAACCAAAACTCTTTATTACGCAAAATTTAGGGATATTATTTTTAATAACATTTTTTTGAAAACATTTGCAAATAAACTTATTAATCTTAGCCGAAATTGTCACATTGATTAAATTCCAGCATAATAGGTTTACAATCAAGCCCGAAGGTTCTTATTAGAGAGTGGGTTTCCATATAAATGACCAGATGAAGGGACTACCTTCCGGCAGTACATCTCTGGAAGAATGTACCGAGTAACCATCATAAAGTTCTTCTACCAACACAAGATCGGCTTACCTCTCTAACTAGATAGTACTGAATATGTCATCCCCCGGTCGTTACCGACCTTTATCTGAGAGATCTCTTCGCGTACATCAACATTAATTTACATCCCGAACGTCATAGCGGGATGAAATATATCTAGAAGAGAATGATTATACCCTACTTGGGAATGACCCACTTAGCCTTGCTGCATCTAACCCAGTTTTGGTCATTTCCGATTGATGAGGCTCGAGGCTACAATTACCTTTTCACATAGCACACACCACATCGTAGAATGCCACATTTCCATTCCACATTCACACGACTGATTTCTAAAAACGTATAACTCCCTGAGCTCGTATGTCTTTGGAAACGGTGTTAAGCTAAGAGAAGGTGTCTTCTCCGCCACCGACTAATATACTTTTATAGAAACCACTCATTATGATTTGGAATATAAGGTCAGACATTCATCCATACATTTTCGTTCTGGGACCGATCGAAACCGAAGGCACTTTCCTCAGCCATTACTTGGCGAGAAGCCCTTGTGGTTTTGAGGTTTTTCATAACAAAGAGACCGCTGCTACAATATAGAGAATTGAGAGTTTATCTCCCATTAATCAACAAGTAGTCCTTCGTTATTATTCGTCTCAATATCTCCGTCTACAAAAATCTTCATTCTTCGAACACGTAAACTGGTTCGAAGTGGTTTTCGGATAGGAATCAACCAAATCCGACCCCGGTTCCTTCGAAATCCAATCATCGATAAAAATGATGTAATTAGGTGATTGTTTTTCGATTCATTCATTTTCCTTTACCAAAATATCTTCGAGAGATATATATTTTCAAAATATTCATTTAGTAAATACGGAATCATTTAAACCTCTTTTTGAATATTTCTCAAATCATTTTTAAAGAGTATCTTCTGAGAAAATAGGATTATAGAAAACACTCTACTTTTATCCAAAATCGACTTCCGTATTCAACAAGTGCTATGGATGGAATAACGGTGAGATCACCTTTTAAATTTCACGAATAGGAAAAGTTCCCTCTTCAGATTTTAATAATGAGTATAAGAAGATTATTTCTTTAAAATTCAAGTTGAGCATCCGGGCTTCCCTTTCGATATGTTCCACCTCTCGCTTAAAAGAGAAAACTTAGGCCAGGTAGGTTCAGCGCACTGGTTGCTCCATCCCTTACCTTAGTTATGCACCTTTTTTTTCACTTTTAGATCTCACAGGCGGGACAAAGTACTAGTCATTTCCGCATACTCATTTTACCTTTTTAAATCACTTAACTTTGGAATAATGTTAAATTGTTCAAATTTATTTTGAAATGATTTAATATTTACTTAAAATTATTTAATAAGTATTTGGAAAATAATTGTTAAGTTTCAATCTTTATTTCAAAAGTTATTGAAAAACGTTGCGAAAAGTTATGCGAATAGTGTTACAAAAAGTGCTTTAAAAGCTATATACTTCAAAACAACTTTTATATCATTTAGAAAACCATCTTTTCAACTTAAATAACTTTTAAAATATTTTAAAAGATTTTTCGAATTTATTTCATATTTTTAAAACGATTATTTTATCAATTTTCAACTTTGGTCATTTAATGCAAAAAGGGATTTTTCTAGAAAATTGATTTTGCCATATTTCAGAATATGCAAGATGAAATCTTGATTTTTTTTATGAAAGATATGGCTGTAAGAATTTGGAAAATTCTTACTTTGAAGAATTAAGAACTATAGTCCACCTCATGTGTTCGTTTGATCTTTTGACGCGAAAACGCGAACTACCGTTATGCGATGCGTTAAATTTTTGGCATATTTTGAGATTCATATCCAAAATTTGTCGAGACAAGTTTAAACACTTAGGAATCATTTCTAAAGTATTTTCAAATATTTTTCAAAAGTATAAATGATTCCATATCACATTTTACTTCTTTTGGAAAGTGATTTCCATGTGATTATACGTCATGTAAATTTATGACTTATTTCAACATATATAATCAATATACGACTAATAAACATCTAAAACAATATTTATAATAATCTTAACATATTCTAATATGTCATATGAACTTGCATATCAATTTAACAATATTTTTATTACAAAGTCATATAAGTGTCATTTATGTACATATTTGCTTAATAACTTTTGCTAATGACTTAAATGTGGTTGCTTTCTTTTTCATACACTTATCAAACATCATTATTAATATCCAAATAACATTTATAACTTTCACAATATCATATAAGTATTTTCTACTTAATAATTAAGAGTTCTCACATTGTTTGGTTTTGGCGAACGTAAAATCGGCTATAGCTTCGCTACTTGACGTTTTTAGCTTACGATCCCTTGAACGCTTCGACTTATATGGCTCGCCTTAGCTTATGGAAGGCTAGGAGTACTCAGCCAAATGGTGAAAGAGAGAGGCATGAGCAATGTGAGGAAGAAGGAGGAGTTTGAAGTGGTTCGGACGGTGTTTTGTCGATATTTCTTTATTTTATTTTTGGGAATATTTTGGCATAACTTTGTTAAGGTTGAAAGTCATTAAAGGAGGTAAGAAGAAGCTTGAAATTTTAAGAAGAAGAAGTGTGAAAGAAAGTGAGAAAGTGAGTATGTATTTATAGAAAATATTTGAGAATAAAATATAGATTTGTGTTTTTACTTAAATAACCTTTCTTAAGAATTAAGTAAACTTATTTAATTCAAAACTTACCATCCACATCACATCACACTTTTAAAATTCAAATACTTTAGAGTTAAGTAAAGAATAAGAATGATTATTTTACTTTATGTCACTTTCTTTACTTTATGTCACTTTCTTTATTTTATGTCACTTTTGATGTGACATATGTTTTGTCTTTTTTAGTTTACTTTTGCTAATTACTTTCTAGAATTTTCTAAGTGTGAGTATTAAAAGCAACATTGTTTAGTTAATTATTAACTATCTTTATATGTTATCATATTTATTAAATTGTATACATAAAGGTGCAATAACGTTGCGACAACTTTAAATCAACAAAACGTTGATTTTTGATAAAATGTTTTACGGTCATATTTTGCAGTTTATTTAAGCTATTTATTTATGTAAACCAAATTAAATAATAAATTTGTATAATGTCATTTAAAAATATATACACTCATAAATAAATTAAAATAATTTATTTAACCATTGAAACTTACTTTTCTGAAATCAGGATTTTGTAACTTTTGTCGATATAAGCAAATGTTATATCTTTATGTATATTTCTATTTTCAAATCCTATCTAATATTATTTGAATCGTAAAATCATTTATAATTTATATATAAAATCACTTTAAATATTATATTTTGATGTGTTTAACTTTTGGGCCATTACATGTTGTAAAGAAACTTTGAAAGGAAATAAATTCTGTACTCCCCTCTCTGTCGTTGGAAAATAATTTCGATAATGAATGCACGCATCATCGACATTCATTTTTGAGTTTCAAAGTGGGAAGACTATTGTAGTAGTTTTACTACAGATTTATTTTGATAAACAAATAAAAATTTCAAATTGTTTCAAATATAATTGGATATATATATATATATTGTAAGTGTATACAACTATCTATTATTTTAAGATGATTTGAAATTTAACCCGGTATTTAATTCTTAAGTTTCCATTAATTAATAGTTTCAATTATTTTAGTGAAATGGAATGTAACTAATTAATAATTGGAACTTCTAATTAAAATAAAAAATATATAACAAAATGTAAGATAATGAAATAACAAGAAGTTGGAATTTGTGATCTATAAAAAGCATCTATATAAGATTATGAAAGTAAAAGATATGATGATTGAACATTAAATTAATTAAAAGAAATGAGAAAACTTGTATAACATTCAATTACATCCTTAAAAGCATATATATAACTTACCAAATATTTAAAGTTCTAATGTTTAATAAGAAAATGTAATGGATATTATACAAATAATAAACTTGAGGTAATGAATGTATTTAATGAAATTCTTATATAAATAAGAATTTGATGTTGTAATTGTTGTGAACTGAAGTTATAATTTAAATGTTACTGTAATAAAGGTAATAGGAAGTAAGCATTGTAAGTATAAGATTATAAACTTAAGTAAATGAATTAATATGCAAAGAAATTGAATTAAGCATGAATACAATAAATAAATGAAAACGAATATTCGTAAGTAATAAATGAAAATAAAGGAAATAAACATTGAATCAATGAATAAAAGTAAACGTTTGTAAGAAGCAAATGAAAATTTAAAGGATGAATCATTATATGAATAAAAAGGGAGTGAAATAATAAATGTTATGAGATGAAATTAATAAGAATGAACTTAATTTACTGTTTGAAATTGTTGCTCGTCCAGGTGTATGGTTGTTCGGGAACTGATACATTAAAATTGTTTGGATGTATGAATAATATATTTAGTTTCATCTGAGACTGTTGAGTAAATGGTACACTAAGTAGTTTATTTTTCATCCTGTATAATTTAAAGTTTTTGAACCCAAACAACTATTTGTTTTGTTTTGCTTGAATGGTTGATTTGTATATGATGTGTACGCTGTTGGTTACGAATGCCTGTCGTTTATATTGATTTGTTTGTTAGTGATTGAAACAACTTAAATATTTCATTTTATATAATTGTTAAGTCTTTTTGGATTATATAAGTGAAATACAAGTTATGGAAGTAATTGCAACTGCTTTTGGTTTCATAATTAAGCGTTAATTGCCCGACAAATAGGTACGCTCTCGGATTACGTTTTTATAGCGCTATTATATTATTTTTCCCTTGTTGGGATATATTATTTTGACATATTGTGATGTATATTGTTATATTGATATCATATTTTCTCCCGAGCCTCTCTGTACCAAGGACTCTCTCCGAATTTTTCCGTAAATTTTGGGCTTAGAAAATCTTTGAAAAATGTTTCCCAAACTTTATTGATGTGAGTATAAAAAGATTTAATGGTTATAAATTGGTATATTTTATCTAAATTAATTAATTTTGTAAATTTATTTGTTTGCAAATTTAATATTTTAAGTAAGATATATTGATTTTTTTATTCTTCTTTTCCTTTCTATTTCCTTTTCGGGGACGAAAAGTTTTCAGTGGGGGATAGTGTAATGACATATAATTCTCGATAATTAAATTTTGTTAATTTAATAAGTTTCGGTAATTTGATTCGGAAAGAAAAAAAAATCTGTAATTTAATATTGAAGAAAATAAAAGATTTTGTGAATTGGAAATGGAAATAACATCTTGAATGAAATTTCAATGAATATTGAGGTGATAACTAAAAACTAATCATTAACAATTGAAATGAAATTTCAATGATGAAATAATGAAGATAGTTATAACTGTTTATGAGATCCAATATAAGAAACACGTGTAAATATGTAATTGTTGTATGAAATAGAGAGTTAACGATAATTAAATAAAATCAATATTTTATAAGAGTTGGAACATTTGTTTGTAAATAATGGATTCATAAATATAATTAAAGGTTATGGTAATGATCGTTATAGGTCACCTATTTAATTAGTCTATAAAATTTATTGGAAATCAATTATATTTAAATGGTAAGTAAATGAAACTAGATACTATATTAATTGAAACTAGGATGAAATGGGAAATGTTAATGTAATAAAAATAAAACAATGATAATTTTTCCCATAAAATGATAAATTGATTCAATAACAAGATTTAGAAATCAAATGTATGGATTTAATTGGGAATTTAAATTATAATTAGTGAATTAATTGAAATTTGAAATTAACTGCTGTAAATTGTGAAATGTCCAATAATAAGTTAATAAAAGAATTTGTTTTAAAGGATTTTAAATTATTAAGTAATCCAAAGTGATAGAAATTGGAAATAAGGATAATTGGACGGAAATATGATTTAATTTAATTTAATATTAGCTTATTTAATTAACTGGAAAATAGCCATTTTGGCCATTGACTCGGATTTCAACGAAACCTGTTCCATTGAATTATTGTAGGATTTCAAGTTTCATAGTGATCGGGCTTGTCGTTTGATCGTACGGACTCGAAACGCCTAGAAATCAATTTAATTGAAATCAATCGAAATCAATTTGAAATAACTTTATCTTAGTATAACTTCTTCATATGATGGAATTTGGAATTGAAACCTGTTCCATTGATTTTAAAATGTTTAAAAACATCTACTTTGATATATGGGTTGACCCAATTTCGCTCCGGAGTCAGATCGGGCTTTTCGGGCCATTTTATCGTTCAACGTGTAAATCAATCGTATCCATCTATTCTATTTCAACTTTGCCAATATATATGTCGTTATAATAAACCCTAGCTTATTTTTTATCCCATATTTCTGTGCGTACAACTTCTGTTGTTCCTCTTCCTAAATGGCTGACAAATTCCTAATTCCAATTCCGGTTGCAATTCATTTTCAAATTCAAATTCAAAAACTCAAACTCCTTAAAAAAATCCGAGAAAATTATATATCGAATATCTCGACCATACGAATCTACGTCAAGTGTTCGTTTTCAGAATTGATGCTCGAATCAATTGGAAATCGCGCTCATAATTGAATTGGGCGTTTTTGAGTTCGTCGTCAATCGACGAAATTGAAATATAGGTTTTGAAGAGCTCGGTGTATGGAGTTTGATGCTGGTGGTCGCTTGACCTGGATTTGCATGTGGTGGTGGGAATTTGTGATTTTGGGTTCGTAACCCTAGTTCTTTTCGATGGCTACGGCGACCTTGGAGGCCACTTGGGTGGCACACATAGGGGGGATGGAGGCGGCTCGTCACGGGCGTGGAGTGGGTGGTGGCCGTAGATGGCCAAGCAATCGGAGATGCGTGAATTTGATGGTCAAAGGGGTTGTTCGTGTGTATGCTGTACTGTAGCGCATGGTGAGAGAGAGGGTAAGGTTGTGACGTGTATTTTTTTATTTCTTTCTTTATTTATTTTAAATTCAAATCGTATAACTTCTATTCTGAATAACTTTTGCATATGAGGTCCGTTTCATGCGCGGTTTTCTCTGCTAAGTTCATATTGGAATTTCGGACACTTTGGCCTTAGTTTGGAAGAAATTTGAGCTGTTCAAATTTTGGGTTTAAATTGGATCTAAATTCAATTTAAATTCAAAAGGTGAGTGTTTTGACCCACTCACAACTTCTAAAATTTCTTATGTTTGTTAAATTGATTTATGGTATGATTAGAAATTTATTTATGACTGTTTGGCATATTTTTAATCATCATCTCAGTCAAATTGAATTTATTTAAATTAAATTGTTATTTAGTTTACTATTGCATATGAACTGCCAGTTAAATAGTTATTTAATTTATTATTGAATATAAACTGCCAGTAAATGCCTGTTATTTATTATTTGTTCTATATTGATGTTATTGATTGAATTGGATGATGATTGTGATGAACGTTTGATGATTGATATTAGATGAATGGATGTTGTATTTTTTATTGTTATTAACTGCAAGTTGTTATGCATTTTTATCTCATTCGGGGTTACGGTTTGAAATGATATACAACCGTATTTTCTTCTTAAATCACGGGTTGAAATGATAAATATCTGTATCACTTGACCATAGGATAGAAAACTATATATAGACACTGCAGTCTATATATAAAATTATTTTGAAATGATTTCTATGGTTTTTTAAAGAAATATAAGATTTTATAGAAATATGGGTTTCAAATATGATATAAACGTTACTTTATATATATAGTTAAATTCTTGATTTTTAGCTATGTATAAATTTGTTTGGTATAAATAAGTTTAGTAATAAAGTTTGATTTGTTTTAAAATATAATATGGTTAAGTATTTATTTAAATTACATTTTAATACAGAATTTATAATGATTGCAATAAATTAAGGTTGAAAGATAAATTGGAATTTGATTTGAAATTGCATTCAATTGAGAATTTTATCTAATAAAAATCGATTTGGGACTCATTGAGTTTGAAATTCTAAAGAATATGATTTGTAACTTGGTTTTTTAACTAAGGTTATATAAATGAATATACAAAGTTTGAATAAAGTGAGGGAAATATTTAGTTATTTGAAATCGGAGTTTATTTGAATGGTATTGGAATTATTAAGTAAATATTTTAAAACTAAATAATGGCAAACTGAATATGATATATATATATATATATATATATATATATATATATAGAGTAACAAATTTAGTTTTGAAATGTTAAATATTGAAAGCTTTGAAATCTATTGAAATGGTTTATTTGGAGGTTCGAATCTATATTTGAAATCGGTATAAATTGAAATGGTTTATTGAAAACTGAAAGCGAGCTGAAAGTTATGATTCGAGATTTAAACTAAAGTGATTAAAATTGTGAAGTCGAGGAAATTATTTTATTTTATATAGTAATTTTAAATTTAAACTATTTTATTTTATGTACTGTTTGAATATCCAAACCGTTTAAGTGGTGGAAGTTATGGTTTAGAAGCTATGAAATTCAAAGTATTATGTTTTGGAAGGTTATATTTCACGCGTTTGGTTTCAAAATATCATAACTTTGAAAGTGTTATGATTTTAGAAAAGGATATATTTGGAATGGAAATGATGTTGTATTGATTTGGTTTTGAAAGGGCATTGATTTTTGGTTTTAAAGAATAAACTATTTTGAAACTGACCGCGGTGTTATAATAACAATTGGTTATTAAAGAGACCGGGATCGAAAGTTGCCATACTCTCTACCAACTCCGAAAACCACTTTAACAACTGCATACGCAGAGGATATTTCAGAATGAAGTAGGATGGTGACGACATTTCCATTGAGGTATATACGTGGACCCGACTCCCGTGAGTAGGCATAAGGTGGCTAAAACAGGAGCGCTGATGGGCCAGTGAGGTAGCCCCTCTTATCGGACACACTACTTCGATACCATTGTATTACTTTGTAATTGATTGGGGCCCTTTTGATTTTTGGGGGTGTGGCTCGAGGTGGGCGATAGCTGCGCGCTATGCGTCACCATCAGTCCGGATGCGTACTTGGTATTTTTACCTTGGCATTACCTTGTGTGCCGTGTCACCTACCCTAGCGTGCCTTGTACGAGTTTGATTTGTGTCGTACCTATGAAGTATCTTCTCGTAGTCTCCCGATCGAGATATGCAGGTACTGTATAGACTACTGGCACTATTACGTGTTAAGGTGGAAAATGTAAAGCCTTAATGCTATTTAAAAGTAAGTTTATTTTACTAATAGGCATTATTATAATAGCGTATACTACTACATAGTAAATAGTTTAACGAATCCTTAGGAGATGTGAATCCCGAGCATCTCTTAAGTTACTGCACTCACGTCGGACACTGGATAGGAGATGTCGAATCCCGTAAACATCTCTGACGTCGTTCCACTCATACTTATTTCTTTTGATTTAACTCACATAAGATCTTTTAGTTCTGACTCTAGTGTTTTGCCTTTTCAATTCGCTCGGGTCAGTCTGAGCATTCCATGATTCGAAGACTTTATTTCTAGAGGACGAAGACAGAGATTGCATTACTATTATTTATTATATTATTCCACTGCATTCATACTGTTCCACTGCATTATTTATTATTCGCTGTTATGTGTAACTCTGATGTGTATTGTACAAGTATAATCAAATGTTTTGTAAAACAGCTTCATGAATTGTTTATTTGATTATTGTATTTTATCGTTCCGCTGCAAGATTCTATTTTGACTTTTCTTTACCTGCCTTTTTCTTATTTACCCCTATAACAATCCGCTCTTTTGTATGGTTTGAGTCTGAAGTGTGTGGTTTATCGTCGACTTAAAGCGTACAAAAAGGCGGGATGTTACAATCATTTTATGAATAGAATTAACATCACCACATCTCATTCCCGTTATTAATTGATTAACAAATTTCAAATTTTTATTTATTCCAGATTTACTTATCAAAATATTACTAATTAACAAATTTAACTATCAAAATTACAAGTCGTTACAATTCGTGCGGGACGTGGACTATGAGGATTCCTTTATGATGTTAAATAGAGCCCTTACTAGTGCACCGGTGTTAGTTTTACCCGACAGAGCTATGCCTTTTTTGGTATACTCTGATGCATGTGGGACTGGTCTTGGAGCAGTATTGATGTAAGAATGGTGGGTAGTATGCTATAGAAGTAGACAGTTGAGAACTCATGAGATGAACTACCCCACCATGATTTGGAATTAGTTGCTATTTTTTTCACGCTCAAGTCTTAGAAACTTTACTTGTTGGGAGAGAGGTTTGAGCTTTTCACTGACCATAAATCATTGAAGTGCCCATTCTCAGAAAAGGATTTTGCCTTGAAGCAGCAACAATGTATGGAGTTTTTGGCATCATATGACTTTGAGATGGCCTACACCCCTGGTAAAGGGAATGTGGTTGTAGACGCGTTAAATAGAAAGAAAGCAACTCTTAGTCCAATATTTGTAGAGTGTAAAGCCTAGAGTTTATTTCCACCTTTGATTTTTGGCCCTCTACGGATATCACCCCTGGGTTATTAGTAGCACTTGAGGCTAAGCCTCCCCTCATAGATCAGACTGGCTTAAGGCAGTGAGAGGATTCAGAGCTTATGGATATTCTAGAGATAATTAGCAGAGGAGAAGTCTATAGACATCTCCAACATTATTCCATTAACTACAGAGGGTGGCTAAGGAGAGATGGAAGCCTTTGTGTCCCCCGCACTACTGATTTGATGAGAGCTGTTCTAGAAGAAGCACACCATTCCGAATGACTATTCATCCTGGTGGTGATTAGATGTATAGGGAGATGGAGAGAGTGTTCTTATTGGAGCAACATGAAGAAGGATGTAGCAGAGTTTTGTAGCTAAGTGTCTTGTATGCCAAAGAGTTAACGCAGAGCAGGAGAAGCCCGACGGATTGCTTCAACCATTGGATGTACCCGAATGAAGTGGGATAATGTTTCGATGGACTTCATAGATGATTTACCCCGATCTAGGAAATGGAATACCAGTATTTGGGTGATTATAGAATGCTTGACTAAGAACTCTCACTTTATTCCAGTCAAGAGTAAGAAGATGGCGCCTTATTTGGCATCTTTATATGTTCATAGGATAGTCCGACTTCATGGAGTTCCCTCTGGCATAGTAAGCGATAGAGACCCTATTTTTACTAGCGAGTTTTGGAGAAGCTTACAAGAGGCTTTAGGAATGCAACTTAGATTGAGTATAGTCTATCACCCCTAGATAGATGGCCAAACGGAGAGAGTTAATAGAGTTCTAGAGGATTTGTGAGGACATGTATTCTTGATTTTGGAGGAACTTGGGAGGAGTATATTCCTTTAGTGGAGTTTACATATAGTAATAGTTTTCAGCCTAGCATTGGGATGGTACCATTTGAAGTTATTTATAGAAGACCTTGCAAGTTGCCATTGTTGGAGTCTACAGAAAGATTGTTACTTGGTTCCGACATGATTAGAGAGACGTCATAAAAGATTGATTTAATTAGAAGGAGAATGAAGACGGCTCAAGATAGGCAGAAAGCCTATACAAATAAGCGTAGAAGGATATTGAGTTTGAGGTAGGAGACTTGGTTTTTCATTAAAGTATCTCCGCTAAGAAGGTAATAAGATTTGGATCTGTGGGAAACTTGTTCCTAGATTCGTAGGACTGTTCCTCATTGTAGAAAGGGTAAGGAAGATGGCTTATCAAAGCTATCCGAGTGGCTCACAGGAGTTCATGATGTTTTTTATGTTTCGCACTTGAGAAAGTACTTACATCACTCGGCAGAGGTAGTGGAACCTAGCCAACTTGGAGAAGTTGAAATGGAGAGAGAAGCATCGGTTTGGCGCATTCCTACCAAGATTGTTGGGCGTGACATCATGAAGCTTAGGAATAAAGAAGTAATTTTGGTTAACGTGCAAAGGGGAGACAACATTGATGACTCTACATGGGAGGCTGAAGAGAAAATATGTATCTCTTATCCGTTTCTATTCGATGGTACGTTTTGAATTTCCTATTTTCATCTTTAGTTTTGAATGGGTTCTTTCCTTTAGTATCCTTTGGGAGGTTTGATTTTAGGATTTAACCTATGGATGGTAGGACTGAATATAAACATGTTACTAGAACATGTTATGTATGATGGACGCTAGTGTTTGCTAGCGGATGCTAGTGGACGCATATATATACACACTAGGCACTATTATAGGGATCGGCCTAACTAGGTTGCTAATGCATTTGCATATGGATGTGTGCTCATTTGCATTTTTATTTTATTTCCATGGTTGCTATAAATGAATGATTATCATATGATTGTTGCATTTGGATGATGATTGTACCACGCATGTAGAACTATCAGTTGTCATTAGGAATTTGCATTCATTTGGATATATGACACGGACATGATTGTATAAAAGGAGTTCGCCTGAATCAGTAGACCGCCAGATCTTTTGCATTAGTTAGGGACAATGCACTACATTATTCCGTATGTCATAAATTGCATTAGAAAACTTAAGGACAATGGATGTAATGGATGGTGGTTGAATATATGGTTGTAGAATTTGGATGAAAATATTTATTTCATTCTTCTGTCCTTAGAGATTTCGAGGATGAAATCCTTTAAGGAGGGGAGAATGTAACAACAGAAAAAATTAAGCTATAGTAATTAATTAATGAATTAATTAAATAATAAAATAAATTAGAGAAATTATCAGAAATGAGCCACGGAAGTTTCACCAGTACGTCCGTGGCAATTTTCTAGTCAATTTTTACCACGAACCAAAATTCATCGTTCAAAAGTCGACATCAAATACCTCACTTGTATTCAACTGCCGGAGATTCGAATGTCAAATTTCAGTTCGGCTGGAGCTTATAACATCATCAGATGAATATAAAACAGCAGAACAGAATGAATATCATACATATAACACAGATACAACAGTAAAATATCCATTTCTACATCAAAATATTTAATACATACACCATAATTCCAAATACAACATAATAATACTACAGTGATCATATATCCAAAAAGTCTTCAAATGAAAGAAGTGATAACGAACTCCCAAAAGCTAAACACCTGAGATCTCCAACTTGCTCCTAAGATATCTCCAAAATAAGAGCTCTAAAATACTTCTAACTCCAGAGTACGGAAACGTGCTACTAGGTTGCTCGAGTAAAAATTATGGGCACCAAGAGTTTAGGAAAGAAAACAATAAACTCCAGGTCAGTCATGGGACTGGTATGAGTAAACAAGAAAAAACAATTGCTTTTAAAGTAACTAGATTTATAAAAGAATTTCGGTATGCTTTTAAATTGAAACTATCATAAGACCTCCCGCCACACACACAATGCAATCGCAGAATTGGAGGAGATTTCTTCTTATGATAGTCAAATATGCTTGGTACGGGGAAATTTCTTTGATATTATTACTAGTGCATAGTGTAGAAAACATTTCGAAAGTAATATATGAATCTTAGCCAACATACGACCATTATCGTATGCCTACTACAACTACCATCTAAACAGTGGGGCACCACCATAAGTAAATGGCAGGTTCTACAACTAAAACCGTACATGGCTTGTATTGTTTCTTTGGATTTCCAACGAATGGTCAGGCTAAGGAACTTCCTGGGCCACATGGGTATGCCTTTGGAGAGACGACCCGAGAACCTAACCGGATCTCTACCAACACAAGGCCGGGTTACCCCTAACTGGGTAACTACTGACACGAGTATGCCATCCCCCGGTTGTAACCAACCTTTATCCGGGGCCCCAACAACAAATCACAAAGTAATTATATATACCTGCGATATCCACATAAGTTAAGTATCTAGGCTCCATACCATGATACCACTTCTATCCAGAAGGAAATGCACGTACCCTAAGGGGCGCTACCCCCAATAACCTTGCCGCATCTTTCCTATTACGATCATTCCGGGGTGTGAGGTTCGACGAAGTCTCGTCCACAAAGCTACGCTTTTTACAAAGCCATGTTTTGATCAACAAATGATCAACAACACTCAGCATGCCACATTACCAAGTTGGGAATATATTACTGATAACCTTCAACTACATAACCTCTGAGCTTGTACGTCTCAGAGAAGGGTATCAAGCTAAGAGAATAAATTCTCTGCCGCTAACAGAAATGTATTTGAAAGAAATCTGCTTTATATCTCAAATGTAGTGTCAGACGTACTATCCATACAAGTCTGTTCTGGGTTCGAACAGAAACGAAGGCACTTCTGAAGAAGTCCTTGCAATCCGGCCGTCCACAATCCCGATCGGATTCCCCATCACATATGGAGAACTCTATACTGGAGCAACTTAGTGCAGAGTCATTCGATAGGTTATCCTATCATTCTCGATGATACCTGGTCTTCACTACCAGTCTCCAAAAGCTCAACCATTTCGTCATATCACTTATTCGGAATGGTTTATGTGACACAAAGGTCCTTTCCCGGCTAAACCGAATAGTGAGAGTCAATTTTTAAAACATGTGGATAAGTCGTTCACAAAAATTCACAGGTTCGATGTGGGTTTCGGATAACTAAATGAAATCCGAATGCTTTCGCATCGAAGTTTTAAATGCCATTTTTACGGGTAAAAAAGGTTTTCATATCAATACAGACAATTACATTGCAGTACATGGCAATCTACATCACACAGTATCACAAACAGAATAGAAATATCAATATCGTGCACAACCATAGTTAATTATTTTCCAATGTGGTCTAAATAAATTTACCATACAATTATTTGTAGTGACGTTTAAATCAATGATTAAATTTGGATAAATAAATTAAACCTTAATTTACTCGATTTATTGTTTCAAAATTAGTTATTTTAATTAACCCCTAAATTTTATTTGTCGACTTTAATTTATCTGAATAACAAATTCTTAATTTACAAATTTAATTTGAACACTTAATTGTTTATCAATCAATTTTAATTTCAAATTGTATATCATTCTTAATTTCTTTTTTTTACAATCATTAATTAATACAAATTATTTACCTCAATTTTCATTTTGCTTTACACTTTAAAAATCAATTTGTGGTTACACTGAAAATTTAAATGTAAATTAACTTCAATTCTTATTTTAAATTAAATTGCTTAATTTAAAGGGTTATTTAACTTTTTAAAACATTGTTAACAAATTTCAAACATATAGTAAGATTTTAACTTAACAAAATCAACATTAGATTACCCTATAAATGCAGAAATTAACTTAACATTGTAGTTTAAATTTTTTGATTTGGGCTAAACCCATTATAAAACACACCCGAGTAAACCTTGCTTTCCACTCGAGCCAGACTCGAGTTCTCCTCGTCACTCCCCCGAGTCTCTTCCCTTTCTCCCCCTCGCACATGTTCCTTCTTCTTCCTTTTTTTTCTTTCAGTTTACATACCTAAACTAAGATAGCAGAGTACACTCGCGTACGCGAGTTCCTTCCCGAAGCAAATCATGCAATTTCTCGAGTTCAACTCGAGTTCCCAATCAGCCACTGACTGATACCCAAAACACGTCGTGCATGACGTGGCGCCGCGACTCCGGTGATTGCCATGATCATCGGCAAGTCGAAAAATCCCCTCAAACACGAAATCCGTCTTCGATTTGACCCAGAAAATTCGAAAACGAATTTTTGCCTCTTCGTCGATACTGCAACCCAACATCACCATACAAAACCCCTTCGCCAACGCTCCTCAGTCCACTGGAATTTCCATAACTTCGGCCACGCCTCGTTAACACCTCATTCTACCGTTTCGCACAACCGTGTAGCACTCGATCGCGTATTGGAGACGAACACGCCTCTTCACAGACATGTCCAAAAACTCCAAATAAAACCCTAATTCGAACTCGTACTCCAAATCTGTGCAATAGAAAAATTCTTTGAAAATTTTCATGAAATCACTGGTGTTCAAGCTTGCTTCGAACCAAATTTTAGTATTTATAATTGAATCGATTGATAGAAATTTGTAAAAGTTCAATTTTTATTCAAATACAGACTATTCTTAAAATAACCGACTAAAAATCTTCATTTTTGTTTTAAATATCGTGGATTTCAGTATAGATTCAATATATGTCCTTGAATTATTATTTTACAACAATTAGTTTTATTCAATTTATCACTTGAAACCTGTAAAAAAAAATTTACAGTGATGTGCTTGATAAAGAGGATTTAAATCAACCATTAAAATCTTATTTTTAAGTTTAACCACTTTTTTTGTTAAGAATCAAGGCTTACAATTGATTTAAATTAGAATAGTTTGAGTGTTTGAACCCAAAATGCAACCTCTATCAAATTTCAGAGAAACACAGAGCAACAAAATCATATGCAAACTGAAGCATATACAAAACAGTTTATAAATGAAGTTGAACTGTTTTAAAAAAACTTAAAACTTTTTAAAGAATAAGTTTACTCACTGAAATATGGATGAACAGAGAGCACTTTTATTTGTTTAGAAAATCTACAGTTTGATATTTTTCTCCTTTTCTTTCTTCAGCAAATTGTCTCTAAATTTGAGTATAAAGTGATGTTTGCTTTTCTTTTTAATTTCCGTTCTTTGCTAAGATTTGTTGAACGAACTAAAGGTTTATGGATGTATACATATATGAAAGGTTTGTGTACATGCTGAGGTTTACTGAAGCAAGACTTTTCTTCTTCTCATTTGTACTTGTGTATGGATGAGTTTGAAAGCATTTAATGAAAGCATGTAATGTAATGCTTCCATGTATATTTATAGTAATTTGTTTGGTTTGCTTTTGATAAGTACCAAGTCTTGTATTATTATACAGTTTATTATTTTTTTCCTGTTTATATCTCTACGCACTTATATTTAAATGTATGTCTTATGTCATTTTATAACTATATAAATTTTATTACAAACATACATTCTTCTTTTTAAATTCTATTTCAATTTAAAGTTTAACTATTTACATGTAATTTATCAAATATATTTTATTTTTAAACAATTTCTTGTTTTGTAATATGTTCTTTTCTTTAATTATTATTATTAATTTAAACTCAACTATCAAATATTTATTTAATACCATATAACTTTGTAATATTAATATCAACAATATTTCATTTTTCTTGAAATTTCTCAAATTAAGTTCAAAATTTCAAATAAGTTACTAAATTTAATTTAACAAATTCTGGGATGTTACAATTTCCATATATAATTTGTCAAAATCCGAGCAGAATTGAAGAAGATACGAAATAACAAGAGAACGGAAACTATATATATATATATATTACAAAGGGTCAGGTCGATCTAGACCAAGGCAAGGTCGACCTTAGGGTCAACTCCTATGGAAGCAGGGTTGACCTATTATGGATTCCAATTACAAATTAAGGATTCAAAATATTACAATTTGAAGGTAAAGGAAATGGCATTCAAAAAAGAAAATCTAGTACTAAGGAGGGTATTGGCAAACACAAAACACCTAGTAGATGGATCATTGCGACAAAATTGGGATGGCCCATTGAACGTTCATGAAGTAATTCCTCAAATAATTTATTAGTTAAATAGACTAGATGGAAATGTGATAGAAATAACATGGATTTCAAACATTTCAGACTATATTTCACAACATTAGATGAATAAAGTGAATTATCAAAAGATTCTATCCAAATAATAGCCTTGGAATGTGATGTGTAATATTTAATGGAAATTCAAACATGATGAGTGTAATGACCCGGAATTTTCCACCTTGAAATTTCGACACTAATAAGTTCACTGTAGAAGTGCCGAGCAATCGAACGTCGGAAATCCCAGATTGTTAGAGTAAAGATGAAAAGAGATAGAAGAAGAAACAGAAAACAACAGCATAGAATCTCACATTCGCAGCGGATTAAAATATAATATCAAATAATAGTATTGATACGATGAAAAGCTATAATCGTCAGTTTACATTCAATATATCATAACACAATCATTCACAAATAAACTGGACAGCTTGTCCCTGGCTACTATTAATACAATCTCAGTTACACAACGAAATATACTCCTTACGTTTTTTCCATCCAGCTCGCCTCCTGAGCTTCAAAACGTCCTAACCTGAAAATCTGTAATACTCGGTCTGATCCGAGCATCACATTAAAGTAACACCCAAGTCAGGCTGGAAACCAGCGTGAGTAAACCATTTAATTTGAAATAGTAAGTTATAAAACTTTTTTGAAAACCAAGGTAACTCGTTTCTCAATACGAGTTCTTATCTTGCTATAGCTAAACATTTATTCCATAAAATAAATCTAGAATTGTTATTCAGTTCAAGTGGCCAAGTTCACTTAATTTATTCCATTCCAGCCTATTGATTTAAAATCAAATCTATAAGGAATTATAGATTACTAATCGAAGTAGTTCTGGATATTGCTGATATCCGACCCCTATTACTTTGAATCCAACGCCATCCTTTAAGCCAAGTTGTTTAAGTTTAAACAATTTAATTTAATGTAGAATAACATATTCACAAAGAAATTCATCACAGATAAATAACTCACATTATCACAGTTCAACCAAGCATTTCATTAACAGAACATCACCACTTATCAGACTAGAGATATTAATCAATCCAACATTCAATACAATTTAACCAACCGTAAGAAAGATTAATTAGTTATAAAAATTAATTAATCGTTCTTTAATTACTTAATTATCCTTTAATTACTGATTAATTACCCTTTAATTATTAATTAATTATCCTTTAATTATTAATTAACTAACCTTTAATTATTAATTAATTAACTTTTAATTATTAATTAATTATTCTTTAATTATTTACATTAATTTATTAATCTTTAATTACCCAAGACCTTAATTAATTAAAGACAACCATTTATCTTAATTAATTACTTAATTGTCTTTATTAAATTTTATTTAATAAACCTTTGGAATTAATTTATCAGTAGCCTATAAATTAACTTAAGACCTTAAGTTTAATTATAGACTAAAACAATTACCTTCTTTAATTAACTACTTAATTACACTATTAACTTTTGTTTTAAATAAACATAAGAATTAATTAAGATAAAGGATATATATTAAAACACTTTAAACTTAATTAATTTTAAAATAACAACCTTTAACTAAACCCAAATTAAATAAAACAATTATTATTTAATTTGTTTAAACTTGGTTTATTTTAACCTTTTTATAAACTTGTTAATATACTTTAAAAAAAGCCCGAGACTAACCCATCTGCTCCCCTTACTCAAACCCGAGTCAGAATCTTCTTCTTCTTTCCTTTCTTTTTCTTTTAAACTTTGTTTTGGTTTAAATTAAAAACTGTTGAAATTGTTAAAATCATTCGCGTACACTCGATCCAAACCCGATACTATCCTCGCGTCCTACCCGAGCTCTCTCCTTCTTCTCAACAACAACCTATTCTACTGATACGTCTGACATTCATGCATGTGCATAGACGTGCGCCGCAGCTTCGGTCATTGCCACCACCTCCAATACGTCGAGGACAACCTCGCCTAAGATTCTGACCACTCAGAACTTCGAAGCAACCATGAAAATTAAATTCGAGCATACAGAACTCCACTAGAATGAACTGATCATCCAAGATTCGCCTCAACCCGCCTCCTCAGACCACCAGAACACTCGCCGATCAACTCAAAGCGGCGTCTCGAAACCACGCTTCGATTTCCCCCATACCGATCCACTACGATGCATTGACGATGAAGCGATTGCTTCGACATCAACGTCGACCAAAACTGGTCGACAAACCCTACTTTGCTATCGCCAGGCTTCCTAGGTGGTCTAGAAATCCATCGAGTATTTTTGCCAGAACCCCTAACCTTTGAGCAAGCTTCAGCCACGATCTTGACCACCCACCTTTCTTCGATCACCGGAATTCTCTCCAAACATGCACTCCGTTCAACTCTCGAATTCAACCCAGATATAGAGTTAAAAATCTTGATTTTACTTTTAAAATCATAATTTTTTAAAATGAATTAGACGATGTAATCAAAAACCAAGATTTAAACAATTAATTTTTGAACTTAATTTGATTTTTACTATGTTTTCTATCTCCCATTAAATCCACTTGTTATTTATACTTAAAAGTATTTTTAAAATTAAGACGTTGTAAGTTCAAACATTTCTTGTTTGAACATCAAAGCCTATAAGAGAATAAGTGAAGAGATTTTGATTTTTGATCTTTTTTTTAGCCTGTAAATACAAAAATAGGGATATATATATGTGTGTGTGTGTGTGTGTGTGTGTCTATATATATATATATATGCATGTATGTACAGACATGCACACTCAAACAATTGCATATTTATATACATGCAAGTATAATATACATTCATGCAAACATCTATCACAACATTATTTCAAATATTAATCACGTGCATCAAGTTTTAATAGATTTAAGTTTTTAAAATGTTAGTTCACTCATCTGCTGAATAGAGAAGCCCTTTTTTTTGAAAAACTGGAAATGCTTTTGGAAATGAGACTGGAAACGTGGTTTTGATTTTAATATGCTTGATTAAACTGAGTTGAATCATTGCTTTAATTTTCAGTTGAAATTTGTAAGAGGTTTGATTGCTTTTCTTTTTATTTATTTATTCTGGTTTTGGTTTTGAAAAAATAAAGATGAAGAAGAAATGAAAGAATAGTCGTAGAGATGTTTATATATAGCCTTGTTTTATTATTATTTTAAAAATGAAGAAAATAAATCAAATATGACCCTTGTTATTTGCATGACATAATTAGGCTTACACTTTTCTTTTTACATCCATTCATGATTTTATATATTTTTAATTTATATTTTCTAATGGTTTTACATTTATTTATGTTTTTATATATTTTATACTTTTCCTTTTTATTTATATTTATATAACTTTAAAGAAAATGATATAAAATCTAATTATACTTTAATTAACAACCACATATTCTAGTTTTAAAATATAGAGTTTTTTTAATCCAATTTATTTTTAAGATATTTACTTTTGAATTTCAAATCCAAATTCTATTTACAATCTACTTATAAACAATAGTAATTTGAAAACACAAATTATATCTGTTTGAAAAGAAATTTTTTGCACATTTAAATAATTATAAATGTGATAACCCGGATTTTAGAATACCTGTAATTTGTAGATTAACTGAATTTAATTAGTGGAAATACTGATTAATAAGTTAAACAAATAATGCTGGTAATCAAGGTTGTCCTTCGTCCTCTCATTTTAGCTTCAACGGATTTCCCTCCCTTCTCCCTTACTTCCTGCCCTACTGTCCTTCCCCATCTCCCTCCCATTAACTCTCTCGTACCACCGTGCTCTACCCTTGTCAATCAAGTCGTGCTTCCCCTCTCTCGCATCGTCTCTACCCTATCATCCTTAACCTCTCCTCCTTCCACTCATGTTCCATCCAACCTTACGACCTCTGTGCCTTCTTCCTCCAATATCCACTCTACTTTCTCGCCTGATCATCCCTCTCATGTCCCCCCGACCCCCTCCCCCTTCCTCTTCTTCCTACTCTTTCTACATCTCCCTCTTCTCAGGTTGTTCCCCCTCCTTTAGCGCAGTGTGAACGGAAATGGACTTCTCTCTTCAAGCGTAAACCCAAGAACGCTGGGAAGTACATCCCCGTTGACATGCTACCTGTGTATGAGAATCAAGTGTTAGTGCCGCCTCCTGAATTTCTAGCGGCAGGTGACGTGTTATGGAATGATTCTGTCGTTGGTTTCTTCTTGGATAGGCCATTATCCTACACTGCTGTTGTTCAGAAGCTTAAAAATGTATGGAAACTGAAAGGCTCAGTAACTGTCAAATCTGATGGTACCATATTCTTATTCAACTTTTCTTGTGCTGATGACAGGGATAAAATATTATAGAGTGACCCTATAATTATGAATAATAAGCTTTTCATCATTAAACAGTATGATGCTGGTGTTAGTAATGTTACTGGAACAGTCACTGCTGTTCCAGTATGGGTTCACTTGTACAATCTTCCCATTTATGCTTGGTCGCCTCTGGGCATAAATTGGCTTTGTAGCCATTTGGGTAAACTGCTATATATGGACGAGATGACTGAAAGGCAGGAAAGGTTGAGTTATGCTAAATGCTTGATTGAAGTCAGACCAAATAGAGAGTTAGTTGAAGAATTTATGGTCAAATTGGTTGAGGGTGGTCATCAGAAAATCACAGTTCAATATCTTTGGAGACCACGTGTTTGTGTTGAATGTAGGATCTTTGGACATACAACAGCTGGATGTGATAAGAAGGAAGGAACGATAGGTAATAATATAGTAAATTGTACTGAAAGCAGAGAGGAAGGTGATGATGCTAAAGTGACCAAGTAATTTCGTCAAAAAGAAAAACCCCTAAGGCAACAAGTCATCAGAAAATGGCAGCAAGTTAAAGGTAAAGAAGTAGGTTCTACGGGGAGGAAAGGTAGTATGGAACAAGCAGGATTAGTGAAAACAGATGAAGTTAATAAAGATGTAGTTGAAAATTTTGATGTAGATGGAAATATAAAGGAAGGGGAAATTAATGTTCAGGAAAAAGATAAATCATGCATAGGAGTTTTGACACAAGTGGTAGGTAAAGAGAGTGGATTTATAAATAGTAAAACTAATACTGACATTGTGGAGAATGTATTAAGAGATAAGCAAGATGATGCTGAAGTAAGTGATTGCAATGAAAACAATCTGGCTGTATTCAATAAATTTGACGTACTACAAAATTTAGATGAGGCGAATACTTTTACTGAAGAACCTCAACAAAGTCTGAAGATGGATGGATTAAGTGAGGTTGTCATAAGTACCGAGGCAGATCAAACTAATATTCAAGCTGAGGTCCAAACAATGCAGTATAAAACATCACATAGAGAAGCAAACATTGAGAAAAATGACAACTCTCAACACATGCTTGAAAATGAATATAAAACTGAAGTTCAAACTGTAAACAACAAAGTGGAAGAAAATAGTTGCATCACTGAGAATAGTAAACTTCTTATGGAGCTCAGCACTAGTGGATTGAAGAACAAAAAGGGTAAAAGGAAGAAAGTTGTTCAAAAAGATGCTGAATGCAAACAAGACAACATGTACATAGTGCACAACCATGCACAGCTGAAACTGTTTCAGTTAACATCATTAACTCTGCCCTCCCTTGTGATAATATTTCTCCCAATAAACCTTATTCCAACATCTTGCCTCCTTTAGCCTACAAATCTCCACCCAACCTTCAAACCTCACCTCTTCCCACAACTCCTCTTACTTCAGATCTGTCAAATTGTAATGCTACCATATTGAATAGTATTAACAAATCCCAAAAAGATAGTACTCCTAGCTTCTTGAACTCTTCTCAAGCAGTGACTAGAAGTATGAAGATTGAAATGCTTAATGCTAGAGCTCCCCAATGATGACGAATATAGGAGCATGGAATATTCATGGAGGTCACCACGTTATCAAACTTGATCAATGTCGACAACTTATCAGCAAGTATCAATTATCGATCCTTGCTATTCTTGAAACCAAATTAAACCTTGCATTGACTATAAAAGCAGCAAATTATGTAAAATCTGACTGGAGCTTCATCCATAACCTGAATGAAGCACCATATGATAGAATCTTGATTCTTTTCAATCCCATTCTCGTCCAATTAACTACCATACTCTCCTCTCCCCAGCTTATTCACTGCCTTGCTCACATCCCCTCTGACAATACAAACTTCTATGTCACCTTTGTTTATGCCTTCAACTCTGTTGTGGCACGTTCATCATTTCATTCTTTTATCCCTGCTCTGAGACAGTCAACCCACCCTTGGTTGATCTCTGGTGATTTTAATTGCTGCATCAAACTCTCTAACCGTGTTGGAGGCAACCCACTATCTCGTAATGAAATCCAACCTCTTGCTGACACTATTCAACAAGCTGATCTCGTCCCCATTAAATCGGTAGGATTGCCGTTTTCTTGGAATAATAAAAGGAAGTATGGTAATAGAACCTATTCAAGAATTGATCACTCCTTCTCGAACCAATCTGCTCATGACAAATGGCCATTTATTTACACTCTTCTTCCTCCTCCTCTTCTATCTGACCACTCTCCTCAAATTATTCATCTTCATGAAGCTGGCAAGAGAGGAAAAACTAATTTTAAATTTTTTAACACTTGGGTGCTTGAACCTGATTTTAAAGCAATTGTATTATCCTCATGGAGTAAAGCTAAGTATGGTAATCACTTATATATTTTGCAGGAAAAAATCAAGGACATGAAAGAAGTCTTGAGGGAATGGTCGTTTAAGAGATATGGTAAAGGAGCTAAACTGAGCACAATCATTGAGGCTGAACTTGTCACGGTTCAAACTGCAATGATGAATAACGCTGCTGATGATAGCCTTGTAACAACTGAGAGTATGCTGTCCCGGAAGTACTTTGAAGCTCTTGCCAAAGAAAGTGATATGATTCGCCAAAAGTCCAGAATAAAATGGAGAGATGATGGAGATAGGAATAGTTCTTATTTCCATGCAAGTCTCAAAAATAAGCAGCGACGTGAGAACATTGCGTCTATCCATGATAGAAATGGTGACCTTCAAACTACTGATGATGAAGTTAAGGCCGCCTTCGTCCAATATTTCTCTTCTCTTTATGGCAATGATGCCAACTTCTCCCCCCGTATTGATAACATTCCCCATGACATTCTTCCTAGATTACCTGCTGCTGCTCATGATGCTTTATGCAATGAGGTTACTCAAGATGAAATAGAAAAGGCAATGTTCTCTCTCAATGTCAACTCGTGTGGTGGTCCCGATGGCTTAAATGCTAAATTCTACACTTGTTGTTGGTCTATTGTCAAGACTGATGTGTGCAATGCTATCAAACAGTTCTTTATGAAAGCCAAAATCTACAGATCCTATAATTACACCAATATTGCTTTGATTCCGAAGATTAATAATGCTCATAATGTGAAAGACTTTCGCCCTATCTCTTGTTGCAACACCATATATAAATGCATCTCCAAAATCATTGCAACAAGACTCAGGGATGTGCTTCCTTCCATCATATCCAATAACCAAGCTGCCTACTTACCTGGTAGAAATATCCTTGATCACATCTTGCTTTCTCATGAACTTCTTAAAGGGTACAATAGAAGGCAGTCTTCTCCTAAAGCTATGATGAAGCTTGACATCATGAAGGCTTTTGATTGGTACAATGGGATAGTATAGTGAGAATTATGGGTTACATGAACTTCCCGCCGCACTTTATAACGTGGATCTATGTATGTATCTCTACTTCAACCTATTCTGTCGTTATTAATGTTGAAAATGCTGGTTTTTTTGGTGGTAAGCAAGGTATAAGGCAAGGGGACCCAATCTCTGCGTACGTTTTTATTATGATTATGGAATTACTAACAGGAATGATCAATAAACTTATAACACAAGGTGGCTTTAAACTTCATCATGCTTGTAAAGACCCCCAAATCTCCTCTCTCATGTTCGCTGATGATTTAGTCATATTTTGTTCTCCAGACATAAACACAGTTAAGAATATTATGCAAACCCTTGAACAGTTTTACGTCATGACTGGTTTAAAGGTTAATTTTCTCAAATCTGATATTAAAGTTGTTGGAGGTAGTTTACAACTCATGGCTGATATTTCTCATATCACTGGTCTCTCCCCAAACCTCAATACTATATCCTACTTAGGGCTTCCCCCTGCTTCCTCTAGGATTACAACCATGCAATGCCTTCCTTTGTTTCAGAAAATTACTGCAAGATTAGACTGCTGGACTGCTAGGAAGCTTAGTCAAGCTGGAAGGCTCACTTTGATCAAGTCAGTGCTCTTTGCAATGCAAGTGTACTGGGCAAGGTCCTTTGTTCTTCCTTTTAAACTTGTTAAAATGATTCGCAGTGCATTTATGAACTTTCTTTGGATGGGAAAGACTTCAGGTAGATTTCTAGCTCCAATTAAATTCTCCAGAGTGGAATGTCCAATGAATAAAGGTGGGCTTGGTTTATTCAATATTTCTCAATGGAACCAAGCTGCTTTTGCAAATCACATTGATACTTTCTTCAACTGTCCCATCAGTCTCTGGGCTAATTGGTCTCGTAGAAATATTATCAAAGGAAGAAGCCTTTGGAATATGCACAAGCCTCAGAATCTCAGCTGGACCTGGCAGTGTATCTTTAGACTCAAGGAGGCTTTTCTTCCTATCATATGTATGAACACTAGCCCTAGTTATAACACTTCATTTTGGGATGATCCATGGATTGAAAAGGGCCTGATTCTTAGAAGGCAATTAACTCACAGTGAATTAATGCAATCTGGTATCCACCCCAAGCTAAGGTCAAGGATGTACTACATGACAACATAAGCTTTAGATTATTTTCCTCTAATCCCAGAATTCAGCATTTCTGGAGCAGGATCAGACACTTTGTTCCTCTCAATATGTCTTCTGTTGAACTTGTATGGGGAGAGAAAAAAGGTAAATTCAAAATTGGGGTAGCCTATGAGTTTTTTAAGAAGAACAGCAATCTGCCAGAATGGAAGTGGTGGAAGCGCACATGGAATAAGGACTGTAGCATGCGTGAGAATTTATTGTTGTGGAAAGTTCCGCAACGTGCCATTCTCACTAAAGCCAAACTCGTTGCCATGGGTATGAATGTTAACATAGACTGTACTTACTGTCTTGATCAACCTGAAACTATTGAGCATCTGTTCTTTGAATGCCGTGTTATCAAAGTGATTTGGATTGCTGTGAAGAGCAAGTTATTGAGTAATAATGTTGCTAGCAGTAATATGGATGAGTGGAACCACATCTATTCTAACACTGGCTGCAATCTAGTTTTGAAGAGGGTATCTATTGCGGTGTTGAAGAGCTTCATCATGGCTGTCTGGACTGAACGTAATGTTAAGGTATTTGATCTTGTTAATTCGAAGACCAGTTCCATGCTTCAGCAGTGGATTATGCATCATATAAAATGTGACTTGGGTATGTTGCAGTTCTCTTTTGACCCAGGAATTCTTCAATCTTTTACTAGCAAATCTTCTTGGCTCCGTGTTGTATTTGTATTTTTTTTGTGCTTGTTTCCTGTTGTGATTGTGGCACATTGTTCTCCTTTATTTTTCTTTTGTTTTTCTAGTTGTAAGTTGTTCTTTGGTGCCGCAATAAAATGGTCGGGGACCATCTAACCCCGTCGGCCTTGCCAAAAAAAAAATGCTGGTAATGAAAGTATATATCTGAAAAAGTATTGGTTTAATAATCTTTCTAGTATAATTAATTATTGGCGAAAATTGATGTTTTCAAACAAATAATAATACATAGATATAAATAGATTTTTATAGGAATAGAATTGTTATTTTTTTTAAATTTTCAAGTAGTTATATAAGTATATATGTATAACTTGATTTGTAAATTAGATTTTAGAATTTAATTTGAATTTTAATTCGAATTTAAAGTTTTGAAATTCAAGGGATGGATATTTTGAAATATTAGGATTTAAAGATATTTGAATAAGCTTTTATTCATAATTTGTTTTATTACATTCTCTTTACTTAAGAAATTCACATATATATTAAGAATAAACAAATTAATTGAAACCTTTATTAAGATTTAAAATAAAAAGAAAACAATATTAAGACAAGTGTTCTTATATTAAAACTCATGTGTTAACTAATGAATAAAGGTTTATGACAAGTGTTTGTTTTATTTACAAGTGGCAATTAAATGTAATTTTCTTTTGGTTTAGAATTTATAGAAAAGAAGGAAATTTAAAAAAAAAAACAAATCTCATGTTTTCAACTAAGAAATCAGAATCTATCTCATGTTTTCAACTAATAAATATAAAAGCAAATCAGGAAAATGAAATTCTTTTACCTGTAATTAAGAAGAGTGCTGATCAAAACAGTTTCAGTTTGAAGACCAAACAACCTGAAGCTGGTCAAAAACATGAACAAAAACTGAATCAACATGCAATTCATTTCAAATCTAGAAACAAGAAACTTAAGCTAAACCAGGTCAAATAATGAATCAAAATCTGTCCAAGTTTCATCCTGAAAGCATGCAAATTTTAAAGCATCAGGTTACAAGCAAAACTCTCTGTTTTCAAACCTTTCAAGGTGAGCAAACTCTTGAATTCTTTTTATTTTGGCTTGCATGTGATGATCATTGATGAATAAATATAAATTATGGATTGTATGTGTGTATATATGAAGATATGTGCAGGTATGTACCTATGTACTAATCTGTTCAAAAGTTTCAGGTTTCAAAACCTGTCCTAAATTAAAAAAAAAACAAATCTCATCCTTTGATTTAATTTAGTTGTAGTTCAAACATAAGATGTTTACAGTAGTAAGATCTAAATTATAAAATTTATTTCTAAGAGAAATTTAGTTAAGTTTTCTGGAAATATAAAACATACTGTAAGAAACCAAGGTAGACAAAGAAATTCAACTTTGATAATTTATTATCTCAAGTATAAAATCTGATTTGATTTCCAAAATAGTGAATTTTGAAAATAAGATCCTGATTTTTAAGTCGGTAGTTTATGTGAATTCTCGAGTTGAATGGAGGAAGGTTTTCGAACCATTTCTGCTGATCGCGTAACTGAAAAATCTCAGGCTTGATATGGGAGGAGGATGATGTGACGAGGATTGTAGGAAAAATGATCAATGATCTTTTTTTTAATTATGGAAGTGGATTGAAGGCAAAATAGGGTTTAAAGACCCAGTTGAGTCGATGAACTTTTGGGGAAAAATTCGTCAGCATTGGGACACGAGGGGTGATCGGTCAAAGGGGGAAAGGAGGAGGAGGCGTTGGCGAGGCTCTGGATAAAGCGGCGTGGTCGAAGCCTTCCGGAGGTGGTCGAATGGAGGGGGGTTTTCTGGCAATCTATGATTCTAGTTTTTGTTCAACTTGCCAAAATTTGAATTCATCGTCGTTAATGGGATTTGGGTGGTCGAGATGTTAGGATCGGTCGTTGATGACTTGTTGACGTTAACGTGGTTGATCGGCGGCGGCTTGGGTGTCAGTACATGTGCACGGTGCACATTCATTTGTCTGGGTTATTAAGTTTGGGAAGATGAAGAGATACTCTAAGTAGTGCTCAAGAAACACAGTGTTCGGCTCGAAGCGAATTCATCTGATAATGTTTTGGGTTAAGCTTTGAAAAAAAAAACAGAAGAGGTGGCTTGAGTAACTCGAAGAGATGTGGGATTTCGCTGTTTTCATGGGTTCTGATTTTTGTGGGCCGGGAAAGTAGTGGGCCGGTTGGTTAAGTATTTGATTATTTTTAAGGAATAAAAGATAGTCAAGGTAAGGGAAGTGGAAGAACAGAAAAAAAGAAGTGTTTCAAACCACTTAGTTGGTTAATTTAGTTAGTTTGGGTTTTAGATTTGACTCGAATATTTTAGTTACCAATGAAGTTAAAGGTTTTAAAGTTAAAAATTATAAGTTAATTAATTAATTTTATTTCTATATGGTCTCAGAGGAGATTTAATAATTATTAAATAGTTAACTAAGATAATGGTTTATCTTAAATTAAATAGGGTCTGGATTTTGATGGATAAATTAATCAATGTAAGTACTTAAAAGTCATTAATTAATAAAAGGTTTATTAATTAACATAATTTAATTAAGAATGATTAAATAGAGTGATTAAATAAGGAAAATTACTTAAAATAATGAATTAAAGGATGTATAAATTAAGGAGATAAATCAAGGGTTAGTTAATTAATGAAGAAAATTAAGTAGAAGATAATTAATCAATGTAAGAAATTATAGAAGAATTAATTCGAGTAATTAACTATGGATCAATGTGTATGGGTAAGGTTAATTAATTTGTGTAATTAGTAACGTTAAAGTGTTTAATACTAGTTAAGAAATTAAATTAAATTAATTAAGAGTAAACATTTGATGTTGAGTGAAATATAATTACTTAAGGTAATTAATGAGGTATAATTACTTAGAGAAGTAATTAATGGCTAATTACTGGATGTAATTAGTTCAAGAAAATTATTTGATGGGAAGTAATTAAAGGATAATTGAATTAAGTGATAATTACTCTATGTAATTAGAAAAAAATTAATTAATAATTAATCAAGGGGATTGGTTTAATTGATGGAGAAATTAAGAAAGATAATTTCTGAGTGTGATTAATCAAGGTTGATTAATAAATGTAATTAAATTATGAGTTAATTATTAAATGAAATTTAAGAATAATTAACTAATGAAAGTTATTAGAGGATCATTAATTAATGTAATTATTAGAAGTGATAAATCTTGCTTATCAATGATTGAATGATGATGAATATTTTAAATTGGTTGATATCCCTGATATGATTTGCTTTGTGATATGCTATGTTAGATGGACGGTGATAATATGATTATTCGTCAATTATGAATTGGTATGTAAAAAGGATATCTGATAATGAAGGTTGAGTAGTATTTAATTGAATAATTTGGATTCAGATGAAATTGGATTCGAAGAGACCGAAGTCGGGTATTAATAAGTATCCAAAACCACTTCGATTCTTTATAATTTGGTATGCGAAATCAATAGAATGAAATGGAATGATTAAAGTGATTGGACCATTTAATCTAAGTTATGATACTTAGAAATTGATGTGTGATGTAAGTAATGTCTATAATGACCTGTAAAGTTGTAAATTGATACAAGTTACCCCGAGTTACCCCGGGTTTATTTAAATTGTATGCTTGTGAATTACATGTTAGATGGGTTTACTCACACTGGTTTCCAGCCTGACCCGGGTGTTACTTTGATGTAATGCTCAGGTCAGACCGAGTATTACAGATTTTCAGGTAAGGACGTTCTGGAGCTCAGGAGGCAGGCTGGATGGCAGGGACGTATGGAGAGTTTACACTATAGTATTCTTTATGTCCGAGACATAATATAAATTGTATCCGTCTAATGTTGTATAAAATTGTTGTAACTCTGAAATATCGATGTAAATTGATAGATACAATTTTCTTTGGTATAACTATTATTATTGATATTATATTTTATCTGCTACGAATGTGAGGTTTCTGTGACTAGTTTCTGTTTCTTCTTCTTTCTCTTTTCTTCTTTTCTCTAACTATCTGGAAATTTCGGGATCGAAATTTTTAGGTCGTTACATTTGGTATCAGAGCGGAGGGTTAAGCGAGAACCTTGGCTCTGTTGGGGATTACTCATTAGGGATAGGGTAAGTGGTACCCTATAATGAGTTGAGTGTGTAAATATGAGAGAGTGTACTTGTTATTTTCTTATATAAAGGTTTTTAAATGATTTCAAAAGTAAATGAATCTTATATAAGAAATAGATTATCTATTATATTAAGAAAATTGGTTGTAGTATTAATTAAACTAAAAGTAATAGTAAGAATTAAGTGGTAATAGAATTACAACCAAATTGAAAATTAAATTAAAGACAAGTTTGAAATGGATTCAAACTGGAATTAAATCTTGAAATTGGGGAAGGGTTCAGGATAATCAATTAATTTATGTAATTAATTAAACTTTATTTAATGAGATTAATTAATGGATAATAATTGGAAATGATAAATAAAGAGGGAGTTACTTGATAAAGTAACTGGAGATAAGTAATTTAAGGGACAATTACTTAATAGAGGTAATTAAGAAATAAGTTAATTACCAAATGTGATTAATTGGAATTAATTAATGATTCTAATTAATTTAAAGAAATAACATATAATATAATTAATGCATTTGAATGAAATGGTCATATTTCAAACAAAAGTTGTTTGAAAATTTAAAGGGATTTTGTTTTGAATTAAAACCAAAGGTGGTTTAAATTTTATAATTTGGCTTGGTGGGCCAAGAAGTAAAATGTATCTATGAGCATGGATTGAAATAAACTCTAAGGTTGAGTTTTAAATTTGGAATGAGATATGATACCCAAAGTAATAAGTTTTTGAACGTAATAAGTAGGAAGATTATTAATGTGAAGTTTAGAATTTGAAATGGAAGTTCAAACTGGGTAAGGTTGACTGGATTAAGTGAATTGAGTTTAACTTGGGAAAGGTTAAATAAGTTGAAATGATCAACCTGATTTGGAAATTTCAAGATGAAATTAAGATTTAACTTAGGAAGTTAAATGATTGATTATATTTGAGAGTTGAGTGATCTCAAATTTAGGTTTGAGATCCGAAAATTGAAAATGGATGGACGTTTTGAAATAATTGGATGATATCATCCTATTGTTATTAATAATCTTTAAAATGTGAATTGGATTTTTTTAAATGAATGAGGAATGGAGTATGGTAATCCATTGTGGGGATAAAAAGGTAAATTGATTTAAAGGAAATAAATCAACATTTGAAGTATTAACTCGAATTTATATAATTCGAGATGGTTTAAATTTAAAATTTGAAGTTAGTCCAAATTGATTTGAATAATTTGGAATGGTAATTAAAGTTGAATAGTTTTAAATTCAAATAGAATTTGAATTGAATTTGGAAGGAAATTAAGCATAATTCAACTTGATTTGGAAATTGAGTTTGAAAATTGAGATAAATTCAAACCTGGAGATGAAATGAATTGAAATTGGAACTAGTTCAATTTGAATTTATTTAAATTAGTAGAATTTGAGATTAAGGTTGAATAAAGCTAAATTTGGAAAGAAACTATGGTTAATTCAACTTGAATTGGGGTTAAATCAATTTCAATAGAAATTGAAGTTATTTAAATTTGAATTGGGTCAATTTAAATGGAAATTGAATTTAAATTGAATTGATGAGAATGGGGATTGGGAAGTGAGCAATTTTGACTCTGAACTGTTTTTAATATAAATTGTTTTAATATAAACCTATTTTTCCAAGCTATTTATAATATATACAACCTTTCTTTTAAAAGCCAGACTATCTTATATTTGTTTTACAATTACTTTTGAAACTGTTTAACAAAATTTCCAACTGTTTTACAAAACTAATTACTATCTTAATATTATTTTGCAATTATCTAAAATTTCTATAATTATTTTAACTATTTTCTAGCTATTTTAAACCTATTTTACAAACTATTAATTATTTTCCAACTACTTATCTATTTTTAAATATTTCAAGCTATTTTCTAAATAAACTGGTCGGAGTTTAAACTGTTATTGGTTAAATACCCAATCGAGATAAGAATAGAGATGATAATCCTAATGGATTGAAGCAATTGTGAGTAACTGAATGAAAATCAAAGTGAATGTGAATAGAAATGGATTTGATTTGGCTAATAACAAATAAAGATAAATACGTAGGGTGTACGTATGTTATTCTATTCGCATAGTGATTTGATCCAGATTCAAGCACAGAATTTTGAGATAGTTATATCGATCCGAGTGGGATTTTTCGCTCGAATTTCGACGGCAAACCTGGATATGGATTGTTGTTTGGTTCTGGATATTCTCTATCATAGTTATGACTATGCAAGGAGAATAACGGTTTCTGATCAAGAAACCAGATCTGTGTCCGCACAAGGAAGTCGGGTGGACGATACTAGTTCGAAAATGAAATTGTGTGATCGAGTGAGCAATCAGATTGGTATAGCGTACGAATGATATGTGTTCATCATACGGATTTGAATGAAAATTATATTGAAAAGAGTAATCCAATTTGAATATTTGATTTTGAGTAAACAAAGTTAAATATCTTTGTTTTATAAAATAAAACTCCCCTTGTTGAATCTTTTGCCAGAAGAAAAGGATTTTGAAAGTGTTTGAAGTATAAAAGGAGTTTTATACAAGTTTGAAAATGATCCAAAATTTTGAAAATTATATATATATCTATATCTATATATATATGTATAAAGGATCTTATGAGGATTTTGGAAAAAGGTTTTGGGAACCTATGGATTTCGAAAGGCTTTTGATTTTTGGGTAAAATCAATATTGAATTTGGAAAGCCTAGTTTGAGAATTATCGATTTTGAGATAATCGTTTGAGTAAAGGAGCTTTGTATGAGATCATACTAGGTGTATGATTTGAAGATACTATATGTGTAAAGTATAAAATATTTTGATGCTGGCTCTGGGAAAAAAGGCGCTCCCTTGAAATGAACTTCTTAGGAGTACCACCGGGTGGTGCTGCCTTGAGCCCCAAGGGGGGTTCTAAAGTTGATCCTGTGAGGAGTCCGGACAAAACTAGTTCCTGGGGATTATGAGTAGAGTATACCATAGCGGAAGTCGTGTGTGTCGCTGAGAGCCAAGGTCTACGTTTGATTTTATATCGGTAGACTGCGACCTTGGTATAACATAGCGAAAGTCGTGTGTGCCGCTGAGAGCCAACAGTCTGCGTTTGATTTTATATCGGTAGACTGCGATCTATGTAGGAGTGAAGAAGTTTCATTTCAACAGCGAAAATCAGAGGCCGCTGAGAGCCTGCAGTTACATGGACTTTTGCTACGATGGCAACGTAACCCTGGGTGTAACTGTGATTTGTTGCGTGGGAATCCATGGCGTAATCAAGAGGCCGCTGAGAGCCTGCAGTTACATAGACTTTTGCTGCGACGACAACGTAACCTGGATGTAACTGTGACCATGGATGGGGGTGATGATTTTCAGAGCATTCTCACCAAAGATATATCCTCTATTTTCAAAAACTGTTTTCAATATTTCAATAAAAAAATTTCCAAAGTATTTTCATTGGAAGTTGAAAACGAGTCTGCTAAGTACTTATAGGTTTTCAGTCGTACGCCTGATCAACGTATGACCGAATTTCTGTGAGAACAAGGATGGACTGGTTAAAACATCGAGTTATAAAAAGTATTTTTACAAAACTATTTTATGATATTTTAAATTCTGGTTTCGTTCCTTTTCGAGGACGAAAAGATTCAAAGGGGAGAGGAATGTGATAATCCGGATTTTAGAATACCTGTAATTTGTAGATTAACTGAATTTAATTAATGGAAATACTGATTAATAAGTTAAACAAATAATGGTGGTAATGAAAGTATATATCTGAAAAAGTATTGGTTTAATAATCTTTCTAGTATAATTAATTATTGGCAAAAATTGATGTTTTCAAACAAATAATAATACATAGATATAAATAGATTTTTATAGGAATAGAATTGTTATTTTTTTTTTAAATTTTCAAGTAGTTATATAAGTATATATGTATAACTTGATTTGTAAACTGGATTTTAGAATTTAATTTGAATTTGAATTTAAAGTTTTGAAATTCAAGGGATGGATATTTTGAAATATTTGGATTTAAAGATATTTGAATAAGCTTTTATTCATAATTTGTTTTATTACATTCTCTTTACTTAAGAAATTCACATATATATATTAAGAATAAACAAATTAATTGAAACCTTTATTAAGATTTAAAATAAAAAGAAAACAATGTTAAGACAAGTGTTCTTATATTAAAACTTAATATAACATGTGTTAACTAATGAATAAAGGTTTATGACAAGTGTTAGTTTTATTTAAAAGTGGCAATTAAATGTAATTTTCTTTTGGTTTAGAATTATAGAAAAGAAGGAAATTTATATATAAAAAAAAATCTCATGTTTTCAACTAAGAAATCAGAATCTATCTCATGTTTTCAACTAAGAAATACAAAAGCAAATCAGGAAAATGAGATTCTTTTACCTGTAATTAAGAAGAGTGCTGATCAAAACATTTTCAGTTTGAAGATCAAACAACCTGAAGCTGATCAAAAACATGAACAAAAACTGAATCAACATGCAATTCATTTCAAATCTGGAAACAAGAAACTTAAGCTAAACCAGGTCAAATAAAGAATCAAAATATGTCCAAGTTTCATCCTGAAAGCATGCAAGTTTTAAAGCATCAGGTTACAGGCAAAACTCTCTGTTTTCAAACCTTTCAAGGTGAGCAAACTCTTGAATTCTTTTTATGTTGGTTTGCATGTGATGATCATTGATGAATAAATATAAATTATGGATTGTATGTGTGTGTATATATGAAGATATGTGCAGGTATGTACCTATGTACTAATCTGTTCAAAAGTTTCAGGTTTCAAAACCTGTCCTAATTGAAAAAAAAAAATCTCATCTTTGATTTAATTTAGTTGTTGTTCAAACATAAGATGTTTAGAGTAGTAAGATCTAAATTATAAAATTTATTTCTAAGAGAAATTTAGTTAAGTTTTCTGGAAATATAAAACATACTGTAAGAAACCAAGGTAGACAAAGAAATTCAACTTTGATAATTTATTATCTCAAGTATAAAATCTGATTTGATTTCCAAAATAGTGAATTTTGAAAATAAGATCCTGATTTTTAAGTCAGTAGTTTATGTGAATTCTCGAGTTGAATGGAGGAAGGTTTTCGAACCATTTCTGCTGATCGCGTAACTGAAAAATCTTAGGCTTGATATGGGAGGAGGATGATGTGACGAGGATTGTAGGAAAAATGATCAATGATATTTTTTTTAATTATGGAAGTGGATTGAAGGCAAAATAAGGTTTAATGACCCAGTTGAGTCGATGAACTTTTGGGGGAAAATTCGTCAGCATTGGGACACGAGGGGTGATCGGTCAAAGGGGGAAAGGAGGAGGAGGCGTTGGCGAGGCTCTGGATAAAGCGACGTGGTCGAAGCCTTCCGGAGGTGGCCGAATGGAGGGGGGTTTTCTGGCAATCTATGATTCTAGTTTTTGTTCAACTTGCCAAAATTTGAATTCATCGTCGTTAATGGGATTTGGGTGGTCGAGATGTTAGGATCGGTCGTTGATGACTTGTTGACGTTAACGTGGTTGATCGGCGGGGGCTTGGGCGTCAGTACATGTGCACGGTGCACATTCATTTGTCTGGGTTATTAAGTTTGGGAAGATGAAGAGATACTCGAAGTAGTGCTCAAGAAACACAGTATTCGGCTCGAAGCGAATTCATCTGATAATGTTTTGGGTTAAGCTTTGAAGAAAAAAACCAGAAGAGGTGGCTTGAGTAACTCGAAGAGATATGGGATTTCGCTGTTTTCATGGGTTCTGATTTTTGGTGGGCCGGGAAAGTAGTGGGCCGGTTGGTTAAGTATTTGATTATTTTTAAGGAATAAAAGATAGTCAAGGTAAGGGAAGTGGAAGAACAGAAAAAAAGAAGTGTTTCAAACCACTTAGTTGGTTAATTTAGTTAGTTTGGGTTTGAGATTTGACCCGAATATTTTAGTTACCAATGAAGTTAAAGGTTTTAAAGTTAAAAATTATAAGTTAATTATTTAATTTTATTTCTATTTGGTCTCAGGGGAGATTTAATAATTATTAAATAGTTAACTAAGATAATGGTTTATCTTAAATTAAATAGGGTCTGGATTTTGATGGATAAACTAATCAATGTAAGTACTTAAAAGTCATTAATTAATAAAAGGTTTATTAATTAACATAATTTAATTAAGAATGATTAATAGAGTGATTAAATAAGGAAAATTACTTAAAATAATGAATTAAAGGATGTATAAATTAAGGAGATAAATCAAGGGTTAGTTAATTAATGAAGAAAATTAAGTAGAAGATAATTAATCAATGTAAGAAATTATAAAAGAATTAATTCGAGTAATTAACTATGGATCAATGTGATTAATGTGTATGGGTAAGGTTAATTAATTTGTGTAATTAGTTAAGTTAAAGTGGTTAATACTAGTTAAGAAATTTAATTTAATTAATTAAGAGTAAACATTTGATGTTGAGTTAAATATAATTACTTAAGGTAATTAATGAGGTATAATTACTTAGAGAAGTAATTAATGGCTAATTACTGGATGTAATTAGTTAAAGAAAATTATTTGATGGGAAGTAATTAAAGGATAATTGAATTAAGTGATAATTACTCTGTGTAATTAGAAAAAATTTAATTAATAATTAATCAAGGGGATTGGTTTAATTGATGGAGAAATTAAGAAAGATAATTTCTGAGTGTGATTAATCAAGGTTGATTAATAAATGTAACTAAATTATGAGTTAATTATTAAATGAAATTTAAGAATAATTAATTAATGAAAGTTATTAGAGGATCATTAATTAATGTAATTATTAGAAGTGATAAATCTTGCTTATCAATGATTGAATGATGATGAATATTTTAAATTGGTTGATATCCCTCATATGAGTTTCTTTGTGATATGCTATGTTAGATGGACGGTGATAATATGATTATTTGTCAATTATGAATTGGTATGTAAAATGGATATCTGATAATCAAGGTTGAGTAGTATTTAATTGAATAATTTGGATTCAGATGAAATTGGATTCGAAGAGACCAAAGTCGGGTATTAATAAGTATCCAAAACCACTTCGATTCTTTATAATTTGGTGTGCGAAATCAATAGAATGAAATGGAATGATTAAAGTGATTGGACCATTTAATCTAATTTATGATACTTAGAAATTGATGTGTGATGTAAGTAATGTCTATAATGACCTGTAAAGTTGTAAATTGATACAAGTTACCCCGAGTTACCCCGGGTTTATTTAAATTGTATGCTTGTGAATTACATGTTAGATGGGTTTACTCACGCTGGTTTCCAGCCTGACCCGGGTTTTACTTTGATGTAATGCTCGGGTCAGACCGAGTATTACAGATTTTCAGGTAAGGATGTTCTGGAGCTCAGGAGGCGGGCTGGATGGCAGGGACGTATGGAGAGTTTACACTGTAGTATTGTTTATGTCCGAGACATAATATAAATTGTATCTGTCCAATGTTGTATAAAATTGTTGTAACTCTGAAATACCGATGTAAATTGATAGATACAATTTTCTTTGGTATAACTATTATTATTGATATTATATTTTATCCGCTACGAATGTGAGGTTTCTGTGACTAGTTTCTGTTTCTTCTTCTTTCTCTTTTCTTCTTTTCACTAACTATCTGAAAATTTCGGGATCAAAATTTTCGGGTCGTTACAATAAAAGAAGATTATCAAATAAATATTTATATCCAGATATTTTCTTAATTATCAGAATTTATTTGTTCAGTTTACAAATTAGTATTTTTAATGAATTTAATCCTGTTAATTACCAATTAATAGATGTCCAAAAATCTAGGTTATTACATTCCTCTCCCCTTTAGAAATTTTCTTCCCCGAAAAGGAACGAAGCAAGAATTTTATTACAATGTTTACTATTAGTTAAATTACTCTTAAACATCTTTAATCCTTAACTCTTTTTATTTAAATTTTTTAAAACACTTTAAAATCTACATAATATTATCGAAATAGCTTTATAAAAATACTTTTTATAACTCAATGTCTCAATAAGTCCATCCTTGCTTTCATAGAAATTCGGTCATAAACTGATCAGATGTAGGATTGAACATCTATAAGTACTTAGTAGACCCGTTTTCAACATCCAGTGAAAATACTTGTAACGACCCGTAAATAATGTTAATTAAATTAGTCGTATTTATAAGATTTTGGAATTAAATTATGAAGAAATATCATTGTTATAATTGGTAACGAAGTAAATGTTAATAATTAACCTATGAAATATTACAATTGTTGTAATAGACTTAATTATAAAAAAATTGAATTTAATAAACCTTATTCATTTGGAACCTTGTTTATTGATATGGAAAAGTATAATAAATAAGTTATTACAGGAGTTTGAAATTTAAATAGAATTCTAATGAATGAATAGGGGAAAGGATTATACAGGTGTATAATTTAATATGAGAAAAGGAAAGTATTTAATTGATTATGTAATAAAAACATTGTAACGGTAATTGGAATAAATTAAGGAATATGTTAGTATAAGTTAATTATTAATAACTTGAAAGGAAATCCAACCAATTCAAGTTAAAAGTTACACTTGGTTATAAATATAATATAAGAGAACTAATAAATTTTGGAATAGTTTGTAATAAATGTTAATTGAGTAAAACCAGTGTTATGTAAGTAATTACAATATTGGGGTGTAATTAATTAACCTCTAAAAGTGTAATTAAGAGTTAAGGACAATATTTATTGTACGTTACTTATTTGGTTAGGGTGTTAAGTTAATTTGTAATAAATTTCAATTAATTTACTAAATGGTCGTTATTGATTATGAGCGTTACTTTAATGATTTGGATTAATTGAGAAATTAATACGAGAAGTATGTAAAGTAATAACTAAAAAGGAAATACGTATAAATTGATTATAACCTAAACTTAAGTGTAAGTTAAAGGTTGAAATTGAATCTAATCCATTTAATTGGAAACTTATTTAAAAAATTGAATTTAATTTATAATAAAGAGGTTATTTTAAGAAATTGAAATAAATTCTATAATGGATGAATTAAGTTACTTTAAAATTGAGATGGAAATTGGTTTAAAGAATTATGAATTAATAGGTAAATCAAGATGATGAAGTTTATGAATTATAGAATTCGAATCTTTAATAGTGAGTTAATTTGTTTTATTTATAATAGTTGGATTTATTGACAATAAATGACATCAAATATTTAATTATTACGTTAAATTAAAAATTAAGTTGAAAATTGGGAAATATTTATGTAATAATTTTAAATCCAATGGTAAACCCTTTTATTTGAATTTATGAACGGAATAATTATGGGTAAATTCAATTTAATGGAAATTTTGGAAATTTATCTATAATTTTGAATTTTATGAAATTGAAGATCTCTATTGATTAATCTTTAATAAATTGACTTTTAAAAATTGTTAAATCATTGCAAATGTTTGAAAATTATAAAAGGGTAAAGATTGCAAAGTTTAGAATTTTTAACGCGAAATTTGATTTCGTTAATTTATTTTGAATTTATTTAATTATAATAAAAATAGCTATTTTGGTCACGGACTCGGATTTTGATGAAACCAGTTTCATCAGATCCGTAACAGTGAATTATTGTAGGGTTTCAATTTTCGTAGCGATCGGACTTGTCGTTTGATCGTACGAACGCGAAACGCCTTGAAATCGATTTAATTGAAATCAATTTGAAAATATTGATTTCAGCATAACTTCTTCATATGATGGAATTTGGACGTGAAACTTTTTCCATCGCGTTCAGAATATTTTTAAACACCTATTGTGATATATGGGTTGACCCAATTTCGTTCCGGAGTCGAAACGGGCTTTTCGGGTCAATTATCGTTCAACACGTTTGTTTATCGGATCCATCTACTCTATTTCTAACCTACCTATATAAACCCAGTTATTAACCCTAGCCTCCATCTATTTTCATTTGTTGTGCGTTCATTTCCTCAACTCTTTCTCTTCCTCAATGGATGCAAATCTTAGATCCAAACACAATTGCAAATCAAATCCAAAGTCACAAATTTAAAGTCCTCGGAAAAATTCCAAAAAGATATATGTTGATGCTCTCGACGAGCGAAATTCAATGCTGCTATCCGTTTTTCGATTGGAGTTTCTGTGTGTCCAGATCGGGGCAAACTAGTTTCAGCCGTTCGTAGTGTCTTGATCATCTTCGTCGGATCATCGGTTTGAGGGCATGAGACTGTGGAGAATGCCGAGGGGACCTCATCTATGTAGTTATTGCATCGAATCAACGGCTGGATCTCGTGCATAATTCGAACTAGGGTTAGAACATTTCGACAGTAGGAGCTATCGAGGCCATCTGGGAGGCCGCGTGGCATTCGCGAGGGGGCATGGTGGTTGGCAAGGCGTTCGGCATGACGACGAGGATGGCTACTTCGGCGACGAGCGAAGATAAGGTGGCGGCGCTTCTTCGATGTATGTCGCCATTTGTTTCTGGTAGGCTAGGGTTCGGCCTGCTTGTGGAAGAGATGGTGACATGGCTTTGAATATGGGTTAGTTTTATTTATTTTATTTTTGGATTTCAAACGTTTTATTCGAATAACTTCTTCATACGAAATCCGTTTCACCCGAGATTTTTTTGTTAGGATCGTAATAAAATTTCGAATTGGTTGACGCCGGTTTGAACGGATTTGGAGATTGTCAAAATTTTGGGTTTAAATTGGATTCAAATTCAATTTAAATTCAAAAGGTGAGTGTTTTAACCCACTCACAACTTTTAAAATTTCTTATGTTTGTTAAATTGATTTAAGATATGGGTAGAAATTTATTTATGACTATTTGGCATGTTTTATTTATCATCTCAGTTAAATCGCATTTATTTAATTTAACTGTAATTAATTTCATTATTGCATATAAATTGACATTTAAAATTTATTTATTTTCATATAAGCTGCTAGTTAAACAGTTATTAAATTTATTATTGAATATAAACTGTTAGTTAATACCTGTTATTTATTACCTGTTATATTTTATATGCTCTATATTGATGTTGTTTAAATTGGATGATGATTGTAATAAATGGTTGATGATTGATATTTGGATGAATGGATGCTATATTTTATATTTTATAAACTGCAAGTTATTATGCATTTTCATTTCATTCGGGATTGCGGTTTGAAATGATATACAACCGCAAATTTTTATTTTTAAATTGCGGATTGAAATGATAAATATCCCTATCACTTGACCATTGGATAGAAAATTATGTACAAGCACCGCGGTATATACATAAAATTATTTTTGAAATGATTTTATGGCTTGGATATGATACTGTTTAATAAATATTAAGTTTGGATATTATATAAATATATTTTATATATACTTATATAGTTAAATTTTTGAATTTAAGATATGTGTAAATCGGTTAAATAAAAATAAATAAGTTGAACCATGGATTTTGATTATTTATGTTAAATGGTTAAGTACATGTTTAAGATATCGTATGTATATATAGAGTTTTAATGATTTAAATCACTTAAGATTGGGAGGTAAATTGGAAATTTATTTGATGAAACTTATTTAAAAATTTCTCTCCATAAGTTGATGTAAAACTTATTTAAGCTTGGAAATCTTAAAGATACGATATTTATAACTGGATTTTTATTCTACATAAATTAAATGAATTTTCTAGTAGAAATAAATTAAAGGAAATATTTATTTGTTATAAATTGAGTTTTATTTTATGGATTTATTTGGTGAATATTTCAAAACTAAATAATAGGACAATAAATTGTTGAATAGAATTTCCAACCTTAGTTTTGAAATTGTTAAATACTCAAAGTATGAATATATTGAAATCGAAGTGTCAAACTAAAAGAAATCTAAATTTATGGGGTTTAGACCTAAATTTTAAATGAATAAAAATTGTGAAGTTGCGGAATTATTTTATAAAGTAATTTTAAATTCAAACCATTTTATTTTGTATACTGTTGAATATCCAAACCATTCAAGTTTTAGAAGTATGTTTTAAGGCTATGAGTTTCGAAGTATTATGTTTTGAAAGTTATAATTTAAATGTTTGGTTCCCAAATATTATAAATTTTAAAGCAGTATGATTTTTGAAAAGAAATATATTTGAAATAAAAATGATATTATTGATATGGGTTTTATAAAATAATTTCAAAAACGAGTTGTTTGGAAATGGAAATGATATCGTATTTATGGGTTTTGAAATGGATAATTATTTTCTGGTTTTAAAGTATAAACTATTTTAAAGACCGCGGTGTTATAATAATGTTAGGTTGTTGAAGAGACCGGGATCAGAAGTTGTCATACTCTCTGCCAAGTCCGAAAACCACTTTAACAACCATGTACGTGGTGGAGATCCCAGAATGAAGTAGGTTGGCGGTGGCGTTTCCTTTGAGGTAAATACGTGGATCCGACTCTCGTGAGTTGGCATAAGGTGGCTAAAACAGGAGCGATTCTCGGGCCAATGAGGTCATTCCTCTGATCGGATACTCCTCTTCGATACTATACTCTGACTTTGGATTTATTCGGTGGCCACCTTCACTTTTGATTTCTTTGATTTGGGGGAGTTTGACCGAGGTGGGCGGTAGTAGCAGCTACGCGTTACCACCAGCCCGGATGCATAATTGGTATATCTACCATGGCATTGCCTAGTTGTGCCGTGTCACCTACCCTATCGCGCCTTGTACGAGTTTGGGTTTCTCCCGTAGCCCGTGTGGTATCCTCTGGTGCCTTCCCGATCAGGGGGGACTATGATATTGGATGTACTACTGGGACTATTATTGTGTTAAGGGGGAGATTGGATAACTACTTAACGCTATTTAAAAGTAAGTTTATTTTACAAATAGACACTATTATAATAGCGAAATATACTACATAGTAAATAGTTTAACGGATCCTTAGGAGATGTAAATCCCGAGCATCTCTTGAGTTACTGCACTTATATTTATTTCTGTTAATTTAACTTACATAAGATCTTTTAGTTCTGACTCGAGTGTTTTGTCTTTTCAATTCGCTCGGGTCAGTCCGAGCGTTTTGGGATTTGAAGTTTTAGCTCTGGATGACGAAGACGAAGATTTGTATTACTATCATCTACTATTATTCCACTACACTATTTAATTCCACTGCATTGATATTTATTAGTATGTGAACTCTGATAATTATTGTATAAAGAAGAATCAATTGTTTTGTAAATAGTTTTATGAACTGTATATTGATTATTATATTTTATCCTTCCGCTGTGAGATTATGTTTTATTTCATTTCTTCTCTTTTTTCTTATTTACCCCATAACAATCCACCCTTCCGTATGGTTTTAATTTGGCACGTGTGTCGATTTGAACCGTGCGAAAAGGTGGGATGTTACATCTGGTATCAGAGCTTTGATTTAGCGATAAACCTTAGCTTTGTGGGGTTTGACTCTTTATTAACAGGGTAGTAATACCCTATGGGACTCGCTGAGTGTATATATGAGAGAGCGTATTTATTAGTGTTATAAAAAGGTTTTATTATTGTGTTAATCTGTTCCGTTTTGTATTTATAAATTCTGGTTGGTGCATGAGACGCTGTGACATCAATAGGGATTTCTAAACACTTAATAGGACAGACCGACATAATATTTGTTTTATATAAGTGAATGAAATAATTTTGCCTATTATATTTTCTGTATATAAAATAATTTTTTTTCAAATGATATCTATATTTGGCTGCAATAGATTGGTTGTTAGGTAATAAAGTGTATAAATAATAATAGAAATAAGATTTAAAATAAAATAATTGAAATTTGGAAATTTAGGACTCAAGTTCCGGGGTTTTTGAAAACTTTTTCGAATAAATTTTGGAATATAATAATATTGTTTATAAGTATTTTCTGATATAAATATGTCAATATATTTCGGAAGAATTGTTTAAAGAAGATTTTTGGAGAAAATAAGTTTTGTACTTTCCTCTCTGTCGCTGGAAAATAATTTCGGTGATGGCGGCCGCATCATCGACTTTCATTTTCGAGTTTCGAAGGGGGAAGGCCACTGTAGTAGTTCTACTGCAGATTCATTTTTGAAAAATATATAAATTTTGAATTGTTTTAAATATAATTAGAGATATATAAGTTGTAAGAATATATTTATCTATTGTTTTAAAATAAATTGAAATTTTAACCCGGTATTAATTCTTAAATTTCCATTAATTAATTGTTTCAATTATTATAGTGAAATGAAAGGTAAATAATTAATAATTGAAACCTCTAATTTAGGTAAGAGATTTAAGGCTAGGTTATAAAGGAAATAAAAAGGAAGTTGAAATTGTGACTTATAAGGAAAAGGTAAAATTTATTGAACAATGAATTAATTAAAAGAAATGAGAAAACTTGTATAACTTTCAATTACATTCTTTAAAAGCATATATATAACTTACCAAATATTAAAAGTTGAAATGTTAATAAGAAAATGTAATAGATATTGTACAAGTAATAAATTTGAGGTAATGAAAGAATTAATGAAATTCCTTAATAAATAGGAATTTGATGTTGTAATATTATAATCTTAAGTGTAATTGAAAAGACTACTAATTGAAATAGAAAGGTAGGTATTATAAATGGAAGGAAATATTTAGTGTTAATAAATTTTCGATGTTAAATTTTTGTTATTTTAATAATATTTTATGAGTTAATATTGAAAGAAATAAAATATTGCAATTTTATAATGGAATGATAACTAAATTTAGACTGAAACAATGTTAATACAAGTCAATTGTCAACAAGCTAAGTGAAACTCCAATTCATTTTATTTAAGCATAATACGTTTAGTTATAAAACTAAATATAATAAAGAGAAATTGTAAACTTAAATAAAGGGGGGGAAGTTATTTCTAAATAAATTGAAAGAAATAAAATGAAAATAAAATTGAAAGAAATAGATGAAAATAAAAAGATAAACTGTTATATGAATGAAAAGAATCACTTAATGAATGAAAGAAGGGAAATTAAACAACTAATGTATGAAATAAAATTAATAATAAGTTAATTTGATTTGTTAGTAGGAGTTGTTGTGTTTGGTTATGGTTGTTTGGGTAAGATACTTTAAATTTTGGATTTGGGTGAATGAATAATCTATTTAGCTTTATCTAAGACTATTGAGTAAATGATGCGCTAGTAGTTTGTTCTTCGTCCCGTACAATTTAAAAGTTTTGAACCCGAACGACTATTTGTTTGTTTGATTGAATGGTTGTTTTATATTTATTGTGTATGTTGTTTGTTGAAATTGATGGTTGTTGTATTGATTTGTTGTTAGTGATTGAAACCACTTAAATATATCACTTTACATAAATTGTTAACCCTTTGGATTTTATAAGTGAAATGCAGGTTATGGAAGCAATTGCTACTGCTGTTGGTTCCAAAAATTAAGTGTAAACTGCCGACAAATAGGTACGTTTTCGGATTACGGTTTTATAGCGCTATTTTATATATTTTCCCGGGTTGGGATATAATATTTTGGATAATATATGTAATATAATTGTTATATTTTGATATTATATTTTATCCCGAGCCTCTCCGTACAAGGGAGACTCTGCCGAAATTTTTCGTAAATTTTGGACTTAGAATTTTTTTTTGAAAATGTTTTTCTAAACTTTATTTATTCAAGTATAAAAAGATATAATGATTTTAAAATGGGTATATCTTATTTAAAGTAATAAAATTTGTAAATTATTGTTTATAAGTTAATATTTTGAATTAGATATATTGATCTCTTAATTCGTCCTTCTCCCTTCTTTTTCCTTTTTGGGGACGAAAAGTTTTGAGTGGAGGAGAGTGTAATGACCCGTAAATTTTGTTAATTAAATTATTTTGGAATTAAATTATAATGAAATATCATTGTTATAATTGGTAACTAAGTAAATGTTAATAATTAACCTATGAAATATTACAATTGTTGTAATAGACTTAATTATAAAAAAATTGAATTTAATAAACCCTATTCATTTGGAACCTTGTTTATTGATATGCAAAAGTATAATAAATGAGTTATTACAAGAGTTTGAAATTTAAATAGAATTCTAATGAATGAATAGGGGAAAGGATTATATAGGTGCATAATTTAATACGAGAAAAGGAAAGTATTTAATTGATTATGTAATAAAAACATTGTAACGGTAATTGGAATAAATTAAGAAAAATGTTAGTATAAGTTAATTATTAATAACTTGAAAGGAAATCCAACCAATTCAAGTTAAAAGTTACATTTGGTTATAAATATAATATAAGAGAACTAATAAATTTTGGAATAGTTTGTAATAAATGTTAATTGAGTAAACCAGCGTTATGTAAGTAATTACAATATTGGGGTGTAATTAATGAACCTCTAAAAGTGTAATTAAGAGTTAAGGACAATATTTATTGTACGTTACTTATTTGGTTAGGGTGTTAAGTTAATTTGTAATCAATTTCAATAAATTCACTAAATTGCCGTTATTGATTATGAGCGTTACTTTAATGATTTGGATTAATTGAGAAATTAATACGAGAAGTATGTAAAGTAATAACTAAAAAGGAAATACGTATAAATTGATTATAACCTAAACTTAAGTGTAAGTTAAAGGTTGAAATTGAATCTAATCCATTTAATTGGAAACTTATTTAAAAAATTGAATTCAATTTATAATAAAGAGGTTATTTTAAGAAATTGAAATAAATTCTATAATGGATGAATTAAGTTACTTTAAAATTGAGATGGGAATTGGTTTAAAGAATTATGAATTAATAGGTAAATCAAGATGATGAAGTTTTGAATTATATAATTTGAATCTTTTATAGTGAGTTAATTTGTTTAATTTATAATAGTTGGATTTATTGACAATAAATGACATCAAATATTTAATTATTATGTTAAATTAAAAATTAAGTTGAAAATTGGGAAATATTTATGTAATAATTTTAAATCAAATGGTAAATCCTTATATTTGAATTTATGAATGGAATAATTATGGGTAAATTCAATTTAATGGAAATTTTGGAAATTTATCTATAATGTTGAATTTCATGAAATTGAAAATCTCTATTGATTAATCTTTAATAAATTGACTTTTAAAAATTGTTAAATCATTGTAAATGTTTGAAAATTATAAAGGGGTAAAGTTGCAAAGTTCAGAATTTTTAACGCGAAATTTGATTTAATTAATTTATTTTAAATTTATTTAACTAATATAAAAATAGACATTTTGGTCACGGTCTCTTATTTCGACGAAACCAGTTTCATCGGATCCGTAACAGTGAATTATTGTAGGGTTTCAAGTTTCGTAGTGATCGTACTTGTCGTTTGATCGTACGAACGCGAAACGCCTTGAAATCAATTTAATTGAAATCAATTTGAAAATATTGATTTCAGCATAACTTCTTCATACGATGGAATTTGAACGTGAAACTTTTTCCATCGCATTTAGAATATTTTTAAACACCTATTGTGTTATATGGGTTGACCCAATTTCGTACCGGAGTCGAAACGGGCTTTTTGGGCCAATTATCGTTCAACACGTTTGTTTATCGGATCCATCTACTCTATTTCTAACCTACCTATATAAACCCAGTTATAAACCCTAGCCTCCATCTATTTTCATTTGTTGTGCGTTCATTTCCTCAACTCTTTCTCTTCCTCAATGGATGCAAATCTTAGACCCAAACACAATTACAAATCAAATCAAAAGTCAAAAATTTAAAGTCCTCAGAAAAATTCCAAAAAAATATATGCTGATGCTCTCGACGAGTGAAATTCAATGGTGCTATCCGTTTTTCGATTGGAGTTTCTGTGTGTCCAGATCGGGGTAAAATAGTTTCAGCCGTTCGTAATGTCTTGATCATCTTTGCCGGATCATCGATTTGAGGGCATGAGGCTGTGGAGAATGCCGAGGGAACCTCATCTATGTAGTTATTGCATCGAATCAACGGCTGGATCTCGTGCATAATTCGAACTAGGGTTAGAACATTTCGGCAGCAGGAGCTATCGAGGTTATCTGGGAGGCCGCGTGGCATTCGCGAGGGGCAGGGTGCTTGGCAAGGCGTTCGGCATGACGACGAGGGTGGCTACGTCGGCGACGAGCGAAGATAAGGTGGCGGCGCTTCTTCGATGTATGTCGCTATTTGTTTCTGGTACGCTAGGGTTCGGCCTACTTGTGGAAGAGAGGGTGACGTGGCTTTGAATATGGGTTAGTTTTATTTATTTTATTTCTGGATTTCAAACGTTTTATTCGAATAACTTCTTCACACGATATCCGTTTCACGCGAGATTTTTTTTGTTAGGATCGTAATAAAATTTCGGATCTGTTGGCGCCGGTTTGGACGGATTTGGAGACTATCAAAATTTTGGATTTAAATTGGATTCAAATTCAATTTAAATTCAAAAGGTGAGTGTTTTAACCACGCACAACTTCTAAAATTTATTATGTTTGTTAAATTGATTTAAGATATGGGTAGAAATTTATTTATGACTGTTTGGCATGTTTTATTCATCATCTCAGTTAAATCGCATTTATTTAATTTAACTGTAATTAATTTCATTATTGCATATTAATTGACAGTTAAAATTTATTTATTTGCATATAAACTGCTAGTTAAACAGTTATTAAATTTATTATTGAATATAAACTGTTAGTTAATACCTGTTATATTTTATATGCTCTATATTGATGTTGTTTAAATTGGACGATGATTGTAATAAATGGTTGATGATTGATATTTGGATGAATGGATGCTATATTTTATATTTTATAAACTGCAAGTTATTATGCATTTTCATTTCATTCGGGATTGCGGTTTGAAATGATATACAACCGCAAATTTTTATTTTTAAATTGCGGATTGAAATGATAAATATCCCTATCACTTGACCATAGGATAGAAAATTATATACAGGCACCGCGGTATATGTATAAAATTATTTTTGAAATGATTTTATGGCTTGGATATGATACATTTTAATAAATATTAAATTTGGATATTATATAAATATATTTTATATATACATATATATTTAAATTTTTGAATTTAAGATATGTATAAATCGGTTAAATATAAATAAATAAGTTGAACCATGGAATTTGATTATTTATGTTAAATGGTTAAGTACATGTTTAAGATATCGTACGTATATATAGAGTTTTAATGATTTAAATCAGTTAAGATTGGGAGGTAAATTGGAAATTTATTTGATGGAACTTATTTAAAAATTTCTCTCCATAAGTTGATGTAAAACTTATTTAAGCTTGGAAATTTTAAAGATGCGATATTTATAACTGGATTTTTATTCAGAATAAATTAAATGAATATTTCTAGTATAAATAAATTGAAGGAAATATTTATTTGTTAGAAATTGAGTTTTATTTTATGGATTTATTTGGTGAATATTTCAAAACTAAATAATAGGATAATAAATTGTTGAATAGAATTTCCAACCTTAGTTTTGAAATTGTTAAATACTCAAATTTTGAATATATCGAAATCGAAGTGTTTTATTGAAACTAAAAGAAATCTAAATTTATGGGGTTTAGACCTAAATTTTAAATGAATAAAAATTGTGAAGTCGCGGAAATTATTTTATAAAGTAAATTTAAATTCAAACCATTTTATTTTATATACTGTTGAATATCCAAACCATTCAAGCTTTAGAAGTATGGTTTTAAGGCTATGAGTTTCGAAGCATTATGTTTTGAAAGTTATAATTTAAATGTTTGGTTTCCAGATATTATAAATTTTAAAGCAGTATGATTTTTGAAAAGAAATATATTTGAAATAAAAATGATGTTATTGATTTGGGTTTTATAAAATAATATCAAAACGAGTTGTTTGGAAATGGAAATGATATCGTGTTTATGGGTTTTGAAATGGATAATTATTTTCTGGTTTTAGAGTATAAACTATTTTAAAGGCCGTGGTGTTATAATAACGTTAGGTTGTTGAAGAGACCGGGATCGGAAGTTGTCATACTCTCTGCCAAGTCCGAAAACCACTTTAACAACCGTGTACGTGGTGGAGATCCCAGAATGAAGTAGGTTGGTGGCGGCGTTTCCTTTGAGGTAAATACGTGGACCCGACTCTTGTGAGTTGGCATAAGGTGGCTAAAACAGGAGCGATTCTCGGGCCAATGAGGTCATTCCTCTGATCGGATACTCCTCTTCCATACTATACTCTGACTTTGGATTTATTCGATGGCTACCTTCACTTTTGATTTCTTTGATTTGTGGGAGTTTGTCCGAGGGGGGCGGTAGTAGCAACTACGCGTTACCACCAGCCCAGATGCGTAATTGGTATATCTACCCTGGCATTGCCTAGTTGTGCCGTGTCACCTACCCTATCGCGCCTTGTACGAGTTTGGTTTTCTCCCGTAGCCCGTGTGGTATCCTCTGGTGCCTTCCCGATCAGGGGGGACTATGATATTGGATGGACTACTGGGACTATTATTGTGTTAAGGGGGAGATTGGATAACTCCTTAACGCTATTTAAATGTAAGTTTATTTTACAAATAGACACTACATAGCGAAATATACTACACAGTAAATAGTTTAACGGATCCTTAGGAGATGTAAATCCCGAGCATCTCTTGAGTTACCGCAGTTATATTTATTTCTGTTAATTTAACTTACATAAGATCTTTTAGTTCTGACTCGAGTGGTTTGTCTTTTCAATTCGCTCGGGTCAGTCCGAGCGTTTCAGGATTTGAAGTTTTAGCTCTGGAGGACGAAGACAAAGATTTGTATTACTATCATCTACTATTATTCCACTACACTATTTAATTCCGCTGCATTGATATTTATTGGTATGTGAACTCTTATAATTATTGTATAAAGAAGAATCAATTGTTTTGTAAACAGTTTTATGAACTGTATACTGATTATTATATTTTATCCTTCTGCTGTGAGATTCTGTTTTATTTTATTTCTTCTCTTTTTTCTTATTTACCTCATAATAATCCGCCCTTCCGTATGGTTTTAAATTGGCACGTGTGTCGATTTGAAGCGTGCGAAAAGGTGGGACGTTACAATACTAAGAAAATATTTTTGAAAATATAGAAAACATTTTTTGTGAGAATGCTCTGAAAATCATCACCCCCTCCATGGTCGCAGTTAACCAGATGATTACGTCGCGATCCCTAAAAACCCATAGAAAACTGTAGGCATCCGCGCCCCTTGATTACACCATGAAACCTGCCACAGATCGCAACTACACCTAGGGCTACGTCGCCATTACGGCAAAAAACCATGTAACTGTAGGTATCAGCGCCCTCAAATTTCGCTGCCAATTGAAACACCTCCACACATACCACATATATCGCAGACTACATCAGTCGAGTCCTAATGTAGCCTGTAAGCAATCCCTACCACACGACTTTCGCTATGTCTTCATAGATCGCAGCCTACCGATGTTACGTCGCTATCCCAACAAAATCAAACGTAGACCGTAAGCAATCGCTACCCCTTGACTTCCGCTATGGTGTGCAGTAGATCGCAGTTACATCGAGTTATATTGTCGTCACAACATAATGCAATGTCTCTATAGGCATCAACGCCCTCGACTTTTGCTACCTAACCATAATCCTCAGTGTGACGCCCCACCTCTATACCCACGCTAGCCAAGAACACTCCGGAGTAGTGCTGTTAACTAGCACGGAGAATAAGGCTGTTGAGGAGCGACCATCCATGTAATTGCTTATCACACGGTGGCTATAAATAATCTTCGGAAACAAACATAGAAATAATCATATCACAAATCATTCACAGATATCCATATCACAAAGGCGGAAGAAGATATGAATATATAACTAACACATGAAAGTGTACATCAGAGTAGTGGTCAGTAAGATCCACGATAATACAAAAGAATAGCAACACGTGCTATACAAAAGAATACAACTATGAGTCTATCTCTCAAGTGTATACAACAAAAACTGCTAATCTAAACAGTTAGCCAAAAGTCAGAGTGATGAATCCCTGGAAGAAGTCAAGCAGAAGCACCTGTAACATCTCGGTCTGACCCGAGTATTATTTAAGAAAATAATAAACGGGTCAGTCTAGCTATAAATATCAGATGACATGATATAACATAAAAGATATGGCATAAACATAAACATCCATAATGACATACCACTATAAGTATGTAAATAATGATCAACAGAAGATCAATCAATAAGAGATAATCAATACCACAAGAATATTCTCAAAGATTCGGAAAGGGCATCATACCCCAAACTTGTACTCATAACAAGTCAATGACTTATATTCTAGAAATCAATGCAAGAAGTCCAAAAATCATAGAAAAGAGAAAGAGGCCTATCACATGACGGTCCGAAGACCAAGGGGAGCTACCCCACATGTGTGAATGGAATCACACAGATTAAGGTCCAGACTAACCAAAAAGCAAAAAGGTATGTGTGAGTGGAATCACACAAGTGGTGTCTAGTCTAACCTCGCAACAAGAGACATCGCACAGTTGCTAGTCTAAATCATCAGAATGATCGTCATGATCAACGAGAAGTGTCAATTACACTAAGCTAGTAAATATAGAAGTTTAGCTTCATGTCCCATAACCACTTGCTTAACTTAAATATTTACGAACAAACTGTAAATCTTCACTAATAAAATTGTCACAAGAGGTTCAATCGAACAAGTCCAAGAATTAACCGACGAAGTGAACGCAAGCGTTTCATACCACTTGTTTTACTAAGTCGTTTAATTAGATTTCTCATCCGAGTGAGGTAAAGGTTTGTATATACTAATAGATTGGAAAACGGTTTAAGAAAAGAGCTTTGTTATTAAAAATAGAGTTGAAATTGTTTGTTAAAAGAGTTTTGATATTTACTACTAGTATTGAAACCTTTATATTATAAAGTGACAAAACACAGAAGTAATTGTAGAAACAATCAGTCACAAAAATCGCTTACGGAGATGTGAATAAAATCCAAGGAAATCAGCTCAATGTTTTTCAGATAAGATCCCCTACGGAGGGGGGGTCCAGGGGGGTGGCAACCCCCCAAGGTGGGGGTGCGGGGGCAACGCCACCGCTTACGGGGTTCGACCTGCCCGGTCAGGTCGCGGGGGTCCAGGGGGCAGCGCCCCGTCCAAAACGGTATGACTTAGTGAAGACAAAATGAGGTCTAACGACCTAAGAGGGATAGGGTCGAGCGACCTAATGGTTGCGACCTAGGGGTCTAAGGGGCACGACCTAGTGGTCCAGCGACCTAAAGGGTAAAGGTCATGCGACCTAAAATGGGTTCGCGACCTAACACTCAAACGACCTAAAGAAATTAAGGAGCCGAGCGACCTATAAGAAGCAGCGACCTAAGTAGAAACGAGGCCCAACGACCTAGGGGTTAGGTCATGCGAGTAAGAAGGTCAGCGACCTAACAAAGACACGCGACCTAATAAAGAAACGCGACCTAAAGGCACGCGACCTAGCGACTTAAGAGGCGAGCGACCTAAGTGTTACGACCTAAGGGTCGAACGACCTAGCGTGGAAGCGGCCTAAAAGCCAAACGACCTAACGACCTAAGGTCATACGACCTAGCGACCTAAAGCCATACGACCTAATGACCTAAACGACCTAGCGACCTAAAGCCATACGACCTAACGACCTAAGGTCATACGACCTAGCGACCTAAAGCCATACAACCTAGCGACCTAAGGTCCATACGACCTACGACCTAAGGTCCATACGACCTAACTCCGAAGACGTTAGAAATGGCTAGGACGACCTACGACCTAAGGTCCATACGACCTACGACCTAAGGCTCAACGACCTAATTCCGAGGCTAACGACCTAACGCTGCAGTGGGAATTTAAGGTCAGAAACGACCTACGACCTAAGGGTTAGGTCGCGAGCGACCTAACTCCGAACACACGAAAATGGCCAGAACGACCTAAGTGCAGAAAATTCACCAAAACGCTAAAAATTGGAGTTTTTCGCCAATCCAATCCAAACCAAATGCAAATGTGCATGCAAAAGTGATAGGGAATCATTCCCAACAGTCCAATATAGTTATAGACTAGATTTGTGAGATAAAAATCTCACCTTTGCACCAAATATCAATGAAAATGAAGTTTTAAGCAAGCAAGAATCAATCCTTCTTCTATCTAAGCACAAGAAGCTTGAATCCAATGTCTTCTTCTTGAATTTGGAGTAGAAAGATGGATTGCAATTGAATTTGAGTTTTGGAATTTTAATTTCCCATTCCCTCCACCATTAATGCCAAAGCTTGATTAGTTAGGAAATTTATGAAGAGTGGGGAGAAGAGTGTTGGAACTTGGGCTTAATAGGCTAAACTAACCCAAAGTCCAAAGCGGGAAAAGTTAGTGAAATTTCACTAACTCCAAACCTATCGATGTTTATACTTAAAAAAGTTGTAAACGACATTTCGAACTCAATGGAAGTGGTCTCGAGTCCTAATTTGACCGTTTGCAAAAAGTAGCTTTTCGGACCAAAATCCGATTAACGAGTTAATATTTAAATAAAATATTTAAATACAAACTAGATAAATATGCGGGTTGTTACAGACTCCCCTCCTTAAAGAAATTGCGTCCTCGCAATATATATAAGATGGAAATAAAAAGCAACAACCATAAAAGCATATTAACACAAGAGGAATTTTGAAATAAGAAGTTCACCTCAAGGAGCAGGAGTAAGCAAGTCCGGATGTGTACGCTCGATGAATTCTCTAGATTCCCAAGAACAATCCTTAGGATTTGAGGACCATTGAACCTTCACAAGCGGAACATCTTTATTTCGAAGTCGTTTAACCTCAGAAGCTATAATTCGAATAGGATGCTGCTCATAAGTTAAATTCGGCGAAACATCAATTTCTTCCACAACAGCAGGCTCAAGAATAGAATCGGAATCCCGAAGGCATTTTCGTAATTGAGAAACGTGAAATACATCATGCATAGCAGAAAACTGAGCCGGCAATGCAAGGCGATAAGCCATGGAACCAATACGTTCAGTGATAGGAAATGGCCCAATATATCGAGGCGCTAACTTCCCCGATCGACTGAAACGTACAACACCCTTCATAGGTGAAACACGAATAAAAACAGGATCCCCAACAGAAAATTCTAATTTCCTTCTTCGATTATCGGCATAGGATTTTTGTCTACTCTGGGCTTCTTTCATCCTATGTCGAATAAGTTCAATCTTTTCCGTGGAATCACGAATAAAGTCTGGACCTAAAACCAGCTTCTCACCGGCCTCAAGCCAACAAGAAGGAGATCGGCATGGCCTTCCGTAGAGTGCCTCGAAAGGTGCCATACCAATACTAGATTGGAAGCTATTATTATAGGAAAATTCAACAAGTGAAATATGATCTTCCCAACTTCCACCAAAATCAAGCACACAAGCACGAAGAAGATCTTCAAGAGTTTGATTCACACGCTCGGTTTGTCCATCGGACTGGGGGTGATAAGCGGTGCTAAAATTAAGCTTTGTTCCTAAAGCTTTTTGAAGACTCTTCCAAAATCCACTAGTAAACAATGGGTCACGATCGCTAACAATAGAAGTAGGAACTCCATGCAATTTTACAATTTCCTTGACAAATAGTTTGGCCAAAGGAGGAACGGTTCGGTTAGACTGAACCGGAATAAAATGGGCGGATTTAGTAAGTCTATCAACAATCACCCATAAGCTATCATGACCCGAACGAGAACGGGGAAGGCCATCTATAAAGTTCATGGAAATTTGATCCCACTTCCAAATTGGAATTTCTAAAGGTTGCAATAACCCACCAGGCCTTTGATGTTCGGCCTTGACAAGTTGGCAAGTCATGCAACACTTAACAAAGTTAGCAATATAAGATTTCATTCCCTCCCAATAATAAAGTCGCTTCATATCAGCATACATTTTACTACTACCGGGATGAATGGTGAATTTAGAACGATGAGAATCTTCTAAAATATCTTTACGAAGATCTCCAATATTTGGTACGATAAGTCTACCAAATTTTCGAATGCCGCCACGAGAATCAATATCAAAGTCTTTCAAACCTTCAATATCAATTTTATCCTTAACATTTTTGCCAAGAAGAGCCAATTCAGAATCTAGCCCTTGAGCTTCAAGAATGCGGTCTAAAAGAGAAGGATGAGCCTCAAGGCTACATAAAACAAGCGATGAGCATAAATCGGATACGCGCTCTCGAATCTCACAAGTGGATAAGATCTCGAGATCGTTCCATTCGGATATCATCATAGAAACAACTGCTTGTTGCTTACGGCTAAGAGCATCGGCGACACGATTACCCTTACCGGGGGTATAAAGAATATCAAGATCATATGGTGCAAGGAACTCGAGCCAACGCTGTTGACGTAAATTAAGTTCTTTTTGAGAAAATAAATATTTCAAAGACTTATGATCCGTGTAAAGAATAAATTTCTCTCCCAATAGATAATGACGCCACATTCGAAGGGCGAAAACAATAGCCGCGAGCTCTAGATCATGTGTGGCATATCTAGTCTCGGCCGGCTTCAATTGCCTAGAAGCATAAGCAACAACACGTTCTTTTTGCATAAGAACGGCACCCAAAACAACGTGACTAGCATCGGTATAAACAACAAAATCTTGATTCCCCTCGGGAATAACAAGAATAGGAGCATCGGAAAGGAGTTCTTTCAATTTTTGAAAAGAGGCTTCACATTTGTCCGACCAAATGTATTTAACTCCCTTCTTAGTCAAGCCAGTAAGAGGCACGGCAATCTTAGAAAAATCTTTAATAAAACGACGGTAATAGCCCGCCAATCCGAGAAAACTACGAATCTCTGTCACACTCTCCGGTCTCTTCCAATCTTGAATCGCTTCAATCTTTGAAGGATCCACGGATATCCCGGATTCGGAAATAATATGACCGAGAAACTTCACACGAGATTGCCAAAAGTGGCATTTAGAAAATTTCGCCTTTAATTGATTACTCCTAAGTGTTTCCAATACAATCCGAAGATGTTTCTCATGTTCCTCCTCGGTTTTTGAGTGCACAAGAATATCATCAATGAATATGAGAACAAACCGATCGAGGAAATCTTTGAAAACTCGATTCATGAGGTCAACGAAATAAGCTGGAGCATTCGTTAACCCAAATGGCATAACAAGCCATTCATAAGATCCATATCGAGTACGGAATGATGTCAAAGGAATGCTATCCTCAGCGATACGAAGCTGATGGAAACCGGTAGCCAAGTCCAATTGTGAAAAGACCTTAGCACCACTAAGCTGATCGAATAGATCATCAATCCGAGGTAAAGGATATTTATTTTTAATAGTAAGATCGTTAAGCTTGCGATAATCAACGCAGAGCCTCAGAGTACCATCGGATTTCTTTACGAAAATAGCCGAAGCTCCCCAAGGCGAGGAACTAGAGCGAATAAATTGCCTCGTCTCCAACTCGGATAATTGTTTACGCATCTCCTCATTTTTCTTATTGGACATGCGATAAGGAGGACGAGTAATAGGTTGAGCTCCAGAAACAAGATTAATTCTGAACTCAATTTCTCGTTTAGGTGGTAAACCTAAAACGGGCTCGAATATGTCGGAAAATTCACGAACAACATGAATACGAGAAATAATATCATCTTCATCATCATCATCGTTATCACGAGGATTTAAAGAATATAAAGATGCCACCAAACAGGATTCTGAATCTTTAAGATTAACAGAAATCTGATTAAGAGATAGTGGATGTCGGAGATGAATAGTCCGCTCAGGACATAGGATATGGGCTTGATAACGGTTAAGCCAATCCATTCCCAAAATTATTCCAAAGCCTAAGTAACGCATGACATGCAAATCGGCGAGGAAAGAAAAATCGCAAAAAATAATCTCCACATCTTTACAAAGCAAACTCAGAGTTGCGGATCCACCAACAGGATTCGCAATTTTTAAAGAAGTCATCAATGCAGTAACACTTAAGGAAAAAGTGTCTACCAGTTCCTTTGATATAAAAGAATGGGATGCACCCGTATCAAAGAGAACTCTAATAGGTTGATCATGAAATAAAATAATACCATCAAGAATGGAATGAGAAATACCTTGGCCACGAGATGTGTTGCCAGGGGCTTGAGCCACATTCAACTTTCCTTCCTTCTTGCCTTTACGCTTGAGGCATTGATGTATGTAATGATCCGGGCTCTTACAATAGCGACAAGATTTGGGCTTAGAGCACTTATTCGCATAATGATCCCCAGACCCACAGTTGAAGCAACTCGCACCACTAGGAGAAGGAGACTTTGCCGCAGAGGTTGCCTGCTTACCCTTTTTGTTGGGATAAGGACCCTTGAATTTGTTTGGCTTTTATTGTTGTTGAAGTTTGGTTTAACGCCTTCCACTTCAACATCACTCTCTCTATCAGCCTCTTCAAGACGAAGAGCGATATCGACGAGTTGATCAAATGCGACTTCTAGTTTCAGGAGCAGTGGCTTCTTAAGATTCATATTTAAGCCATAAACGAACCTCTGGTTCTTCTTCAATGGGGTGTTGATGTATTCAACCCCATATTTGGAAAGCGACTCGAAGGCTGCGACGTAATCAGTCACAGAGGATTGACCTTGAACAAGGTCTATAAAACGTCGAGCCAAGGTTACTTTCCCAGCTTCTGGTACAAACTTTAACTCGAAGCGTCCCTGAAATTGCTCCCAGGTGAGATCCGCTTCATTAATTTCTGAAATAAGGAGTTCGTACCAGTCCAATGCTCTCTCCTGGAGCATGCTGGAAGCCACCTGAACGCGGTGGAGATCGATAAGGTTCATGCGAGAAAAGATTCGATCGCATGATTTTAACCAAGCCTGGACCTCGATGATATTTTCCGAACCTTTGAAGGGCTTCCCACCCAAGTTGGTGTAATCGCTGCACAAGCTTGCAAATCCCGACTTTGGGTGAGTAGGTTCCGGGTTAGCTCCAGCTGCTTGAGCATTAGTTACTAAATCAAGAAGCTGTTGAGCAGTCATAAAAACTCCATCCGGAGGAGCAGCACCAGATGATCCAGTTCTGGGACAGCCTGGTCTAGACATTCTCTTCCTTAAAGAAAGAAAGAAGAGAAGGAAGAAGGTTATTTACCAATGAACATCAAGCAATCTTGATAGATAAAATAAGGAATCATAAAGGAAATAGGATGAATCGGTACGAAGACTCGAATTAATCCTATGGTATGACTCCTAAGATAGACCTAGGACGATGATCCTTGTTAAGTTATTCTACATTGTTCCGAAGTTTGGCTCTAATACCAAGCTGTGACGCCCCACCTCTATACCCACGCTAGCCAAGAACACTCCGGAGTAGTGCTGTCAACTAGCACGGAGAATAAGGCTGTTGAGGAGCGACCATCCATGTAATTGCTTATAACACGGTGGCTATAAATAATCTTCGGAAACAAACATAGAAATAATCATATCACAAATCAGTCACAGATATCCATATCACAAAGGCGGAAGAAGATATGAATATATAACTAACACATGAAAGTGTACATCAGAGTAGTGGTCAGTAAGATCCACGATAATACAAAAGAATAGCATCACGTGCTATACAAAAGAATACAACTATGAGTCTATCTCTCAAGTGTATACAACAAAAACTGCTAATCTAAACAGTTAGCCAAAAGTCAGAGTGATGAATCCCTGGGAAGAAGTCAAGCAGAAGCACCTGTAACATCTCGGTCTGACCCGAGTATTATTTAAGAAAATAATAAACGGGTCAGTCTAGCTATAAATATCAGATGACATGATATAACATAAAAGATATGGCATAAACATAAACATCCATAATGACATACCACTATAAGTATGTAAATAATGATCAACAGAAGATCAATCAATAAGAGATAATCAATATCACAAGAATCTTCTCAAAGATTCGGAAAGGGCATCATACCCCAAACTTGTACTCATAACAAGTCAATGACATAAATTCTAGAAATCAATGCAAGAAGTCCAGAAATCATAGAAAAGAGAAAGAGGCCTATCACATGACGGTCCGAAGACCAAGGGGAGCTACCCCACATGTGTGAATGGAATCACACAGATTAAGGTCCAGACTAACCAAAAAGCAAAAAGGTATGTGTGAGTGGAATCACACAAGTGGTGTCTAGTCTAACCTCGCAACAAGAGACATCGCACAGTTGCTAGTCTAAATCATCAGAATGATCGTCATGATCAACGAGAAGTGTCAATTACACTAAGCTAGTAAATATAGAAGTTTAGCTTCATGTCCCATAACCACTTGCTTAACTTAAATATTTACGAACAAACTGTAAATCTTCACTAATAAAATTGTCACAAGAGGTTCAATCGAACAAGTCCAAGAATTAACCGACGAAGTGAACGCAAGCGTTTCATACCACTTGTTTTACTAAGTCGTTTAATTAGATTTCTCATCCGAGTGAGGTAAAGGTTTGTATATACTAATAGATTGGAAAACGGTTTAAGAAAAGAGCTTTGTTATTAAAAATAGAGTTGAAATTGTTTGTTAAAAGAGTTTTGATATTTACTACTAGTATTGAAATCTTTATATTATAAAGTGACAAAACACAGAAGCAATTGTAGAAACAATCAGTCACAAAAATCGCTTACGGAGATGTGAATAAAATCCAAGGAAATCAGCTCAATGTTTTTCAGATAAGATCCCCTACGGAGGGGGGGTCCAGGGGGGTGGCAACCCCCCAAGGTGGGGGTGCGGGGGCAACGCCACCGCTTACGGGGTTCGACCTGCCCGGTCAGGTCGCGGGGGTCCAGGGGGCAGTGCCCCGTCCAAAACGGTACGACTTAGTGAAGACAAAATGAGGTCTAACGACCTAAGAGGGATAGGGTCGAGCGACCTAATGGTTGCGACCTAGGGGTCTAAGGGGCACGACCTAGTGGTCCAGCGACCTAAAGGGTAAAGGTCATGCGACCTAAAATGGGTTCGCGACCTAACACTCAAACGACCTAAAGAAATTAAGGAGCCGAGCGACCTATAAGAAGCAGCGACCTAAGTAGAAACGAGGCCCAACGACCTAGGGGTTAGGTCATGCGAGTAAGAAGGTCAGCGACCTAACAAAGACACGCGACCTAATAAAGAAACGCGACCTAAAGGCACGCGACCTAGCGACTTAAGAGGCGAGCGACCTAAGTGTTACGACCTAAGGGTCGAACGACCTAGCGTGGAAGCGGCCTAAAAGCCAAACGACCTAACGACCTAAGGTCATACGACCTAGCGACCTAAAGCCATACGACCTAACGACCTAAACGACCTAGCGACCTAAAGCCATACGACCTAACGACCTAAGGTCATACGACCTAGCGACCTAAAGCCATACGACCTAGCGACCTAAGGTCCATACGACCTACGACCTAAGGTCCATACGACCTAACTCCGAAGACGTTAGAAATGGCCAGGACGACCTACGACCTAAGGTCCATACGACCTACGACCTAAGGCTCAACGACCTAATTCCGAGGCTAACGACCTAACGCTGCAGGGGGAATTTAAGGTCAGAAACGACCTACGACCTAAGGGTTAGGTCGCGAGCGACCTAACTCCGAACACACGAAAATGGCCAGAGCGACCTAAGTGCAGAAAATTCACCAAAACGCTAAAAATTGGAGTTTTTCTCCAATCCAATCCAAACGAAATGCAAATGTGCATGCAAAAGTGATAGGGAATCATTCCCAACAGTCCAATATAGTTATAGACTAGATTTATGAGATAAAAATCTCACCTTTGCACCAAATATCAATGAAAATGAAGTTTTAAGCAAGCAAGAATCAATCCTTCTTCTATCTAAGCACAAGAAGCTTGAATCCAATGTCTTCTTCTTGAATTTGGAGTAGAAAGATGGATTGCAATTGAATTTGAGTTTTGGAATTTTAATTTCCCATTCCCTCCACCATTAATGCCAAAGCTTGATTAGTTAGGAAATTTATGAAGAGTGAGGAGAAGAGTGTTGGAACTTGGGCTTAATAGGCTAAACTAACCCAAAGTCCAAAGCGGGAAAAGTTAGTGAAATTTCACTAACTCCAAACCTATCGATGTTTATACTTAAAAAAGTTGTAAACGACATTTCGAACTCAATGGAAGTGGTATCCAGTCCTAATTTGACCGTTTGCAAAAAGTAGCTTTTCGGACCAAAATCCGATTAACGAGTTAATATTTAAATAAAATATTTAAATACAAACTCGATAAATATGCGGGTTGTTACACTCAGGAACTTCAGTTTTTTCGGACTTCCTTCCGAGATCAAATTTAGAAACCCCCTTAGGCCTCAAGGCAGAACCACCCCATGGATCTCTTATTAGGAGTTTCACTTAAATAGGAGCACCTTTTTCCCCATAGTATTCTCAAAACATTTTATATTATACACATGTAGTATCTTTCAAATCATACTCTTTATATGTATCACATATAAATCCCATTTACACAAAATCAATATCTCAAATTGATAGTTCCAAACTTGGCTTTCCAAATTTCCAAAATTAATTTTTCCCAAAATCAAAAGCCTTTCAAAATCAATGGGTTTCCAAAAAAATTTCAGATCCATTTTTTAAAAATCATATATATATATATATATATATATATATATATATATATATATATATATATATATATATTGATATACATAAGTTTATTCTTTTATCTAAAACAAAATACTATAGTGTACATTTTACTTATATAAATCCCTTTTTATACTTCAAATGCTTTCGAGGATCACATCTTATGGTTATAATTCCAATAAGGGGAGTTTATCATATAAAACAAATATATTATATATATATATATATATAAATTTATTTATGCCCTATCAAATATTCAAGTTTGATTTCTTTTATAAATTTTTTTCCACACTACTTACTTTTTATAAAATGCGTTTCAATTATAGAGATATCCAACTTCCACTTTTATTTATCATATATTTTTCAAAATATACTTTTCTTTTTCCAAAAATAATTTTTACATTTATTTTTCAAAATCTATTTCAATCAAGCACGTACGATGTACGTATATAATTCGTATGCAATATCAAATTCGATCGCTTACTCGATCACATAATTTCACTACCAAACTAGTATCGTCCACCCGACTTCCTAGTGCGAACTCAGATCTGGCTTCTTAATCATAAACCATCATTCTCTTTACATAGCCATAACTATGATAGAAAATTTCCAAAATCAATCAAAAATTCATATCCAGGGTTCGCCGTCGAAAATCGAGTGAAAAATCCCAATTTGGTTCGATATACTATCTTGAAATTCTATGTTCGACTCTGGATCAAATCATTATGCGAATAGAATAACAAACGTACATCCCACGTATTTATCTTCATTGATTATTAACTAAATCAATTTTCCTTTTATTCACATTAATTTTGACTTTTATTCACTTATTCACAATTGCTTCCATTCCCATTTTCATTTGGGTTATCACTTCAACTATAAATAGTTTGTACTCTGACCCACTTGAATTTAGAAAATAGCTTGTAAAGTTTAAAATAGATTGTAAAATAGTAATTAGTTGTAAATAACAGTAGAATAATTAAGTAATTATTATAAAAATAGTTAGATAGTTGCAAAATAGTTATGAAATAGTAATTAGTTTATAAAACAAATGTAAAATAGTAATTAGTTTTCAAAATAGTTGTAAAATAAGTATAAGATAGTTTGGGTTTTAAAAAGAAAGGTTGTATAGTAAATAACTTGGAAAAATAGATTTAAAATAGTTTATATTAAAACAATTTATTTGAAAATAATTTCAGAGTCAAATTAGTTCAATTTCCCAATTTCCAATTCCAATCACTTTCCAATTTCCATTTAAATTGAATTTCAATTTAATTTGAATTAACTTCAATTCCTTTCCCAAACTCAAATCAGTTCCCATTTGAATTAAACGTATTCAACTTCAATCACAATTCTAAGTTAGTTCAATTCAATATCTCCCCTGAATTAATTCCAATTCCATTTTCAAATAAATAAAAAGTAATTTTATATTAGATTATGTTGTCATAAAATATTGCATACATTGATAAACTACACACTAGTAGTTCAAACATTGCATCCATTTATCAAAAGTAAGGGTCTAATAGAAGTCATAAATCTAGCCGCCTTCTCCATCACCTATGAGTTTGAAAAAAATAGAGCCTTAGTATTCTTACAAGAATCCTCTCCAGGGGCTTCCTTCCAATGGTAAAAGCCCAAACATGCACCTTTCATCAGGATGTCCCCACTTATAACATTTACCACAAAGGGTTTCTATCCTCTGATCAATCTGTATCACCTTCACGCCTCCTGCAGGATGTTCCACAATCTTATTCTTCTTTTTTCTCTTGGGATAATTCCTAGTGATATGTCCCGACATCTTACAATGATAGCGAATAGTCGACGCATTGACTGGTTCAATGGGTTTACGCTTCAACTTCCTCACTTCAGGGCAACAGTTTAGGAAATGTCCCTTTTTATGACACTTAAAGCATAAAATCTCAGAGCGAAACCATTGGAATGCACCCTTTAATTCTTTCCTTGTTTTACTGCACTTGTTGCGTAATGACCCTTATTGTAACACATGTAGCAGGTGACATCATCATAAGGCCCTGGTCTAGCCCTTTCCTTAACCTATTTTTCATATTCCTGTATTGCGTCTTCTCGCTCCTTACGTGCAGCTGCTGTTCGGTCTCTACATCTAGCCTTCCATTCTTCACTTTTAGCCATCACTCTCTTTTAGACTGGATTCTAGTAGGACTTCCTAACCTATATTAGATTTGATGAGTAGAATTCCAACTTTTACTCTTGTTTTTCTCATATATATATATATATATATATATATATGCAATTCATTAATGAAATAATCTATTTCGTTTGCACACCAAGTCATATTTTCAATTTATAAGCCATACTTATCTAAGTTGTTACTTGCTTAAAACATTTCATTCTACTTTATCATTAATTATTATTAGAAAAAAAGATCCCTTTATTTAGCCACAACCAACATTTTATGATAATGACCAAGATTATCATATCTGGAAACCATTCACTATATATTATCTCATAATTTATTGGAAAATAAATCAGGGTAAATAAATTCAACATTCTGAAAACACTTCTACAATTTCAGGATTTTAATTTCAGTTTGAATCCATTTTTAGTTTATTTTATTTTTATAGCTTATATTATCCAATTCCTATTTGGTTATACGTGTTACCACTTAATTCTTATTTAATTTCAATAATCAACAACCAATTATTTTAGTATGTATAATAATTAGAAAAATTATTGCTTTATATATCAAAATATAAGTTTATATAAAAATCATTTTAAAACCATTTTTAAAATCATTATATAAGAAAATACAAGTACGCCCTCGTATATGATACTCTCAACTCGTTCTAGGGTTTACTGACGCTATCCTTAATGAGTAACCCACCAGAGCCAAGGTTCGTGCTTAACCATCAGCTCTGATACCAAATGTAATGACTCGGAATTTTTGACCTAAAAAATTCAACACTAATACGTTCATTATAGAGGTGTTGAGAAATCGCAGCGGATTGAAATATAATATCAAATAATAACATTTATATGATGAAAAGCTGTAATTATCAATTTACATTCAATATATAAGAGTACAATCATTCACAAATAAACTGGACAGTTGTAACAACTTGTCCTTGACTACTATCAATACAATCTCAGTTACACAGCAGAATATACTCCATACGTTTCTGCCACCAGCTCGCCTCCTGAGCTCCAGAACGTCCTAACCTGAAAATCTGTAATACTCGTTCTAACTCGAGCATTTCATTAAAGTAAAACCCAAGTCAGGATGGAAACCAGCGTGAGTAAACCATTTAATTTGAAATACTAAATTATAAAATTACTTTGAAAACCAGGGTAACTCGTTTCTCCATACGGGTTCTTATCTTGCTAAAGCCAAACATTTATTCCACAAAATAAATCTAGAATTGTTACTCAATTTAAGTGGCCAAGTTCACTTGATTTATTCCATTCCAGCCTATTGATTTAAAATAAAATCTATAAAGAATTATAGATTATTAATCGAAGTGGTTTCGAATATTGTTGATATCTGACCCCGATCGCTTCGAATTCAATGCCATCCTTTAAGCCAAGTTGTTTAAGTTTAAACAATTTAATTTGCTGCAATATAACATATTCACAGATTAATTTATCACAGATAGATAACTCACATTATCAGTTTTCAACCAAGCATTTCATATCACAGAACATCACCACTTATCAGACTAGAGATATTAATCAATCCAACATCCAATACAATTTAATCATCCATAAGCAAGATTAATTAGTTATAAAAATTAATTAATCATCCTTTAATTACTTACATTAATTAATTGTCCTTAATTACTGATTAATTACTTTTACTTATTACTTAATTATCCTTTAATTATTAATTAATTAACCTTTAACTATTAATTAATTAACCATTAATTACTAATATATTAGTTAATTAATTATTCTTTAATTACTTACATTAATTAATTAATCTTTAATTACCCAAGACCTTAACTAATTAAAGACAACTATTTATCATAATTAATTACTTTATTATCATTATTAAATTTTATTTAATAAACCTTTGGAATTAATTTGTCATTAACCTATAAATTAACTTAAGACCTTAAGTTTAATTAATGATTAAAACATTTACCCTTCTTTAATTAACTACTTAATTGCACTATTAAATTTTGTTTTAAATAAACTTAAGAATTAATTAAAATAAAGGATATATTGCCGCGTCCTGATTTTCCGATGCCCGAAAAACCGAACCAGGAGGGTTAAAGAAGAAGAGGTAGAAGAAGAAAGTAGAAAACAACATCAGAATCTAACCATCGCAGCGGAATAAAATATAATAGATAATAACAGATCTTTACACAAAAACAAATATATATATATGTTTATACATTATCTCACCAGAATACATCATCAGAGTTCAACAACATCAATATCATACAACTGGACAGTCATATACACTTGTTCTCAAGACTGAATACATAGCGGAATAATAATCAAGTACTAAAGTACGTATCGCCATCCAGCTTGTCTCCTGAGCTCCAACACATCATATCCTGTATTCTATAATACTCGGTCTGACCCGAGCATTATAGTTAAATAACACCCGAGTTAGTCAGGAATACCAGCGTGAGAAATCACACTCAAATTGATTATTAAAGTTTCAAAATTCTTTTGAAAACAAAAGCATCTCGTAAGACCACGCCACAATTAAACATGTCGGGTTTTTACCTTATGATAGCTAAAACACTTTTTATCAAATCCATATGATATTATAGTAGTGTTTATAGAAAGTAAAATAAAATCTAGCTGAAATGCTTGCATCTCACATTTCAGCAATAGTTGGGCACAATCAAAACCGTACAGGCGCGTAGGGAAAATGGATTTCCAACTAATGACTAGGCACCGGGGTACCACCTATCACAGTACGTGGCCTAGATCACCGTACCGAGGATCACTCCCGACCACCTACAACACAAGACGGGGACAACCCACTACCGGATAATCCCGAGTAAGATCACCTCATGGTTGGGATCAGCAACCGCAGTACTAAGCCGAATAAAAAGGGACATCTAAATAGGGATGACCTCACCCTAATGGGCGCTACCCACCTAGCCTTGCTGCATAACTCCTGATTTTCAGTCATTTTCGGTTGATGAGGCTTGAGGCTAAGCGTTATCTTTTTAGATCGTTTCACTTAGAATGCCCATCGTCCACCTGACGATGTTCCAAAAGCATTCATCCATACAAGTCCGTCTCGGGTTCGAACGGAACGAAGGCACTACTCCTACTACATCCATTTTGGAATCATCCTCAGGATTATTAGCGACTAGCCCTTGCACTTCACTGCCCCATCTTCGAATCCAAACTCGTCTTCCTCACGAAAATGTACAAACCGGATCGAAATGGTTTTCGAGAAATCAATCTCGATCCTGGTATCTTCGAAACGATCAGCGCATTGTCTAATATTGATAGTCGGTTATTTAACTATCAATTAACAGTCATAAACAACCATCAACCATAAATAATTTCTCCTGACTTATTTATTAACCTCAAAATGTCTTTGTGAAATATATTTCCATTTTCAACCCTTTTTAAAATAGTTTTCAAAACACACTTTTCTCATGAAATAAATTTCAAAATATTTATTTCCACTGAAAACACCAAGCATAAAGACTTTAGATTTTTAAAATAACTTAAAACTCATTATTATAAACTATCCTTTAAAACATTTATATTAAAAATTACTTTAATGCTTATTCAAAAATATATACTTTAAGAATAATTAAAATAAAACTACTTTGTGCAATATAAAACTGAATTACTAACTTTTAAAACATAATACGAAGCCATCTTTAAATAATTACGGCTATATAAATTAGTAAAATATACTTACTTTAAAATTTAACATTTAGAAATAATAAATTTTCTAAAACATATTTTTAAACGACTTAAAAATTCTTTACTTATACTTAAAATTTGCTTCGAAAACGTACTTGGCTATCCAGGGAAATACACTTCTCTTTCACATCCTTTAAAAATAAATCATCATTTATTTTTAAACAAATTTACTCATTCCCTTAATAAATTCCCACCGTGAATTTATTCTTCCAAATATCCACTGATGTATTACTTTACTTTTTTATAAACCCAGTTTATAAATTTCAAACACTTAAATCAGTTTCCAAATTGATTTCCAATTTACTGAAACACCAATTTCAGATTTCCCCAAATTCCTTCTTTATCCCTTTAAATAAATTCAAACCTTGAATTTTAAAATAAATTCTTTATTTCTTGATATAACATCACTTAAGTTTAAAATTCATTATTTCTCTGTTTATTCAAAATCCTTTTTTCATACCCGGAATTTATTTGGATTTAAAAACCACTTTTATTCCTTTCCAATTCATTCTTAAATTTATTCAAATTTTCCATAATTATTTTACTTAAAAATTCACCCTTTTATTTTCTTTCAAAAATCCAATTCTATATTTTGATAACTCAGTGTACCGAAATATATTCAAGCAAACTATATCATTCAATATTCCAATTATCAATATAATTCATCATAGAATATCAAATATTCATAACACAGAATATTTAATAATCTAGATAATTTTGAGGAATCCAGTTGGATCCCTCCAACCTATTTCCTTGCATCCACAGATGCTAGCACAACATAAAATACCAATTCCACTTCGAGTTGGAATATTGCGGTATATGGGATTAATATAATATCATCCGCTATTATGCGGCGCATAGGTTCTCATCCGCTATATAATGCGGGAAATCAATCACCCAATATATACTATATACTACTATATAATATAGCACATCAAATCAATTCAATCAATCAATCAATCCATCATTTAAATTAACCATTTAAATTTAAATAAAAATCCAGAAGAGAGAGATTAACTCACCTTTGTTTTAGCTTGCAATCTACCCTAACCCGGTTTGTTTTCTTCATGATTTTGACCTTGTATAAACATTTTATGGTTTATTAATATTTGATTTGATCAAATAATCAATTACCATTTAATTAACTAATTATTTAATTTAACTAATTTCCTTTTTATAAATTAAATTAACCGACCATTTTATTTTAACAAAATAATTTTTTTGTCCTTTTAAAAATCTTTTTGTGGCTAAAATAAATTTAATAAGTTAATTAATCAGGTTAATCACCCGAATGCATTATTTTTAAAATAACTAGTAACTTTAAGATGTATATTTGTATATTTATTTTTATCTTTACTTCTATTTTTTTTCGAAAACACATATGCTTAAAAAGATAATCTACATATTAAAAACTAACATTCATATAAATTCCTATATTTCCCTAAAGTCTTATATATATAAATAAATTTTATGTTTATCTATATATACATATTAAATTCCAATAGAATTCCTTCTAAATACATATATTAAAACCGAATTATTTTACTATAGAAATCAATTTCTGCTTATTATACGAATACATATAAAAATCTATACATGATAGCAACATCGAACACGATATCGAACCAGATGAGTTCCAAATTTCTCTGCCTTGATTTTGTCGCTGCTGCTCTCACTGCGGTTCACATCAATCTGCCACTAACCCACTGCCTGTGTGAACACCAAAAACACCACAACCGATGACACCCCACAGCGTCGCTGCCTATCTCTTTACGCCTGCCCAATCGAACGAAATGGAACTCGCTGTAACTGCTCCAATGCCTCCGTCCAGCCTCGCGATCGAATGGCATCAACTCAAATCCCAAAATTACGAAGCCCCACTCGATCTAAGTCGAACTCGACCACGCAAACGATACGCAATGCTCCCTCACTCGCGACTTTCGGTCATCACGCAAGCTTTAGATGCAACCTGATAAGTTCAAGCATCTCGAAACCCTAAGCGATCGCGAACCCTAGCTTCCATCACCTAACACCACATCCCAAACGATGAACACCACAGCGTCGCCTCTTCTTCGAGCGCGAGTCTCCATCCTTGCCGCATCGAAGTCGACATCCCCTTAACGTGCGCGTGCGCTCGCGAATTCATCCTCGCGCCAGAAAAATTCGACGCAATCGTTTCCCCTGTTTTTTCTGAGAAATTTTGGTTCGAACTGCTGCCATTAGTTTTCTTTCCTTTCTGTGATTTTGTTTTGATTTGAAAAGAGGGAGAAAGGGAATAAGCGACAACTTATAAAACGAAGCAGCTTTTTCTTTTTATTTTTATTTTTTCGAATTTGGGCTTCGTCCATATTATTTCCTTAAATGATAGATATTACCTTTCATGGGAAGGGAACGAGATGATTTCCCCTCATTTATTTACAAATTTACTTTTTTGTTCAAGACGTGTGTTGCAAGATGGACACGTGCTTGAAGTGGTAACAACGTGTTGAATTCAGTAATATCCATTTTTTCTTTCTTTCTTGACTAATAAAATATCAAATAAATTTAATTTTGAATTTAAAAGACTTGAAATCGAATTGAAAATCTCGATCTCCAATCGAGACATGCTGCCAGGCATTTATAATGTTATACGCCTATTTCGAACGCAATGTAAAAGGTTTCGAGTCCGAATTCGGTCGTATGGAGAAGATAGCTTTTTGGACCAGTTATTATATTAAATTTCGAAATAAATTTTTAGCGTATTTACACATCGTACGCTCACACAACAATTCCAAACATTATGAAAATTGAAATCCGATAATAATTAACTATTACGGATCAAATGGAGCTAGTTTCGTCGAATTCCAAGACTGCGCCTCGGAAGGCTATTTTTAAATGTTAATTTTAAACTATAAAATTTTAAAACTGAACAAAACACTTCCAAATTAAATTTTAACACTTTTAGTATCTTCAATTCTATCAATATAAATTTTACAACCCTTCAAATTATTTTTAACAAGCTTAAAACTGAAGATTCAATATTTCACCCAACTTCCAATTATTAAATTCAATAATTTAATTATCAAATAAATAGTGATATTTGGAATTCAAGTTAAAATTAACCTTTCAAATATTTAAAATTAGTTAAATATTCCAATTTCAAATGCTCAAAAATTCTGGATCGTCACAAATATGTTAAAACAGTTTAAAAATAATTAATTTTAAAATAATAACCTTTAACTAAACTCAAATTAAATAAAATAATTATTATTTAATTTGTTTAAACTTGATTTAATTTAATATTTTTATAAACTTGTTAATATACATTTTAAAAAACCCGAGACTAACATGTGTGCCCCTCTTACTCAAACCCAACCTATTCTACTGATAAACTTGATTTCCTTTTCTTTTAAACTTTGTTTTGGTTTAAATTAAAAACTATTGAAATTGTTAAGATCATTCACGTACACTCAGTCCAAACCCGATACTATCATCGCGTCCAACCCGAGCTCTCTCCTTCTTCTCAACAGCAACCTATTCTGCTGATACGTCTGACATTCGTGCACGTGCACGGATGAGCGCCGTAGCTCTGGTCATTGCCACCACCTCCAACACGTCAACGACAACCTCGCCTAAGATTCCGACCATCCAGAACATCGAGGCAACAACGAAAATATAATTCGAGCATACAGAACTCTTCTGCAACGAACTGAACATCCAAAATTCTCCTCGACCCGCTGCCTCAGACCACCAGAACACTCGTTGATCAAATCAGAGCGGCGTCTCGAAACCACGCTTCGATTTTCCCTATATCGATCCTCTCCGATGCATTGATGACGAAGCAATTGCTTCGACATCAATGTCGACCAATACTGGTCGACAAACCCTACTTTGCCGTCGATAGGCCCCCACGGTGGTCTAGAAATCCACCGAGTATTTTTTCCAGAAACCTTGACCTCCGGTCAAGCTTCAGCCATGATCCCGACCACCCACCTTGCACCGATCATCGGAATTCTCTCCAAACATTAATTTCGTTCAACTCTCGAATTCAACCCAGATATAAAGTTAAAAATCTTGATTTTTCTTTTTAAAATCATATTTCTTGAAAATGAATTAGATTATGTAATCAAAACCTAAGATTTAAACAACTAATTTTTGAACTTATTTGATTTTTACTGTGTTTTCTATCTACCAGTAAATCCACTTGTTATTTATACTTAAAAGTATTTTTAAAATTAAGATCTTGTAAATTCAAACATATCTTGTTTAAACATCAAAGCCTACAAGAGAATAAGTGAAGAGATTTTGATTTTTGACCTTGTTTTTAGCCTGTAAATACAAAACAGCGACATATACATATGTACGGACATGCACACTCAAATAATTACATATTTATATACATGCAAGCATAATATACATTCATGCAAACATCTATCACAACATTATTTCAAATATTAATCATATTCATCAAGTTTTAACAGATTTAAGATTTTAAAATTTTTGTTTACTCACCTGTTGAACAGAGAGCCCCTCTTTTTTTTGAAATACTGGAAATGCTTTTGGAAATGAAGACTGGAAACTTGGTTTTGACTTTGATCTTCTTGATTAAACTGAGTTGAATCTTTGCTTTAGTTTTCACTTGAAATTTGCTAGAGGTTTGATTGCTTTTTTATTCTAGTTTTGGTTTTGAAAAAAATAAAGACAAAGAAGAAATGAAAGATTAGGAGTAGGATGTTTATATATAGCCTTGTTTTATTATTTTTTTAAAAGTGTAGAAAATAAACCAAATATGACTCATGTTATTTGCATGATATAATTAGGCTTACACTTCTCTTTTTGCATGCATTCATGTTTTTATACATTTTTAAATTATATTTCTATTAGTTTTATATTTATTTATGTTTTTTTTAATATTTTATACTTTTCCTTTTTATTTATATTTATATAACTTCAAAGAAAATGATATAAAATCTAATTATACATTAATTAATAATAATATATGCTAGTTTTAAAATATAGAGTTTTTGAATCCGTTTATTTTTAAGATATTTTCTTTTGAATTTCAAATCCAAATTCTACTTACAATCTACTTATAAACAATAGTAATTTGAAAACACAAATTTTATTTGTTTGAAAAGAAGTAATTTTGCACATTTAAATAATTATAAAAGAAGTTTATCAAATAAATATTTATATCCAAATATTTTCTTAATTATCAGAATTTATTTGTTCAATTTACAGATCAATATTTTTAATGTATTTAATCCTAGTAATTACCAATTAATAGATGTCCAAAAATCCAGGTTATTACAATGAGGTTTGTGGGATTTGTTGAGCAAACACATACCCCAAATCCAAAATAGGACATCTAAGCCTTTGATCCCACCATTTGGCCTGACCAAAGCAACGATGCGAGGGAGATGGTTAAAAAGCCTTCAGTCCCTCTACCCCCGCCCAATCAAAGTTCCCATCCAGGGAAGATGGCCAAAAAGCCTTAGTCCTGCCACCAGGCTTAGCCAAAGCACCCATCTAAGAGAGATGATCAAAAAAAGCCTTTGATCCCCCAGGGCCCAATTGAAGCACCCATCCAAAAAAGATGGTCAAACAAGCCATTGGTCCTAGTGTTAGGCCCAGCCGAAGGACCCATCCAAAGAGTGATGGTAAAACAATACTTAGGTCCTACCGCATGGCTTGACCAAAGCACACATTCATAGGAGATGATCAAAATCCTTCGGTCCAGCCATTGGGCCAGACTGAAGCACCCTTTAAAGACTAATGGTCAAACAAGTCTTTGGTCCCACCATTAGGCCCGATAAAAAGCACTTACTTAAGAAAGTAGCCATTGGAGCTTTGGTAGTGTAAAAACTTTGAAAGCAACCATCCAAAGAAGGACGGAGGATAACAAGAGAATCACTAAAATATCGGTTAGATTTATTGATTAGGGGCATAATAGACTAAATACGATAAGGCCATAGGGAATCTACATCTTATAATAAAAGCAATTTTCAAATAAAAATTATTTACGAAATGCTGAAAAAAATGCTATCAAAAATCAATTTTGAATAATAGCCTTTTTACAGTGCATTTGAACTTTCATATGAAACAAAATTTCCAAAATATAACTATAAAATCGTTTATATTTCAAAATTTTACTTAAGGTTTTAGAAGTTTATTTAAGCTAAAACATAAAAAACTTCTTGTGATGGAAGGTGAGGCAAGTAGGGGAAGGCATGTGTTATACCATAAAAGTATTCTTGAAGGTACTAAATAAACATTAATGATAATAACATTGATGGTCAAAAGTAATAAATAGTTGTTGCAAGTTGAATATAGACAAAGCTATTAGATGTTGAAGTAAAAAGAGAGGATGTTGTAAGTTGCGGCTATCGCATATTGAATGCTATTGCAAGTTAGGAGCTAGTGCATGTCAAAGGTAAGGGTCATCATAAGTTAATAATATAAAGCCATCGCAAGTTCAGAGCTATTACATGACAGAGATAGTCATAAGTTGATAATATGAAGTTATCACAAGTTGAGAGTTGTTGCACCAAAAATTGATAGAACACATCGAAATCAATTATATCTAAATCTAGCAAGTATGAAAAATGATAGAAACAAGAACAAACACACAATTCTTTTAGTGGCTCGATAAATACTCCTACCTATGTCTACTTTAATATTATTAGAATTTAGTTTATCACAAGTACAAGAGCCTTGCTATCATTTCATATCTAAACAACAAGAGAGTTTAAATATAATGGCAAAGGTTAAGTAGAGAGTAGAGGATGAAGAAGGTCAATGCCAAAAAGACTCTCATCCATTTCTCTAGCCCTCCTATTTATAGCAGAGTCACCAAAAAAAGTCACTATAATACGAAAGACAAGGTAAATATCCATATCGAGAAGAATAGAGAGGAAAAATAAGTAAGATTCTATCAAAAATCAAATCGGTATCAATCATAATTGAGATCGATACCGATCGTTATGCTTTTTCTAATTTTCACTCAAAACCTATAGAGCTACTTTCCTTAGTAATTCCAAGCCCGATATAACATCCCCTATGTTGAGGCTCGAAAATAAGCGCTATTGATGCTACAGTCATCAATAGTATTATTCTCTATTCTCTAGTAACAAAATAAGATCATTTAATAGTATCAATAACATTAAAGCACATGAATATGAAATTTTTTCAAAATCATTAATTAATTTCCATATTCATTACATAATCCCAAATGTGGCTTAAGTTCAGATAAAATATAATTACTACAAAATACTCCAAGAGAGACATATGAAGATGCCCATTTTCTTGATCATAATTTACTACTAAACAGATACAACTTCTACCGTTACTTACATTTAAACAAAATGATAACACGACAGGCATAAATATCTCCTATATAGCTAGCTCTACATCCTGAACTCTTTGGAAGCTTTATTCACTGAACCTAAATAAGATGGAAACCTTACTCAGAAACTACTCAAGTAAGTACTCAAGAGTTTAATGGGAAAAACAAAAAACTCCGGGTTAGAAAAAAAAATTGGTGTGGATAATAATGTGCCATCTTGGTTAATAGATATCTGCCGAGACTACGCTACTGAGTGGAACGGGTTTTCCACTCACTAGTATCATCTAAAATACGTCTTTTATAAATCAAGCATCTGCAACCACAATTGTTTAACAAACAATATAAACAATCTTATGCATGCCACCTGCGTAATCATGACCAGTCTGTCTAATTGAATGGACTATCTATCCCAACATCATAGTTTTCTTAAGGTAACTACAAACCTATATGGCTGACTCGGGTTTACCAAATATATCAAATTCTCCAATTACTATTAGAAGGAAAATGGACAGCCTATCCAAAACTTACTATTCTTAGGGTCACTTTGATCCTAACGGTTTTGCAGGCCAACCAATAACCTACCTCATCTTTATTTGTTCATTTCTATGTGTAAACCTACTTTTAGTCTTACCTTTGATGAAGCCCTATGCACTGTAATTTTGGATCAATATTAGTTAGGGGCTAACAGCTGAAATATAGGCATGACCGTACACATATCCCATCTGGTTTTCTAATCTCTAAGTCAATTCATCCTATCACAATTTATCTAAAGCGAAAAGAATAATATTTCTAGTAAAATTCTTGGCAAAATACCCTTTTATATTTCCTTAAAAACGTAGATCTTTATAATTATTTTACCCTTGAGATCATACTTTAAAACAAGGAAAATATAGCCCTTTACTTTATCTAAATTATCAAGATATATATGCTTTTATAAAATAGATTTCATGAACTTTGAAATCACTTAGAGGTTGTCACACCCAAAACCATAGGTTATGAAGCCATATACAATAAAACCATTTATATTGACAAAGTGCGGCATTAATATTGCCTATATGGGATTAATGCACCCCTTCTACATCTAAACCATGTAAAGCATCGGTTTTATAAAGAATAAGGCCAAAACCATTTATATAGCATATAAATACATATAGGTCGTCGAATATAACCATCATAATTACGGGTTGCATTGTATAAAACTTTAAAACTTAGAAATATGGAAATGTCGATATAGAGTTAAGAGTCATTATACCGTATGAAATCAATGTCGAAAATAGCCTATAGCAGCATCAAAGAAAAAATACAACGGCATAAGAAACTAGCGACATCATTGCCTTCTTAAAATCAATTTCGAAGATAGCCTATAGCGGCATTATGGTCAAACATTTCGGCATAAGAAAACAGCGGCTACATTGCCGTATAAAATTGTAACGACCTGATTTTACGACTTCCGAAAGTCGACATTAATACGTCCATTGTGTCAAATGCCGCACAATCGAATGCCGAAAAATCGAACCATTAGGGTTTAAGAAGAAGATAGAAGAAGAACAGAAACAATAACAGAATCTCACATTTCGCAGTGGAACAATATATAATAGATAAAGAATAATCTTTAAAACAAAAACACTATATCAGTTTATACATCACATTATCATAGTTTACAACAACAAACAGCGGAAAAGAAATATTACATATATAAGCGATACGCCTCGCCATCCAGCTTCAACTCCTGATCTCCACAGCAACTTCTTGACTTCGCTCCAGAATAATTGACAACCTGACTCTAGGCTGCCCGTGTGAAAAATTATGGGCACCTAGAGTTTAGAAAGGGAACAAAACTCCAGGTCAGTCATGGGACTGGTGTGAGATCTTAAAAACGGTTATTCTTTTACAAAAGAAAACAAAGGAATTTAAAAGAAATCCGCAATGCTTTTTGGAAAATGAACTACCATAAGGCCTCCCGGCACACACACAATGCAATCGCATACTTGGGGGAGATTTCTCCTTATGATAGTCAAACATGCTTAATACACAAAATCTTCTTTAATATTATTATTAGTGCATAGTGGAAAAACATTTGCAAGTATAATATTAAACTTATCCAGCATACGTACCATTATAGTATGCCTACATTAGCTACCATATTAGTGGCAGGTTCTACAACTAAAACCGTACAAAGAGCGTATTGGTGATTGGATTTCTAACAAATGGTCAGGCTAAGGAACTTCCTGGGTCACATGAGTACGCCTCTAGAGGGACGCCCCGAGAACCTAAACGAATCTCTGCCGACACAAGGCCGGGTTACCTCTGCAAAAATAGGTACCTACTACACGGGTATGCCATTCCTCGGTCGTAAACAACCTTTATCCGAGGATCCTCAATACCAACAACCACAAAGTAATAAATTTGCAGCAACCACATAGGTTAAGTATCTGGGCTCCATACCATGATACCACCTCTATCCAGAAGGAAATGAACATACCCTAAGGGTGCTACGCCCATAACCTTGCTGCATCCTTCCTGTTTCGACCATTTCAGGGTGTGAGGTCCGACGAAGTCTCGTCCCACAAAGCAACGCAAAAGCCATGCTTCGATCAACAAATGATCAACAACACTTCATATGCCACATTACCAAATTGGGAATGTATCACTAGTAACCATCAACTACACAACCTCTAAGCTCGTACGTCTCAGAGAAGGGTGTTAAGCTAAGAGAATAAATTCTCCACCACTAACATAAATGTATTTGATAGAAACCAGCTTTACTTCTCAAAGTGTAATGTCATACAAAGGCACTTCCAAAGAAGCCATTGCAAATCCGGATATTCACTATTCAGTCCGAAATCCCCATCACAAAGGGTGATAAAATCTCAATGCCGGAGTAATCCAGTGTAGAGAGATTCGATAGGTAATCCTTTAGCTTTCGAAAATACCCGGTCTTCAAAACCATCTTCAAATGCAATCCCATTTCGTTGTATCGTTATTCGGAATGGGTTTTATGACACATGGTCCTCTCCCGGCTAATCCGAATAACGAGCGCTTATTTTAAAAATAAGTGTTACATTTAGATTCAAACAAATCACAACAAATTCCACTTTGATCTTTTAAATAAAAGATCCATCACAATCACAAAGGTTTGATGTGGGTTTCGAATATCCAGTTGGAATTCGACTCTCGGTCGCATTGAAATTCAAATTCCATTTAGAAAGGCCAATATTGATAGTCGGTTATTTAACTATCAATCATTATTCACAACAGTCACTGGATTTCAAATTATTTTCCCCTAATTATTGCTTTCAAAATATCTTCGCAAGATAAAATTTCACATTTCATCTATTTGAAAACAATTTCAAATCACTTTCCATCTTTCAATCTTTTTTGAAAACAAATTTCAAATCACCTTTCTCATGCGAAATACATTTCCAAACATTTATTCATTTCCACTGGAAATCTGCCGAGTACAAATACTTTAAAAAACTAATTTAAAATACTTATCCAAACACATATCCTTGGAAATATTTAATGTAAAAACTATTTTAAAAATACTTTATTTTAGAATATTAGTTATGAAAATACTATATCAATATCACAGATAAAACTTCAAGTCCAAACTTATTTAAAATAAAATTAGTAGATAGAGTATAAATGTTCAAATCACTATTTTCTAAATCAAATATCAATTTAAATCTTTAAAACAATACCTTCTATACTTAATTAAATAAATCTTTACTTTTAAAGATACAAAACAATTTTCAAAAACGATCTCTCCAACAATATTCTTTTAAAACCAAATCTAGAACTTTTAATTTTATTTCAAAAGCTATTTTAAAAATATATTCGGCTTTTCAGCGAAAATACACCTTCCATTCTAAAATGGTTCATTCAAATCAATTAATAAATCTTTCTGGATTTATTTTAAATTTACGTTCCAAATCCGTAAATTCAATTCCACACTTTTTTAAAATAAAACAATATTTGATTCTAAAACAAATTTCCCCTTTCTTTTATAAAATGCTCGTTGTGAATTTTATTTTCAAATATCCATAGATATGTGATTTTCAAATCGTTTTTCAAATATTTACTTTCAACACCAAATCAATTCTCAAATTGATTTCCAAATTTATTTCAAATACCACATCCAATTCCAAATGGATTTATAAATTTGTTTCAATCAACAAATGAATTTTCATATTGATTTTCCAAGGGTTTTATTTTTAAAAACCAAATTAATTTTCCAATTTAATTTCTAAATTTATTTCAACACCAAATCGATTTTAATTCAAACACTAAATCAATTTTCATATTGATTTCACAATGATTTATTTTTTTAACACCAAATCAATTTTCGAATTTATTTTTAAAATAAATTCCTTTATCTTTTCCAAATTATTTAAAAACCATATCTTTAAAATAAATTCTTCACCTTTTGAATATTATTACTTGAAATCCATTTATTAAACTTTTTCCCATATTTTGTAATTTTATTCAATAGGATTTCACTATAGATTTTCTACCTAAATTTAAAGATCCAATTTTATTTATTTCTGGTATCCTACGATACCAAAAATATATTGGGCTAAATTTTAGCCTTCAATGGTTTAAATCACGAATAATCACACACAAACTAAATAATCAACACAAAATTTTGAAAAAAAATCAAAATGTTTTGAGGAATCCAGTTGGATCCCTCCAACCTATTTCCCTACATCCACAAACGTTAGCACAACAATTAAATACCAATTCCACTTCGAGGTAGAATATCGCGGTATATAATGCAGGAAATTAACAACTCCGAATACATATGAAATATCAATTCCACTTTGAGGTGGAATATCGCGATATATGGGTTTAATATAATATCATCCGCTATTATGCGACGCATAGGGTCTAAACTAATATAACTGATTATAAATCAATCATCCAAGCATAATCAATTTTAAATCTAACTATTCAAAATTTAAATCGGAAAAATATTTGATTGAGTGAGAAGATCTCACCTTTAACAATGCATGCAATCCATTTCTAGTCCATCTTGACTCGTTTTCATGTCTTTTGACCTTGTATAAATAATTTATACAATTGATTAATATTCAAATAAATTGGATAATAAATTTCCAGTTAATAGATTTATTTTATTTAAACTAATAATAATTTTTTTAAACCCATCTTCCTTTAATAAATTTAATTAACTAATAATTTTGATTTTAAACCAATACTTTTAATTTCTAAACAAATCCCTTTTAACAAATTTATTTAACTAAAAGTTAAATTTAAAAACCAAATTTCCTTTTTAAATAATCTTGGTTAACTAAAATAAATTAAATACATTAATAAAACAAATTAATCACTAAATCCATTATTCTTTAATATAAACTAGTAATGTTAAAAATGTAGATATTTATTATTATTATTTTCTGAACTACGCATATGTATATATACTTGTAAACTATTCCGCATATGTTTTATGTGTATATTTACTATTTTAAAAATAGACTAACGGATTTCTTTACTGTATAATTTTTTTATTGAAGAAACAAACTGTTTCAACATTTTACTGTAAATATTTTTCTTTTCTCTTCTCTGTTCAACTTTTTTTGCTTTGAATACATATAAACATTTTATTTATCCAATTTAAATCAATAACGAAAGGAATCGTAATACCTTACTGACTTCGATAGTCCCCGACCGTCATCCCACTGCGACTTCCAGTGCTGCCTTCACCTTCCAATCGAGCAAGCCAAGCTCTAAGTCCCTCCACCCTCGTTGATAACGAAGTTGACTCGAATCTTCACTCCAAGGTCATCGCGCGTACGCGTGCCGCCGTGTTTCCAATGCCATCGTGATACCCCTAAATCCTAACTGCTCTAATGTTGTATCACGCCGCTCGATCCCTCCCCTACTGCATCGACTCGGCCGCCTTCGAAGTCTCGAGCTTTACCAGAGATTCCAATGACACGAGGCTTCCAGGCGATTGCGAAGTTCGATACCCACGCAAAGAAAGAAAAAGAACTCGATCTTGATTTTCCCATAGCTAGGTCGCTCGTGAAATCGTGACCTAGAATCTCGATACGAAATTGAAGAATTTAGGGGTTAGAGAACGTTTTAAGAGGGGAGGAACGAGATTTAAGGGATTTGATTTCAAATAGGAGGGCTCGGCCATTGTTACATTTGAACGAGAGAAAAGTTTCGTTCGTCTTTTTTTTATATTTAAATATTATGATTTTTATATAAAAAAAACGTGTAACAACAATCTTTTGCATGCACGATAAATGTTGCAACTTAGAAGACAAGTGGCCAAAGTAAATAAAATTTTGACTAGTATAACTATATGTATTATATTTAAATTTTAAATTTAAACCGTCTTAAAATCGGGACTCAAAAACTCAACTTCCTATCGAGGCATGCCGCCAGGCGTATATAATGTTAAACTCCTATTTTGAATGCAATGGAAAAGGTTCCGAGTCCAAGTTCGATCGTATGGAGAAGATAGCTTTTCGGACCAGTTAAAACATTAAATTTTCAATTTAAATTTCAGCGCGTTTGCTTATCGTACGGCCAGACGACAACCCCGAATGCTACGAAAAATTGAAATCCAATAATAATACAATATTACGGATCCAATAGAACTGGTTTCGTTGAATTCCGAGACAGTGCCTCGGAAGGCTATTTTTAAATATCGATTTAAACGTTAAAAATTCAAAACTGAACAAATCACTTTCAAATACAATTTTGAAAGTTCTATTATCTTCGGTATTATTAATATGAATTTTCTAAGACTTGAAATTTTTTAAACAGCTTAAAACTGAGGATTTAAATTTTTTACCCAATCTCAATAAATTAAATTTAACAATTAAATTGCCAAATTTATTCTGATAACTGAAATTCAAGTTAAAATAACTTTTAAACATTTAAAATCAATTAAATATTTTAATTTTCAAATGTTGAAAATTTTGGATCGTCACATCCTCCCCCTTTTGTAACATCCTTGAAATTTCAGTTAAGATAATTTGTTAATTACTTTAATTTTTGAAACTAAATTTGTGAATTAAATAGAGTTTTTCAAAATTAAATAAAATATTAGTTGTTTATAGATATTTATTTTAAATTTAATTGAGAATTAATTTGATGATTTGGGAATAAAAATCTAAATTGTGTTTGAATTTCCAAATTTAATTAGAAGTGTGTTTATTTATTTATATAAATAGATTATCATTTGAAATTTGATTTTTTTTGATTTAAATTCAATAATTAATATTTTTATAAAATTAATTGGATTTTAAAAGTTGTATTTTGGAAAACAATATATATGTATCTAATTAGAATTGTAGGTATATAATTTATTTTGATTTCAAAATCATTTGTTATAAATTTGTATAAGTACAAATCAAAATGTGTACAAATGAGTAGAAAATAAATTTAAAAACAATTGAACACATGCAATATACATATGTGAATATTTTATTATAAAATTTTACATTTGTATGCAATTTAAATAAAGAAATAAGATTATGTAAGTATAATTTATATATATATACACACAATATCTAAGTTTAACAAAAAAAAGATTTAAAGTTCTTTCTTTTAAAAATTTCTATGAACTAAGTTGTAAATGTATGAACTAAAGGACCAAAACAAAGTTTATAAAATAAATTCAAGACAAGCATATAAAATATAAATGCACAAGGGTTTAAACTAAAATTTTAAAATTAATTGAAATAAAGGACTTCAACATAAATATACAAAAATTTACATGTGTAAGCATTTTTACAATAAGAATTTACATTTGTCAAGCATTAATACAAGAGTTTATTTAAAATTACAAGTGTAAATGATAATGATACAAGTGGCAAAGCAAAGGATTTTTCTTTTTTTTCATCTAAAATTTACAAATTCAAAGAAAAGAAAACCTGAAATTAAAGAGAAAAAAACAAAGCAAATAAAATCAGATACAACAACTTCAGTTCCAAACTGAAGCAAGTTCAAAATCAAAGCTTGATTAAGAAATCAGAAAAGAAAAAGAAAAAACTGTCAGTCCTCTTCAAATTCGAAGTAGCAGGAAATCAAGTTCAACCCAAATGGAAAGCAAGAATTCAACTGGAAGGTTTATAGTTGAAACAAAGAAAAAGAAAAATCAAGATAGAGGAAATGGAAATCCGGAAACCAGAAGCAAAGAAAAAAAAATCAAAAATCTGTTCTTCTGTCTTCATCAATACAAAGTGAGCAACTTTTTTTTTAAAACGGAAATCTTTTATCTAGATTGTGTTCAGTGTTGATGGATGAAATGAATGATGTGGTAACTTGTTTGGAATGTATACACATGTGTTCATATGTGTACAGGTTGATGTTGCATGCCTGTAAGTAAGTATGTGTATACCTCTGTCTTTATTTTACAGGTTTAAAACCTGTTAAAAATTTCAAAAGCACTCCTTTCAATTCTTTTTAGGCTTAGTTGTTTAAACAAAGTATGTTCAAACTAACAAGATTTAGACTTTTAAAATGGTTTCAAGTTGAAAATGTTCAGTAACTATTTCAAAACTATGAAATAACAGTGAATATCTAAATCAAGTCAAAAATCAGTGATCTCTATTTTATGTTTTAACTTTACAAATAGATTTGCGTTTCAAAATGATGAATTTTAATGATCAATTTGAGATTTTTAAGTTTGTTTACAATGGGATATTTCAAAATGAACGGAAAGTACCTTTTTGTTAATCGCCGTTGATCGGCGACGAATTTGTTCATCAGACCGGGCCTGAAGGTAGCTAGTATGATGGAGTTACAGGGAAAAATAATCGAGAAAATTGTAAAGCATCAATGTGGCGTTACAGTGGAAAATTCTGGATTTCACCCTAGTTTTGTTGACATTATTCCCGAACCAATTTCGACAACATCATTGTATCGAGTGGCGCGGGACCAAAGAGGAAAGATTCGTGAGTTATTGGTGTAGCTTTGGACGAGGTCGGAGGACCTCTGGTGGTCTTTGGTGGTGGCTGTGATGTTTTTTTTGGATCGAGGCTCCGTGCTCTGGTGTTCGAGTTTGTTGGATTGTGATCGGTGGGGTCGAAGAAAGATCTGGGTTGGTCAAAGTAAGGAGGAGGGTCGCGTGGAACTTGACGGCGCCATCGTGGTTGATCGGAGTGGTTTCGATGTAGTGTGCACGTGCACCAGTGGCCATTGTACCCATGATGAGTGAAGGAAGAAGGGGAAGATGGATCCTCGAAGAAGAGCTCGGGGAGAAGCAAGGGTAGCAAAGGCTTCAACCCGAAGTAGGAATTGGGTGCAAAATGGAAATACTTAGGAAATTTTTTTAAATTGAAGTTTTGGGTCACTCGAGTAAATTTGTGGAAAAACCCGAAGTAGGGTTCGTGTATGTGGGGGATTATCTCGGGTTTCACTCGGGTTCGCCTGGGAATTGTTATATTTCCAGTTTTAAACTTTACTGGATTAGTTAGAGGAATTCTAATTTTTTTTTGATAAATGATGATTTATTTATTGAGTAGAAAGTATAAATTAAAAGATAAAGGAGTTTTAAATTCATATTTGTAACAAGTTATTTTAAATGAAACCTCATAAGTGATTTAGAAATAAAAATCAAACGTTTCAAATTCTTAACTTAAAAGTAAGTTGATTTATATCGTTAATGATAATCAAGTAAGTAATAATTTGTAATTAAGATTAATTCATTAATAATTAAGAAAATCAATTAAAGGATAATTAGTTATAATTAAGATTAAATTAATTAATAATTGAGGATTTATTAATTTAAGTAAATTAATTAGAAATTCAACTTAATTGAGCAAGTAATTAATGAATGATTAAATTAAAATAGTGATTACTTAGTGAAAGTAATTAAGAGAAGATAATTAAAGATTAATTAACTAAAAGTGATTAAGAAATCATTAATTATTAAGGAGTAATTGATTATTGTAATTAATTAAGAAATAAACCTATTAATTTATCAATTATGAACAATTAATTATAATTAAGATTTAATTAACAGTTAGGGGTTTATTAATTAAAGTAATTAATTAAAAAATAATTAATTAATAAAAGTAATTAAGATTTATTTAATTACAATTAAGGGTTAATCAATTTGGGTAATTAATTTTGAAATGATTAATTAATGAAGGTAATTAAGACTTAATCAATTGTAGTCAATGATAATTAATCTTTGATTTAAAGATTACCAATGAAAGTAATTATGTGGTTGATAAATTTAAAAACCACCCAATTTATTCATCTTAGTTGTAGATGATTGACTGCTGTTGAATGCTATGTAATGGATTGATATGTTTGATATATGATGTGATGTTATGTAATGCTTTGTGCTAAGCTATTTTATTTGTGATGAATATACCGTTGTATGTATATGAAATCCCCTTGACCCGTAAAAAGACATTTGAAATTCAACGCGACAGGGAGTCGGATTCCTGTTGGTTATCCAAAACCCACATCGAATCGTAACGATGAATCTTTGTTATTGATAAATTTGCTTTATCTATGAATCTGTGAATGAAGATAAGCGTTATAGTTTATACCGCTTATCGATATTTATGCGCTTTAATCTGCGATGTGATGATTGTTGATGCACTATTGTGTAAAACCCTTGGACTACACTATACACACACAAATATGGATTGCACGTGGAAATCGGTTAAGTCACGGATTTTAAAAATAGTTTTGAATTTGAATTTTTAGTCCAAATGGTTTTGGGAAATAGATTGGATTTAAAGTGAAAAACCGTTGAAAAGGTGTCTTAAAAATGGAAATTATTGTGAATAACTTAATTAAGATTTGAAATTTGAATAGTATGATTTAAATTGGAATTCAATGTCTGAAATTGAACTCTATATTTGGTATTTATGACGTAAAAGGGTTATACAAACTATAAATGTGTTTTAAAACCATTTTAAAGGTATGGTTTTGAGAATTTAAATTTATCCCAAGTTTATATTTAAAAGGCCTTAACTCGTGCAAATAAAAATCGGGTTTTCCGAAACAGAACCAAGTGGTTTAAAATAATAATAGCTTTTATATAAGGAAAGATTTTTCAAATTATGATGAAAAGATTTCAAATTTGAAATAAATTGGCTTTTAAAGTTATGAATGAATCTTTGGAAATTGTTTTAAAAGCTATAAAAGTGGGTCTTTAATTTAAGACGGATAAGTTAAATTCAATTTGAAAAGGAATTGTTTTGAAAGGCTATAAATGAATCTTTGTCAAAGATTGGTGAATCTTGTTTAAAATTGAAAGGGGTCTTTAGAGTGAATCTTTTGTTTAAAAGATCTAAATGTGGAAATTGTTTGAACCATTGAGGGTTTTTGAAATGAATCCTTTTGTTTAAAAAGATTTGTAAATGGTAATTTGTTTAACCATTTGAAAGAAAAGTTTTGGATAATAAGTTGTGACTTAACTGAAAACCCATTATCCATATGATTTCAAATATTGCGCTCATTATTCGGTTTTGCCGGGAGAGGACCTTTGTGTCATATAACTCATTCCGAATAATGATACGACGTATATGGATAGCATATGAAGACCGGTGGTGAAGACCGGATATTTTTCGAAAACGAAAGGATAACCCATCGAATGTCTCTGCACCGACCGGTCCCCGGTATAGAGATTTGAGCACCCTTTGTGATGGGGAGTCTGGACGTGATTAGGGATTATCCGGATTTGCAAGGGCTTCTTCGGAAGTTCCTTCGGTTCTGTTCGAACCCGGAACAGACTTGTATGGATGTGTGTCTGACATTACACTTTGAGATGTAAAACTGGTTTCTATCAAATACATTTCTGTTTGGTGGCGGAGATTTATTCTCTTGGCTTAACACCCTTCTGAGACGTACGAGCTCAGAGGTTATGTAGTTGATGGTTACTAGTGATGTAACGACCCGCCTTTTTGGACAGTTTAAACCGACGATCAAATACACATGCCGATTCCAAACCATTCAAAAGGGAAGATGGTTATTGGGGTAAATAAGAAAAGAAAAGAAAGAGAAATAAAGGAAATGAAACAACACAGAATCTCGCAGCGGAACGATAAAATATAATAGTCAAATAAACAGTTCATGATGCTGTTTACTATACTTTGACAATTATTTATACAACATTTATCAGAGTTATACATATACAACAGAACAATTAAAATAATGCAGCAGATAGCATGATGCAAGGGTAATAATAGTAATAGTATACCAAATCTTCGTCTTCATCCTCCAGAATAGATCTTCGAAAATCTTAAAAACTCAGGACTGACCCGAGCGTAATGAAAGGACAAAACACTCGAGTCAGGACTAAAATATCCTTATGAAAGTTAAATCAATCGTAAATAAATATGAGTGTAACGGCGTCAGAGATGTTTACGGGGTTTGACATCTCATATCCAGTGTCAACGTGCATGCAATAACTCAGGAGATGTTACGGGATTTTCCATCTCTTAAGGATCCGTTAAACTATCTACTATGTAGTAATGTACGCTAAGTAGATAATGCCTATCAGTAATATAAAGTATCAAAATAACGTTAAGGTGTTACCATAATTCCCCTTAACACATTTTTATAATGCCATAGTCTATACAACACCGTAAGCCCCACCGTAAACTGGTGGTTATCAGAGGGTACCCCATAGGTACAATACAAAACATAACGTAGTGGTTGTGAATAGGATAATCAGTATGACAAGGTACATGAGGCGATACCAACTAGGATACTAGTAGTTGCGTGATCCAGACTGATGTTGAGCATAGCCAGAAGCTACCCCAACACCGCGAACACAATACCCCCAAATCAAAGGGTGCACCCAAATCGAATCACAAATGTAATAGATATGGTATCGAAGAAGTGTGTCCGCTAGAGATGGCGAACCTCAATGGCCCGGCGTGGCTCCTGTTTTAGTCATGTCAGGGGTCATCCATATCGTTCACTTTCTTCAGTCAACGCGTTCACCAAACCATCCACTTCATTCTGGATCAACACTCCACGTATACAAGTTATTAAAGTTGTTTTCGGTATCGACAGAGAGTACGTCCATATCTGATCCCGGTCTCTTTAATAACTACGTATTATTACACCACTGGCTTTTTTACATTTCAAATCGATTCATAATTGATATCAAAATATCATATTCGCTTCAAAAAAACAAATCCATTTCAAATATCATCGTATCTATTCAAAATTAAGATTCCGTTTCAAAAATCATTTCTCGCATCAACATCTCATTTCGATTTCAAAATCATTCGAATTTCAATTTAGGTTGCAACTTCATTTAACCAATTCGTATTTAAATTCAAGATTTAAACATAAACATTTCACCTTATTGACCAGCTTGAAATTTTAGAAAAATAGTTTTAAGTAGTTTAAAATTAGTTTTAAATAATTAAAATAGTTAAAAAAATACTTAAAATCTTAAAATGGATTTGAAATAGATAAATTAGTTTAAAATAATTTAAATTGGTTAAGTAGATTTAAAATAGATTAAAATAGTTTAAGTATTCAAAAATGATTTATATAATAGAGTAATTTGGAAAACAAAATAAAACAGCTTCAAAACCAATCCATTTCAATTATAACTTCCCAGTTCAAATCAATTTCAATTTCCATTCTACCGATTCAATTTCGATTTCAATTCAAATCAATGTCAACTTTGACTTCAAATTAATCCAATTCTACATTCACCTTTAATTTATTCAATTTCAATTTAAATAGATTTGGAGCTTGATGTTCAAAATACCAATTTATAACACTTAACAAAATTATCCTTCAATATTGAAATTTAAATCCAAATTTCAAATATGATCCAATTTCAAGCTCAATTTCAAAATATCATTTTTTTTATCACTTTTACTTAGTAATACTCAAAGCTCGTGATAATGTTCAATCTTTAAAACAAATCAATTTTTGAAATTCAATCATATCCAAATTTTTAAATTCCAAAGTCTCAACTTAGATCATTTAATAATTTCTTTTAACCAAAATTTATTCCAACATTTCAAACTCAATTATGCGATAAATTTGATTTCTATAAATTGATTTTATTTATAACTTTTAAATCAAAACATTTAAATAAATTTCAAATCGACGATTTTAAAAATTATTAATTTAGCCAATCCGGTGTCCGTATATAATTTTATATCCTATGCCAAGTGATTAGTTATTTCAATTAAATGTCAGGGATGAATATATATCACTTAAACCAAATCACAGTGTCATATGTATGCATAACAGTATATATATAAGCAAATAAACATCCAAATATTTAAATATCAACCAATAACATCCATCGAAATACATCATCCAATAGACAATACAATTCATAGCAATTTCATAGTTATCAATGTCAGGTAATTTAATCGCAATTCAATTTTAATTTCAATTTAACTGTCAATTTAAATTTCAACGGTTAATTCAAATGACAATCTATATGACAATTAAATTTACCAAACAACGACAAATAAAATCATAACACTTCATAATGTCAAATTTAATTAGCATAAAGATATTCAGTACATTGTGAGTGTTATAAATCACTCACTTTGATTTTAATGTAGTTCCAGCGTTTTATTTCGAATAAAATTAAACGAGCGTTTAATTTTATCCGAAATTTTCACTAGCTCCAAACGACTCCAATCCAGCTCCATTGCATAGTGCTCGACAAAACGAAGCCAACGCAATTCGTTTCGTTGAATTCCGACCTCGTATGCAAAAGTTAGAGCATTTTAAAGTTTGTACACATTTTAATATAAATAAATTTACAAATCTATTTCATTTTTAACCTTCTACTGATCTGGACCATGATTTCTTGGCCTCAACATCAGGCCGTCCCCTCTTCTTCTTCCCAAACGTGAAATTCACGTACAACCAAACCCATAGTCTCCACAAAACCCTAATTCACGCGACCAAACGACTCCACTTCACGACGATCAGCTAGAGCCAAACGAAAGCCCTTGCTTCACTCCACCTTCACCATCAATAGCCTGAAGCTCGGCCACCCCCTCTGCCTCGAATTGCGTGAAAAACGTAGCAGCCTTGACCATGATTTCCCGTTGATCCATGGCTCTGTTTCCGATCTCCACCGTTGGATAGCTAGATCTTGATGCCCTCTACAACTTTGTAGTTGACGACTTTTGCTAATTGTTTGTAGATTTGGAGATAATAGAGGAGGAAGTTCGATAATTTCTGGCCATTGAAAATGATAGTGGCGGCTGGCTTCAGAAACTAGGGTTAGGGTTTGGCTTGGTTGCAAAAGTGAAGTAGAGAGGTCCTTATATAGAAAATTGCAAAAACACTATTCACCGAAAATTTCCGAACTCCAAACGAAGCGTGCCGGGAGGCGTTTCTAAGGTTTACCCCATGTTCCAAACACAATGGAACGTGTTTCGGAGGCTAATTCGATCATATGTGTGAGTTACGGAAATAAACGATCAAATTTAAATTAAACCGATTAAACAAATTTCTATGCGTTTTGGCTTGCCCCGGACAAACGGTAAATCCGATTGACATGAAATTTGAAATCTTACGATAATATCACGTTACGGATCCGATGAAACTAGTTTCATTGAAATCCGAGACTGTTTGAAAAATGACTATTTTAACTCGTCAATTAAATATTAAAATATTCAATTTTCACAAATTTACTTTTAATTCGATTTTAAAAGTTCTACAACATCATTCTAACTTTAATATGATAAAATAAAATTTTAAAAATCATTTTTAATCATATTAAACCCGTTATTCAATTATTCAATAAATTCCAGATATTAAATTTAAACAATTTAGATTATCGAATAATTCATTATCCTTTGAAATATTTGAAATTGAGCTTATAAGATTCAACTTTTAAAGCCAATTCACATCTTAGAACACTATTTCCCTTTTACAGTTATTAAATTATTCAATTAGTTTTAAATATTTACTTTAAACAATTTACCTGTTCAATATTCAATTATTTGATTTTAAATAGATTTTACTTATCCATCAATTACTCTATGATACCCAATGAATTCAACATTTATTATCCTATCCAACTATTGATTGCAAAGGCATTCACTAAGTAGCATTTATTTTTCGATACTTATTACTATTCAAATCTTCGAAACCAATCTATTACAATCTGTATTTCTACATAAATAATTCACAATCCTTTTTCACTTATTTACATTTTTTTTTCCATATATTCCGTTAATCAAGTTATAACATTTGAGTTAATTCAATTAGATTGAAACTCCATTCAATCCACAAATAATTACTTGGATAGTTATTGTCGCAATTCATTCCAGTTATTATTATTCCAAACAAATTATAATTTTTTTCTAACACTAAATCACGAAATCTTATTAAATTAGCTATGTTAATTATCGAAAATTTACGGGTCGTTACAAGTGATACATTCCCAATTTGGTAATGTGGCATACGAGGTTCTGCTGATCATTTGTTGATCGAAGCATGGCTTTCGTGTAACGCGTAGCTTTGTGGACGAGACTTCGTCGAACTTCACAAACCGGAATGGTCGAAACAGAAAGAATGCGACAAGGTTATTTGGGGGTAGCACCTCATGAGGGTATGCTCATTTCCTTCTGGATAGAAGTGGTATCATGGTATGGAGCCCATATACTTAACCTATGTGGTTGCTACAAATTTATTACTTTGTGGTTGTTGATGAATCCCGGGATAAAGGTTGGTTACGATGGGGAGATGGCATACTCGTGTCAGTAGTTACCTAGTTACAAAGGTAACCCGGCCTTGTGTTGGCAGAGATCCGGTTAGGTTCTCGGGGCGTCTCTCCAGAGGCGTAACCATGTGGCAATGGGAAGTTCCTTTGCCTGACCAGTTGTTGGAAATCCAAACAAAACAATATGATCCCTATACGGTTTTAGTTGTAGAACCTGCCATTTAAAATGGTACCTATAGCTGGCATAATATAATGGTACATATGCTGGCTAAGATTAATATTATACTTTTAAAATGTTTTCCACTATGCACTAATAATAATATCAAATGGTTTTCGCATATCAAGCATATTTGACTATCATAAGGAGAAATCTTCTCCAAGTCTGCGTTTGCATTGTGTGTGTGGAGGGAGGCCTTATGGTAGTTTTATTTTACAAAAAGCATTGTGGATTTCAAATTTAAATTCTTTTGTTTGTTTTTAAAAATAAAATGTTTTTGTTTGCTCATACCAGTCCCACGACTGACCTGAAGTTTATTGTTCCCTTCCTAAACTCTGGGTGCGCACTATTTTCCACGCAGGCAGTCTAGAGTTGGGTTTTTCAGATAGTAGACATATATATCGATTCAGTAGCATTCGGCTTTCTCTTTGGCATTCTGGGGTCTTTGGATTCATGGACGGGACTTGCTTAGCTTGGTGCAAATTAATGGTGGTTTGAGCTAGTTGTTTGGATTTTTGCTTTGGGTGCTTTAGAGTTAGAGTTGTTGTTGCTGTTTGGATTTTTTGGGTTACGCTGCTATATCATATTGTTATTCCGCTGTAGCTTTTTATCTTGTATCTCTGATATTTGATTCATATTGTATCATGTTGTATCGAGTATTGTATATCAATGATATTCATTTCTTTTCTTCCGCTGTGTTGTTATACTTGATGTGTTATAAGCTCCGGCACGATTCGAATTTCAACGATTGAATCTGCGGCATTCAAATACAGTGGAGTACGGATGTCGATTTTCGAACACTGGAATTTGGACCGTGACACCCTTAAATGAATTTCATCCCGAAATTACTAGTTAAGAGGAATGATCCTTAACCCATTCGCTATCTTTCCAAAACCAAATAGTTTTATCAACTTGCCAAAATAATCCTTTTATTCAAGACTCATTCACTTCTACCAACTTCCCAAGATCTTCCATTGTTTCCAAACAATATTGTTTTCTCAACAATTCAAATTTAAATTCGGAATTAAATTTTCAAAATTTTCTCAAAATTTTTCTAACTCCCTAAATTTTTGAAATTTTTTGCCAACGTCTCCTTTGCGCGGCTAGCTCAGTTCGACTACAAAATTGGCACCACGTCCCCCAAATTTCAAAAAGAAAATGAAAAGCCAAGCAGCTGGACAAGAAAATCATCAAACTTCATACTGAAATTCAAATACATACCTTTTGGTCGAGCAATTCAATTTTATCTTCGAAATCAAAATCCCAATTCCATTTCCTTTAGCACACCTGTATATCCTGCCTATCATTTTTGCGCATTCCTTTACAAAATTTTCAATATATACTTCTTATACCATTTTTTACTTTACTATTGAAGTTCTACATTCATTTTCATTCTATCTTGCATTTTCACTTTCATTTGAATTCAATTTACAATTTCAATTCTATTTGGATTCAACTTACCTTCTGAATATTGAATTTTTTTATCAACTGATTCATATCACTATTTTAAATTAGCTTCATTTACTAACTCATCACAAATTCCAATTCATTTTATCTCAAACCATTTTTTTCCATTTCTATATGAATTCAATTTACTTTCATCTATAAATATTAGATTCAATTCATTTTAAACCTTATCCATTTGGTCATTCATCAATTAGTTTCACTTACTAATTTTAGTTTAGTACTTCACTTTGTTTATCACAAATTAATTTCAATTCCAACTCCAGTTCTATTTACTTATAAATTCGAAATGAATTTCAATATTCAATTCACTTTCATTTACTTGCATTTGCAAATTTATTTGTTAATTCACAATTTATTTTCCACCTTAATAGATTTTATTCCAAACATTTAGTCTATAAGACATCTCAAATTCACATCTATTCAAATTAATTCAAGTTAATTTCAGTTTAAATCTGAATTTTCTAAGTTTTCAAATTTATTTATTATTCCATAACTATTTTTAATAAAATTCCACAGTCTTTTCAAATTTTCAAAACCATTTTTGAAATCAATTCAAATTATCTTTTGAATTCCCAAAAGCAACCCTAGTTTTCCAAACAACCACAAATTTTAAATAATTTGGCAGCAATTCCTCTCTGGGAAACTTGGAAACGAACACCGATGATGTCGCGACATCGAAATTATTTTCCAGTGATCAAAAGAGTTTAGAGCTTTTATCCCTTCAAAAACAATTTTTTCCAAAACCTTTGAAATTCATTTTCAAACTAAAAAGGGATTTAATTTCCAAAATTTCAAATCCTTTCAAAAACATATTTTCCAATATTCCTTTGGAATTCTATTTCAAATTATAAATCACATTTATAACTTACTTTCTCAAATTTCACTTGTATATGGATTTTATTTTTAAACTTTTTATTATGATTTCAATTTTTTATCCAATTTCAATGATAATAATTTAATATTATCACTTCCTAACAAACAAGCAGCCATGTACTATAATAATTTACAAAAATTATTTCCTTTTATATACAAAATAGCTTTGGGTAAAATTATTTCATTTACCCTAATTTAAAATAATATCGTGTCGAATTGTTCTGTACGAGTGTTCAGAGATCCCTATCGATATAGTTGTACAGAGTATATCGACCAGAATCCATATACCACTCATATCTATTATTACACTCAAACTCATTCTAGAGTACTACTGACTCTATCTCTAACGAGTAACACCCAATAGAGCCAAGGTTGTTGCTTAACCAAATGCTTTGATACCAAATTTGTAACGACCCGATTTTACGACTTTCGAAAGTCGACATTAATACGTCCACTGTATCAAATGCCGCACAATCAAATGCTGGAAAATCGAACCGTTAGGGTTTAAGAAGAAGAAGATAGAAGAAGAACATAAACAATAACAGAACCTCACATTTCGCAGCGGAACAATACATAATAGATAAAGAATAATCTTTAAAACAAAAACACTATATCAGTTTATACATCACATTATCAAAGTTTACAACAACAAACAGTGGAAAAGAAATATTACATATATAAGTGATACGCCACGTCATCCAGCTTCAACTCCTGATCTCTACAGCAAATTCTTGACTTCGCTCCAGAATAATTGACAACCTAACTCTACGCTGCCCGTGTGAAAAATTATGGGCACCCAGAGTTTAGAAAGGGAACAATAAACTCCAGGTCGGTCATGAGACTGGTGTGAGATCTTAAAAACAGTTATTCTTTTACAAAAGAAAACAAAGGAATTTAAAAGAAATCCGTAATGCTTTTTGGAAAATGAACTACCATAAGGCCTCCCGGCACACACACGATGCAATCACACACTTGGGGGAGATTTCTCCTTATGATAGTTAAACATGCTTAATATGCAAAATCTTATTTAATATTATTATTAGTGCATAGTGGAAAAACATTTGCAAGTATAATATTAATCTTAGCCAGCATACGTACCATTATAGTATGCCTATTATAGCTACCATATTAGATGGCAGGTTCTACAACTAAAACCGTACAAAGCGCGTATTGGTGATTGGTTTTCCAACAAATGGTCAGGCTAAGGAACTTCCTGGGCCACATGGGTATGCCTCTGGAGGGACACCCCGAGAACCTAACCAGATCTCTGCCAACACAAGGCCGGGTTATCTCTGCAAAAATAGGTAACTACTACACGAGTATGCCATTCCTCGGTCGTAAACAACCTTTATTCGAGGATCCTCAATACCAACAACCACAAAGTAATAAATTTGCAGCAACCACATAGGTTAAGTATCTGGGCTCCATACCACGATACCACCTCTACCCAGAAGGAAATGAGCATACCCTAAGGGGCGCTACCCCCTATAACCTTGCTGCATCCTTCTTGTTTCGACCGTTCCAAGGTGTGAGGTCCGACGAAGTCTTGTCCCACAAAGCTAAAGCCATGGTTCGATCAACAAATGATTAGCAGCACTTCGTATGCTACATTACCAAATTGGGAATGTATCACTAGTAACCATCAACTACATAACCTCTGAGCTCGTACGTCTCAGAGAAGGGTGTTAAGCTAAGAGGATAAATTATCCGCCACCAACAGAAATGTATTTAATAGAAACCAGCTATACATCTCAAAGTGTAACGTCAGACACACATCCATACAAGTCCGTTCTAGGATTGAACAAAACCGAAGGCACTTCCAAAGAAGCCCTTGCAAATCCGGATATTCACTAATCACGTCCGGAATCCCCATCATAAAGGGTGCCGGAGCAATCCAGTGCAGAGACATTTGATACGTAATCCTTTCGCTTTCGAAAATACCCGGTCTTCAACAACATCTTCAAATGCAATCCCATTTCATCGTGTCGTTACACGGAATGGGTTTTATGACACAAGGTCCTCTCCCCGCTAATGCAAATAACAAGCGCTTTTTTTAAAAATAAGTGTTACATTCAGATTCAAACAAATCACAACAAATTCCACTTTGATCTTTTAAATAAAACATCCGTCACAATCACAAAGGCTCGATGTGGGTTTCGAATATCCAGTTGGAATTCGACTCCCGGTCGCATCGTAATTCAAATGCCATTTAAAAAGGCCAATATTGATAGTTGGTTATTTAACTATCAATCATCATTCACAACAGTCACTGGATTTCAAATAATTTTCCCCCAATTATTGATTTCAAAATATCTTCGTAAGATAAAATTTCACATTTCATCCATTTGAAAACAATTTCAAATCACTTTCCATCTTTCAATCTTTTTTGAATACAAATTTCATATCACTTTTCGCATGCGAAATACATTTCCAAACATTTATTCATTTCCACTGGAAATATGCCGAGTTCAAATACATTAAAAATATATTAAAATGCTTATCCAAACACATATCCTTGGAAATATTTAATGTAAAAACTATTTTAAAAATACTTTATTTTAGAATATTAGTTATGAAAATACTATATCAATATCACCGATAAAACTTCAAGTCCAAACTAATTTAAAATAAAATTAGTAGATAGAGTATAAATGTTCAAATAACTATTTTCTAAATCAAATATCAATTTAAATCTTTAAAACAATCCCTTCTATACTTAATTAAATAAATCTTTACTTTTAAAGATACAAAACAATTTTCAAAGACGATCTCTCCAACAATATTCTTTTAAAACCAAATCTATTTCAAAAGCTATTTTAAAAATATATTCGGCTTTCTAGCGAAAGTACACATTCCATTCTAAAATGGTTCGCTCAAATCAATTAATAAATCTTTCTTCATTTATTTTTAATTTACGTTCCAAATCCATAAATTCCTTTCCACACTTTTTTAAAATAAAACAATATTTAATTCAAAAACAAATTTCCCCTTTCTTTTATAAAATTCTCATTGTGAATTTTAATTTTCAAATATCCATAGATATGCGATTTTCAAATCGTTTTTCAAATATGCACTTTCAACACCAAATCAATTCGTAAATTGATTTCCAAATTTATTTCAATTACCACGTCCAATTCCAAATTTATTTCTAAATTTATTTCAATCAACAAATCAATTTTTATATTGATTTTCCAAGGGTTTTATTTTTAAAACACCAAATTAATTTTCAAATTTAATTTCTAAATTTATTTCAACACCAAATCAATTTTCATTCAAACACTAAATCAATATCATATTGATTTCCCAAAGATTTATTCTTTTAACACCAAATAAATTTCCGAATTTATTTTTAAAATAAATTCCTTTATCTTTTCCAAATTATTTAAAAACCATATTTTTAAAATAAATTCTTCACCTTTTGAATATTATTACTTGAAATCCATTTATTAAACTTTTTCCCATATTTTGGAATTTTATTCAATAGGATTTAGATTTTCTGCCTAAATTTAAAGATCCAATTTTATTTATTTCTGGTATCCTATGATACCAAAAATATATTCGGCTAAATTTTAGCCTTCAATCATTTCAATCACAATTAATCACACACAAATTATAAATAATCAACACAAAATTTTGAAAACAAATCGAAATGTTTCGAGGAATCCAGTTGGATCCCTCCAACCTGTTTCCCTGCGTCCATAGACTTTAGCACAACAATTAAATACCAATTCCACTTCGAGGTGGAATATCGCAGTATATGGGATTTATAAAACATCACCTGCTATTATGCGGTGCGTAGGGTCTCATCCGCTATATAATGCGGGAAATCAACAACTCCAAATAAATATAAAATACCAATTCCACTTCGAGGTGGAATATCGCGGTATATGGGTTTAATATAATATCATCCGCTATTATGCGGCGCATAGGATCTAAACTAATATAACTGATTATAAATCAATCATCCAAGCACAATCAATTTTAAATCTAACTATTCAAAACTTAAATTAGAAAAATATTTGATTGAGTGAGAAGATCTCACCGTTAACAATGCATGCAATCCATTTCCAATCCATCTTGACTCATTTTTATGTCTTTTGACCTTGTATAAATAATTTATACAATTGATTAATATTCGAAATAAATAGGATAATAAATTTCCAGTTAATAGATTTATTTAATTTAAACTAATAATAATTTTTTTAACACATCTTCCTTTAATAAATTTAATTAACTAACGATAAACCAATACTTTTAACTTCTAAACAAATCCCTTTTAACAAATATATTTAACTAAAAGTTAAATTTAAAAACTGAATTTACTTTTTAAATAATCTTGGGTAACTAAAATAAATTAAATACATTAATTAAAAAAATTAATCACTAAAACCATTATTCATTAATATAAACTAGTATGTTAATAATGTAGATATTTGTTATTATTATTTTCTGAAACTACACATATGTATATATACTTGTAAACTATTCTGCATATGTTTTATGTGTATATTTACTATTTTAAAATAGACTACCAGATTTCTTAACTGTATAATTTTTTTTATTGAAGAAACAAACCGTTTCAACATTTTACTGTAAATATTTTTCTTTTCTCTTCTCTGTTCAACTTTTTTTTCTTTGAATGCATATTAACAGTTTATTTATCCAATTTAAATCAATAACGAAAGGAATCGTAATACCTTACTAACTTCGATAGTCCCCGACCCTCATCCCACTACGACTTCCAGTGCTGCCTTCACCTTCCACTCGAGCAAGCCAAGCTCCAACTCCCTCCACCCTCGTTGATAATGAAGTCGACTCGAATCTTCACTCGTAGGTCACCGCGCGACCTCACGGATAACCAATGCGCGCTGACATGTTTCCAATGCCATCGCAATACCCCTAAATCCTAACTGCTCTAACGTTGTATTGCGCCGCTCGACCCTGCCCTTACTGCCTCGACTCGGCCGCCTTCGAAGTCTCGAGCTTCACCATAAATTCCAATGGCATGAGGCTTTCAGGCGATTGCGAAGTTCGATACCCGTGCGAAGAAAGAAAAAAAACTCGATCTCGATTTTCCTATAGCTAGGCCGCTCGTGAAATCATGACCTAGAATCTTGATACGAAATCGAAGAATTTGGGGTTAGAGAACGTTTTAAGAGGGGAGGAACGAGATTTATAGGATTCAATTTCAAATGGGAGGGCTCGGCCATTGTTAGATTTTAACAAGAGAAAAGTTTCGTTCGTCTTTTTTTTATTTAAACATACGACTATGATTTTTATAAAAAAAACACGTGTAACAACAATCTTTTGCATGCACGACAATTGCGACTTAGAAGACAAGTGGCCAAAGTAATAATACTTTTCTAACCTAATTAATAATAGCGACACAACAGCCATGATATAATCAATGCTAAAAGGGTAAACCAGCAGCATAGATGACATGCGACATTGAAATAAACAGGGTTGATATTGAAAACTAGTGGCATCATCAATGCCGATATAAAGAAGCAGTGATATGCAGCGTTGATATGCGGCATAGAGACATGTAGGATAGCCAACGTTTTTGCAAACCATAATTTTATATTAATATTTTAAAATAATCATTAAGCCTTTCTAACCTAATTAATTCATGTAAAATCATAAAACGCTTGGGAAAAATCGAAAAGAAAAACAATAAATCAACTTATTACATTCTTTAACATATAAAAATTTCGGAATAGAAAACAATATTGAATGATATTTAGTAATTAAAACCCAAAATAAATTAGTTTCCTCACTTACAAAATTAATGAAATATTCATACTTGCTTGAAAAGTTATGAAATTAAAAATACACTTCTAAAATAATGTTTCTAACATCATATCAAAATTTCAAGTCGAATGGATGTAATAAACAAGGTTTTCACTCTTAAAACCTATTAAATAATTTCATTATAAATCGTATAATTCATCATTCAAGCATGTATTCAACTAATCATTTAAAAAATGGCATAAACAATCATAGAATTTGGGTTTAATCATAAAACCAAAATTAAATAAGAAAACTAGAAAAGGGTTATTATTTTTTACCTTGTTTGATAAAGAAGGATGAGATTTGAGTTTAGAATTGATTTCCACAAGCTAAATCTTAATTTCCTAGCTTTTGTTCTTCTTTGTACTGCTTTGTAATGGCCGGCTTTATATTCACTTTAGTTTGTGTAAATGAATGTGAATCAAGGAGGTGAAAGTGTAAGGGTTTATGTTAAGGAAATGTGCCTAGTTCTATTTTACCCTCCATCTAGTTTTCTCCTTCTAATTTAAATTATAAAAATCCCTGTTAATTCATTTATTAAGGCTCGATCCATATTAATTACCAAATCTAATTCTCCCGGTCATCTTAAATTATTTTATGTTATTTATATGATTAAATATCATAAATAATGTAAAGAAATTAGTAGTGTTGCACCTGGCCCCATCATATGCATCTTCTTTAACATTCCACAAGTACGACATTATCAAGAATCATATCGATACCGATCACAATTGTGATCGGTATCAATCAAAATTGAATTTTCCTTTCTAATAACAAATTTCTCATGTGCCTTCAAATCATCATTCTAAGCACGCCCTTAAGTTCTTGATCCATTTCATCTTTATCTCAACGTTTAGATGTTGCTTGGTTCAAATACTAGATAATACTAACCAAATCATGTCAACACAAACCAAATTATGATTTTTAACGACCCGTAAATTTTTAGTAGTTTATTAACATAATTAACTGAATTTTTGTAAAATTTAAAACTATAAAATGTTGCAATGAAAATTTGTGTATCGGTCTGATATTTTCAACCATTCGCATCCATGCATGCCGGATTTGAATTGATCAAAATACCAGATTGTTAATTTATATTTGGAAAAACTCAGCATATACAGTAAATAAAATAATCGTAGAATCACAGACATAGAGAAATATAACAATAATGTAGCAGAAACAAAAGAATAGTAGTTCATGAAGCTACTATATATATAACAGAGTTATATAAAATATAACAGAAGTCTTGAATACATAAATGTCTCAATACAATAGTCAAATATCAGAATACATTGCTGGAGTCAACCGAAGGACTACAAGATGAAAGATGTAGATGGATCTTCCAAGTGAAGCTCCAACTCTAAAGGTAAGTCTCCAATACTGGTACACTCAGTCTGACCCGAGCGTAAAGCAAAACACAAAACACTCGAGTCAGGATTAAAATTCTTATATCAATAAATCCAACTCAAGTGAAATATCAACTTTAATACGAGTAACTCAAAGGATGTTGGGATAACCATCCTCTAAGGATCTGTTAAACTATCTACTATGTAGTAATATACGCTGTTATAATAATGTCTATAATAAAGTATACTATTTAAAAATAGCGTTAAGGCTTTACATTTTCCACCTTAACACATTTTATAGTGCCAAGAGTCTATAAAGTACCGTAATACCTCCAGATCGGGAGGCTACCAGGGATACTCCAAAGGTAAGACACAAATCAAACTAGTAGAAGGAGCGCTAGGGTAGGTGACGCTGCACAACAAGGCAATGCCAGGGTAGATATACCAATTACGCTTCCAGGCTGGTGGTAACGCATAGTAGCCACTAGCGCCCATCTCGAGCCACACTCCCAAAAAAATCAAAGGTGCGCACCAAATCAATCACAAAGCAATAGAATGACATACGAAGGAGTGTGTCCGATCGGAGGAGCTACCTCACTTGACCCGAGAATCTACTCCTGTTTTAGCCACCTTACGCCAACTTACGGGAGTCGGGTCCACGTAAATACCTCAATAGAACGTCGCCACCACCCTACTTCATTCTACAATATCCACCGTGTAACACGGTTGTCAAAGTAGTTTTCAAAGTTGGTAGAGAGTGTAACAACTTCCGATCCTGGTCTATTTAACAAACCAACGTTATTATAACACCGCGGTCATTTCCAAATAGTTTATACTTCAAAACCAGAATATCATTGGCATTTCAAAACCATATAAATATGATATCATTTCCATTTCAAAACCAAATAAGATATCATTCCCATTTCAAATATATCCACTTTCAAAATTCATAGCACTTCAAAGTTATAACACTTCGAAACCAATACACTTGAAATTATAACACTTTGGAAATCAAATCACTTTGGAAATCATAATTTAAAAATCATAATACTTTGAAATCATGATACTTCCCACTTCACCGGTTTAGATCTTAAAATAGTATATATAATAAAATAGTTTATAAAGTAAAATAGTTTATATAAAAGAGTTATAAATTAAAATAGTTTATATTAAAATAGTTAGTATATTAAAATAATTTATATTAAAATGGTATATATTAAAATAATTTATAAAGTAAAATATAAAAATAGTTTTAAATATAATTTAATAATACTTTATATAATAAAATAGTTTTCTCAAATTTCACAAATCGATTCTAAATCAACCCAAATTCAAAAATTCTATTTAATCCACTTTAAATCATCAAATTCAATTTATTTTTGTTTCTCAATAACCCATTGCAAATTATATTGTTTTTAAATACATATTTTTAACCACAAAATAAACCATTTCAATTTTAATCTTTTCAAAGCTTTAAATATTCAAACATTTAAACTAGATTTGATAATTCCATATATATATATATATATATATATCAAAATCACTTTATCGCTATTTATTTTGAAACATTTACTTAATCATTCAAACAACATTTAAATAAAACTTCAAATTTCAAACTTAAAATAAAACTAAACATACCATTTCAATTTATGTAATTCGAAATATTCATTTAAATCACTTTTAATCAAAAAATCAAGTTATAAAATCATATCTTTAAAATCCCAAATTTAATAAATGTCAATTCAAACTTATTTGAGTATAATTCTTAAATTCAATTTCAAAACCTTCGAAATCGTTTCAATACACACACACACACACACACATATTAACCAACAGTGTTTGTATATATAATTTTCTATCCTATAGTCAAGTGATAAGGATATTTATTATTTCAATCCGCAATTTAAATATGTACGGGTATATATCATTTCAACCTGCAATCCCAAATTAAATTCAATGAAAATCTCTTGGGTTTATCATTTCAACCCATAACGATTTTCTCATATTCTACAGATCGTTTGGGTATGTATCATTTAAACCCATAGTGAATTTTATACTAATAAGGAACTTGCAGAGTGATAACAGATATAATAATAATATAACAAGCATATGTCATCAATGTAAATAACAGATAATGGTGTCAGATGTCACATGTGAACAGATACAGATAACAGCATATATATATAGCAATGTAAATAACTAATAGCATCATATTTCAATTGTCTTTTCAATTGAAATCAAATTTAATAAATATGAGAACATTAATCGTGAGTGATTACTCACCTTTCGAGGTTAGAGATGAACGGAATGAGATGAGCTACGAATCCAGACACGAATTCCAAAGTATTGTTAGATTGGCTCGAATTTGACAAACGGGGCTGATAACAAGAAATCGATGATATCATTAGAATCAGCTTGATATATTATTATTATTGTTCTTATTACTAAAAAGAATCAATATTAAATTTTAAACACTAGTTTAAAATCTATGTATATTCTCTTTTAAACAAAACTTAAAACCAATGTACTAGTTACACAAATCCAATCAACTATATGCATATATACCTGCTACACCAAATGCATATACAGACCATATATATGTTAACAATATGTATAAATGCAGATACTACCTCATTATGCAGGAAAAAATATGTGCAAACAACTTAGTAGGTAAAAACAGATATGTAGACTTAGCTTTAAATTTACGAACATATATACAATGATATAATAATATAATTTGAAATAAATGCTTAATAGATATACAACCACATCACATGTGTGTGTGTGTGTGTAACCTAAACAACAATCTTATATAAACCACATATTATGTAATACTTACATACTTATATACTTATTATATTTAAAACAGTATGTATATTAACCAATACAAATATATAGATCGAAACACTATTAATTATTAACAAAATATATCACTGTAACAAAGATATAAGTCATTGAATCGGATAAACAACTTAACATGTTATATATATGTTAACCTATGCAAAATATACAAATAAATTTATATATAATTCATAAGTTTACATATATGAGTAATAGGTTATATATATTACATATATAACAGCCGCAAACTGTAACGGTCCGGTTTTTTCGACGCCTGAAAATCAACATCAATGCGTCCACTGTATCAAATGCCAAACAATCTAATGCCGGAAAACCGAACCATTATGGTTAAAGAAGAAGGTGGTAGAAGAAGAAATAGAAACAATATCAGAATCTCATAATCGAAGCGGAACATTATATAATAGATCAATGACTAATCTTTACATAAAAAGAACTATATATGTTTATACATTACATCAGCGGAGTACAAAAAAATCTATAGCACACAAGTGGACAGTTATATTAACTTGTCCTCACAAAACTGACTACACAGTATCAAATACGTGTGATACATCATGCCATCCAGCTCGTCTCATCCTTTCCTATATTCTACAATACTCGGGTCTGACCCGAGTATTATAGTTAAATAACCCCTGAGTCAGTCTGGAAAACCAGAGTGAGAAAACACACTCAACTGGATTATTAAAATTTCAAACTCCTTTGAAATCAAAGGTATCTCGTAAGACCACGCCATAAATAAACATGTCGGGTTTTTACCTTATGATAACCAAAACATTTCTTATCAAAATCCTCTGATTATTGTATTAGTGTCTACAGAAAGTAAAATAGAATCTAGTTGAAATGCTTGCATCTTACGTTTCAGCAATAGTTGGATACAATCAAAACCGTATAGGCGCTTACTGGAGATTTTATTCCATACAATGGCAGGGCTATTGCCGTACTGCCCGTCACAGTACCTGGTCTAGATCAGCGTACCGAGGATCCACCCTGATCCCCTGCAACACAAGATCAGAGCTACCCCTTACTGGATAGTCCGAATAAGATCACCCCACGGTTGGGATCAACAACCACCCACACAGCCGAAAAAAGGGACATCTGGACAGGGATGACCTTACCCTAATTGGTCGCTAGTCACTAAGCCTTGCGTGCACCTCCCATGTTTTAGCCGTTCCCGGTTGATGAGGCTCAAGGTTAAGTGTTACCTTTTTAGCACACATTCACTTAGAATGCTCATCGTCCTCCTAACAATATTTCAATAGCATTCGTCCATACAAGTCCGTTCCAGGTCCGAACGGAACCGAAGGCACTACTCCTACTATATCCATTTTGGAATCACTCTCAGGATTAGTAGCGATTAGCCCTTGCACTTCACTGCTCCATCTTCGACTCGAAGCTGTTGTCTTCCTCATGGAAACGTTCAAACCGGATCGAAGTGGTTTTCGGGAAATAAATCTCGATCCCGATCTCTTTGAAACAATCAGCACATTGGCCAATTTTGATAGTCTGTTATTTAACTATCAAATAACATCCACAAACAATCATCAGGCTTTAATAATTTTCCAAATTATTTACTTCAAATATCTTCGCAAGATATTTTCTATATTTCAATCTTTTGAAAATAGTTTTCAAACCAAATTCTCTCTCCGGAATAAATTACACCCAATGGTTTCATTTCTATTGTAAACCACCAAGTCTTAATATTTTAGATTTTAAAATAATTTAAATCACTTTATCCAAATATATATATACACACACTTTAAAACCCTTTAAAAATAAAAAATAATTAAAACACTTTATTTAAAATACTAATTATGAAATCTTATAATAATTTCTAATGTGAAACTTAAGCTAAAACTAACTTAAAATAAAATTTTATTCTATAAGGTCGAAATATTAAATAATTATCTTTTAAATCATAATACTAGTTAACATTTAAAATAATTTACTGGTATAATTAACTTAAATAATGTTTACTTTTAAAAAAATTTAAAACCAATAAAAATAATGTCTTTCAAAAACATTCTTTCTAAAATCACTTTAAAAACCTCTAACTTATGCTTGGAAATCTTTCTTTGAAAATATACTTGGCTTTCCAGGGAAATACACTTTCCTTTCCCCCAACTTCTAAAACATAAACCACTATTTATTTTTAAAACAAATTACCCATTCCTTTATAAATTCCCACCGTGAATTTATACTTTCAAATATCCACTGATATTTTATTCCACTTTATAAACCCAGTTTATAAATTGCATAATCTCATCTTCCTTTTAAAATCCTTGTTTCAAACACTTAATCAATTTTCAAATCGATTCCCAAAATTTACCCATTTTAAAATAAATTCCTTTACTTTCTCAATTTTATTTCAAAACCCATTAAGTTCAGTTTTTACTTCTTTATTATGATCTAAAATCTTATTTAAACTGAAAATACCAATTTCATACTTTATTTCAAAATTCCACTTTTATTTTTCCCAAACTCATTCAAATCTTAAATTTTAAAATATATTTCAAAGAAAAACATTATTGCTTAAATCCCAATTTTAAATAAAAATCTTTTTTTCCATTTATTCAAAATCCTTATTTTTTCGATCCTTGAATTTATTATATAGGATTTAAAATTAAACCTTTATTCTTTTTCCAAATTCATTCCTTAATTTATTTGATTTCACTCTAATTGTTTTATTTAAAAAAATTCTTTAAAAAAATCCAAACTTAATATATCTTTCATTTTTCTCAACTACCAATATATATATATATATATATATATATATATATATATATATATATTCAACCAAGCCGTAGTATTCAATCATTTCAATTCCCAATATAATCAATATAATTCCATCACAGATTATCAAATAAATCACATTAATGAATATAAAATAAATTCAACATTTTGAGGAATCCAGTTGGATCCCTCCAACCTATTTCCCTGCATCCATAGATGTTAGAGCATCATTTAAAATACCAATCTCGCTTCAAGGTGGGATATCGCGTTATAAAGGGTCGTCCGTTATTATGCGAGGCACATAGGGTCTCGTTTGCTATATAATGCGGGGAATCAATCACCCCAATATATACTACTATCTATAATATACCACATTTAGACTAATAATAAAACATCAATTCAAGCAAACAATCCAATAATTTAAATTTTAACTATTTAAATTAATGGTAATCCAAATGAGTGAGATTAACTCATCTTTATTTTATTTGCAACCCATTTCCATTCCGGCTTGATTTCTTCAGGATTTTGAACTTGTGTAAACAATTCAAGATCTATTACTATTTGAATTAATCTACAAATGAATTTTCAATTTATTTAATTAACTAATATTTTAGCTAATAATTTTCCTCAAAACAATCTTTTAATAACTAAAATAAATTATATAAGTTAATTGGATAAATTTATCACCAAATCCATTATTTAAAATAAGCTAGTAAATTAAGATATGTAAATGTATATTTATTTTCTTTGAAATCACATACATTTATAAAATGATTTATACAAAATTCAGCTAATCAAATTTTTGATAATTTTTCCAAATCTGTTTTTAAAAATCTTTCTTATTTTTCTTTCTGATTACATATATATATATATATATATATATATATATATATATATTTCAAAATCTTTCTATATATATTGTTTTTCAAATCTCTATATATAGTGGTTAAATAAAATGATAAGACTGTTACCTTGCTGCCTATATATTAACTACAGTTTGCCCATATATATATATATGCATATATCTAAATTGAAATATGTATGTGTATATTTTTTATTCTTATATTCTGTTATGTATGTAATTTCATATATATATTAAATTGAAATAAACCATAGTTATACCTTGCCGTCTCGATCGAAAGAAATTGCCCCTATTGATCGTGCAGCAGCATGCCGTCTCCACCGAGTTCCGCTCAACCCTACTCGAGTTCTAGCAAAGCAAACTCCCCATATCCCACACTGCTTCCTTGCGTTTGCTTTGCTTCCGGGTCTTCTCGATCGATTCGAGTCTTGATTTAAAACTCGTTCGCCTAAGGGGAAAAAGAAGGGATCTTGCGAAAATCGTCGCGATCTGGACTTCGTGAATCTCGAACTAAGATATTAGAAGTCGCGGTTATAATTGGACGAGGTGCCTTCCGTCCACCTTCCCTTCGATTTTTTTACGAATTAATTTGACTTATTTGGCCGCTATTTTTCGATTTGGGAAGGAAACGACCTCACGACCATGTTTTTATTTTTTCTTTTCGAACTGAAACTGAAAAGAGGAAGGAAACTCGACTTCGTTTATTTATTATTATTTTTTCGAAAAAGAGCTCGGTTATGATTTAAAGAAATAAGGAGATGTGTGCAATTAGGAAGGACACATGCAAAAGAATTCCTTTACATGTCTGCATAGACTTGCAATAGTATTTCAATGAAATTACATTATTTATTAAATTTAAATTCAAATTTAAATCGTCTTGAAAATGAAGACCAAAAGCTCAATCTCCTATCGAGAAGTGTTGCTAGGCGTTTATAATGTTAAACTCCTTTCCCGAACATAATGGAAAAGGTTTCGTGTCCTAATTCGATCATATGGAGAAGATAGCTTTTTGGACTCAGTTATTATATTAAATTATTGATATAGATTTTAGCGCGTTTATATATCGTATGACCTCACGACAACTCCAAACACTAGAAAATTGAAATCCGATAATAATACACTATTATGGATCCAATGGAACTAATTTCGTCGAATTCCGAGACTATGCCTCGGAAGGCTATTTTTAAATGTCAATTTAAACTATATATATTTTTAAACTGAACAAAACACTTTCAAATTCCAATTTAAAACTTCTATTATCTTCATTATTATAAATATAAATTTTCCAAGCACTCTGAAATATTTTTAACCGGTTAAAAACCAAGATTCACTATTTTAACTAATTTCCAATTATTAAATTCAATAATTTAATGGCCAAATAAATAATGGTATTTGAAATTTAAGTTAAACTAACTTTCAAATATTTAAAATCAATTAAATATTCTAATTTCAAATATCTAAAAATTTTGGGTCGTCACACAAACATATTTACCTACATATCCTTCTGCAAACATAAACACTTTTGTCCATATACACACACACACACACACACATACCATAACTAGGTATACTAGCGAACAATATATGGCTTATATAAAATATGTAACTTATATAAAGTTATAAACTTTTATAACTTTATAAAATTTATAAACTGTATAACTTATATACCTGTAAACTTATATAAACTAACAAATCCATATATACTAACATATAAATTTATATATATATATATATATATATATATGTATATAAACATATATACCACTACCCAAATGATGTACGACCTATATAAATCAATACGTGACCAAAAAAATGATATAGAACTTGCATAATTTCTTATACATATAAAAGCAACAGATTTTATATAAAACTAAAACATAGTTTACATATTTTTAAAACGTAAGTTGCCATATTATAACTATGCATACATATTATATTATTAAAACTGTTTAATAATACAGCATAGTTTAGGAAGTGGTTTAACATATTATATATACATCTCTAATCAGCTATATATATACAACAAATATATAATAGATATATATCTATATACACTTGCCAAGAAGAAAAATATGAGAGCAATGAGATAATTGGAGGCGCTGGTGGAAAGGCATGCACGGTTTCAAGTAGCGGGGAACGTAGGCTTGAAACGAGCAGGCAATAGGTGGCGAGAGGCTTAGGGTCGGATTCGGTTGAGAAGGCAGCGACGAGTATGGAATCGGTGAGTGAGGGGACAAGGAGAGGAAGATGCTTACGATTGCTCATGAGATGATTGCTGGAGGAAAAAGGTTGGAAGCGAGATGAAGGTCGGGTATTTCGATGGTCGGTGGCTGTGATCTTGGTGAGATGGTGGTCTGGGTCAAGCAGAGGCACGGGGTGGGCTAGCTTGAGAGACTCGGTCGAGCAGGTGGGAAGAAGAGAGCAAACGAAGAAAAGAAAAAAATGGAGGAGAAGAGATTTGAGTTGCCAGGGAAGAAACGCATTATTATTATTATTATTATTATTATTATTATTATTATTATTATTATTATTATTATTATATTTTACAAACAAAGGTAAACAAAAAGAACCGGCACAACATTGGAACCAGTAAAAAAAATAAAAGTCAAGCATTAATTTTCTGGAAATAATAAGTGCCAATGGCTATTGAGTTTAACCCGGTGGATAACGAATCAACAAGGAATTTTAAACTGATTCAAAAATGCAGAACCGATACGGAAGTCGTTCCGTAGATTTCGCCGTCCACCGGACGCCGAAACACACATATGAATATATTGCAGAGATCAACACGACGAGACGATCAAAACAAAATACAAATACTAGTGGTATGATCATCCGATCAAAAGCTGGTATCAGTAACGAAATGCTGTTAATACGCCAAAAATAAGATAAAAGGAGCAATAGTAGCCCAAATTTTCACGAAACAAAATATGACGTCTCACTTAGAAGATCATTTACAAATTTATTATGTAAAAATATTCAGGTTTGAGAAATATTTTATTATCATCAATTATTAACTAATTTAAATTGAAATAGAATTTACACAAGAAAAAAACTTCTGTATTATCTGATGAAAATTTACCATTTGCTATATTTAAATATATGTATTCCAAATATCAAATTTTTATTTCCAAATTTCATTATTTAAAATTTCACCAAAATTAAATTAAATATGTAAATAAAATTATTAAAATTTGCAGGTTGTTACACTCCCCCCCCCACTCAAAACTTTTCGTCCTTGAAAAGGAATAAGGTAGGAGAATAGAAACAAGCAGAAAGAAAATAGGTTTGAAATACAAAATCAACAATTAGTTTAAATTACTTAAATTTCAATTTAAACAAATTAATATCCAATAAATTTTTTTGGAAAAGCCGACCGATTTTTTTGAGTGGACCGTGCCACTTTTATTATAAAAAATAATAAAACATGAGAGTACAGGTGCTAGTCACAACGACTAACAACAAATATGAAGTTGCTCTGAAAATACACAGAAACAGCAATGCATGCCTAAACTACTAAGTAACGAGACTATCCCCCAGAGGAGGAAGACGAAACAACATCATCCGAGGAGACAGGACCAATGACATTGGCATACCCAGAGAAAAGACTAGCAAGATCAGAGACATACCCACCAGAATCTGATGTGAAAACAAATTTCCTATCCCAAGTGTTGTCAGAGAAGATACAATTATTCATCTCACCATCGACCCCCTCACTAGATAAGAACAGACCCTCGCCAACAACGTGATAAAAGAAATACATGCTCTCGCCATCAGAGTCACTAACATAGGAATAATAAAATCCGCCCACAGGAGAGTACCGCATGCCGGAAGGAGCGTGAACCCAAGCTTTCTCATCGAAGACCCAAAGTATAGAGTCAGGAGATACATCCGCATCCGAAGAGGAAGGAGGCACGGGGCAAGAACTATCCGGGGGATCCAACTCCGCAATGAGAACATCATCACCGAGAGAAGGGACAGCCAATGAGACAATCAGATCTGATACAACTAGAGGGGCAATAGACTTACGAATCCATTTTATGATAGGGGGATGGGGAAGAGGAACCCGATTCGGGAGAGGCAGAGGGCCTTGACCAATCCCACGAGAACATGACTCCTGAAGGTGTCCAAATGACTGACAAAGTGGACATATGTCCGGTCTCCAACTGTAGCACACAAAGACCTCTGCAACATGTCCCTCATCTAAATGGACTTTAATAGAAGAAGGAAATAGCTTGGAGGGGGTTATTTTGATGAGAGCTTTAGAGAAGACTAATCTCTTCCTTGCTTCTGTGTTGGCGTCATAACATATAACTCGTCCAACTTGGCAACCAAGCCAGTCAAGACCAAGCATGGCTATTAGACTGACCGAATGGAAGAGAAATGGGCCCATACTGGAATAGAAAGAACCTGGTCCTTAGCCCGATCAATGGACGGGATCCACGTGGTGATGATGAAAGGCTTACTAGCAATCATAATAGGATCAGCCTCAAGAATACGCCTCCTTTCGTCACTCCGTGAGAATTTGAAGAAGAACATCTCATTATCAAAATGAACACTGAGACTACTTCTCGGTTTCCAAACCTGATTGCATCGCGCTTTAACAAGATGATAAGCCGGATTAGCATCCAAGAAAAAACCTACTAGATAATCAGACCAATAGTCGATTCCAGCTTGAATCACTTCTTGCGGAGGGACCAAGTGTCCATCACATTCCGCTTGCTCAAAAGAACGGGGATAATAAGTCCCCGTGCTATTCGGCAACCTGGTGAACAAAGACTTCCAAGAGGGAGGTTCAGGTGGATGGGGCATCTCAATAGGATCAGCTGCAGAAACTGGAACTTGGTGATTATTTGGTGCAGGTTCTTCAGAGGCATTAAAGCAAACACCATGCGTACCAAATACTTCCTCAAGAGGAATACCTCCTTAAGCATCACTACCGGCCAAAAACGCTCCAATAGGGTTAGCGTTAGCATCAGGTTGGGCATCATCCAACTCAACCTCAATACCATCCTTCATAACCACAACAGAAGGAGGGGAAATTCCAATTGCAGGCAGTTCGTTTTGAGACCAATGCTTACACGACTGAGGAGCAACTTCCTTGAACAGCGGCGAGGCAGATTTGCCAAAATCAGTAGAGGGACTAGGCGCAACAGGATTAACAAGCGCCGAAGAGGATGATGGCAAGACTGATGTGTTGAAAAATTCAGACAAAGGCAAGGACATTCGAGAGGCAAGAAAAGAGTTCGACACAGGGAAGTGAAGGTCAGGAGCAAAGGCACGTTGAGAATCAGTTGGGGAAAGTGAAATTATAGACGCAAAAGATTTGCCTGATCTGGTTTGTTTCAATAATTGATTTTAAATTCAACATATTTCATTGAGTTTTAATTTTAATTTATTAATATTTGATATAAAAGGCTTTCTTTCAAAACAGAATTTTATTTAATTTGTCTCATTTACTAGATCCATTTGATTTTAGTCAAGTAAATTTCATTTGTAATTAAATCTTAACTATTTATTTATTCACTTATTATTATTATTCAATTATCTCAATTAACATTTTATAATTATAACTTAGGTATTAAACATTTATTATAACCACACAAATTTATTTATAAATTATTTTAACATCATTTTACAATGTAAATTATTCAATTACATATTCAACTTCTGTATGATTTAGGTAAGTTATATGTTGGAAAGTAATTGAGTATTATACAAGTAAGATTTTCCCAATTCAATTATTTCAAGCTTAAGTATTTATTCAAAAAATTTCCTTCATTTTAATAATTGAAAACATCCCTTAATCAAAAATTTAAGAATTACCTTTCCTATTCATTTCAAACAATTAAGAGATAAATATTCTCATATATATATATATATATGTTCTATATATCAAACCAAATCTATTATGATATACCAATATATATATATATATATATATATATATATATATATATATATATATATATATATATATATATTGTAAATCAAGTCATACTTCAGAATTTCAAATCAATTAAATTTTCAAAACAAAAGTGTAATAGAGCTACCGAATGGTTTCTCCACTTCGAAACTCGAAAATGAATGTCCATGATGCGGCCGCCATCACCGAAATTATTTCCAGTGACAAAAGAGGAGAGTACTGATTAAAACATTCAAAAAATTTCTTTGAAAACCATTTCTATTCGGAAATACTTTAAGTAATATACATTTTAAAACTTCAAAACCAAGGTTTGAAATCACTGGAAATTAAATTCTCAAATTCAATTTTAAATTCATTTAAATTCTGAATTGATTTATAGACTGTGTTTTAAATTCCATTTATTTATTTTGTAAGGCAATAGTCATTGATTTACAAAACAATAAATGAAAAACAAATGTTATTATTTGGTTAACCAATTCTTTTAATAATTATCTTTTAGAAAATTTACTTATATATAATATAATCGCAAAATTTTGTTTTATTTACTAAATTGAAAACAATGTTGTGTCTGTTTGCTCTGTTCAAGTGTTTTGGAAATCCTATCGATAGCATTGATCAGACGAATCGATCGAAAATCCAAATCAACATTAACAGCTCAAACAACACAACATATAAAACATTTTTATATTAATTCCAAATACACTCCTTCACTCGATAATACATAATGGATTTCAAAGCAAAGGCAAAGATTCAAATTCAAGGGGGCCTTAATCAAAGCGAATTCTAACTAGAAGGTAATCTCGATAGGGGATAAACAGATTACAAAAAGAGAAAAGAATGGATAGACTTGTATAAATCACGGGCGGCCTTGACTGGGTCAACCGTGACTTCAAGAATAATAATAATGCTGAATTCTGAGGCAAATCGCCATCGGATCACCAGATAGAATTTGGTTATAGCAGGAGATTGCAACATCTAAACCGACGACACAAAAATCTTCGATGAATCAATGCTGTTATAAAGGAGTTTCACCCCTTGATAATTCATACAATGGAGCTATGGGATGCTCTAGAAGATGAAGAATACAAATAGGGAGAGGAAAGAATGGGTTTTGGAACCGAGAGGAACGTTCCAAAAGTTCAAAGGAAATTTGAATCAAAGAGAAAGAACTCAAGCTCGGACGAAAGTAATTATGTAATTAAATTTACTTTATATGCTATGTTCTGCCTAAACCAAAGCTTTGATACCAACTATAATGGTCTGATATTTTCAACCATTCGCATCCATACATGCCGGATTTGAATTGCTCAAAATACCAGATTGTTAATTTATATTTGGCAAAACTCAGCATATACAGTAAATAAAATAATCATCGAATCACAGACACAGAGTAATATGACAATAATGCAGCGAAAACAAAAGAATAGTAGTTCATGAAGCTAGTTAAATAAGATACAACAAAAGTCTCGAATACATATGTCTCAATACAATAGTCAAATACAAGATCAAAATGCATTACTGGAATCAACTGAATGACTGCAAGATGAAAGATGTAGATTGATCTTCCAAGCGAATATCCAACTCCGAAGGTGAGTCTCGAATACTAGTACACTAAGTCTGAACCGAGCGTAAAGAAAAACACAAAACACTCGGTCAGGATTAACATTCTTATATCAGTAAATCCAACTCAAGTGAAATATCAACTGAAATACGAGTAAATCAAAGGATGTTGGGATAACCATCCTCTAAGGATCTGTTAAACTATCTACTATGTAGCAATATAAGCTATTATAATAATGTCTGTAGTAAAGTATACTATTTAAAAATAGCGTTAATGCTTTACATTTTCCACCTTAATACATTTTATAGTGCCAATAGTCCATACAGTACCGTAATACCTCCAGATCGGGAGGCTACCAAAGGATGTTCCATAGGTACGGCACAAATCAAACTCGTAGAAGGCGCGCTAGGGTAGGTGACATGGCACAACAAGGCAATGCCAGGGTAGATATGCCAATTATGCATCCAGGCTGGTAGTAATGCATAGCATCCACTACCGCCCACCACGAGCCACACTCCTAAAAAAAATCAAAGGTGTGCACCAAATCAATCACAAAGTAATAGAATGGCATACGAAGGAGTGTGTCCAATCAAGGGAGCTACCTCACTTGGCCCGAGAACCGCTCCTGTTTTAGCCATCTTATGCCAACTCACTAGAATCGGGTCCATGTAAATACCTCAATAGAACGTCACCACAGTCCTATTTCATTCTGGAATCTCCACCGCATACACGGTTGTTAAACTGGTTTTCGAAGTTGGCAGAGAGTATGACAACTTCCCATCCCCATCTCTTTAACAACCCAACGTTAACCACGGTCATTTCAAAATAGTTTATACTTCAAAACCAAAATATCATTGCCATTTCAAAACCATATCAATACGATATCATTTCCATTTCAAAAACTAATAAGATATCATTTCCATTTCAGATATATCCACTTCCAAAAATCATAGCACTTCAAAGTTATAACACTTTGAAACTAATACACTTGAAATCAAATCACTTTGGAAATCATAACACTTTGAAAATCATAATTTAGAAATCATAATATTTTGAAATCATAATACTTCCCACTTCATCAGTTAGATATTAAAATAGTATATATAATAAAATATTTTATAAAGTAAAATAGTTTATATAAAATAATTATAAGTTAAAATAGTTTATATTAAAATAGTTAGTATATTAAAATAATTTATATTAAAAATAGTTTGTATTAAAAATAATTTATATTAAAATAGTTTATATTAAAATAATTTATAAAGTAAAATATAAAAATAGTTTTAAATATAATTTAAAGATACTTTACATAATAAAATAGTTTCCTCAAATTTCACAAATCGATTCAAAATCAACTCAAATTCAAAAATTCAATTTAATCCAATCTCAAATCATCAATTTCAATTTATTTCAATTTCTCAGAAACCCATTTCAAATTATATTGTTTTCAAATACAGATTTCTAACCACAAAATAAACAATTTCAATTTCAATGTTTTCAAAGCTTTAAATATTCAAACATTTAAACTAGATTTGATGATTCCATATATACATCAAATTCACTTTACCATTATTTATTTTGAAATATTTACTTAATCATTCAAATAATATTTAAATAAAACTTCAAATTTCAAATTTAAATAAAACTGAACATACCATTTCAATTTATGTAATTTGAAATGTTCATTTAAATCACTTTTAATCAAAAAATCAAGTTATAAAATCGTATCTTTAAAATCCCAAATTTAATAAATTTCAAATCAAACTTATTTGAGTATAATTCTCAAATAAATTCAATTTCAAAACCTTGGAAATCATTTTAATATTTATATATACATATTGACCAACGGTGTCTGTATATAATTTTCTATCCTATGGTCAAGTGATACGGATATTTATCATTTCAATCCGCAATTTAAATATATATATGGATATATATCATTTCATCCCGTAATCCCAAATTAAATTCAATGAAAATCACTTGGGTTTATCATTTCAACCCATAACGATTTTCTACTATTCTACAAATCATTTGGGTATGTATCATTTCAACCCATAATGAATTCTATACTAACACGGAACTTGCAGAGTGATAACAGATACGATAATAAAATAACAGGCATATATCATAAATATAAATAACAGATAATGGTGTCAGATGTCACAGGTGAACAAATACAGATAACAACTTATATATAGCAATGTAAATAACTAGCAGCAGCATATTTCAATTGTCGTTTCAATTGAAATCAGATTTAATAAATATAAAAATGTTAATCGTGAGTGATTACTCAACTTTCAAGGTTAGAGACGAACGGGAATGAGACGAATTATGAATCCGGACATGAATTCCAAAGTAATGTTATATTGGCACGAATTTGACGAACATGGCCGATGATAAGAAATCGATGATATCATAAGAATCAGCTTGATAGAGATAGAAAATATGTGTATTATTATTATTGTTATTATTACTAAGAAGTCAATATTAAATTTTTAACACTTACTTAAAATCTATGTATATTCTCTTTTAAACAAACCTTAAAACAAATATACTAGTTACCTAAATCCCATCAACTATATGCATATATACCTGCTACACCAAATACATATACAGACCATATATATGTTAACAACATGTATAAATGCAGACATTACCTCATGTATGCAGGTAAAAATATTTGCGAACAACTTAATAGGTAAAAACAGATATGCAGACTTAGCTTTAAATTTACAAACATATATACATTGTTTTAATAACATAATTTGAAATAAATGCTTATATAGATATACAACCACATCACATGTGTGTATATATATAACCTACAAAACAATCTTATATAAACCACATATTACGCAATATTTATATAATGATACACTTATCATATTTAAAACAGTATATATATTAACCGATATAAATATATTGATCGAAACATTATTTAAAATATTAACAAAATAAATCGCTATAACAAAGATATAAATCATCGAATCGGATAAACAACTTAACATGTTATATATATGTTAACCTGTGCAGTATATACAAAGAAATTTATATATAATTCTTAAGTTTATATGTATGAGTAATAGGTTATATATATTACATATATAACAGCCGTATATATACCAAACATATTTACCTACATATCCTTCTGCAAACATAAATACTACTGTCCATATATATATACATATCATAACTATATATATTTGTGAATAATATATGGCTTATATAAAATATATAATTATATAAAGTTATAAACTTTTATAACTTTATAAACTCTATAAAATGTATAACATATGTACCTGTAAACTTATATAAACTTACAAATGCATATGTACTAACATATAAATTAATATATATATATATATATATATATATATATAAACATATATACCACTAACCAAATGGTGTACAACCCATATAAATATAAATATATACGTGACCAAAAAAATGATATAGAATTTGCATAATTTCTTATACATATAAAAGCAACAGATTTTATATATAGTTTACATACTTTTAAAACGTAAGCCGTCATATTATAACTACGCATACATATTATATTACTAAAACCGTTTTCCAATATAGCATAGTTTTAGGAAGTGGTTTAACATATTTTATATATATATATCTAATAACCTATATATATATATATACAACAAATATATAATAGATATATATATATATATACCTGCTAAGAAAAAAAAAGATGAGAGCGATGAGATAATTGGAGGTGTTGGTGGAAAAGCATGCACGGTTTCGAGTAGGAGGGCATGTAGGCTTGGAACGAGCAGGCAATAGGTGGCGAGAGGCTCAGGGTCAGATTCGGTTAAGAAGGCAGCGGCGAGTATGGAATCGGTTGGTGAGGGGACAAGGAGAGGAAGATGCTCACGGTTGCTCATGAAATGATTGCTGGAGGAAAAGGTTGGAGGCGAGATAAAGGTCAGGTATTTCGGTGGTCGGTGGTTATCTGGTCGAGCGGAGGCACGGGTGGGATAGATTGAGAGACTCGGTCGAGCAGATGGGAAGGAGAGAGAAAACGAAGAAAAGAAAAAAAAGAGGAGAAGAGATTTGAGTTGCTTGGGAAGAAATACAATATTATTATTATTATACTTTCTCAAACGAACAAAGGTAGACGAAAAGAACCGGCACAATATTGGATCCAGTAAAAAATAAAAGTCAATTATTGATTTTCTAGAAATAATAAATACTAATGGCTATTGAGTTTAACCCAATGGATAACGAATCAACAAGGAATTTTAAAATGATTCAAAAATGCAGACCCGATACGGAAGTCACTCCGTAGATTTCATTGTCCATTGGACCCCGAAACACACATATGAATATACAACGGAGATCAACACGACGAGGCGATCAAAATGATATACAGATATCAGTGGTATGATCATCCGATCAAAAGTCAGTATCGGTACCAAAATGCTGCTAATACGCCGAAAATAAGATAAACGTAGCAATAACATTCCAAATTTGACAAAACGAAATATGATGTCTCACTCAGAAGATGATTTACAAATTTATTATGTAAAAATATTCAGTTTTGAGAAATAGTTTATTATTATCATCTTTTAACTGATTTAAATTGAAATAGAATTTACATAAGAAAATAAACTTCCATATTGTATGAGAAAAATTTACCATTTGCTATATTTAAATATACGTATTCCAAATATCAAATTTTTATTTCCAAATTTTATTATTTAAAATTCACCAAAATTTAACTTAATATGTAAATAAAATTACTAAAATTTATGCGTCGTTACAATTTGATATTAGGTATGCGTCTATTCAAACATAGCAAATGACATATTTTCGTTGATAAATATGGAAGTTAATTTTGTTGTATAGTTTCAATTTCAATTTAAATTAGTTTAAATTGATGTAAATAAAAAATTATTGAAATCTGAAGCTTTTTATATAATAAAAATGTAAATCATTTTTTGAGTGAGGCGGCATATTTCGTTTCTTCAAATTTGAACTATTACAGCTTCGTTTATCTTATTTTCAGTGTTTTTGCAGCATTTTCGATAGCAAATATCGATTTTAATAAGATGATCGCATTGCTAATATCTATGTACCATTTGGTTCGTCTCCTTATGCTGATCTCCACAGTGTATTCATTTTCACATTTTGGTGCCGAACACATGGCAGAATCTACAAAACGGTTTGCTGTATTGGTAACCATTTTTAAGCTTTTATTTCCATGTCCATTCAATTATCCACAATGTAAAACGAATAGTCCTTACCCATAAATTTTACCTGGATTCGTGCATGGCTTTCACTATTCCTACCCGTTGATAATTATTGTTGTCCACTCATTCTCTCTTGGCATTCTTCGGTTCATTTGAGAATTTTATAAAGAAAATAATATTCATACTTTATTAGTTGTCGTCTTCTTTTGCCTAGAAATTAAATTCTTCCTCCACCATTTCGAAAGGTGAGAAATCACTTACGATTAACATTTTTAAATTTAATAAATTTAATTCACATTGAAATGACAATTGAAATAAGCTGTTAAATTTGAACTGCTTACTATTTAATTGTTATATATGATATGTCATTCTCTATAACTGTTCACCTACAACAGCCGACACCATCACCTGTTATTTATATTATGATTAAATTTGTTATTGATGATAGATGCCTGTTTTTTATGTACTATATTATTATCATATTTATTTTCACTCTGCAAGTTCCCTGTTAGATTTGAATTCCCTATGGGTTGAAATGATACATACCCGAACGATAAGTTAAGGGAAAATCGTTATGGGTTAAAATAATAAACCCAATCGATTTTCGTTGAATTCAGATTTTGGGGTTGCGAGTTAAAATGATATATACCCATAAAATATTAAACTATGGATTGTAATGATAAATATCTGTTTCACTTGAACATATGATAGAAAAATTTATACGGACACCGTTAGTCTATTTTGTAAATGATACTTACAGTTTTGGAAGGAAATATATGGATTTCATTAAATATTTATTTTTAATATAATTTATTTTGTAAAATAAGATTTTTAAATAATATGTTTGGAAATTTTAAATTTACAAGTTAGTTTAGAAAATATAACCTTTAAAAAAATTTACTTATAAAATTTATTAATTTTAAATATGTAAAATAAGATTTAAATATATTTATTAATAAGATTTAATTTGATATAAATTATTTAAATAAAATTTAATTTAATTAGTATACATGTATAATATGTTTAAATATTTATTTAAAACTTTACATTAATATTTTAAATAGATTTTTGTAATAACTTTAAATAAATAGAGGTTGGAAAATAAAGTAAAATTGACTTGAAATTTAAATTGGTTAATAATTAAATTTAAATAAGAATTTGTTTGAAATTATTAAATTTCAAATTGAAGGTTAGATTTATAACTTGGTTTGATGAAAAGTGATTAAGTGAATATTCTCAACTTTAAATAAAATTGAGATTGAATATTTAATGTTGATTTAAATATATAAATTGGGATTTAAATAAATTGTTATTAAAATGGTTAAGTGAATATTTTCCAATTTATAAAAATTAAAATTAAATGTTGAAATATAAATGAAATTTATATTGTAAATGTTTGAATATTTAAACTTGAATTTTTGAACTTTAAATTGAAATACTTGAACTGGAATTGATTTAAATTGAATTTTTGGAATTTAAGATGATTTGAACCGATTTGTGAATTTGGAGGAAACTATTTTTATTATATAAAGTGATTTTAGTATATATAAAAAACTATTTTAATATACAAATTATTTTAATATATAAACTATATTAATTTATAACTAATTTAATATATATACTATTATCAATATCTAAACTGTGTAAGTTGGAAGTGTTATGATCCCAAAAGTGCTATGATTTCGAAAGCGCTTAAATTTTAAGGGTGTTACGATTTTGGAAATGAATTTAAAGTGAATAAAGATATCGAATTGATATGTTTTTGAAATGAATATGATATTTTGATATGAAGTATAAACTATTTGAAATTAAATGACCATGGTGTGAAATAAGCGTTTATTTGTTAAAGAGACCGAGATCGGATGTTGTTATACTCTCGCCAATACCGAAAACCATTTTAACAGCTGTGTACATGGTGGAGATTCCAAAACGAACTAGGATGGTTTGACGACGATTCTATATGGTATTTACATAGCCCTGACTCCCATGAGTCAGCTTGATGTGGCTAAAACATGAGCTATACCGGGCCAAGTGGGGTCATCCCCTGCTCGGGCATATTTCTTCGATACCATTCTATTACTTTTGTGATTTGATTGGGTGCACCTTTGATTTGGGAGTATGTCACGAGGTACGCGGTAGTAGCGGCTATGCGTTATCACCAGTCCGAGAGTGCAAATGGCATATCTACCCTAGCATTTCCTCAAGTGCCTTGTCACATTCCCTATCGCGCCTTCTACGAGTTTGTTCTGTATCGTACCTATGGAGTACTCCCTGATAGCCCACCTGCGGGTGGAGTTTATAGTATCTGTATAGACTACGACATTATATAAAATGTGTTAAGGGGGATATGGGTAACTCCTTAACGCTATTTTAATAGTTTACTTTACTATAGACATTATTATAATAGCGTATATAACTACATAATAGATACTTCTACAGATCCTTAGAGGATGGGAATCTGAAACATCCTTTAAGTTATTTGTATTTCAGTTGACATTTCACTTGAGTTGAATTTACTATATAAGAATGTTAATCCTGACTCTAGTGTTTTGTGTTTTTCTTAATGCTCGAGTCAGACTGAGTGACACAACATTTGAGATTCACCTTTGGAGATTGGATCTTTGTTTGAAGATCTATCTATCCAACTTTCAGTTTTTCTAGTGATTTCTGTTCAGCCTTGTCAGTTACTTTTCTATTGTACACTATTCTATATTCGAGATATCTATTGTATTTTACTGTAAACTCTAATGTTTTTATAGTAGCTTCATGAACTACTATTTTTCTATTCCACTGCTTGTTGTTGTAATACTCTGTGTCTGTGATTCTGTGATTGATTTATTTACTTTATATACTAAGTTTTGCCAAATATAAAATTAACAATCTGTTGTTGTGAGCAATTCAAGTCCGACACGTGTGTCTGCTTATGCACTTGGTGGGTGTAGCATGATAGGGAGTTCTCACATTTGTGTTTGGTAGCGAGCGGATGACCCTTACTCCTACATGATCTACAGGGTTGGTGCAGTCCAAAGGCTGGCCGTAAAAGCAGAACACAGGTACCATTGTATGCTACGGTGGGTGTTACCCTACTGGCATTGTGTCGTTACAAGTGGTATCAGATCTCTAGTTTAGGAAAAACTTTTCATATGGAGTGAAAATTTATTATAGAATCATCTTCGTTCGAGCTTAAATTTCTTCCTCTTTGATATGAATTTCCTTTGAATTTTTGGAACATTCCCCTTCGTTCCAAAAATTCATTCTTGTCTTCTCCTTTTCCCGTTTTTTTGATACTGGAGCATCCCATAGCTCCAACCTTAATTGTCTACTTCGTCCTTGTTTGTGTGACCAATCCCATTGGCGATCCTACCAATCCTAGTATGATTATAAAGGGGTGAAAATCCTTTAAAATAAGCATCGATTCATCAAAGACTTTTGTGTCCTCGATCTTGATATTGTTCTCTCTTGCTAAGCCCGAACCGTTCTTTAGTAGACTTCCCGGGTAATTCTCTTGTGATCCAATGTCAATTGCCTTGGATTTTGCAAGCAAGTTTATCTTTCGTTTGATTCTCAACTGAATGATTTTGATTCCACCTCGATAGTCAGGGATAATCTTGATGTTTTGGTGAAGTTATTTCTCTTCTCTCCCAGCGAGAAATTGAATTTGCGCATTGATCTTATTCCAGGAATCTCGGTTGCCCGGTTAAGGTCGTCGCGATAAAAATAAGTCTATCCATTCCGACTTTTGTTATTTAAGTATTTTATCTTCCTTTCGAGTCTATCTTCATAGTTGGAATTTTCTTTGATTTGGATCCTTCTAAATTTGAATCTCTATCCTTGTTCAAAAATCTATTCTGGAATCATCGTGTGAGGGAGTGTATTTGTTATTAATATTAAATTGTTTATATTGTGTTTTTTGGATTGTTGAGTTGATTTGAGGATTCAATCGATTCGCCTGGCCAACATTATTGATAGGAATTCCAAAACATTTAAATAGAACAAAATGACATGATATTGTTTTCGAAATTGGTAAATGAAATAATTTTATGTATGATTATATTATATATATAAGTATAATTTTCTGAAATTAGATAGTTAAATGAATTGGTTATTATAAATGATAATACAAGATTATCATTTATTGTTTTGTCAACCACTAATTATTGTTGTATGTTATAAGAAGTTGAATTTATAAATATGGTTTATAAATCTAATTTGCAAATGAAATGAATTTAAATTAAGAATTTGTGAACTCAATTTCTGGTATTTTCAAAATTTTGTTTTTTTTAAGTTTTGGAATATATTATTTGAAAGTATTTTCGAATGAATTTTTTTTCAAAAGAATAATTTTAAAAGAATTAAGTCTGTACTCTCTTCCTTTGTCGTTGGAAAATAATTTCGGTGATGATTGTAGCATCATCGACATTCATTTTCAAGCCTTATAGTGGAGAGGCCACTTAGTAGCTTTGCTACACTTTTGTTTTGAAAAACAAATTTGATTTGAATTTTCTTGAGTAAGATTTGATATACAAAATATTATGTATATATGTATTTCAAAATGATTTGAAGTGAAAAAATAAATGTATTCATGAATTCTGTATAAAGTGATGGTTTTCAAAATTTTGAAACGAAGATTTTTTTTAATAATTTAAGTATTTAAAATAAGAAATGAAATTTAAAATAACTTGAAACTAGGATAAATTTATTTCTATAACACTTAATTTCACTCTGGAACATATACAACTCACCTGAAATATTCAAAGGGTTAAAAAGTTTATGTGAATGTAGTTGAAGGTTATACAACAGAAATTTAAGTAATACAAATGTTCAAACTGGAATTTTTCTTAATAAGAATGTTGTAAATAAAAAGTAAATTTGTATAGTACTTAATTACACTCAGAGCCCCAATATAATTTACCTAGAAATAGTTAAACGTCAATGAGAATAAGCAATTGAATTGTATCCAATATTATTGTAGTAAATAAAATCTCCAAAATGAATTTGTTAGGGAATTCATAAATAAAATTTTAGGGAATTATAATAAATGCAATACACTTAACCTTTATTACAAGATATATCAGTGAAATAATAGAATAATAAATGGGAAATGTTGTCTACATAAATAAATATGAACTTAAGAATAGTTGAAGTTGAATGTAGGGGTGGAATTAACTATAGTTTGATCAAATAGATTTAATAAATGAGTTAACTAAAACAAATTTTGCTGTGAATTTTTTTATAATAAATCTTAATAAATTGAAAGCAAATCAATTGAATGAAAATATATGAAATTGAAATCAATTGAATGTGAACACAATAAATTTGATTGATTAAATAAAATGAATTGAAATCAATTAATTGAATATAAACCAATTTTAAAATAAATGATATTTATATGGTTTTGGAATTAGTTGTGGCATCTGGTATTTTATATTTAAATCTATCGTTTCTTCTATGTTGTTTCAATTCTTCTATCTCGTTCCTTTTCAGGGTCAAAAATTTTTGAGTGGGGGAGAGTGTAACGACACGTAAATTTTTAGCGGTTTATTAACGTAATTAACTGAATTTTTGGGAAATTTAAAACTATAAAATTTTGTAATGAAAATTTGGTATTTGGTATGCGTTTATTCAAACACAGCAAATGGTATATTTTCGTTGATAAATATGGAAGTTAGTTTTGTTGCGTATTTTCAGTTTAAATCAATTAAAATTGATATATATAAAATATTATTGAAGTTTGAATCTTTTTATATAATAAAAATGTAAATCATTTTCTGAGTGAGATGTCATATTTTGTTTCTTTAAATTTGGACTGTTATGACTCCATTTATATTATTTTCGTTGCTGCATTTTCGGCAGCAAATATCGACTTTTGATAGGATGATCGCATCGCTGATATCTGTGTACCATTTGGTTAGTCTCATCGTGCTGATCTCCATAGTATATTCATTTGCGCATTTCTGTGTCCGATACACGGCGGAATCTACAAAATGGTTTGCCGTATTGGTAACCATTTTCTACCTTTTGTTTCCCTGTCCATTCAATTATCCACGGTGTAAAATGAATGGTCCTTACCATAAATGTTTACCTGGATTCATGCTTGGCTTTCACTATTCCTACATGTTGATAATTATTGCTGTCTACTCATTCTCTCTTGGAATTCTTTAGTTTATTTGAAAATTTTATAAAGCAAATAGTATTCATACGTTATTAGATGTCATTTTCTTTTGCCTAGATATAAAATTCTTCCTCCACCATTTCAAAATCCATGTCGTCTTGCTCATCTTTTTCACACCTCCGCTGCTCCTTCCCCTTTCTCTCACTTGTGTCACCGCCACCACTCACCAATACACGCAGTACCAAATTACCTATCACATTTAGCATCTCCGCCACATCCTCTTCCCACGTGTTGCTATTTTTTTTCCAAACATCCAACATGCTCTACCATCGACGGTCATGCCTTATTCCACACTGACCGTAACGACCCGTAAATTTTGTTAATTTAATTTGGTTGAATTAATGAGTTGTGTAATAAAATTTAGTAGAAATAAAAACTTTATTAACAAATATTGAAATGAACGCTAAATTAAAATATATAAATGGTGACTTAAAACCTATTTATTAGTAATTTGAATAAAATTTCAATAAATAAAATGGTGTAGGTATTATACCTGGATATAATTGGAATACGGAAAAGATAGGGTAGGCATTAAATTTGTTAACGTAAGGACACATTGTTACTGTAATTGATTTTTAATTAGGGATATGTTATTGCAAGTTAATAATTAATAAACTTGAATGAACCTTTCAATTTAATAAATAAATTCAAATGTTATGACTTAGCAAATGGAATATGATAATAAGAACTATTGCAAATTTTGTATTTAAGGATGAATTAAATTCTGATAGGTAGTAGTTGTTGTTGTGAAGAATAAATATACAAGTATATTAAAGGTGATAATAGTGGGTTACTAGTAAATTCACTCATTTACCAATAAAGATAATTAAATGTGCCTTGATGATAATTAATAACATAACGGAAAGAGAAAATGTATTTATTAGAATATTAATTGCAATTGGATAGGGATTTTATGTAACAATGTTAATGCAAGGTAAGTAATGCAAAATTAAATTCAATAATAATGAATAGTGATTAATTCAAAATTTGTAACATATATTATAAATTACCTGCTTATTTGTTAATGGAATTAGAATTTGAAATAAGTGATAATAAAATAAATGAATGTTACACTAATGGAAAATGAAATAACGTTCCTTTAAATGTTGAGTAATTATAGGGTCGTATTTATTATTAGCGTTACTTTAATACTTATGGTTAATTGTGGAATTAATACGAGAAGTATGTAAAGTAATAACTAAGAAAGTAATATGTTATAAATTAAACATGACCTAAACTTAAGTGTAAGTAAAAGGTTAAAATTGAATCTAATTCGATTAATTTGAAACTTATTGAAATAAATTGGATTCAATTTATAGAAAGAGATTATTTTAAGAAATTGAAAGAAACACTAACTGGTGAATGAAACTACTTTAAATTGAGATGGGAATTGTTTTAAAGTATTATAAATTAATAAGTAAATCAAGATGATACATTTGATGAATTATATGATTTGAATTTTCAATGGTGAGTAAATTTATTTAATTTATAATAGTTGGATTTATTGCCAATAAATGAAATCAAATTTTAACTATTACGTTAAATTAAAAATTAAGTTGAAAACGGGAAGTATTTATGTAATAATTTAAAATCCAATGGTAAATCCTTCTATTTGAAATTATGAATGGAATAATTATGGGTAAATTTAAATTAATGGAAATTTATCTAAAATTTTTAATTTTATGAAATTGAAGATTTCTATTGACTAATCTTTAATAAATTGACTTTTAAAAAAAATTTAAATCAGTGTAAATTTTTGAGGATTATTAAGTGATAAAATTTTCCAATACTAAAACTGAAATATAAAGAAATTGGATTTATTCACTAATTCTTAATTTATTTAATTAATATAAAAATAGTCATTTTGGTCACGGACTCGGTTTTGACGAAACCAGTTTCATCGGATCCGTAACAGTGAATTATTGTAGGGTTTCAAGTTTCATTGCGATCGGACTTGTCGTTTGATTGTACGAACGCGAAACGCCTTGAAATCGATTTAATTAAATCAATTTGAAATCAATTTAAAAATATTGATTTCAGCATAACTTCTTCATACGATTGAATTTGGACGTAAAACTTTTTCCATCGCGTTCAAAATATTTAAAAAAACCTATTTGGATATATGGGTTTAACCAATTTCGTTCCGGGGTCTGAACGGGCTTTTTGGGCCAATTATCGTTCATCACGTTTGTTAATCGGATCCATCTACTCTATTTCTAACCTACCTATTTAAACCTAGTTATAAACCCTAGCCTCCATCTATTCTCATTTGTTTATGCATTCATTTCCTCAGCTCCTCTTTCCAATGGCTGCAAACCCTAGATCTAAATTCAAATTTCAAAAATCAAATCAAAAGTTAAAATTCAAAGTATCCAGAAAAATCTCAAAAAAATATATGTTGTAGCACTCGACGAGCGAAATTCAATGGTGTAATTCATTTTTCGTTTTGAGTCATCTTTCGTCCTGAAATTTGCAATTGATTTTCGGCCGTTCGTATGTTATTAATGGATTGGACGGTGGATCTGCGACCTGAGAGCGATCGGAGGGTTGCGTTGGGCAGAGGGGAACCTGGGCTTTGCATCGGTGGCTTTCATTTGCTTTAGGGTGGCCGAGATTTTCACCAGAAATTCACGAAGCGGGGCGGTGGTGGCCACCACCATGGTGCACCAGAGCGTGGCGCGAGCAAGCGGAAGGCTCGGCCTTGGACGGCGAGCACGACCGTGCTCTCTGATCTGTACGGCGACGAGGGTGAAAGCGACGAAAATTGGGTATTCATTGGCGGCTAGGGTTCGATGCTCTCCTGAAGCCGTTTACGTGATGAAGATGGGAGGGGGGAGATGACGTGTTCGCAAGTGACGTGGCAAATTAAATTTAGGTAAGTTTTGTTTTGATTAAATTTTTTTTCAAATGATTAAATCGCTATAACTCTCTCATACGAACTCCGTTTCATGCGATTTTTTTTTGTTTGGATCGTAATTAAATTCTGGACACTTTGGCGCTGGTTTGGATAGATTTGGAGACCGTTGAATTTTTGGGTTTAAATCGGATCTAAATTCGATTTAAATTCAGAAGGTGAGTGTTTTTAACCCACTCACAACTTCTAAAATTTCTTATGTTGGTTAAATTGATTTATGATACGAGTAGAAATTTATTTATGACTATTTGGCATATTTTTATTTATTATCTCAGTTAAATCGCATTAATTTAATTTAACTATTATTTAATTTTATTATTGCATATAAATTGACAGTTAAAATTTATTTATTTTGCATATAAACTGCTAGTTAAACAGTTATAATTTATTTTTGAATATAAACTGATAGTTGATACCAGTTATTTATCACCTGTTATATTTGATGTATTGTTTTGAATTTGGATGATGTTTGTAATAAATGGATGATTTCGATGGATGAAGGATGTTCGTTTATATTAATTGTAAGTTGTTATGCATTTCATTTCATTCGGGATTGCGGTTTGAAATGATATATAACCGTAATTTTTATTTTAAATTGCAGATTGAAATGATAAATATCCGTATCGCTTGACCATAGGATAGATAATTATATACAGGCACCGCGGTATATATATATATATAATTATTTTTGAAATGATTTTTATGGTTTGGATATGATACGGTTCAATAAATATTAAATTTGGATATTATATAAACATATTTTATATATACATATATAGTTAAATTTTTGAATCTAAGCTATGTATAAATCGGTTAAATAAAAATAAATAAATTGAACAATGGAGTTTGATTATTTATATTAAATGGTTAAGTACATGTTTAAGATATCGTATGTATATATAGAGTTTTAATGATTTAAATCAGTTAAGATTGAGAGGTAAATTGGAAATTTATTTGATGGAACCTATTTAAAAATTTCTCTCCATAAGTTGATGTGAAACTTATTTAAGTTTGGAAATTTTAAAGGTACGATATTTATAACTGGATTTTTTATTCAAAATAAATTAAATGAATATTTCTAGTATATATAAATTGAAGGAAATATTTAGTTATAGGAAATTTGAGTTTTATATAAATGATTATGGATTTGTCATGCAAATGTTCAAGACTAAATAATAGAACATTGAATTTGTTGAAAGAATAAATTCCAACCTTAGTTTTGAAATTTATTAATACTCAAATTGGATATATATTGAAATTGAAGTGGTTTTGGAAACTGGAGGTGAAATTTGAATTTATGGTTTAGACTTCATCTAAAGAAAATGTATTTGTAAAGTCATGGAAATTATTTTACTTTACAAAGTAAATTTAAAAATTAAACCATTTTATTCTATATACTATTGAATATCCAAACCATCCAAGTTTTAGAAGTTATGGTTTTAAAGTTATGAGTTTCAAAGTATTATGTCTTGAAAGTTATAATTCAAATGTTTGGTTTCCAGATATTATAAATTTTAAAGCAGTATGATTTTGGAAAAGAAATATATTTGAAATGAAAATGATATTATTGATTTGGGTTTTATAAAAATAATATCAAAATGAGTTGTTTTTGAAATGGAAATGATATCGTATCTATGGGTTTTGAATGGATAATCATTTTCTGGTTTTAAAGTATAAACTATTTTAAATACCGTGGTGTTATAATAACGTTTGGTTGTTGAAGAGACCGGGATCGGAAGTTGTCATACTCTCTGCCAACTTCGAAAACCACTTTAACAACCGTGTACGCGGTGGAGATTCCAGAATAAAGTAGGATGGTGGTGGCATTTTCCTGTAAGGTAAATACGTGGACCCAACTCCCATGAGTTGGCATAAGGTGGCTAAAACAGGAGCGATCGACGGGACAAGGGGGTTAGCGCCCTTTATCGGATACTCCTCTTCGATACTATACTCTGACTTTGGATTTGGTGGCCACTTTTGATTTTGATTTTAGGGGGAGATTATCCGAGGTGGGCGGTAGCTGCGGCTATGCGTTACCATCAGCCCGGAAGCGTAATTAGTACATCTACCCTGGCATTTCCTATTTGTGCCATGTCACCTACCCTAGCGAGCCTTATACGATTTTGGCTTTGTACCATACCTATGGAGTGCCCTCTGACGACGCCCAGTACGGGGGAGATTACGGTACTGTATAGACTATGGGAATATATTTTGTGTTAAGGGGAATATTGGGTCACTCCTTAACGCTATTTAAAAGTACGTTTATTTTACAATTAGACACTATTATTATAGCGAAATATACTACATAGTAAATAGTTTAACGGATCCTTAAGAGATATGAATCCTGAGCATCTTTTAACTTACAGCACTCATATTTATCCCTGTGGATTTAACTTACATAAGATCTTTTAGTTCTGACTCAAGTGTTTTGCCTTTTCAATTCGCTCGGGTCAGTCCGAGCATTTCAGGACCGAAGACTTTAGCTCTGGAGGACGAAGACGGAGATTATTATTATTATTATCTACTATTATTCCACTACACTCATACTGTTCCACTGCATTGATATTTATGGGTATGTGACCTCTGATATTTATTGTATAAAAAAAATCAAATGTTTGTAAATAGTTTATGAACTGTATATTTATTATTATATTTTATCCTTCCGCTGTGAGATTCTATTTAGTTTTTTCTCTTCTCTGTTTTTCTTATTTACCCCATAACAATCCGCCCTTCCGTATGGTTTGAATTGGCACGTATGTCGATTTAAATCATGCGTAAAGGCGGGATGTTACACTGACCATCCGCCTACCAAGCCTCCACCTGACACGCTCAACCAATCTCAACCACCCTCCACTGTATTCCACTGACCTCCGCATTTTCCCATGCCCAGGCCTTCCTTTTAGCCTCCCCATCTGCCTCCCTATGACCCAATGTCGAACGCCGCCTGACAAAAACTCGATCAACATCAAGTTGCTTCGCCTTTTCCGTTCGCCTACCCTCCAGCTTCCAGCAATTGCCATTGCATGCAACCCATGCTGCCACCCATTCACGTGAATTCATAGACTTTAGCCTACTCTATATATGCATATTTAAAGAATTTTGAATTTGTAGGTTAAGGTATTTACATATATCGTCTCAGTTTCAATTATATATATAGCAAGTTATCTTGTTTACAAAAGAAGTAAAAGTTATATATATAATATGTTTGTTGTATATGTAGTTTACATCATTGTACGTATATATTTATATCTAATATATGTTAGTATATATATACATATTTGTCAGTTGTATATAAACTTTATGTAATATAATATGTTAGTTATATGTGAAAGTTTATATAAATGTACAAAGGTTAGTTTATATATCAGTTTAAATATATATAGTAGTAATATATATATATATATATATATATATTTAATTGTCAGAGTGTAACGATTTTATATGATATGTTTGGGGTTTTATGTATAAGTTTATAAAGTTTAAATGTGTGTATATATATAAGTATATACTGTTGATATATATCGTTGATATATATCTATGTATATATTGTTGTGAATACAAACCTGCATAGTTTGAGTGATCTGCATATATTTGGTATGTATGTTCAAGTCTATATATGAGTTTTGTAGATATATTAGTTATATATAAGTATGTATTATTTGGTTACAGCATATGTAAAAGTTAGCTTCCAAATTTGTAGACAGGCTTTTCTCTATTATTATATAAGTTTTCATTTTTAATATTTATGTAAAAGCTTTATTTTTATAGGTGGTTTGATAAATATTGGGTCTAAAAATATATATAAAGATTTTACTGTAATATGTGTTTTAAAAATTCAATATTGATTTTTGATATGTATATAAAGGTTTTTATTTTAAAAATGTGTTTAAATTGAATGTTTTTGAAAAAATATTATATATATCCATATGTATCTTGCTTCAGCTTATTTCATGCTGGTTTTGATTGTTTTCATTGATTTCGATTTATTAGCTTGTCCGTCGAACTCGTGTCCATCGTGATTTGCTTCGAAATTCGTGCTTGGGTTCGTAACTCATTTCATTACCAAATCCCTCTAGCCTCGAAAGGAGAGCAATCACTCACGGTTAACATTCTTATATTTAATAAATTTAATTCACATTGAAATGACAATTGAAATAAGCTGTTAAATTTGAACTGCTTATTATTTAATTGCTATATATGATATGCCATTCTCTGTAACTGTTCACCCATGACAGCCGACACCATCACTTGTTATTTATATTAAGAACAAATTTGTTATTAATGATACATGCCCGTCGTTTATATATCATATTATTATCATAGTTGTTCTCACTTTGCAAGTTCCCTATTAGATTTGAATTCTCTATCGGTTGAAATGATAAATACCCGAACGATATTATAGATTAGGGGAAAATCATTATGGGTTTAAATGATAAACCCAAGCGATTTTTGTTGAATTTAAATTTTGGGATTGCGGGTTGAAATGATATATACCCGTAAAATATTAAATTGTGGATTGAAATGATAAATATCTGTATCACTTGACCATAGGATCGAAAATTTTATACGGACACCGTTGGTCTATTTTGAAAATGATTTTTATAGTTTTGGAAGGAAATTTATGGATTTTATTACATATTGATTTTTAATATAATTTATTTTGTAAAATTAAAATTTTAAATTATAGTTTGGAAATTTTAAATTTACAAGTTAGTTTTGAAAATATAACCTTTAAATTTTTTACTTATAAAAGTTTATTAATTTCAAATATGTAAAATAAGATTTAAATAGATTTATTAATGAGATTTAATTTAATATAAATTATTTAAATAAAATTTAATTTAGTTAGTATATGTATAATATGTTTAAATATTTATTTAAAACTTTACATTAATATTTTAAATTATTTTTGTAATGACTTTAAATAAATAGAGGTTAGAAAATAAAGTAAAATGGACTTGAAATTTAAATTGGTAAATAATTAAATTTAAATAAGAATTTGTTTGAACTTATTAAATTTGAAATTTGAAAGGTATGATATGTAACTTGGTTTGATGAAAAGTAATTAAGTGAATATTCTCAACTTTAAATAAAATTAAGATTGAATATTTAATATTGATTTAAATATATAAATTGGGATTTAAATAAATTGTTATTAAAATGGTTAAGTGAATATTTTCTAATTTGAATAAAAATTAAAGTTAAATGTTGAAATATAAATGAAATTTATATTGTGAATGTTTGAATATTTAAACTTGAATTTTTGAACTTTAAATTAAAATGGTTGAACTGGAATTGATTTAGATTAAATTTTTGGAATTTAAGATGATTTGAATCAATTTGTGAAATTGGAGGAAACTATTTGTATTATATATATATTTTTAATATATAAAAAACTATTTTAATATATAAATTATTTTAATATATAGACTATTTTAATTTATAACTATTTTAATGTATATACTATTTTCAATATCTGAACTGTGTAAGTTGGAAGTGTTATGATTTCAAAAGTGTTATGATCCCGAAAGTGCTATCATTTCGAAAGTGTTATTACTTTGAAAGTGTTGCGATTTTGGAAATGAATATTATTTAAAGTGAATAAAGATATCGAATCGATACGGTTTTGAAATGAATATGATATTTTGATATGAATGATAAACTATTTAAAATGAAATGACCACAGTGTGAAATAAGTGTTTGGTGTTAAAGAGACGGGGATCAGATATTGGCATACTCTATGCCAATACCGAAAACTATTTTAACAACTGTGTACGTGGTGGAGATTTCAGAACGAAGTAGGATGGTTTGACGATGATTCTATATGGTATTTACGTAGCTCTGACTCCCATGAGTCAGCTTGATGTGGCTAAAACAGGAGCTATACCTAGCCAAATTGGAACATTCCGCAGATTAGGCTCATTTCTTCGATACTATTCTATTGCTTTTGTGATTTGATTGGGTGCCCCTTTGATTTGGGAGTGTGTCACGAGGTGGGCCGTAGTAGCTGCTATGCGTTACCACCAGTCCGTGAGTGCAAATGGTATATCTACCATGACATTGCCTCAGGTGCCTTGCCACATACCCTATCGCGCGTTCTACGAGCTTGTTTTGTGTCATACCTATGGGTTGCTCCCTAATAGCCCACTTGCGAGTGGAGTTTACAGTATTTGTATAAACTATGACAGTATATAAAATATGTTAAGAGGGATATGGGTAACGTCTTAATACTATTTTAATAATTTAATTTACTATATTATAATAGCGTGTATTACTACATTGTAGATAGTTTCACGGATCCTTAGAGGATGAGAATCCCAAACATCCTTTAAGTTATTTGTATTTCAGTTGACATTTCATTTGAGTTGAATTTACTATATAAGAATGTTAATCCTGACTCGAGTGTTTTTTGTTTCGCTTAATGCTCGGGTCAGACCGAGTGACACAACATTTGAGACTCGCCTTTGGAGATTGAAGCTTTGTTTGAAGATCTATCTATCTAGCTTTCGGTTTCTCCAGTGATTTCTATTCAACCTTGTCAGTTACTTTTGTATTGGATACTATTCTGTATTTGAGATATCTGTTGTATTTTTCTGCAAACTCTGATGTTTATATAGTAGCTTCATGAACTACTATTTATCTATTTTGCTGCTTATTGTTAAAGCTAAAGGGCTATCACATGTGAAAATCATAGAGCCATCGCATGTTAAAAAGCTTATAGATTGGAGTTGTCGCGTGATGAAAACCACATAGTTGTCGCACATTAAGGATGAAGTAGCTGTCGCATGTTGATAAAACTGCTAAATAAGATGCATTATTCAGCCATGTGTCACCCTAACTTGTTTATTATGCCATATCATCGTAAAAGGTTTGTAAAAAGAGTCATGCCACATGTCAAAGTTAGCCAAATGCTATCTAAACAAATCATAGTCGTCTTTCTTCATAAATGTCACGTGTCAAAAATCTAAGGAGTCAGTTTCTTTATAAATAGACACGTACCCTCTACTAGAAGGGTGATTTTAATTGTTCCTCTCTCATTTTTCATTTTCTTTAGTGCACAATAAAAAGCTTGAGATTGTGACTTTAGTGGCTACTAGGTCAAATGGAAATTGTGACTTTGTGACTAAGGGCTTGAACAAATTCCTATTTGCATAAATGATCCCATGAGGACTTAAAACAAGCATACTTGACTAAGAGGCTCGCCTTACTCAAACATCATTGATTTTCTTTGATTAAAGTACATACATTAGAAACAAATCTTGACCTAACTGATATACTTACTTATTTTTGCATGTTTGATATTTAATATGCTTTGTGTATGGTTGTTTGGCGTGCAAAGTAACTATATTATTCGACCATACCTTGGTTAATGGAATTTCGAAGATGAAATTCCTAAAAAGGGAAGAATATGTTTAACGCATCAAAGGCCCGTAAAATATTATTTTAAATTCTATATTAGTCATATGAGGCTATAACTTTATGTAATGTTGTGTAGTGACATTTTACACTCATAGAAATTTTATGGGATGAGTTTAATCCTAAAAACATGTTATGCCTATAGTTGGTGATCAAAATAAACTTACCATTTTCAAAAAACATATTCTAATAATTAAAATGGATTAGATTTAAATAATACATGTTCATATGGATTGGTTATCCTGCATTTTGACTTGTTTTGGATGATATAGGGATAATATTGGCTGTGCAATAATGATATGATGCTTGTTTGGCAGTGTTTGTATGTTTATTTGTTTATGTTTGGATAAGGTGTACCGATATGCATTTTGAAGTGTATGGGGCCAAATCGTCGCAAATACATTGCATAGAAAGTTAGGGCAGTTGGAGTAGAGGGGGAATCAACTTAGAAAATGCTAAAAAGAAGACATTCTCTTAGGGGATCAGTCACTACCAATTAATCAAAATCAATCAATCCAAAATGATCAACAAGTATTGCGATCGATATGTAAACTGGTGATGGTGTAGAGAAGCAACAAAATCGGTAGCCAGTACTTTGGAGTTGAAATGGTGAAGATATGGGATGGTTTGGTTGTACTTAAAGTCGTTGGAGTTGTGTGATGACCAATCTTCTCGACCCTAAGAAATTTACACTAATAGGTCCATGGTATTCACATGCCGCAAATCCAAGTGCCCGAGAGGCGGATTTTCAAGGGTAAGAAAGAAAAGTAGATACAACAGAATCTTATGCAAATGTAATAATATATATTATTTAAATATATAGTTCTTACATCAAAATTTAAATAAAACTATTAGAGTCTTTACTAAGCTTAACCTGGATAGTTATAAATGTTTGTTGTAACACCCCGCGCTTTAATGACAAATAAAATCAATTGAATTGACATAATTGTAAAACGGTGAAAAATATAAATGTCAAATACATGCATTTAAAAAAAGAGGTTACATAGAAATATGTAACCAATAAGTGTGTGATTAATTGACGCATCAATCAATTAAAAGAGGAATTAGTTAAGAGGCATAGAGGCATCAATTAGTCAGAGAATATATCACTTTTATAACATTAACTAATTAAGGGATCTCCTAATAAAGGGGAATGTATGGGGGAATAAATTAAATGATAACATGCATATATTAATTTATAATTGACGCAATCAATTAATTGAGAAATTAATTAAAGACATTAAGTAAGCGTTAATTAATAAAAGAGGAAAACTTATATGTCAATTAATTGGGTAATAAATTTACGGTATAAATATGTACAACTAATAAATATGAGATTGAATGACGCATAGGAATTAATTTGGGTATTGATTAAAACGGGAGAACATGTCAATTAATTAATTGGCAATTAGATGAGAGTTTTAAAACGGGTGTCAATTAATCAAATAATATGCCATTTTTATAGTAGCTAATAAATAAATTAATTAGCTAGAAGAAAAAGGCAGTTATAAGATTATTTGTTTCCAAGTTAAAAAAATTGGAACGCGCACAAAAATAAAACAAAGTAATTAGGTTTCTGATGAAGGTAAATTAATGATAATAAATTAAAAAGCACAACTATTATATGCATTAAATTAATAGAGGTATTAATTGATGTGTTAAAATAGGTAAGAAATTATAACATATAAGAATCAATTAATATGGTATATATATATATATAAATATATATATATATATGTATGTATGTATGTATGTATGTATGATCTAATTAATTGGATAATTAATGGAAGAATCTTGTTTAGAAGGAAATGTGAATTAATAGGGTCGTATAACAAAAGGACAAATGAATAACGTTGGAGAGATTTACGTTACAAGTTAACGTAAACAAATCAAGTTATGATGGTGAGGATTGTTTTTAGGGTTAATCGGATGGTTCCTAGTTTTTCACTACGCATATAGATTGAATGTAACTTAACCCTAGCCCACACTATTTTCTACGAATTAGCTGTTGTCATTTACTCTCACTCTTCATTTCTCCTCTGTTAATCAAATCATTCCCTAAACTAAAAATAATATTAATCAAGGAAATACATAAAAAAATCAGAGAATTGCGCAAACCAATCAGGGAATTTACAGCGAATTAAAAGGGGAAAAAAGCAGAGAAAAGCATAGCAAATTAAAAGATATAGAGATTAAAGCAATAGAAGACATGTGAGTGGATTTAAATTATATATCTTTTACATTTATGATATATAATCATTGGATTCCCTTTAATATTTTAATTCGGCATTTATTTCAGTAATTAGTTCTGTTGAAAATTATAAATTATATAAATGTAATGACCTGTAATTTTGCTACTTCAGAAATAAGAAATTTTATTCTTTTTAAATTCGAAAGAAATTTAAATCATAAATTAAATATGTTATATATAATAGATAATAGATCATTCTTATTGTTAATTAAAAAGTATAAATTTGGACTTCAGAACAAATCGACAAAGTTAAGTTTTGTTGGAAATAAATAAAGGCTTAAACAAATAGGTTTAAATATTTATTTGAAAAGTTAAATCTTATTTAAAACATATAATAAAGATAATAAAAGTATATTAAAATATTTAAAAGTATGTTAATAATCGTTTTACAAAAAATATCCAAAATTTATCTCATTTTGTCAGTTTTACATACACTGTGATGTTAATTAAATATTTAAAATATAAAGAGACATGTTTTATTTTATTTAAAGGACTAAAATGTTCATTTTAAAGTTTGGTTTACATCAACATATATCTTAACAAAGAAAGGTCAAATTTTGACTGTAAATTTTGTCAAAAAAACACTGTTTTCAATCAAAACAAGTTGTCAAGTTGTTGCAACTCGATACATTTTATAACATATAAATGCAAGTTTACAAACTATTCAAACATTCTACATTTAGCACTAAAGGCAAAAGGAGTTTACTTTTGAAAATATTTACATAAATATAAAAAGATGTAAAAGTAAGATTTGACAAATTTAGAAATAATTAAAGCTTTTATAAAACAACAACATTACATAACTTTCTTTTCTCTTATACATAAAATAAGTTATATATGTAGAGTTCAAGCAAATGGAAAGTGAAAAGATAAGTAACTAAAGGAATTAATGACACATATGCTCACCATTAATGCAAATCAAATCAATGCAAAAGTCTTCTCTTTAAAATACAAAATTTAAGAAAGAAAAGGATAAGTAATCATTCCTATTTTTACCATCTCCATTAATGCATATCAAATCTCTCTTTTCACATAAAAGAAAATGCATATTTAAATTCAAAAATGAAGAGGGTATTAATGTCATTTGCCACCAAAATCTTCACTTATAAATATAACCATAAACCTCTTCATTTCCACTCCACTTTTTCACAAAATTTCCAAATCCTTCTCTACTTCCTCCATTTATCTTCTACCTTCAAGCTACCACCTCCACATCACCACACCGTCACCTTACACCACCAAAACCAAGTTTAGCTTCCACCTACCCACCTCCTATACCCACCTTCACTCGGCTACACACCAAACCCGAGCCAAAACCCCTTCCATACATCAAGGCTGAGCCCCACACCATCAAACCCGAGCCCAAACTCCTCCTACATGCCTAAACCTAAGCACCAAGGCCGTACCCTCCTCTACACTCAAGGCCGTACACCACTTCTCTTCCAAAGTTCATGCACCTCCAAATAAAAAAATAAAAGAAAAGAAAAGGAAAAGGAAAGGAAAACGAAAGTGGTTTGGAAAGACAATAAGTTAAGGCGAGAATTCAAGACCTTCGAAAAAAGCTCATTTATTCGAAAAGCACATAGCCTACGAAAAATGTTTGACGGAGTTATATGAAGGTGAGAAATTCTCATCGCTTTTGAATTGAGATTTTACTTATATTAAAACAATCACATTTACACACTTATGATATATGAATGTTTATATTGATTGTTAATATGGATGATTTGATAGTTAGTTAATTAATTGAATTATCATAATCTATCCCTTTATGACATTCATAGTGAATGTTGAATTTGAAATCATATATATGTGATTGGTGGAATGGATGTTGTGTTAGTGATAAATATGAATATTGGATATGTTCATTTTGATGTAAATAATCACCTTGTTAATAAGACCATATTTTAGGGATATGAGATATTTTGCAAAAATAAGTCTCTTTTCATTTAGTAGTGAAATTAAAGTTAAAATAAAAGAGAATTTGAAATTTGAAGTGAAATGGATTTGAAAAGGGTAGTTAAATTGAAATTGAGATGAATGGTGAAATTGACCATTAAACCGATTTTACGAAATTGAAGTTCAGGTAAATGTTGAATTGAAGTTTAAATTAAAAATAGATTTAAAATCTAAGTTTTAAATGTGTTTGATTTAAAGTTAAAATTGAAACTGAACTGAAATTGGAATTTAAAATTAAATATTAAAATAATATGAATAAAATAATATCATAATAGGGTAATTGTGAAAATTCATTTTAAATACATTAAAAAGTGGAAATATTGATTTAAATTGATTTGTAATTATAAGTGTTAAAATCCAATTTGAATTACTTCAAATATTGAAAAATAAGTAAAAACTAGGTGCGTCGCGCAATGGTAGTTCGCAATTTCGCGTTGAAAAGTTCAAATGAATGTGTAAAATGAAATATTGCTCGGAATTCTTTAAGATAAGAAAATTCCAGACTATTGTATCCATATCTTCTAAAGAAAAAAAGAAAATCAAAGTTTTGTTGAGTAGATTTTGAAATAAGTCCAAATCAATATTCTAGAAAAATCGCGCCAGTGTAGTTAAGTGACCATAACATGAAATCTGTTTAAATGGATATTTTTAATATTAGAAAAATATGAAATAAATTTGATAAATATATTTAAATATTTTAGAAGAGATTTGGATTGAAAAATGAGTTATCGAATGCTTAATTTTTTTAAATCAAATTAGCTTATATGGCACTTTCTACAGCACTTTTATGCTGCGAATTCTATAACTTTTTGGAATATGAATTTAAATGTAACAACGTTTCCCAAAATCAATTGTGAATGTTTTAAAGGATAATGAAGCGTTTTGAAAGATAATTTGGAATATTTATAAGCAATTCCAAAATAAAGTTGAAAATCTGAGTATGAGGAAACGACAAGTACATTTGTCCCACTAGTGAGATCTAGGAAGATAAAACAAGATGTTTAACTAAGGTTAGGGATGGAGCAACCAATTCCATGAACTTACCTGGCTTATGTTTTCTTTTCTTAGGCGAGGGGTGGAACTGATCGAAAGGAAAGCCCGGATGCTCTTAAATAAAAAGATCGTATTGAGTTTCCAAAATAAAAGAAGATTGGTATTACCCAGAATTTAAGCACTCTCCAAAATGAATGATTTCTATGATCCTATTTACTTAAAAAATGTTTGCTAATATTTATTTTAGGGTTTATCGTAAACGATGTCTTAAATAGCATTGTTTTTGACCTGCCTAAAAGTTAAAGAATTTGATCGATGGTTAAGTAAGAAAATTTGAGATATTTTCCAAAGCAAAAGAAAGAATTCCTTAAGAATTATCCTAAGTCAAAATAAAGATATTTCAAAATCAATCGAAAAGAATTAAAGTGAAAAGAGACTTAATAAATCATGTATACTCATATTCACTTTTTATGAATAATTAGATTTCGAAGGAACCGGGGTCGGATTTGGGTAATTCCTATCCGAAAACCACTTCGAACCAATGTATATATTCGAACGTGAAGATATGTTGAAGATAATTGGATCTTTATAGCGTGAGGACTGCTTGTTGACTTGCTCTGGGTAGCTTCCGAGTTATATATAGCAGTGGTCTCCTCGTTGTGGAGATTTTTCGGATTGCAAGGACTACTCGCTACTAGTGGTAGTGGGAGAGTGCCTTTGGCTTGTCGTGTTCCTCGACAACTTGTATGGACATTTGTCCGACATTGTATTTCTAAAGTTATGTACATTGGTTTTTACAAACGTACATCAGTGGTGGCGGAGAAGGCAACTTCTCTTAGCTTAACACCCTCCTTAAGACGTACGAGCTCGAGGATTGTATTTTTATGGAAGGAAATTAGTAATTAACGGAAATGGCAATGTGGAATTCAAAGATATGATATGCGCTTTGTGAAAAGGTGATCGTAGCCTCAAGCCTCATCAAACCGGAAATGACCGAAACTGAATTAGATGCAGCAAGGCTAAGTGGGTCATTCCCAAGTAGGGTATGGTCATATCCTTCTAGATATATTTCTTCCCGCTATGACGTTCGGGATATAAATTAATGTGGTGTATGAAAATCGAGCGCTTGGATAAAGGTCGGTAGCGACCGTGGGATGATATATTATGTACTATCTAGTTACAGAGGTCGGCCGGTCTATTGTTGGTAGAGGTTCCTTTGTGCTGTTCCTCGAATCATCCATCTAGAGGTGTACCCATTTTGAATGATAGATCCTTAACCTGGTCATTTGTATGGAAATTTATTCTCCAATAAGAACCTATGGTTTTATTTGTAGAGCCTAGTATGCTGGATTTAATAATGGTAACAATTTCAGCTAAGATTAATAAGTTTATGTGGAAATATTTTCAAAGAGATGTCATTAAGAATAATATCAAATGTTTTTGATATAAAAGTGTTTTAGTTATCATAAGGTAAAAATCATCCGTGTTTATGTGTGGGCATGGTCTTATGAGATACTCATTATTTCAAAGGATTTATAAAAAGTCTGATATATGACACTGTCATTTATTATTGAGTTTTCTCACGCTGGCTTATCAAGCCCGATCCGGGTATTTTCAATACTCCGGTCAGATCCGAGTAGTTTCAGGTTAATTTAAAACGGTTGGAGTTCCCAGAGAAGAGCTTGAGATATTCATCAATGTATGGACACATTCTATTATCCGCTGTACTTAGTGTATTTTGTTTGATGTTTGTCAGCAATTGTATGGACATATGCTTATAACTATTTAGATTGAATTTAGGATAGACTCTGATATATGTATTTAAAAGTTTTCCGCTGTAAAAATATTTGTTCACTATTATATATTATTCCATCCATGTGAGATTATGTTCTATCTATTTTTTCTTTCTACCCTAAATGATCCGACTTTGCATGTGTGGTTTATTATCGATTCAAAGGGTATACGAAAATGGGCCATTATCTTGGTATCAGAACTGAAGGTTAAGCGAGAACCTTGGCTTTGTTATGTGTAAATTCTCATCAGAGATATGGTTGATAATATCCTAGGATGAGCAACTCATTAGAGATAAGGTTAGTAACACCATAGAATGAGTTATAAGAGTGTTATATATATGAGCGTGTATTTGTTAATTTTATAAAAGTGATTTTGTTTTAAAGAAATTGGTAAATGAAATAATTTTACATAGGTTTGTATTTTACATAAAAAGAAATATTTTTATATAGTTAGAAATTAAGGATTGATTGTAATTTTGCTTAGTAAAACTGAAATATGAATATCTTGTGACAAGAATTATCACAATTTGACTATAAGATATTTCATATAAAAAAAACCAATCGTTTGAAAACTAGAATTTAGAACTTTCATAACCCTAGATATTCAGCCCTAGGAAATGATAAATGGTTTGATAAGTATAAAATGGGTAAATTTAAAAGGACTAAGAAAAATACCTCGTGAATTAAATTTCACAATTTGACTATAAGGTATTTAATGATAATGTGTAGAAAAATAATATTCTTTTTAGGAAAGACCAAACCCACTGAACTTCGCTTCACTTTGTTGGGAATTCGAGTTCTTCAGACAAAGAAAGTTCTCGAGATCGTAAAAGATCATGGAAATTAAGGATTGGCTAAGCAAGTGTGATAAGTTCCAACATAGCATGGTGAGCTTCATCCATGAATCATTTGGGAAGATGATAAGCAATATCCTAAAATTCAAAGATGTTGTTCTACAGCCGACTACAAAAGCACCAGCCAAAAAGAAAAGGCATAGGAAGAACAAAGGTTATTGTTCCAAATGTAGACAAATAGGTCACCATACAAAAGAATGTGGATTATGAGTAGAAATCAATGCCTTTAAGAAAGATGCCCAAAAGGATTGTTATTTCTGCCATATTATAGGACATATCGCCAAAGACTGTCCAATGCTCAAGGCAGCAGAGCAGCCGAGGCCTTTTGTTACCCTTACACGTTCACCTATTACTGCAGAAAAAGGGAAAGGGATAGTGGAAGCATAAGTTAGTTAAGCATGTATTAGTAAGCACTATCTAAGTATTTTAACAGTATGACTTTTGTCAAACTTTTTTAGTGTACCTTTTAGAAGTCACTTGGTATGAATGTATTTTGGAATCAACATATAAACTATCATTTTGATGTTTTGTCAATATCCAAATTCTGCTAGAACCCATTAGAAAAGTTAAAAGGATTAATCTCATTTAAAAATAATAAAAAAAATAAAAAAATGATAATAATTAAGTAAGAAGCACTTAATAAAATGAGATAAAATAAATAAGCTAAAATAGAATCTTTGAAGGAAATGATAACTAATTTTAAGTTCTTGTATATAAAATTGTAGAAACCAATCAAGGCCGAAAGACTAAAACTTAGGCAGAGATTTAGGGAAGCCTTAGCTAAATACGGAGACTTGGAAGTTTTGGATACGCCGATCACGAGTGATGAGGAGGATATACAAGTAGGAGAGCCCTCGGGGATACAGGATCATTTGACCATCTGATTGATATTTCAGACGATGAGGAGTTGATAGCTATTCCAGATGATGAGGATATATTGCCCATAGACGTAGTGATCGATGCAGGAGCAGAGGCAGATGATGAGGCAGATGATTGGATGATCGATCCTTTGAGTAAGGACGAGGAACAGAAGGAAAAGGAACCTATAGAGGAGCTTATGGAAATAACAGCAGAGATCGAGCCCATGATCGAGGAGCCCATGGCAATAGAGACGGAAGTTTCGGGGATTTACGATGTAAGGTTTTAGGAGTAAGATGGTTCGAAGGATGATGAGCATATTATTTGGGAGATGGGTACACCCATTCAGGAGATAGGATCTCCCATTCCGGAGGTAGCTGAGGATCTCGGTTTGGAGGATATTAAGATAGAGGAGCATGAGCCGTGGATCCCAGGAGGCCAGCTGTGGTAGCCGTTTGGCTGGGACATAGCTCCAGAGATAGATGATGAGGGACCAGTTGAGGTGGAAGAGGAAGCAGAAGATATCGACTTGGAAGCACCATCAGAGGGTTCATCCGATGAGTAGTATTTCACTTTGGGATGTTCTGGGTAGTTGTACTATATCAATTATGATTATCTTAAGCATGTAGTGTTGGGTGTGTTTCGACCAGTCCGACACCGCCGAACCAACTCCTCTACCATCCACTGCCGAACCAACCTACGTCCCCTGCCTACCGAACCAACCTATTCCACGTACTGCCGAACCAACCTTCTCCCCGTGCCCACTGAACCAACTTGTCCTCCAAGTGTCTGCCGAACAAACCTTCCTCCCCGTGCCTACCGAACCATCTTACTTCCCATGCCTGCCGAACCAACTCAAAGTAGCACCACCGGACCAGAAGCAAGGAAGGCCACCACCGGACCCAACCTCCACCAAAACAACCTCCACCGAACCAACGTACTACCTGACCAAGGAGTACCAGACCAATATTGCCAGGCCAGATTGCTTCAGCCCAGGCCCACCAGCAGCTATATACATCTAGGACCCCTACCCTCAGCCTCACTCTATAAATAGAGGGGCAGGGGTACAACAATGGCAGACAAGTTTGAGAGCTCAAGCACGGATAGAACTTTCAAACAACTTTCAGATACTTGTAATCAAAGCTTTGTGCTTGTAATCTGAACAGAAAAGGAGAATAACATATAAAGTGGACGTAGGCACATTCTGGCCGAACCACTATAAATCTGTGTGTCTTTTACAGTTTAGTCCATCTATTTTATATATTTGCATAAATCACCCAAATCACTAAAAACCACATATAATCAACTAAATCATACGACTTAGAGGTGTGTGCCCATTTTTTGTGCAAACATTTTGGGTGCTTTCGCTGAGAACAGGAGCTCGAAGCTTCAGCTTCTCCCACTTAACCCTTTTCCTATCAGCATCGTTCATTGCTTGGAAAACATGCCTCCCGGACGGAAGAAAGATGCTAACAAAGGAATGAACATCGCAACTAGCAGTATCCCAGATCCAGTGATCAGAGATCAAGACAATCGTCCGGTTCCAACAGCAAATGGAAATCAGGCAAATCCGACAACCCCCGCTACGGAACAACCAATTACAAGGACGGATCTGGACAGGGTTGTGGCTGAAGTAACTAACCGCTTCGCATCTCAACAAGAAGCCTTGGTGGACCAACTCATGTCGCGCTTAAGGGATGCTGAAGAATCCAACCGCAACACTGAATCATGAGGTGAATCCCGGTCTGGAGGATCTGGGAGATGACAAAGGTCTTTCTTCTTCGAAGAGGCTAACAACAGACACAGCTATGGTAGGAGCCGAGCCCGGACTCAGCCCGAATTCCGACCCGAGGAAACACTTGGAACGGAACCCAACAGGAGAGGTACCGGGCAGGGGTCGGATGTAGCTGAGCCTGCCATGCTACCTAACCATGGAAACACCAATAGACGGGGCCGAGCTGGAGTCCAGCCCGAAGTTGGACCCGAGGAAGTGCTGAGGACAGAACCCAGCAGGGGAAGATCGAGGCAAGGGCCAACTGTGGCTGACCCCAGCGTGCCCCCAGTAGACCAGAGGCAGCCATTGGAGAATGTTAGGAGTGATAGACGATACCATCCCTACAGGTCATCTGGACGGAATCAATCCCGCAGGGAAGAACCGAACTCATTTCTATCCGCTCCAAGTTCTGATGAAAGGATGGCGAGATTGTTCAGAGAGTGCGTCCAACGGGACCAAAGGGATCGGGGGATAGGCACTAGGGTAACCAGCCCCTTCACCCGCAATATCGAAACTACCATCACCCTCGGGAATGGAAAATGCCAACAATGTAACGTTACAAGGGAACCTCTGACCCCGTTGTACACTTGCAGAGATACACACAGCATATGCTCATGAGCGGAGCAGTAGAGGGAGTGTTGTGTAAATGCTTCCCCATACTCTTGGCAAATCTAGCTACCTCCTGGTTCTGCCATCTACCCCAAGGATCCATCAGTTCATGGGAAATGTTGAAAGAAAAGTTCATCAGCCAGTTCTGCATTCATGTGGAACAACCCAAGGACGCTTATTCCCTATCTAATATCAAACAGAAGCCCGGAGAGACAGTGCAACAATATCTAACCCTATTCAACGCTGCAGCGGCCGCAGTCCAAGCTTCCGATGAAAAACTTATCCTAATGGCCCTCTGTAGTGGTGTGCATCCGGATACTAAATTTGCTAGGATATTAACGAAAGAAAAGCCAGCTACCTTACCCGATTTCTTCCATGAAGCCGGAAAATATACGAGACTTGAAGACACTGCCATTGAAAGGTAGACAGGGCAACAAACCAAGGCAGCTCATGGCAACACACCCGCAGTAGCAAGCGACGTTCGAAGAAATGACTCCAGAGATAGTGCTGGGGGCAAGAAGGGAGAAAAGCGTCTATATAGGTCAGGATCGAGATTTGACTCTTACACTCCTTTAAATGAAAAAATCGAAAACATCTTCTTGGCCACCCAAGACGAAGCTAGATACAAGCGCCCCCCGCACAAGAAGGAATCAGATAATGCAATTATGTCTGGAAAGTTCTGCCGCTTCCACGAATCTCATGGGCATGACACCAATGAATGCCATCATCTCTGGGACTTGATTGAAGAATACATCAGAAGGAAGAGACTGGAGCGCAATGTGAAAGGTCAGAACAGGACTTCAACTCCTGTCAATGAGAACCCAGGGCTACCCCTCCTAGAAGTAGGCGGAGGAAATCGCAACACCGGCGGCTCTAGTCAAGAGAAGATAGCGGTCCTTACCATATGAGTAGGACCACATATCGCCGACGGAAGCTGGGCAGAGATGGAAAGATATGGAAGGTCGCTTAGAAACAATGAAGGCTGCATTAATTCTGTTACAGAAGAACGCCACCCGAAATGGAAAGAGAATGATGACATCATATTCAGTAGGCGTGATCTAGAGGGAAGGCAGTACCCTCACATGGATCCTATGGTCATCTCTGCCTGGTTTGGTCCAGCCAAAGTTTTCCGAATTCTAGTAGACACTGGAAGCTCAGTAAATATCCTATTCAAGCATGCTTTCGACAAAATGAAGGATGTGTCTCCTTGCAACAAACCGCTACATGGTTTCACTGGAGATGCGAAGATGCCCCTCGGGCAACTGGACCACTTAGTCGAAATAGGAAGTCATCCCTGCTCCGTTGTACGAAAACAAACATTTGTGCTAATAGAGAACCACTCGGCCTACAACGCCCTTTTGGGAAGACCAGCCTTGTCTGACTTCCAAGCTGTCCTAGCCCTGTGGTGCCTGAAGATGAAATTTCCAACAGATAATGGAATATGAGAAATAGAGGGAGATCAAGACGCCGCTCGAGATTGCTATGTAACTGAACTTCGCAATAACCACGGGAAGGATAAAGGGAAGGATGCAGAGACTTCTCTCTGCAAGAAAAACTTGGAAGCATATCAAATAAAGAAAGCCCCTCCTCTTCGATATACCAGTGATCCTTTCAATGAATTAGACCCCAGGGACAAAGAGGAGGAGGCCACCGCCGAGCCTGCAGAGGCTATGGAATTTGTATATGTAGACAAACACGACCCAAGTAGACTGCTGAGAGTCAGGTCTCAGTTAAGAGCGGAATTGAAGGATCAACTCATTGATTTTCTCCGCCACAACTTGGATGTATATGCGTGGATGCACGCTGACATGACTGGAATCTCCCCAGATATAGCATGCCACGTACTGAACATTGATCCCACCAAGGTGCCAGTAAAGCAGAAAAAGAGAAGCATGGTGGCAGAACGATCAGCAGCCCTTGAGGCAGAAGTAAAGAGCCTACTTGCCAATAACTTCATACGAGAAGCCATCTATCCAGAATGGATCGCCAACCCGGTACTGGTAAAGAAGGCTAATGGGAAGTGGCGAACATGTATCGATTTCTCCAACTTAAATGACGCTTGCCCGAAGGATTGCTTCCCACTCCCCCGAATCGATCAACTCGTGGACAGCACAGCCGGACACGAACTCTTTTCCTTTTTGGACGCATACTCAGGAAATAACCAGATCCCTATACATGCCCTCGATCAAGACCACACTTGTTTCATCACCGATCGGGGATTGTACTGCTACAGAGTAATGCCTTTTGGACTTAAAAACGCTGGAGCTACTTATCAGCGCCTCGTCAACAAGATGTTTGCGGAACTAATAGGACGAACTATGGAAGTTTATGTGGATGACATGCTAGTAAAATCGAGGAAAGCGAACGATCATATAAACCACCTGGATGAGATGTTTCAAGTACTTCGCCAATATGGAATGAAGCTGAATCCTCTAAAGTGCTCCTTCGGAGTATCGTCGAGAAAATTCTTGGGATTCGTTGTCCATGCCAGGAGGATTGAAGCAAACCCCGAACAAGTCCGGGCTTTGCAAAATGTCAGGATACCATGCACTCGAAGAGAGATGCAACGCCTATACGGGAAGGTGGCCGCCCTAAGCAGGTTCATCTCTAAAGAAACCGACAAAGGCATCCCTTTCTTCGAAGCTCTAAAGAAAGACAAAGGAAAGTTCGAATGGACTGACGAATTCTCGACAGCCTTCCTTATCCTAATCGAACACCTCCAGAGACCACCAGTACTCTCAACTCCAAATGAAGGCAAAGAACTATACATATACCATGCTGTATCGTCCCATGCTTTAAGCGCCGGTTTGGTGAGAGAAGACAACCACGCGCAGCGGCTCGTATACTTTGTAAGCAAAATATTTACAGGGGCGGAAGCCAAATACCCTAAACTTGAGAAGCTAGCATACTGTTTGCTAATCACGTCACGGAAACTGCGACACTATTTCCAATCTCATTCCATCAGAGTTTTAACCGATCAACCGCTAAGGCAGGTACTCCATCACCCTGACACTTCTGGGCGACTACTTAAATGGTGCATTGAACTGAGTCAATATGATATCACCTACCATCCTCGCACCGCCATCAAGGGACAAGCCATGGCCGATTTCATTGCCGAATTCACTACCAACGAAGGTAAGGATCAATTTGAAATAAAAAAAGATATCAAGTGGAATCTCTTTGTAGATGGAGCATCAAACGAACAAGGCTCGGGGGCAGGTATCGTGATAATCACCCCCAGGGGAAGGAAGCTGCACTATGCCCTAAGGTTGGAATTCGCTGCCACCAACAACGATGCAGAATATGAAGTAGTAATAGCAGGATTAGAACTTGCCTTAGAAATTGGAGTCCGCTCTTTATGTCTTCATATCGATTCTCAACTTATCGTAAACCAAGTACTAAGAGAGTTTCAGACTCAAAGAGAACGACTCACAGCATATCTAAAGAAGACCAAGCTGCTGCTCGATCAATTGGATCACTATTTAATCAAACACATTCTTCGAGAAGAGAATCGAGAGGCCGACGAACTGGCAAAGCAAGCTAGCATGAAGAACAGCACCATTTTCGGAGCAGTAACCATCTCGAAACAACTAGCCCCAAGTTTCGAGCAATAAGATCTGATAGCTGCAATCGAAGAATAAACTTGGATGGCTCCTATCCGAAAATATTTACAAGATGGCACACTGCCCGACAGGCGTAACGGAGTTAAGAAAATCTTGAGGAAAGCTTCCAGCTACACAATACAAGAAGGCATCCTCTATCGGCGCGGCTTCTCTAACCCCTTATTAAGGTGTGTCGCTGGAAGGGAAGCCAAGGAAATCTTATCCAACATCCATCAAGGAAGTTGCGGAGATCACACTAGTGGATAGACTCTGGCAAAGAAGACGCTCTGATATGGATATTACTGGCCCACTCTAAACAAAGACGCCTTAGACTTCGTCAAAAGATGCGACAGATGTCAGAAATTTGCTAAGATTCCTCGACTACCAACAAATGAGATTACTCAAAAGACCAGCCCTTGGCCCTTTGCAGTAAGGGGAATTGACTTGATTGGCGAACTACCGATGGGCCGGGGCGGAGCCAAATATGCTATAGTGGCAGTCGACTATTTCACCAAATGGGTGGAAGCGGAACCTCTAAATAAAATATCTTCGAAAAAGTTATTAACTTCTTGATCAAAAATGTTCTATGCAGGTACGGGGTTCCACTCAAAATCATATCGGACAATGGACTTTAGTTTGACAGCGAGGAGTTCACCGACTGGTGCCAAGAGCACGGAATTCACAAAAGCTTCTCATCTGTGGCTTATCCATCGGCAAATGGACAAGTCGAGGCTGTCAACAAAATTCTTAAAACTCTAATCACGAAGAAGCTTGAAAAGTCAAAAGGCACTTGGGTGGATGAACTTCTTACGGCACTTTGGGCCTACCGCACGTCTTTCAGAACAACAACAGGGCATACTCCTTTCTCTTTGGCATACGGATCGGAGGCCATGCTCCCAGTTGAAACTGTAGTGCCATCCCACCGTAGGAACCACTACAACGCAGAAGAGAACAAAGAACTCCTCCACATGTCTTTGGATCTAATCGAAGAAAGAAGAAATGATGCAGCACTCAAAGCAGCAGCTCACAAGCAAAAAGTGGCAGCACAGTACAACTCCAAAGTCAAGCATCGCAGCTTACAAGAAGGAGATCTTGTCCTCAAGCAAAACTTCCCATGCCCTGGAGCGCTAGATCCCATCTAGGACGGACCATATGTAATTCATAAAAATCTCCACAACGGAGCTTATATTTTGTCAACAGTGGACGGATAGGTGTTCCAGAGGGCATGGAACATCCAACACCTTCGTCGATACTTTTCTTAACTTGTACTGCCCATATAAAGTGGATTAACAAAAAGAATCAGTGGACGTAGGCATTTTCGTGCCGAACCACTTTAAAAATCTTGTCTCTTTTTAACTTGTTCCTTTATATCTTAGCTGCTTGTTAAGCTTTATCCTTTTCTATTGAACAAAATCCTGTGTAATGGCATTTCCATTCTAGACACTTCACGGCGCAACCTCACCTGGACAAGACCTAACATGTACTATGCGAATCTATGCCCTCACCAATGAGACACTTTTGCTCCAGCATCCCTCTGCTGGGGGTTAACTCATTGCTCGCGACGGCCCTCAAAGCAAACTGTAATGAGCCGATTATAAGCCACCGAGAAGGCCGAAAATAGCCTAGGCAGCTCATTACGGCGTTCGGCTCGCCGGCAACTATGAACCGATTATAATCCCCAACAAAAGGTGTGGCCAGCCAGGGGCAGTTCACAATTGAGGATCGGCACCCGCGCTAGCCGGCCACGATAAATCGAATAATACCCACGATTACGGGCCATAATGGCCCAGGTAGTTACCGTGCATGATCTCGGCTCCGATGTGTCTTAAGTACGGCTGTGGTAAAAAAGAAAACTCCCCATGGAGGCGTAAGATGGGTGACAAATGTCTCCAAGACCCACAGCTAGGGAAAGTGACTATAAAGCCCGTTTGCCACGAACTTAAGCGCATCGAAGGCCTTCCGTGATTGGAAGTTTTACTATTTCTTATATTTCCATTTTATTTATAAAATTTTTCCTCCTATCCTCTATAACTATCGCTAAAGTACAGGATACAAAATGGGCGACACTCGCTAATGGGAATAAGAACTCACAGCTGAATGGCAGGTCACTCAGCTGCATTCCACGTTCGATTACACAAGGCATTCAAAGCTACCGTCTACAGCTAAAACTTGAAGGGCAGTACTTTCTTCTCTTGTACATAAATATGTAACTATAATTTCTACGCACATCACACTGACATTGCAAGACACGAAATTATATTTTAAGCAAAAACATAGCGTCAAACACAATTGAATCACTAACACATGCACAACTATATTTTATGAAACACATCAAAATAACGACAACATTCAAACACGACAAAATCAGCTTATGTTATAAAGTCACATGCCAAAGATCAAGTTGTTCGTTACATAATTACAGCCCGAAAATTACATTAATGTTTTAAGACTAACATAGACAACAATGTCAAGTAAGCTGAAAAATGTCCAGATTAAGCCAACGAGCCGGCTGCATCAGGGCCTCGCTTCTATCTTGCTGGCCCTCCAAGGTCTACTTAGTCGCCGGATCAGAGCCCCCAGCATGCTGACCAGAGGTAGTTGGCGCCTCAGAGGTCCCGCCTGTCCAATTCAGGAGAAGAAGTTATTGAATAAACAATAAGCAACCAAGCTATGAAAAGGCTAAAAGGGAAGACTTACCAGCATCTGTTCCCTGATCATCATCTCCTAACTGCACACCTACCTCCTCGGCAGCAAGCAGCCGCATGCCCTCCTTCACCGCCACTTTCTCCTCCTTAGTGAATTGGGCTGTAACCACATCCATCCTGAAGGCCATACCACCCTCCTTATCCGCATCAGCCTTGGCCTCCTCCAGGGCCCGGAGATAAATCCTGGCCATGATCCGGGGATAATCATCCATCCAGGATAAGTTGCCCTGCTTCCAAGTACAGAAATACATATCCTGGAGCATCTCATCCATTATCCCCTCGTTTTCCTCAAACTCCCTCATTCGGACCTTAGAAGCCAACAGCTTTGCAACGGCAGCATCCTTCTCCGATCGGTATCGCAAGCGGTCAGCCTGAAGGGATTTCCTCATCGCCTCCATCTTCTACTTCAGCTTAGCTTGAGAAAGCTCCACGGCTTCAAGCTTACCAAATAACTCCTCTACCCGTTCGAGATCCGCTTTTCGAACCTCGTCGACCGTTGTAATGGCCATATCGATCCGTTCCTTGCAGACGGCCTCCAATTACCGCAGCTCGGCCCTGCTAGCCTCTTCCATGGTTTTCATTAGCCATTTGGAGGCAGCCACGTGCTCAGAGATCTGGATGGCCTGATCGGCGAGTTGCTTGGCCTGGTCGGCAACCACTAACCGCAATCTTATGTTGGCACTCCCAATTTCCTCCCCGACCTTGACCAATCGGGCATGATGCCCCATCAACTTCCTAGTCTCCTCAGCAACCCGGTCGATATTTGTGTTAGCTTAATCCCCCATGGCTACAATCCGAGTAGTAAGCAAATCAAGGTCTAGAGACTTGGCCTCATCAAGCACCCTTACCATGGGATTGCGAGGGAGAAGGTGCTCACCAGTAACCTCGTCAAAGGAAATATCATGAGAACCCGGATCCAGATCTGGATGACCCGCAAATGGATTACCAGCCAAGCCGGGACGGTCAATATGAGTAATGGTAGGGTCCTCTGATGGATGCGGAGAGGGTATGAACTCAGTATCCTCCCCCGTGATATCATGAATAGGCTGGGTTGGGGGCTGAGGTCTAGGTGAAGGTTCGAATAAAGAGTGCCTCCTTCTTTTTTTTGAATATCCTCTTCAATAACTCCGAGAAGAGGACGGTAGCCGAATACATCCCCAAAACAGTTGGTCGGAGGCTTTGGTTTAGCGGAAGCTTTGAGGAGTTTGAATTGTTCGAGGCGGTGCCAAATGTCTGATGCCTTGGCCGCCTTACCTGTTCCTGGAATAAAAACCAAGTGTTACAAGCATGCGTGGGACTATAATCCAAGAAACATGTGAAGTTAAAAGAGGAGTCAAGAATTCACCTTGAATCGCCGGAGTTGCCCTAGCTGAAATGCCCTCGGAAGATGGACCGACACCAGTCCTGGCCTTATCAGTTTTCTTTGGCTTCTTCACCAAGGCCGATCCTTCCTCCAACCCCTCAAAAGCCTGGTGGAAAGCATCATCTATCCACTCTTGGATCTCCCCTGCTTGCCCAGAAGACAAAGCCCCAGCGCCATCACCGCTCTGTCCTTCGCCACCATCACCTTCTCCATCACCTCCACTCTCCTCCTCGCCTCTTTCCTCCTCTACATTTTCCTCCTCCGGAACATCTGGACATGTGCTAGGGGAGGGTCCATCGGATTTCTTGAGCTTCTTCCCCCCGACGACTGGAGGTATCGAGAAGGGTTTCCTTTTGCTGCTCTTTGTCGTGGCCCCTCCTTTGGCTTTGGCAGCCCTCTCCTCAGCTATGTCTCTCTGCTTGACCACAGACTGACGTGGTGGAATCAAGTTGTGCTGCAGAAGAGTAGCATTCCTGATCAGGTAAGAAGCTGACCTCTCCCTTCCCGAAATGGCTTCTATCTCCGCAGCCATCTGAACCAGGTGATCGTTCTCCACGACTGCAAAGCCATCTGTCGCTAGCAAGAAATGAAAACACATATGGAAAAACATTGCAGTCAGAACGGAGATTATAAATAAGCTTCAACTTACAGCCGGAGGTGAAGCGACGGATAGAAATAAAGTCATCCTTGACGAAAAACCATTCTTTCTTGAACATGCTGAACTTCGAATACAAGTCCAGTATCGGCTTGAAGGATACGGCCGATTCCAAACTAATGTATGGAGACCCCTTCTTATAGCCCCTCAAGTTGTACAAATACTGGATCTCCCGGTTGGAAGGGAGACACCCATATCTTCTCTGGAAAATGATGAATAGGCTCACCAAGATAGCATAAGAATTGGGCTGAAGCTGAAAAGGTGCCACCTTCAAATAGGTAATGAAGCTGACTATCCAAGCATTGATCGGGGGAACGCCCCCGCACATGCAATGGTACCTGCTGTAAGCAAAATACCCTTCAGGAGGGTCATACGGCATAACTCCATTCCCTGGCAGCACCATGTGTGCTCTATCAATCTCGAAAGAACGAGATACAACATCAAGCTGCTCCTCCTTGAGGGAGCTAGGAAAACAATTAGGAGGAGAGTTCAAGAGCTCCTGATGGCCATATCCATCCACTAGTGATCTCGAGGTGGGTCCCTGTCATCCCGGTCCTGGCTGGGCTGAGGGCACAACGAGGGACTCTCTTCTGTCCGTAGATTTCCTCTTATCTGATCGAGTTTCGACTTTACGAGACATTTATCTGCAAACACAAAAAGTGCGTCGTTAGAATGAGGGAAGTAAAAAGCAAGTGCGTACAGTCTAGAATTTCATTCATAAATCGAAACATAAAAAGCTAAAGATCCATTCAGCACTCGGAATCCCCGAGTTCATTCAGTTGTCCCAACCTAAAAGTTCATTCCGCACTTATCTTTCCCATTCTCATTCGGTGGTTCAAGTACAAGTTTCATTCGGCAATTCAAAAATAAGAGTTTCATTCGGAAATTCAAAAATAAGAGTTTCATTCGGTAACTCAAGCACAAGTTCATTCGGCTAGAGGGTCTCACCTGGTTCGACAGAGAAAGGAATTTGATTCGGCTAAACACGTTTGATTCGGCAAGGATAGGAGTTTGATTCGGCTAACACGGTTGGCTTGGCAAAGACAAGAGTTTGATTCGGCAAAGACAAGGGTTTGGTTCGGCTGATAAGGAATAACGAAAACATTAGGGCCGTACTTATAGGAAAAATATAAACGAACGGACCAACTGGTTCGGCTCACAAGACCGGATGAGGATGTCCAAGCTAAAACAAAGTACGCCATCTGCATGCACATGCCCTACTTTGGGGAGCAAGTGTTGGGTGTGTTTCGACCGGTCCGACACCACCGAACCAACTCCTCTACCATCCACTGCCGAACCAACCTACGTCCCCTGCCTGCCGAACCAACCTATTCCACGTACTGCCGAACCAACCTTCTCCCCGTGCCCACCAAACCAACTTGTCCTCCAAGTGTCTGCCGAACCAACCTTCTCCCCGTGCCTACCGAACCATCTTACTTCCCATGCCTGCGAACCAACTCAAAGTAGCACCACCGGACCAGAAGCAAGGAAGGCCACCACCGGACCAACCTCCACCAAAACAACCTCCACCGAACCCACGTACTACCGGACCAGGGAGTACCAGACCAACATTGCCAGGCCAGATTGCTTCAGCCCAGGCCCACCAGCAGCTATATACATCCAGGACCCCTACCCTCGGCCTCACTCTATAAATAGAGGGGCAAGGGTACAACAATGAAAGACAAGTTTGAGAGCTCAAGCACGGATAGAACTTTCAAACAACTTTCAGATACTTGTAATCAAAGCTTTGTTCTTGTAATCTGAATAGAAAAGGAGAATAACATATAAAGTGGACGTAGGCACATTTCTGGCCGAACCACTATAAATCTGTGTGTCTTTTATAGTTTAGTCCATCTATTTTATATATTTTCATAAATCACCCAAATCACTAAGAACCACATATAATCAACTAAACCATACGACTTGGAGGTGTTTGCCCCTTTTTTGTGCAAACACGTAGTACGCGCAAAGATATGGGATTTAGTCCTTTTTGTATGATATTTCGTGTTGACTGATGTGGACTTGTGACTTTGTATTTACCTCAAGTGTGTAGTATGCACTCAGGTTGGGACTAGGATCAATGATTGTATTTCATGACCAGTATCTAGTAGTAGTATTTCCTTTGACATATATTGTCGACCTTTATAGTTCTGTATCTTTTGATTTCATTTCGAGGACGAAATGCTTTTAAGTAGGGGAGAATGTAACAACCTGTAATTTCGCTACTTCAAAAATAAGAAATTTTATTCGTTTTAAATTCAAAAGGAATTTAAATCTTAAATTAAATATGTTATATATAATAGATAATCAATCATTCTTATAGTTAATAATTAAAAAGACAAATTTGGACTTTTGAACAAACCGACAAAAGTTAAGTTTTGTTGGAAATAAATAAAGGTTTAAATAAATAGGTTTAAATATTTATTTGAACATCTAATAAAGATAATAAATGTATATTAAAAGATGTAAAAGTATGTTAATAATCGTTTTACAAAAATAACCAAAATTTGTCGCCTTTTTCAGTTTTACATACACTGTAAAATTAGAGATTTTGATATTAATTAAATATATTTTAAAATATAAAGAGACATATTTTAATTTATTTAAAGAATTAAAAAGTTCATTTTAAAGTTTGGTTTACATCAATATATAGCTTAACAAAAAGGTCAAATTTTGAATGTAAAATTTATCGACAAAAACATCATTTTCAACCAAAACAAGTTGTCGACAAGTTGTTGCAACTTGATACATTTTATAACATATAAATGCAAGTTTACAAACTATTCAAACATTCTACATTTAGCACTAAAGGCAAAAGGAGTTTACTTTTGAAAATATTTACATAAATATAAAAAGATGTAAAAGTAAGATTTGACAAATTTAGAAATAATTAAAGCTTTTATAAAACAACAACATTACATAACTTTCTTTTCTCTTATACATAAAATAAGTTATATATGTAGAGTTCAAGCAAATGGAAAGTGAAAAGATAAGTAACTAAAGGAATTAATGACACATATGCTCACCATTAATGCAAATCAAATCAATGCAAAAGTCTTCTCTTTAAAATACAAAATTTAAGAAAGAAAAGGATAAGTAATCATTCCTATTTTTACCATCTCCATTAATGCATATCAAATCTCTCTTTTCACATAAAAGAAAATGCATATTTAAATTCAAAAATGAAGAGGGTATTAATGTCATTTGCCACCAAAATCTTCACTTATAAATATAACCATAAACCTCTTCATTTCCACTCCACTTTTTCACAAAATTTCCAAATCCTTCTCTACTTCCTCCATTTATCTTCTACCTTCAAGCTACCACCTCCACATCACCACACCGTCACCTTACACCACCAAAACCAAGTTTAGCTTCCACCTACCCACCTCCTATACCCACCTTCACTCGGCTACACACCAAACCCGAGCCAAAACCCCTTCCATACATCAAGGCTGAGCCCCACACCATCAAACCCGAGCCCAAACTTCTCCTACATGCCTAAACCTAAGCACCAAGGCCGTACCCTCCTCCACACTCAAGGTCGTACACCACTTCTCCTCCAAAGCTCATGCACCTCCAAATAAAAAAAATAAAAAAATAAAAGAAAAGAAAAGGAAAAAGAAAGGAAAACAAAAGTGGTTCGAAAAGAAAATAAGTTACGGCGAGAATTCAAGACGTTTGGAGAAAGCGCGTTTGTTCGAAAACTACGTAGCCAACGAAAAAAGTTTGACGGAGTGGACATGAAGGTGAGAAATTCTCATCGCTTTTGAATTGAAATTTTACTTATATTAAAACAATCACATTTACACACTTATGATATATGAATGTTTATATTGATTGTTAATATGGACGATTTGATAGTTAGTTAATTAATTGAATTGTGATAATCTGCCCCGTTATCATATTCGTAGTGAATTTTGAATTTGAAATCATATGTATATGATTGGTTGAATGGATGTTATGTTAGTGATAAATATGAATATTGGATATATTCATTTTGATTTAAATAATCACCTTGTTAGTAAGACCATATTTTAGTGATATGAGATATTTTGGGAAAATAAGTCTCTTTTCATTTTGAAGTGAAAATAAAGTTAAAATAAAAGAGAATTTGAAATTTGAAGTGAAATGGATTTGAAAAGGATAGTTAAATTGAAATTGAAATTGAGATAAATAGTGAAATTGAAATCGATTTTAAAAAATTGAAGTATAGATAAAGGTTGAATTGATGTTTAAATTGAAATTAGATTTGAAATCTAAGTTTTAAATGTGTTTAATTTAAAGTTATAATTTAAATTGAACTGAAATTGGAATTTAAAATCTAATACTAAAATAACAGGAATAAAAGAATATTATAATAGGGTAATAGTGAAAATTCATTTTAAATACTTTCAAAAGTGGAAATATTGATTTAAAATGATTTGTAATTATAAGTGTTAAAATCCAATTTTAATAGATCATTTCAAATATTGAAAAATAAGTTAAAACTAGGTGCGGCGTGCAATGGTAGTTCGCGATTTCACGCCGAAATGTTCAAATGAATGTGTAGAATGAAATATAGTCGAAAATCTTCGAGATAATAAAATTCCGAACTATTATATCCATATCTTCTAAACGAAAAAATAAAATCAAAGTTTCGTTGAGTAGATTTTGAAATAAGTCCAAATCAATTTTCTAGAAAAATCGCGCCAGTGCAGTTAAGTGACCATAACAGGAAATCTGTTTAAATGGATATTTTTAATATTGGAAAAATATGAAATAAATTTGATAAATCTATTTAAGTATTCTAAAAGATATTTGGATTGAAAAATATGAGTTATCGAATGTTTAAAATAAATCAAATAAGCTAATATGTTGCTTTTCGCAGCACTTCTATGCTGCGAATTCTATAACTTTTGGAATATGATTTTAAATGTAACGACGTTTCTCAAAATCAATTATGAATGTTTTAAAGGATAGTGAAGTGTTTTGAAAGATAATTTGGAATATTTATAAGCAATTCCAAAATAAATTTGAAAATCTGAGTATGCGAAAACGACTAGTACATCTGTCCCTTCCATGAGATCTGGAAAGATAAAACAAGGTGTTTAACTAAGGTTAGGGATGGAGCAACTGGTGCCCTGAACTTACCTGGCATATGTTTTCATTTCTTATCCGAGGGGTGGAACAAATCGAAAGGAAATCCCGGATGCTCATAAAGAAAAAGATCGTACCGAGTTTCCAAAATAAAAGAAGATTGCTATTATCCAGAATTTAAGCAATCTCCAAAAATGAATGATTTCTATGATCCTATTTACTCAAAAATGTTTGCTACGATTTATTTTAGGGTTTATCGTAAACGATGTGTTAAATAGCATTGTTTTTGACCCACCTAAATGTTAAAGAATTTGATCGAGAGTTAAGTAAGGAAATTTGAGATATTTTCCAAAGCAAAAGAATGAATTTCTTAAGAATTATCCTAGGTTGAGATAAAGATCTTTCAAAGTCAACCGAAAAGAATTAAAGTGAAAAGAGACTTAATAATCCTGTATAATCATATTCACTTTTTATCGATAATTGGATTTCGAAGGAACAAGGCCGGATTTGGGTAATTTCTGTCCGAAAACCACTTATAACCAATGTATATGTTCGAATGTGAAGACATGTTGAAGATAATTGAAGACCGTGGATCTTTATAGCATGAGGACTGCTTGTTGACTTGCTCTGGGTAGATCTCGAGTTATATATAGCAGTGTTCGCCTCTTGTGGAGATTTTTCAGGTTGCAAGGACCACTCGCTACTAGTGGTAGCAGGAGAGTGCCTTCGGTTTGTCCTATACCTTGACAACTTGTATGGATGTTTTTCTAACATTGCATTTCTAAAGATTACATACATTGGTTTTTACAAACGTACATCAGTGGTGGCATAGAAGGCAACTTCTCTTAGCTTAACACCCTCCTTAAGACGTACGAGCTCAAGGGTTGTATTTTTATGTACGGAAATTAGTAGTTAACGAAAACGGCAATGTGGCATTCAAAGATATGATATGTGCCTTGTGAAAAGGTAATTGTAGCCTCAAGTCTCATCAAACCGAAAATGACAGAAACAGGATTAGATACAGCAAGGCTAAGTGGGTCATTCCCAAATAGGGTATGATCATCCCCTTCTAGATATATTTCTTCCCGCTATGACATTTGGGATGTAAATTAATGTGGTGTATGAAAATCGAGCGCTCGGATAAATGTTGGTAACGACAGGGGGATGACATATTCAGTACTATCTAGTTACAAAGGTAGGTCAGTCTTGGGTTGTTAGAGGTTCCTTTGTGCTATTCCTCAGGGAATCCATCTAGAGGTGTACCCATTTCGGAAGGTAGATGAAACGACCCGACTTTCATATCACAGAAAATCGCATCAATTTTAAGAAAGAAAGGGATAGAAAGAGACAAGAAAGAAGAGAAGAAAGAAACAACATCAGAATCTAAACAGCAGAAGGGATAAATTATATTAATAACATAAACATTACAAAGTTTACAACCACTATCAGAATTGCACAGTTATACATCACATACTAGACAGTTATAAACGCCTGTCTAGTTATACAACTCAATATAGTACAAGAAACAACTCAGAGAAATTTACACAGCGGATACTACATATATACACGCAGAAGTCTCCTGCTCCATTTTCTCCTCCACACTTCGTCAAAGCTAACCTAAATCCCTTGGCTACTCGTAAAAATTTGAGTACCCAATAGTTTTAAGAAAACAGAATAAACTTCGGGTCAGACATGTGTCTGGTGTGAGCAACAGGTTAAGGTTGCTTAACTTTCAAAAACCTTTTGAAAAGAAAGGTATCACGTAAGACTTCCCACACATAAACATGGAAAAGTTTTTACCTTACGCTAACCAAAACATTTGATAGGAAATTCAGTGATATTATAATAGGTCTAGGGTTTTCAAATAAATATGAAATAGCCGAAATTGTTACATGATTAAATTCCAGCTACTAGCCACAAAAGTGGGTAATACAATCAAAATCCTTGGCATTTATAGGATTTTGGATTCCATACAATGGCAGGGCTACTGGGGTACTGCCCGTCACAGTACATGGCCTAGATCAACGTACCGAGGAGTACGCTTGCTCCCCTGCAACATAAGGCCGGAACCATTCCTTACTGAACAGTTCTGAACAAGACAACCCCACGGTTGTAGCTAACAACCGCCCGCACAGCCGAATATAAAGGAACCTCTAGACAGGGGTAAATCTCACTCTCCAGTGGGGGCTACCCACGAAGCCTTGCTGCACCTCCCCTATTTTATCCATTCTCGGTTGATGAGGCTTGAGGCTACGATTACCTTTAGTGAACACATCACTTAGAATGCTCATCGTCCACCTGACGATGTTCTAAAAGCATTCAATCCATACAAGTTCGTTCCAGGTTCGAACGAAACCGAAGGCATTATCTCGTTACACTCATTTTTGAATCAGCCTCTGAGTTAACGACGATAACTATTGCACTCTGAACCACCATCTCGAGCCCGTAAGTACTATTTCCGTCAAACTCATCACGGAATCACCCCTAGAGTTATACTGACGAATAGTCCTTACACCTCGAGTCTTCACAAAGCTCCACTTGGATTTACGACCTAACGTTAATTTGGAATCGATGTGGTTTTCAGATATCCAAATATGGAAACCCGATCCCGGTATCATCGAAATCCAAAGCGTGTCTTTTAGGTCAAGATGTTTTAAAGTTTAAAACAATTCAATTATCTAATTACACACAGAAGGATAACTCACAAATCACAATTGATAATCAACATTATCAAACCAAACAGATGATCTATATCATCATCACAATAGATAATCTATATTATCATCACAATGCAACTAAGCATTCATACCACACAACCTGTCTCATTTCTGAGATCGCAAAGCATCCAAGGCAATCAATGTCATCCATTCATACATAAGCAAAGATTTACTCATACCGCATCTATAATTAATTTAAAATGAATTAAATTAACTATCTCCATCTCTAATTAATTTAAAATGAATTAAATTAATTACTTTATCTTTAATTAATTTAAAATAAATCAAATTAATTACTTTGTCAATATAAATCTTGCTTACTTAACCATATAATTGATTACAATCAATTAATCATTCATTATTAATCTCCTTAATTAATCACACTTGATTAATTTCCCTTAATTACATTCATGTAATTATCCTTAATTAATTTCACAAATTAATTATTCTCAACCAAACAGTAATTAACCTTTAATTACTTTAATTAATTAATTGTAATTAATTATATATCATCGATTAATTAATCATAATTAACCATCTTTAATTCATCATTAATTATAATAATTAATGATCTTTAATTATACTTAATTAATTATCCTCTTAAATTAATTACCTTAAGAAATTAACCCATAATAATTAATCATCCCAGATTAATTACATTCAGTAATTAACTAACTTAATTACTTCATTAAACCAAATTAATTATCCTTTAATTAATTTCTTAATTAATCCCTTGATTAATTACTAAGTAATTACATTTCAAATTACTTCATTCTTAAACATCTTCAATTAATTACAACCTGTAATTATCAATCAATTGCTTCACCAAGTAATTTCCAATCCATTAACTACATTAAATAATTATCTTTAAAGTTAATTAATTAAATTAAACAATCACATTTAACTCAATTAATCACATTAAGTAATTAATTTCTTAATTACTTCATTAAGTAATCATACTCAAACCATTCGCAAATGATTATTATTAAATTAACTAATCTAATTAATTATAAAAATTAACCACATTAATTAATTGTTAAATAATCATGGTTAATGACCTTCATTAACTCTTCTCTAATTATTTCATTAAGTAATTAACTTAGATTAATTACAAATTAAATTATCTTTAATTATCCATTAATTAAAGTCTAATTATTTAATTAATCAAGTGTTAATTGCCACTTAATTAATCCTTAATTATTTAACCAATTATCCTTGATTAAAACTTAATTACTTAATTAATAATTCTTTAATCATTAATTAAATAATCTAATTAATGATCTTAATTATAAATTGATTAATCATTAATCAATATTCATTAAACCTTAATCAATAATTAATTAAATTAACTAACAATTCCTTAATTACCTTATTAATTAAATTAATTTCAAAACATTAAATCTTAATTAATTTAAGATAAAACATTTCTAAATTATGTTTTAAAAACAAATTTATTTAAACAAAGTACTTTTTAACTTGCTTTCAAATTTCATTTTAAATACAAGTTTTAAAATGAAAATAATTTAAACTTATCAAAGTTTAAACAATTTATAACTTTTAACATTTCAATAACTTCAATTTATATTTTAGTTTAAATCTTCAAATTTAAATCTTCTTCTAATTTAAAAACTGGAGTTCATATTTGATTTAAGATTTCCAGATTTGAATTGAATTTTAAATCTTGCTCGTATTTTACAACTTCAATTTAAGAAGATTTAAACTACTTTCCAAAACAAAGTAGTTAAACAAGTTTAAATTTTAAAACTTTATTTTTTAATCTTAAAACTGAGATATTTAAATTTAACTTGAATTTTAAAATTTAAGTTTAAAACCAGGTTTAAAACTTTCTTAACATTTAAAAGTTTCAGATTCACAAGTTATAAAACTCAGATGCTATAGGTTTTAAAAAATTTAAAACTAAAACTCAGATTTCCTGATAAACCTGAAAATGCAGAATGACCCGAGGCTTATGCTAAATTACTTCGAGTTTTCTACCTAACTTCTTCGAGTCATTCACCTTATAACTTCGAGCAAACCCAACAACTTCCCTGCAAACAAACAAAACCCAAAACACTCATCAGACATCTCATCGCCGTGCATATGCACGACGACTCCAGCCACCATAGGTCGCCATTGATGATCGCTACTTGTGACCCCCCACCTCTATACCCATGCTAGCCAAGAACACTACGGTGTAGTGCTGTCAACTAGCACGGAGAATAAGGCCGTTGAGGAGCGACCATCCATGTGATTACTTATCACAAGGTGGCTATAAATAATCTTCGGAAACAAACATAGAAATAAGCATAACACAAATCAGTCACAGACATCCATATCACAAAGGCGGAAGAAGATATGAATATATAACTAACACATGAAAGTGTACATCAGAGTAGTGGTCAAAAAGATCCACAATAATACAAAAGAATAGCAACACGTGCTATACAAAAGAATACAACTATGAGTCTATATCTCAAGTGTATACAACAAAAACTGCTAATCTAAATAGTTAGCCAAAAGTCAGAGTAGCAAATCCCGGGAAGAAGTCAAGCAGAAACACCTGTAACATCTCGGTCTGACCCAAGTATTATTTAAGAAAATTATAAATGGATCAGTCTAGCTATAAATATCAGATGACATGTTATAAAGTAAAAGATATGGCATAAACATAAAATATCCATACTGGCATACTACTATAAGTATGCAAATGATGATCAACAGAAGATCAATCAATAAGAGATAAATCAATATCACAAGAATCTTCTCAAAGATCCAAAGAGGGCATTATACCCTAAACTTGTACTCATAACAAGTCAATGACATAAATTCCAGAAATCAACACAAGAAATCCAAAAATCACAGAAAAAGGGAAAGAGACCTATCACATGACGGTCCGAAGACCATGGGGAGCTACCCCATATGAGTGAGTCGGAATCACCCAGATGAGGTCTAGGCTAACCAAAAAGCAAAAAGGTATGTGTGAGTGGAATCACACAAATGGTGTCTAGCCTAACCTCGTAACAAAAAGGTATGTGTGAGTGGAATCACACAAATGGTGTCTAGACTAACCTTGCGGACAAAGAGATATGTGTGAGTCGGAATCACACCCATGAGGTCTAGTATAACCTTGCAAACAAAGAGACATCGCACAATTGCTAGTCTAAATCCTAAAATGATCGTCATGATCAACGAGAAGTGTCAATTACACTAAGCTGGTAAATATAAAAGTTTATCTTCGTGTCCCATAACCACTTGCTTAACTTAAATATTTACGAACAAATTGTAAATCTTCACTAGAAAATTGTCAGAAGAGGTTCAATCGAACAAGTCCAAGAATTAACCGATGAAGTGAACGCAAGCCTTTCATACCACTTGTTTTACTAAGCTGTTTAATTAGATTTCTCATCCGAGTGAGGTAAAGGTTTGTATATACTAGTAGATTGGAAAACGGTTTAAGAAAAGAGCTTTGTTATTGAAAATAGAGTTGAAATCATTTTGTTGAAAGAGTTTTGATATTTACTACTAGTATTGAAACCTTCATATTTCTAAAGTTGTTATCCCGTCTTTTTAGCAAGGCCGTGATACCATAAAGTCGACCGAGAAGCCAAAGATAGTTTGTCTCGAAGAATGGTCAACTCAGCATCTCAACAAAGCAAGTTCTGTTGAATGATTTTCAGATAAGATCCCCTACGGAGGGGGGGTCCAGGGGGTGGCAACCCCCCAAGGTGGGGGTGCGGGGTGACACCCCCGCTACGGGGTTTGACCTGCCCGGTCAGGTCGCGGGGGTCCAGGGGGCAGCGCCCCGTCCAAAATGGTATGACCTAGTGAAGACCTAAGGGAGGATAAGATCGAGCGACCTAGGGGTCTAAGGGGTCAGGCGAACTAGTGGTTACGACCTAGAGGAGTTCGCGAGTTAGCAGAAGCGAGCGACCTAAGGGGTCATGCGACCTAACGGGCTCACGATCTAACATGGGAACGACCCAAAGAGGCACGCGACCTAGTGGTGGAACGACCTAAAGTTGCAAAGGCCAAAGTGGAACGACTGTCGCGACCTATTGTGCCACGCGACCTAACGACCTAACTAGGTCGAGCGAGTTAAGGCCTTAACGACTTAAAGGAATTAAGGCGTCACGACCTAAGGGATAAAGGTCCTGCGACCTAGAGGGGAAATAAAGTCTAACGACCTAGGGTGTATAGGTCAAGCGACCTAACGGTTTATAAGGTCATGCGACCTAACTGGGTGAAGGTCATGCGACCTAACAGGGAAGCCACCAAGCAACCAAATGAAGAACAGGGCATGCGACCTACGACCTAGCAACACACGATCTACGACCTAGCGACACACGACCTACGACCTAGCGACCTAACTCCGAACAACCATTTGTGTCAGTGTGACCTAAGTGCAGAAAATCGCCAAAAAAGCTAAAAATTGGAGTTTTTCGCCAATCCAATCCAAACCAAATGCAAATGTATATGCTAAAGTGATAGGAAATCATTCCCAAACATCCATGATAGATATAGGCAAGAACTTGAGATAAAAATCTCACCTTTGCACCAAAAATCAATGAAAATGAAGACCAAAGCAAAGCAAGAATCAATCCACTTCAATCTCAACACAAGAAGCTTGAATCCAATGTCTTCACTTTGATTTTGGAGTTGGATGTTTAATTTGCTAATGAACTTGGGCTTGGAATTTTAATTTCCCTTTCCACTCACCATTAATGCTAAAACTAGAGTTAGGTAGGAATTTATGAAGAGATGAGGAGAAGGGGTTGGAACTTAGGTTTAATAGGCTAAACCAACCCAAAGTCCAAAGCGGGAAAAGTTAGTGAAATTCCACTAACCCCAAACATATCAAAGTTTATACTTAAAAAGATTGTAAACAGCATTTCGAACTCAATGGAAGTGGTCTCGAGTCCTAATTTGAGCGTTTGCAAAAAGTAGCTTTTCGGACCAATATCCGAATAACGATAAAATATTTAAACAAAATATCTAAATATATAATCGATAAGTATGCGGGTTGTTACACTACTCATCAGAATCCAACCCTACAACACATCACGAACCTCAAAACGAACCTCCATCCAAGAAATCAAATTCGAACGCAAAATCTTCAAACCTGGAAACAAAAGTCAGGTTTCCCCATAACCTGTCAACGACAAGTCTTCGCCGCTCCGACCACCAGATGATCAACCCATCCGGCCTCGAACGCATCCACACACCAACTACCCATTTCCCAAATATCCTAGCACTCGATTAATCCTTCATCTCGAAATGCTCGATTCTTCCTACCCTTTCAAACTAGGGTTTAAACAATAATGCATCCTCTCAGATAAGTTTTAACCCCATCAATGATTTTTGCCTTACTCCCCACTCAATCTACTTCCCTCAGAAAGAAACCCGAGATCTCCCCATTCAAAGATCATCAGAATTTTCTTAAATTCCATTTTTAGTTCAAGAACTAACTGCAACTTTAACTTTACTCTGAAAATCCCAATTCTTGATTTAAAAATCAAGTTTTTGTAAATGCTTTTAATTTATGAAACTGAATTACAAAAGTAACATGTTTTAATTTTTGTTAAAATTTATCATGCACTGATATTTCTGTGATTCCAAAGACAATAACTATTTTTTTTAATTTAATTAAAATTTTTAAATGTTAACTTAAGATAATCAACAACCTTTCTTTATAATTTTAATCATATCAGAAACTAAATTAAAAGATAAGTGTTTTAAATAGAGTTTTGTGCCAGGAAAATCAAAAATAGAACAGGCAATTAAGTAACACATGCACACATATCATCTTCACATCAGGTTTTCGACAATACACAAACAATACTATGCCATTTCAGTAAAATCATGCAACCTATTTTAAAAAATTTAAATTTAGAAAGTTACTCACCTTTTATTTAAAAGAAGAAGAGCCTCTGTTTTCCCTTTGAATTTTGCAGCAGACAAATTATCTTCCCCTATTACTTTTAAAAACTATTTGCATGCTGTTGCTTTTGAATAAGCTTCACTTTGGAGATATGCAGATTTGCTTATGTTTGAATTAACACTACTGCACTTCCAGATTGCAGAGAAAAGAAGAAAAAAATGCAGAGTTGTTCATTTCCATATGCATGCAGATCCATAATTTCCAGATTTATAAAAAGAATGCAGGCATATTTTTATAATGAGGAATTTGAATTTCATGAGAACAGGTTTGCATGTTGTATTTGTAATCTGATTTGGGTTTGAAAATGCCAAATGTAGGAATTGAAGATGCAAGTATTTTGAATATGTAGGGTTTGATTTTTTTTTTTGAAGAGGACTGACTGATTTTAGATATGAAGAATTTTGAAGTTTTCTTTTTGATTAAGGAAATGGAAAAAAACAAGTATGAATGAAATGCAAGTTTATATATAGATGTAGTTTTCGGATTTAATTAAATAAAAGAAAATTAAAACCAAAATGTGCCACTTGTAAAAAAAATCTACTTTTGTCAAATTAATAGGTTAATCTGTGAACATTTGTTAAATAAGGCTTAAGAGATCAACACTTGTCTTTGTAAATTAATTTACAAGTTAATATGTATATTATGCTTAATTGATTAATTAACTAGAATTTAAATATGTATATAAATTTATAAAAAGAAATAAAAACAAACCATGTTTATAAATAAAACTTATACATATAAAAGTTAAAACAATTAAGATTTATACTTTGGAATTTTAAATTCAAATCGAATCCAAAATCAATTATTTTCAAAATCAAATTATGTATGTAAATTTAATTTGAAATAACAATTGCAAATTTTATTCAGAATTTATTTATAAAGACAATACACTATTAATATTGTTTTTATAAATATCTTATTATTAAATTAAAATCATTTTAAAAGAAATTATATTTTTATCAATAAATTATCTATTTTATTAAGCCATAAAACTTTTTGTTAATTCATTCTAAATTTAAAACTCAAGCCAAATTATTTTAAAACATTTAAATGCTTTTCCTTATCAATTTTAAAATCATATATTTATTTATTAAATAGCTTTGAAAACTTAATATTTAATTAAATCAAAATTCCTAAATTATTAATATATGTATTAGAATTTTAAAACATGATTCATTATTTGAATTTAAACCAAGATTTATATATTTAACTTTGGAAAGCTTAAATATTAAATAAAAACAAATTTTCAAATTACTACAAATATTAGAGTTAGAAAAATATGCTTCACTTATTAAAATTAAAACAATGCTAATCTACTTAAAATATAAACCATATATTTATATTATAAATAGAAACCAATTTATTATTTTTAAAAGATAAAATAACCAATTAAATAATTATTGAAGAAAATTATTAAATCAATTTGAATTATTATTAACAAAATATCAATATTAATTTAATTTTTACACAGATTATTAAATTGATATTGTTAAAAATTCTAGGATGTTACAGTAGATCCTTAGCCTGGTCATTTGTATGCAAATCCATTCTCTAATAAGAACCTACGGTTTTTTTTGTAGAGCGTAGTATGCTAGAATTTAATAATGGTAACAATTTCAGCTAAGATTAATAAGTTTATTTGCAAATGTTTTAAAAGAGATGTCATTAAGAATAATATCAAATGTTTTGATATAAAAGTGTTTTAGTTATCCTATGGTAAAATCCCTTCATTTTTTATGTATGGGCGTGGTCTTATGAGATACTCTTTAGTTCAAAAGATTTATAAAAAGGCTGATATATGACACTATCATTTATTATTGAGTTTTTCTCATGCTGGTTTATCAAGCCTGATTCGGGTATTTTCAATACTCTGGTCAGATCCGAGTTGTTTCAGGTTAATTCGAAAACGTTTGGAGTTTCCAGAGGAGAGCCGAAGATATTCATCGACGTATGGACACATTCTATTATTCGTTATACTTAGTGTATTTTTTTATGTTTGTCGGCAATTGTAAGAACAGATGCTTATAACTGTCAAGGTTGAATTTAGGATAGACTCTGATATATGTATTTAAAAGTTTTTCGCTGTAAAAATATTTGTTCAATATTATATGTTACTCCATCTGTGTGAGATTCCGTTCTATCTATTTTTTTTCTTTCTACCCTTTATGATCCGTCTTTTCGTGCTATTTGAGTTGGACATGTGTGGTTTATTGTTGATTCAAAGGGTATGGAAAAACGGGCCATTACAATAAGAGAGCTTATATTTAATTATTATTTATGTGGAAAAGAAAGATAGTAATCATATTGAATATGAATAATATTAGGCTTGACAATTAGAGAAAGGCGGAACCCTAATAGTAAGAAATTTACAGTTATTTACATCTATTTTAAAGTTGAAATTTAACCTACAAATGGTAGCTTCTTTTTATTCCTTTTTACATGAATAAAATAGCTAAAGAGAAAAATTCGCAAATATTGACTAAAATAGAAAAACACTAAATTTACACAAATTAGATGTAAAATAAGAAAAAATGAATTAAAAAGAGAAAAAATAGAAATTTACAGTAAATTATGCAAAAAGGGGAAAAATAAATAAGAAGGGGAAAATTTAATAACTTGATTGGGAAGTTTGTGATAGATTAGCTGGTCGGTTTAGAAAAGAGAACACATTTCCATAGTTTAATATTCAAAAGATAACGATAAACGTAATTGCAAGAATAACAGAAAGAAAAAGAGAATTAGTGTAAAATAGAGAAACTACTGTATTCTGCACTATCCAAAAAGTTAAGAAATAATAAAAGAAATATCTTGTAGTTACGGATTATTGTTTATAGCATAATTTAGTATTAAAACATGAAAATGGATTTTTAGCACAGTTTTGTAACCAACCAAATAGAATAGAACTACTTCCTAGAATATAAGAAAATAAAATGAATAATTAGAGGAAGTAAAGAAGAAATCAAGTTAATTATTAGACAAGACTAAAGTAATGTAACTAGATCTGCATTTACTGTAGATAGTAGAATAAAAGCAAAGCAGTTATTATGATAAGTAAATTTGTGATAGTGGGACATAGGCCCAAGACAAGATTGTCGTATAACATAAAAGAATTAAAGAGAATTCAATATCATAATAAAAGAAAACATACTAGAATAGAAAAGAGACACTTCTAATTATATTTATAATATATAGATTATAAAATAATATAAAAGTGATAATTGCAAGTAAAATTATAAATAGGTTATAATCAAATAGAAAGAACAAAAAAGGCTTATTTTAAGACTAAGATTAAGTGAACAAGCAAATAGAGCATAAATAACAGAAGAGGCGTATTTTAAAACTTACACTAAGTTAATGAGCAAACATGGAAATAGGGCCCATACCAACAACATTCCCTTTCAGTCAGTAACTGATGGTCTCACAATGGATAGGTGAGGCTGGGACAAGGTTATGCTGATTATGGTAAATAAGTAACCAACGGAATAAGAAAATTAAACTAAGCGCAAAATAAAAGATTAGACTTAGGGTCAGATAAAAGAGTAAGATATGCTTGAAGCAGCCTAAAGGATGAAGAGCCTAACGAAGCAGTTCATCACAAGCTTTTAGCACAAAAGAAGCACATCCAACTTAGATATTTTGGGCTAGAGGAAGTATTTGACTTCAATGGGACGTAAAGTTATCTTGGATGGCCCTCTAGAGGTAGGCCTAACGAAACAGTCCCCTGGAGCCAGGTCTATAGATGTTCCATCAGAAGAGCATGTCTTAACTACTTTTGCATGGCAAGACCAATGTAGGCAGTCAAAAGGGCTAAAGTTTGGAGTAGGATACTCATATGACACTGTACTGTAACTTGCGAGTAGGTTTTAGTGGGCAGAACCCAAAAGGATAGTCTCATGCGGATATTAGGCCAGCATCAAACCAAGAAGCAAGTTTGGGAAAGACTGGAGTTAAGCCAAAAGGCAAATGATTCTTTCAATGTCGAGACATTGGATGAGGGCCACATCCAATTGAATGTTTAGATTGTTTGTAGTAGGGCACAGCCACTTAGCTCTTTAGAGGTATTTCGATTATTTCAAGGGTGCCTGCATGGGCCATAGCCACGATGTGAAAAGAGACAGACCAAGTATAAAATCTATAGTGTAGGCCAAACAAAGTAGTTATTTACAGATATAGAAAATCCCCAACCGAGTTCCATACAAGATAGAACTTGTTAAGTGGGATTCAGGGAGTAGGCAGAATGATTACACATAGTCCTCAAGGTACGCACTGTGTGTTACATTATGGATGTCTGAGCATTAGTATAGGCTAGTGCGGATGCAGTTTTACGTTTTCATATCAGACGACGAAACATCTGCAGTGTAGGCCTCACGAAGCTATCTTTTACAGTTGTAGTCACAGAACGCTCTAGGAGCAAGACGATGGAGTACTTTTAGAGGAGGATACGAAAGGTACTATGGGTAGTACTAGGACCGATTATGTCATTGGGCATATAGCTACATATATAATAGTTATTAGGTTTTAATCTACTAGGGAGTAGATGGGTACGGTTCACGCATGGAAGCGAGAGTAGTACAGACTCAATAAATTTAATATAATAGAAAATGGAAATAAAACGATATATGTAGGATTAAGCCTAGAAGTGTACAATTTTTCCATTCACCAGAACTTTAGCTCTGACCCTCTCCTCGTAACATCCTATAGGTTAGGTGGATGAAAGAAACATTTCAGCTTTGAGACACTTGTTTAGAAAGTGTTATTATATTGGTGAGTATTTACTTACTATTATATTTTACTCAATTTTGCTGTGAGATATTTATTTTAGCTTTGATATATTCATCTTTTCCTATTTGCAGTATACCAGATATCTAATTCGAGCTTCAGTGGGCTTGGATTTTAGCATTTTTGTGAAGAATCCAGACCCACTGGAATTCGGGTTGTTACATTTGGTATCATAGCTTAGGTTTAGAGTTCCTAAAACAACAGAGAGTGAACTTCTTTGTATTTTTTAAAATATAAATATATTATATTGTATATAGCTAGATCCATAGAAAAACCCACTTTTAAGAGAAATAACATATGGGAAGATTTTGAGTAACGGTTTTGTACATCAGTATTAGGATTTTGGGAATCCAAGAGTTAAATGCCCTAGAATGGAAAAATATGAGATTTATAATAGATTCAGTACAAAAATGGAAGTCCATATATTAATATCTGGAAATTGATAGTTGTTTCAGATTAGTGAGTGGAGCAGTAGTGCCTTAGAATAAATAGAAGCATAAGAGAGAAAATGGATCAGAAACATATATAATTGGATTGAGAAGAATTACTTTGTAGGAATATTTGGGAAAGTATAAGGAAGTTAAGAACCCACTTTGAGTCTAGCCCAATAATTAAACTTTTAACAGTTTTAGAAAAAAAAGATTTAGAGAGTTTTCAAGTTTTAAAATTAAAAATTTACAGTTCTAAATATGTACCGGTTTAAACATGGAAAATTGTCTGAAAATACGTTTTGAAATAAAAAGAGACATTTTTAAGATTTGAAAAACTGAAAAAAAACATGTAAGTAACATATTTGAAAAGTATATATTTGGTTTTGGAAAAAAAATAAGTTGTTAAATTTTTGGAAATAGAGTAGATGTTTGGAGGAAGTTTAGTAATTGACATCTAATAATTGGTAGCCGCACTAGTGTAGTAAGAGCTCAAATAAATTAAATAAAGACAAGAATCATTATTGATAAAATATAAATTTGACATGCTTCAGTTCATTAGAATGAAGGAGTAATGGTATTGATTTCTATATATCAGCCACATTATTAATGAAGACGTTTTGTTGAAATAATAAGAAAAGTAAACATAACAAAGAGATACACAAAATATGGAAAACACTGTATTTTTTACTGTCTATTTAAACACAGAAATAAAAAAATAAACTCCTTGTTATTTCACACAAAACGCACGTCCTCTTTTATAGTATTTATATAAAAAATTATCGTTGACATCTTTCTTAGGAGAAATAGTTCCAATACATTAGAATATGAAATCTCTAGGTAGAAAGTGCAGTAATAAGAGACCGTATTGTTGGGTAAAATTAGTTATACTATAGAGAATATAATTAGAAAGGCTAATCAAGGGAAAATAAATGTTTTCCCTTGTTATGCGCAATTAATTACGTGTCTTTAGAAAACCCATCTTGAACGAAGAGTATGAGCTGTTATGAAGATAATAGAGGAATAGTTGTTCTTATCTACTCCAAATTTTATGATTTGAAATTATGGAATAAAAAATTGTTTTGAAATAAAGAATTGGCATTTTTTAGAAATGGTTTGGTGAAAAACAAGTTTTAATGGGAAAACCTTAAATTAAGGATCCCAAGAATTTATTGGAAAAACAGTGCTTTAAAAAGGAAGAGAAACTAAATTTTAAAATTAGAATAATTGCACATTCCCTTCTAGATTTAAAGGGATGTCCTAAAGTCAAAAACTATAAAATATAGATTTTTGAAAGTAGAAATGATTATGGCACTCGACATTTTTGGAAAATTCTAAGTACACTTTTTAAAGATTAGAATCTTGGAAATTGACATTTCAAGGTAAATAAATATATAAGCAAATTTTTGAAACATGGAATTGTGAAAAGAAAAAAAAATTAAAAGGAATATTTTCTTATGTAAACTGTACTTGGGAGAAAAATAGGGATTTTTATAGCATAGTGGCATAAGTTCCAAGTACAGAGAAAAAGGTGCACAAAAGTAAAACGGGAAATGTGAGGTTTTTCCATTTTCCACCTTCTTTATAACATAAGAAATTGAATTTGAAAAATTAGAATTTTCTAAAATTTGAAAATTAAAAGTTTTCTGGTAGGTTTGGACGTAAAATTTATTGAACTATGCTCCTACTCAGGAGGAGTGTGGAAAAAACTGGATGAAAAAAGTTTTGAGTTTTCAAAAGATTGCATTCATCTAGAAATTGCAAGTATATTTAGGATGTATGTATCATGTTTTAAAAGGAATGTCTAAAGGAAAAGGCATTCATATAGGAGATACCGCTTACAAATTCTTGTACATGCATATATTTTAAGATGTATTGCACTTTTCACTATGCACGGATTGTTGCAAAATTGGTTGTACACTTAATGGTTGTTAGTGTAGAATGGATGCATAAAGATTTGCATGGTTGAACCCTTATCAAATTTCGGAGACGAAATTCCCTAAGGGGGGAGAATGTAACACCCCGTGCTTTAATGACAAATAAAATCCACTGAATTAACATAATTGCGAAATAGTGAAAAATATAAATGTCAAATATATGCATTTAAAAAAAATTAAGAGGTTAAATAGATATATGAAACCAATGGGTGTATCGCATCAACCAATCAAAAGAGGAGTTAATTCAGAGACATAGATGCGTCATTTAGTCAGAGAATGTGTCACTTTTATAACATTGATTAATTAAGGGATCTTCTAATAAAGGGAAATGTATGTGGAGAATAAATTATATGATAACATACATATATTAATTTATAATTGACGTAATCAATTAATTGAGAAATTAATTAAAGACATTAGTAAGCATCAATAAATAAAATAGAAAAACTTATATGTCAATTAATTGTGTAATGAATTGGCGGTTTAAATATATACAACAAATAAATGTACAATTGAGTGATGCATAGGAATTAATTTGGATAACAATTAGAATAGGACAGCGTGTCAATTAATTAATTGGAGTTAGTTGAACGTTTTAAAAAGGGTGTCAATTAATCAAAGAATATGTCATTTCTATAGTAGCTAATGATGTAAATTAATTAGCTAAAAGACAACGCCAGTTATAGGATTATTTGTGTCCAAATTAAAAAAATTAGAACACGTACAAAAATCAAACAAAGTAATTAGGTTTATGATGAAGGTAAATTGTAACGACCCATAAATTTTAATGGTTTTAACAAAGCGATTTATTGGAATTTTTGTGAAATTTTAAATAATTGAATTTGAAAATATATGTTACGTCTATTTAAACATATCAAATGGTAAATTTTCATCAGATAATATGGAAGTTTATTTTCTTATGTAATTTTATTTAAATTTATGTCAGTTAATAATTGATGATAATAAAATATTTTCCAAACCTGAATATTTTCATACAATAAATTTGTAGATCATCCTTTGAGTGAGACGTCATATTTCGTTTCTTCAAATTTGGACTGCTATTTCTCCATTTATCTTAATTCTGGCATTTTAGCAGCATTTTCGGTACCGAATATCGACTTTTGATAATTCAGTCATATCACTGATATCTGTGTATCATTTTGATCGCCTAGTCATGCTGATTCCCATGGTATATTCATTTCTATATTTCGATAATCGTTATGCAATGAAAAGCGTGAAACAGATAGCCATATCAGTTACGAAATTGCAACTTTTTTTCCTTTATCTTTTAGTTTTCCACCATGAAGTCTAAGGGCCTATAACCATTAGAATTTACTTCTTCTGAATTCCAATAGACCTAAACTATGGTTTTATTTAGTTTCATAATTCTCTGGTTCCTTTTATTTTATTTTATTTATTTTCATCTAGCTATCCTTTCATTTTCGCTCTGTCCCTAAAACAAATTTGAAATTGAAAGCATGCTTCTCCAGATCGCATGCCGATACCCTTCATCCAAGTCGACCTCCCCTCTCCTCCCTTTCCGTGCCTTTGACCTGTGACCCACCAAAATCACCCACCAACGAACAAAGCACCCTCCATTCACCAGAGCTTGCCACTTTCCACCAACTTGCTTGCAGCCAACCCGCATGAAACAGCAGCACGCAACCCCGATCTCCTCCCGGCCAAACTCCTCCACAGCTCATCTGCCCGAGCTACTCCTCCTTTCCTCCGCCACAATTCTTAACCACCCGGGCTAAAGCCCGCATCTCTAAGCCTACCGAGTCTGTCCCTGCGGTAGCTTCCTTCCTTCTTTCTATTTTGAGTAGTGATGTTAATTTGATGGTTCATATACATAATACGCAGTCTTCATATGCTGTTGGTTATATATGTTATAAATATATTTAATAGAATATATAATATGTTTGCGTAAATATATAAAAAGCTTATGTATATATTTTTTCCAAAACTTTATTGATTGTTTCCTGCTGTATGCACACACACACACACATATATATATAATATTTGTTGGTTATTTAAGATGTATAGATTATCTGTTATTTTACAATACATCAATTATATAATTTGCTATATATATAAGTTTGTGTACAATATGAGTTTATATATATAGTTTTTCTTTTCCTACAACAGTTTGCTGTAAGATAAAACGTTAGTATGTAATTCGATCTATATATATACGTGTGTATAAGTTTGTATATATATAATTATATAAATCGTAAAGTTGTGCTATTATATATGTAAGTCTATAAATATAAATTTCTGAGGATTCCATATTTTTGTTCATTTATTTATATTCTACTTTACAGTTTTAACTATTTATGAGATATGCTATAGCTATGTATATATCTACTTTGATTTTTAACACATACGTATAACGTTGTATATACATTGGTTATATACACAAACTGTCTACTTATATATGTAGAAGTATATACATTTGTGTTTTTTATATATATATTGTATGGTATATATGTATTAGCTTACTTATTTAGCTAAGCAAGCTTATATACTTATGTAATATTGTGTTGTTCTCACGTTTAAAATTTAGCTTTCTAGTTGCAAGTTGGAACTCCTTTGCATTTTAGTGCTTTATATACATATATATAATATCGATTTTGAAATGTTGAAAATATAGTGATTTTGTATTGATTTTGATATAATATATATATACACACATACGTTAGTTTATGTAAGCTATGCAAGTTAGAGATATAATATATATCAGTTATATGCATAAATTATATATCTGTTGGTCTTCAAATATAATATGGGTTTAATATATATATATATATATCTGTGTGTGTGTGTGTGTGTGTGTGTGTGTGTGTTTGTTGAGCTTATTTATATGATTGATGTGTTTGTTGAGCTTATTTATATGATTGACTTGAATTATACATATACATATATATATTTAATAAAGTAGGTTTATATTAATTTTATTAGGAACGTTGAGTTTTGAATTTTTAATATAAAGATTTTGCTTCTGTATTTGGTTTAAAATATATGAGTAGATATAGATTTTATTTTTGATCGGTGTTTAGGTTGAATGTTGATTTTAGGAAATTTAAGCATATGTAATATATCCTGTTCTCATCTATTCCTATTTATCAGCTTTTATCGTCGAATTCATGCCAACCTTGTTTATTTTGGATTCGTGCTTCGATTTCGTAACTCAACTTCATGGTCTATCCTCACTAGCCTCTATAGGTGAGCAATCACTCACGATTAACGTTCTTATATCTATTAAATTTGATTTCAATTGAATCGACAATTGAAATATGCTGCTGTTAGTCATTTACATTGTTATATATGCTATTATCTATATCTGTTCACCCGTGATATCTGACACCATTATCCATTATTTATATTTCTGATATATGTGTGATATCTTATTATTATATTTGTTATCACTCTGCAAGTTCCCTCTTAGTATAGGATTGGTACATACCCGAACGATCTGTAGAATAAGAGAAAATCGTTATGGGTTGAAATGATAAACCCAAGTGATTTTCATTAAACTGAATTTGGGATTGCAGGTTGAAATGATATATACACGTATATAACTTAAATTGCGGTAATGATAAATAACCGTATCATTTGACTATAGGATAGAAAATTATATATAGACACCGTTGGCCTATATATAAATATTTTAAAATGATTTCCAAGGTTTAAAAAGATATATATGTGTATTTACATAAATATTGGTTATAAATGTTATACTTATATAGGTTATTTTAGTTAAATTCTTGATTTTCAAATTTATATGTTTTGAAAATTTAAAAATTTTAAGTTAGTTTTGAAATTATAAATTTTAAGAATTTACTTATAATTTTAATATTTTAATATATATATATAAATTAGTTTATTATAAAATAAATTTGATAATAAAATTTAATTTAATAAAGTTTGATTTAATTTATATAAAATATGTTTAAGTATTTATTTAAAATTTTATTTTTAAATATAGAGTTTATAATAATTTTTAACAAGTTAAGGTTGGAAAGATAGATTTGAAATTGATTTGAAATGGTATTTAATTAAGAATTTATTTAATTAAATCGATTTAAAACTTAAGGAATTTGAGATTTTTAAAGGATATGGTTTTAAAACTTGATTTTGGTTTATGGTGATTAAATGAATATTTCAAGTTTAAATAAATTGAAGGAAATATTTAGTGATTTGAAATTTGGGGTTTTATTTAAATGATATTGGGTTTATTAAGTGAATATGTAACAACCCAGTATTTTGTGATTATTTTAATTGTTTGTTCTGATTATTTAAATTGAAACTCCTAATTTAAAAACATTATTATATTTACTAAAATGAATAAATTCTGTTATTTTAAGAGTATATTTTGATTTTTGTGTGAATTATAATTTCAAACCTGAATAAATAGGATATTCCCAAAAAAAGTGGATTTTTGGTAAATTTGGTCAAACTTTGACTTTTAAATTTAAAATTTAAAAATTTGAATTTTTTAATTTTATCTTTTATTATGAAAATATATTAAATTTTAAGATTACCACTTTTCGTTTCGTTGAAATCTGATTTATGTTGTGAAATTTTTCTTTTTACAATATTGGGTGTATATTGATTTATTTAATAAAATTATCCACTTTAATTTATATAAATGATATTTTTATTTGTCTAATCATGTTCTAATATGTGTTATATGACATGTTAGATATATATATTTTATTTTAAAACATTTTAAGGTGATGTTATAATTTTTCCAAAATTTATTGCATTTATTTTCTATTTTTAAAGGCTGGTTTCTATTTTTCTGCTATTTTCTTCATTTAAATTATATTTAATTAAAATTTATTTATTTATTTTTGTGAATGAATTTTTATTTTATGTTCTTATCTTTATTTATAAATATTTTTTCATGTACATAAAATTTTTCCAAAGTTCATTTCATTTATTTTCAAATTTTCTAGCCTGGTTTGCAAATTTTTGCTATTTTTCTTAATTTAATTATATATAACTAATATTTATTTATTTATTTTTGTTTATTTACTTAATTTTCGTGTTTTATCTGAATTTATATATATTTTTCAGTTATTTAAAATTATAAAAAGAATAAGAGAAATGTGAAAGGTTTTGTGACTTTTTATTTCTTAAGGCTCTTTGTATTCTCACCTTTTCAACTCCAACCATTACCTTTTAATTTTTGCTGCCTTAACTCCATTGCTTCAGCCCACTTCTCATTTTTTTCTCACGTAAATTTTTCATCTCAAAACCAAAAAATTAGTTCGGCCATTCCTGTACAAAAATTTTCGTAAGAAACTTCTCTTCTCCTTTCACTTTTCTATGTTTTGTTCTTTGAATTTGCACTTGTTCTCTTCACCTATATGCTCGGCCCTTGCTCCTCCTTCACTATGGCTACCACTACCACCACCTGAGCCAGCCTCCACCACCTGCTCTACAGCCCCAAGCCACTGGCCGTGCATCAATGTGACCAAATCCAACAATATCTACACAAATTTCACCTATATGCACCATAGCCAATCACCTATGCCTTCATCACATTCAACAACCCCTTGGCGTCCCTCTACTCCAACTCCACCACCCATAGACGACCTGAAACCCTCTGCCACACCATCCTCCATTCCACTAAAAAGATGTCCGTTCCTGGTCTTGCATGGACCGAGCCCAATATTGCATTGTATCCATGTAGTTTGCCTTTGTAGTTGTTGTACATGCACATATCTCTTTGCACTACCTTTGCACCATCAACAAACCATGTTTGGCCGACCCATATCCACCCAAACTATATCCAAAATCTCACTTTAGACATGTATTCCACCTTATGGCCGAGCCTAAGAATGTTGAAAGCAAGTGCAAAGCATTTCAGCTTTGTTTTACGCAGTTAATTCTAGCATAGTTAATCGTATTTTTGGTATGAAAGCTTATGATTGTTAATATTGTTTTTTTTGATTTGTATTCAAGGAAATTAATCCTTGACTCTCCCACTCAAATCTATGTCATGCTTTCGTGCTTGTGTGGATCTCAATTGTGCATTCGTTGTTGTCATCTACAGCTATACCAGTGAGTTATCCTCACCAGACAATCTGTACTTATATAACTAGTAAATTAACCACTTTTGAATCTATAGAATGCATCACCATATTATATCTGCTATGTTATGATTATATGATGTTCACCCATGCTTAAACATATGTTATATCATCTGTTACTGTTATATTATGTTGTTCTGTTATTTATATCAGTTTATCACACTGCAAGTTTCCTTTAGATTAGAATCACTATGGGTTGAAATGGTACATACCCGAACGGACTTTAGAATAGGAGAAAATCCTTATGGGCTGAAATGATAGGCCTGAATGATTTTCAATTATTTTCATTTAGTTGCGATTGCGGGTTTGAAATGACCAAACCCGGGTTTTCTTTGTAAATTACGGGTCGAAATGATATATTACCCATATCACTTTACCTAGGCTAGAAAATGAAATACAGACCCGTAGTTAAAATATGTTTTTCTAAAAAAGTTAAAATATTTTAGAAATGTAAATATTATAATATTTTTATTTAAACTTAATTAAAAATGATTTTTGTAAAGCATTATTGATTTTCTGAAAATTTATAAGTGAAATAAATTAATGGTAAAGTTAGAAAATGTGAAATGTATGTTATTTTGGACATTTTAATTTGGTGATAATTGAAATATAAATTAAATATGAAAATATGACAAATTTATGATATTTTGGATTTAAATGAATTTAAAAGGATTTTATAATATATTAATGATTTTTGAATAAAGAAAATGTGAAATGAATTAATAAATAAGTTGAAATTTTGAAATATAATTAAAATTGGAAATTTGTGAATTTGGCCTAATAGTGAATTTTAAGTTAAGTAAATAAAAATGAAATTAAGTTACATTTGAAAATTTAAACTTAAGATTTAAGTTAAATTTAACTTAATGAATTTAAATTTAATGTTGGAATTTAATAAGTGAGTTATTATTAAATCTTGATTTTTGAATGGAAATTTAACTTTATAAAATAATGAATATAAGGGTGTTTAAATATGACTATAAAAGTGAAATTATATGATTTTATAAGTTAAAAAAGATTTAAATAAAAATATAATTGTTTGTGAAATTACTGAATATTTGAAGTTAATTAACTGCATTTCTGAAATGCTATTAATTCTAATGTAAATGGTAATACAGCATTTGTAAATGCTGTGGTTGATAATAATGAACCAAATGGCTAAATTTAATTAAAGTCTATTATAGCATTTTTGTAAATGTTATAATTGATGAATTTAACTAAGTTTATTCGAAACTAATGTAATCCTATTACAGCATTTTTAAATGCTGTCATTTGTTAAATCGAACTATTTTGAATGTAACTTTCCATAGCATTTTCTAAATGCTACGAAAGGCGAATTTTCACTGTTTTGATAAAATTAGGTGAATGAACGAACTTTGAAAAGTTTAAATTTTTGGAAATTTAATAATTTAATTATTAAATATAATAACTTCATTTTTATGATTTAAAATGAAGTAATTTTTTTTGAAATATAAACTATTTTGAAATGTGTGTTGAAATGGTATTTTAAATAAAATGAATGCAGTTTTGAAAAGATATGATATTTTGATATTTTGAAATGGATTTTTTGAATGATATTGAATTTTGAAATGATATTTGATTTCGATGTATAAATTATTATTTTGAAATTTTAACCACGGGATGTATTTAATTTATAGTTTAACTGATCCTTAGAGGATGGGCGATCCCAAGCATCCTTTAAGTTATTGTGCATTTCTACTACAGTTCACTTGAGTTGGTTTACATTATATAAGTATATGTTGTCCTGACTCGAGTGTTTTGTGTTTTACTTTACACTAAGGTCAGCCTGAGTATTCACAACTTTGGATTCTCTTTCTGGAGCTGGTCTTTGCTGGAGTTTCTACCTATCTACATTTATGTCTATTTCTGTTTCAGCTGTTCTACTTTATCTCATGTATTAGTGAACTTCTATGTATTTGAGATTTCTATTATGTTGTTATCAGACTGATATTATGTTTGGTTTTGAGACTCTATTATAGTAGCTTCATGAACTACTATGTTATTTTATATTCCGCTACGAGTTATTCTGATTATTCTATGTCTGTGATTCTGTGTATTCGATTTCATTTGCTCCAAATTTATTTACAATGCGGTATTTTAAGCAATTCAAGTCCGACATGTGTGTCTTCCATTGCACTTGGAGGGTGCAGCATGATAGAGGGTTCTCGCTTCCTGGTTTGGTGGCGAACGGTTGACTCTTACTCCTAAATGTCCCCACGGGGGTTGGTGGTGCAGTCGATAGGCTGGCCGTAAAGGCAGAACATAGGTACCAATGTATGCTATGGTGGGCGTTACCCCACTGGCGCGGCCTGTTACACTTGGTATATAGCTTTGGTTTTAGGCAAACCTTAGCCTGCGGAGCAAAAACTCATTAGAGATAGGGTAGAAATCCCCTAGAATGAGTGAAATCAATCTCAGAATCCTTTCTTTGTGAGAGAACGTATTTTCAAAGTATAAAATGCTTTCCAAATGATTTTTAAAGATTTTCAAAGATTATTTTGGTATAAAAATTTTCTTACTTTGAAATAAAGATTTTCTAAACTTCATTCCTTTGGTATCCACCTTGTTGGAATCTCTTGGTTATGATTCTTATCAACTAGGATTCCCTGAACTTTGGAACGCTCCCAGTTGTTTTGAAATCCAGTCTTGTCTTCCCATTTTTATCCTTTTGATTTTTGAGCATTCTGTAACTCCACTTTGGAATAACCTCTCTAAAGATTGGTGACTCCGCAAATCTTTGAATGATTTGTAAAGGGGTGAAACTCCTTTCCGATTCGGCTTTGATTCACTGGAGATTTCTTTATCCTCGGTTTACGATGCTATCTATCCCCTGCTCTACCAGATTCTATCTCTGGAAATCGAATGTTGATATGCCTTAGATTTCTGTATTGGTTATACACCTAAAGTCACGATTGACCAATTAAGGTCGCACGCGATTTATATAGGCTTACCCACCTTCTATTATTGAATTATCTTATCTTAGTTCGAGCTTATCTTCGAATCGGGATTCTATTTTATTAGAGTTCCTCTAAATTCGAATTTCTGTTTGTTTTGAAATCCATCCTTGAATCATCCCTTGGAAATTTGTGTTTGGTTGTATTGTGGAATTTGTGCATAAATCGAAATTATTATTTTGATAAAGATGACCTTATTTTGTATATAAAAGTAAAATGTTTCAGATAAAGATTTTATATCTTTTAAAAAAAATGGAAATTTGAAGTTTTGAAAGGATTTGAAATTTTGAAATTTATAAGAATTTGACTATATAAAATGATTTATAACTGAAGGATTTTGAATTTTGAATTTCGAGGAATCGAACTCTGGTGTTTTGAAATCGGTTTTAAGATTTGGAAAATAAATAATAATAATAATATGATTTAAAGATATCTCTCCGAATAAAATGTTTTAAATGTATTCGAATGAATTCCAATGATTTCGAAGTGATTTCAAATAGGTTTCAAGAAAATAAAGTCCAGAACCCACTTATGTCGCTGGAAAATATTTCGGTGATGATTATATACATCATAGACATTGATTTTCGAGTTTCTGAGTGGGGAGAGGCCACTCTAGTAGCTTTGCTATGCGAGTGATTTTGTGCAACAAATTTTGATTTCAGATTTTGAAGTATGGTTTGATATTCGAAAGATGTGTGTGTGTGTGTGTGTGTGTGTGTGTGTGTGTTTGTGTATTTGAAATGATTTAAAGTAAGCCGGTGTTCAGTCCTCGAGATTCAGATTTGTTTTGGTGTAACCCTATCTTTTGAAATTGGTTTACTGATTTGTTGGTGATTTCCAACTCTTGGATTGAAATTATGATTTCTTCGACTATTTTGTAGGTTCGAGCACTTCCAAATCAAGGTTAAATTTTCGAAGCTAAGAAATTTTGAAAGGTATAAGGTATTTGATAAAGAATATAAGTTTAGTTTTGTATGGTTTATGTATATGGTAATATGATTTATATAAGTTTGAAACTGTTTGTTGAGTGAAATAAATAAGACTATTTTGAATTATACTGGTATGAAATATAGATTTGAAATGTTTTGAATAAAGTATATATGTATATAATAATAATCTTTCCAATGTTAAATTGGATTTTTCATATTGAAATAAATAGTTTGAAGGTTAAAAAAAATGGTTTTAAACTTTGTAACCATTTTAGATATTTTGACAATTGAAATGGTTTGGAAATGATTTAATCTTTATTTTGATAAAGAATGTGAAATTGAAATGATAATTGATTTTGATAAATGAATATTTGAAGTTTATATTTGTATGAAAGGATATTTGGTTTACTTGCAATTTGAATTTATTTAAAAATAATGGATTTATGAAATGAATATTTCAAAACTAAGTAATAATGAAGTAAAATTTCAGATATATGAAATTATAAAATTTAGTTTTGGAATATGGTATATTTAAGCTTTGAAATATATTTAGGATTGAATAGTTTGTTTTATGGATCAAATCTTTATTTGAAATTTGATAATATTCGTAATGGTTTTGTTGGAAAACTAAATTGAATTGAACTGATGGTTTGAATTGAATTAAAATTGAAAATTTTAGATTTGGGTATAATTGAATAAATTTGTGAAATGTAAAGAATTAAAGTAATGTTTATGATTTCAAATGTATGATTTCTAAATTTTATGATTTTCAAAGTGTAACGATTTCTAGTATTTTGGTTTCGAAAGATTTATAACTTTGAAAGTATTATGATTTTTGAAAGTGAATACACATTTGAAATGGAAATGAATTTGTTTGACATAAATTTTGTTGATTTGGAAATTTGGATTATTTCCTAAATCTATTGTTTTAAGAAACTTTGAAATTGAATATATGTAATTTGAACGAAATGATTTGGTGAAATCATATATGATTTTGAAACTGAAATATTATTGAAGTGAATTAAAATTGAGAACCTTGATTTACTAAATACTTGATTTGGGAGTTATCGAACTTATATAAAATGGATTTGTATAAGTATGAAGTTGAATTGAAACTGTTGATTTGGAAAAGGTACTCAATTCGTAAAGTGAAAGCTTATATAATCGAAGTCTATATAAGGATGATTTGATATACTATGGATTTGGAAAATATTCGATTTGAATTGGAATCTTATATATATGGACTTTATATAAATATGATCTTTGAAAATTATTTTGAAAGGTACTATATGATACATATTTTCAAAGTAAAGATATGGAAAGTGCCTTCTGCTTCATATTCTCTTTGTGGCCACACTGTGGATTCACTCTATCGATATTATTCTCTCTGATTTGGGTTTCCCGGACATGATACTCAAGTGTCCATCGAATTCCATGGCGATCTCCATGGTTTTACGAGCGCGACTGCATAGCGTAACTCACAGGGGCTGCGAGAGCCTACTGGTACGGATGTTTCCAGGGGGATTCAGGTGTAACCATTGTGTATCTGTGATCTATTGGGTCGCTTGGTAGCGTAATCCGTAGGGGCTGCGAGAGCCTATGGGTACGGATGTTCCTGGGGGATCCAGGCGTAACCATTGTGTATCTACGGTGCTACCAGTCTTCATGGCGTAATCGCAGGGCTACAGTAGTTGGCCTATGGGTACGAATGTTTCCTGGGGGATCCAGGCGTAACCATAGTGTATCCACGATCCATGATCGACATGTTTTGATTTGGTTGTTTTGTTTGAATTGTACTTTCCATATCTGTTTTTTTTTAATGTTTTTCTAGTATTTTCACTGGTGTTGAAATAAGTCTACTAAGTACCTGGAGAATTCTAGCTTTGCGCCTGATCAACGCATGGCCAGAATCTGCAGGAACGAAAGTTAACTTGTTAAAACATCGAGTTATAAAAGTATTTCGATAAAGTATATTATATAAAGGATATTTTGATCATTATTTTACCTGTTTAAATATTTTAAAATGTTTAAATATGGTTTACTTCGAACTAACAAATTTGAATCTAATCACTATTTATCAGATTATAAATTGTTTAAAATGTTAGATATAAAAATTTTAAATTGAAACTTATATAGTTTTAAATATGGTTCATCCTTTCTTTCAACCTATTCTCCCTTCTACCTATATCTACCTTCTTCTTCTTTGAGGGTACTTTCTGTATTATGGAAAGAGTTGGTTCTTTGGATTATCGTTTGGATTTGCCCGAGAAACTTTCTGAAGTGCATGATGTTGGGCATGTTTCCACCTACTACCGAACCATCCCCTCTCCACGCATTGCCGAACCAACCTATTCCCACATACCACCGGATTCACCTTCACCGAACCATCTCCTCTCCAAACAATGTCAGACCAATACACTCTCCAAAGCCCTACCGGTCCAACACCACTCCCAAGCATTGCCGAACCAACCAACTTCCCCTACATAGCCGAACCAAGCTCCATCCACCCACCACCGGATCATGTCCCACCGAACCAATCTTCATCCACTCACCACTGGATCATGTCCCACCGAACCAAGCTCTACCGAACCAACCTACCTCCATCCACTGCCGAACCAGAAGCAAGGGAGGACACGACCAGACCAATTCTGCCAGGCCAAATTGCATCGGCCCAAGCCCACCAGCCGCTATATACATCCAAGACCCCTGCACCCAACCTCACTCTATAAATAGAGGGGTAGGGGTACAACAATGGAGGACAAGTTTGAGAGCTCAAGCACGGATAGAACTTTCAAACAACTTTCAGATACTTGTAATCAAAGCTTTGTACTTGTAATCTGAACAGAAAAGGAGAATAACATATAATGTGGACGTATGCACATTCTGGCCGAACCACTATAAATTTGTGTGTCTTTTACATTTAGTCCATCTATTTTATATATTTTCATAAATCACCCAAATCACTAAGAACAACACATAATCAACTAAATCGTACGACTTGGAGGTGTTTGCCCATTTTTTGTGCAAACATTTTTGGTGCTTTCATTGAGAGCAGGAGCTCGAAGCTTCAACTTCTCCCACTTAACCCTTTTCCTATCAGCATCGTGCATTACTTGGAGAACATGCCTCCCGGACGGAAGAAAGATACTAACAAAGGAAAGAACATCGCAACTGGCAGTATCCCAGATCCGATGATCAGAGATCAAGACAATCGTCCGGTTCCAACAGCAAATGGAAATCAGGCAAATCCGACAGCCCCTGCTGCGGAACAACCGATTACAAGGGCGGATCTGGACAGGGTTGTGGCTGAAGTAACTAACCACTTCGCATCTCAACAAGAAGCCTTGGTGGATCAACTCATGTCACGCTTAAGGGATGTTGAAGAATCCAACCGCAACACTGAATCATGGAGTGAGTCCCGGTCTGGAAGATCTGGGAGACGACAAAGGTCTTTCTTCTTCGAAGAGGCTAACAACAGAAACAGCTATGGTAGGAGCCGAGCCCGGACTCAGCCCGAATTCTGACCCGAGGAAATACTTGGAACCGAACCCAACAGGGGAGGTACCAGGAAGGGGTCGGATGTAGCTGAGCCTGCCATGCTACCTAACCATGGAAACACCAATGGACGGGGCCGAGCTGGAGTCCAGCCCGAAGTTGGACCCGAGGAAGTGCTGAGAACAGAACCCAACAGGGGAAGATCAAGGCAAGAGCCAACTGTGGCTGACCCCAGCATGCCCCCGGAAGACCAGAGGCAGCCATTGGAGAATGTTAGGGGTGATAGACGATATCATCCCTATAGGTCATCTGGACGGAATCAATCCCGTAGGGAAGAACCAAACTCATTTCTATCCGCTCCAAGTTCTGATGAAAGGATGGCGCGATTGTTCAGAGAGTGCGTCCAACAGGACCAAAGGGATCGGGGGATAGGCTCTAGGGTAACCAGCCCCTTCACCCGCAATATCGAAACTGCCATCACCCCCCGAGAATGGAAAATGCCAACAATGGAACCTTACAAGGGAACCTCTGACCCCGTTGTACACTTGCAGAGATAAACACAGCATATGCTCATGAGCCGAGCAATAGAGGGAGTGTTGTGTAAATGCTTCCCACTATTCCTGGCAGATCTAGCTACCTCCTGGTTCTGCCATCTACCCCAAGGGTCCATCATCTCATGGGAAATGTTGAAAGAAAAGTTCATCAACCAGTTCCGCATCCATGTGGAACAACCCAAGGACGCTTATTCCCTATCTAATATCAAACAGAAACCCGGAGAGACAGTGCAACAATATCTAACCCGATTCAACGCCGTAGCGGCCGCAGTCCAAGACGCCGACGAGAAACTTATCCTAATGGCCCTCTGCATTGGTGTGCCCCCGGATACTAAATTTGCTAGGAGATTAACGAAAGAAAAGCCAGCCACCTTACCTGATTTCTTCCATGATGCCGGGAAATATATGAGACTTGAAGACGCCGCCATTGAAAGGCAGACAAGGCAATAAACCAAGGCAGGTCATGGCAATACACCCGTGGTAGCAAGGGACGTTCGAAGAAATGGCTCCAGAGACAGTGCTGGGGGCAAGAAGGGGGAAAAGCACTTATATAGGCCAGGACCGAGATTTGACTCTTACACTCCTTTAAATGAAACAATCGAAAACATCTTCTTGGCCACCCAAGACGAAGTTAGATACAAGCGCCCCCCGCACAAGAAGGAATCAGATAATGCAATTAAGTCTGGAAAGTTCTGCCGCTTCCACGAATCTCATGGGCATGACACCAATGAATTCCATCATCTCCGGGACTTGATTGAAGAGCACATCAGAAGGAAGAGACTAAAGCGCTATGTGAAAGGTCAGAACACGATTTCAACTCCTGCCAAGGAGAACCCAGGGCTATCCCTCCCGGAAGTAGGTGGAGGAAATCGCAACACCAGCGACTCCGTCAAGAGAAGATAGTGGTCCTTACCATATCAGGAGGACCACACATCGCCGACGGAAGCTGGGCAGAGATGGAAAGATATGGTAAGTCACTTAGAAACAATGAAGGCTACAATAATTCCGTTACAGAAGAACGCCACCCGAAACGGAAAGAGAATGATGACATCACATTCAGTAGGCGTGATCTAGAGGGAAGGCAGTACCCTTACATGGATCCTATGGTCATCTCTGCCTGGTTCGGTCCATCCAAGGTTTTTCGAATTCTAGTAGAAACTAGAAGCTCAGTAAATATCCTATTCAAGCATACTTTCGACAAAATTAAGCTGTCAATGAAGGATGTGTCTCCCTGCAGCAAACCGCTACATGGTTTCATTGGAGATGCGAAGATGCCCCTCGGGCAACTGGACCTCTTTGTCGAAATAGGAAGTCATCCCCGCTCCGTTGTACGAAAACAAACATTTGTGCTAATAGAGAACCACTTGGCCTATAACGCCTTTTTAGGAAGGCCAGCCTTGTCTGACTTCCAAATTATCCTAGCCCCGTGGTGCCTGAAGATGAAATTTCCAATGGATAACGGAATAGAAGAAATAGAGGGAGATCAAGACGCCGCTCGAAATTTCTATGTGACTGAACTTCGCAATAACCGCAGGAAGGATAAAGGGAAGGATGCAAAGACTTCTCTCTGCAAGAAAAACTTGGAAGCATAGCAATTAAAGAAAGCCCCTCCTCTTCGATATAGCAGCGATCCTTTCAATGAATTAGACCCCAGGGACAAGAACGAGGAGGCCACCACCGAGCCTGCGGAGGCTATGGAATTTGTATCTGTAGACAAACACGACCCAAGTAGACTGCTGAGAGTCGGGTCTCAGTTGAGAGTGGAATTGAAGGATCAACTCGTCGATTTCCTTCGCCACAACATGGATGTATTTGCATGGACGCACGCTGACATGACTGGAATCTCCCCAGACGTAGCATGCCACGTATTGAACATCGATCCCACCAAGGTGCCAGTAAAGCAGAAAAAGGGAAGCATGGGGGCAGAACGATCAGCAACCCTCGAGGAAGAAGTAAAGAACCTACTTGCCAATAACTTCATACGAGAAGCCATCTACCCAGAATGGATCGCCAACCCGATACTGGTAAAGAAGGCTAATGGGAAGTGGCGAACATGCATCGACTTCTCCAACTTAAATGACGCTTGCCCGACGGACTGCTTCCCACTCCCCCGAATCGATCAACTCGTGGACAGCACAGCCGGACACGAACTCTTATCCTTTATGGACGCATACTTAGGATATAACCAGATCCCTATGCACGCCCCCGATCAAGACCACACTAGTTTCATCACTGACCGGGGATTGTACTGCTACAGAGCAATGCCTTTTGGACTTAAAAACGCCGGAGCTACTTATCAGCGCCTCGTCAACAAGATGTTTGCGGAATTAATAGGACGAACTATGGAAGTTTATGTGGATGAAATGCTGGTAAAATCGAGGAAGGCCAACGATCATATAAACCACCTGGACGAGATGTTTCAAGTACTTCGCCAATATGGAATGAAGCAGAATCCTCTAAAGTGCTCCTTCGGAGTATCGTCGACAAAGTTCTTGGGATTCATCGTCCATGCCAGGGGGATTGAAGCAAACCCCGAACAAGTACGGGCTTTGCAAGATATCAAGATACCATCCACTCGAAGAGAGATGCAAAGCCTAAACGGGAAAGTGGACGACCTAAGCAGGTTCATCTCTAAAGCAACCGACAAATGCATCCCTTTCTTCGAAGCTCTAAAGAAAGACAAAGGAAAGTTCGAATGGACCGACGAATGTTCAACAGCCTTCCTTAACCTAATTGAACACCTTCAGAGACCACCAGTACTCTCAACTCCAAATGAAGGCGAAGAACTATACCTATACCTTGCTGTATTGTCCCATGCTTTAAGCGCCGCTTTGGTGAGAGAGGACAACCGCGCGCAGCGGCCCATATACTTTGTAAGCAAGAGATTTACAGGGGCAGAAGCCAGATACCCTAAACTTGAAAAGCTAGCATACTGTTTGCTAATCACATCACGGAAACTGCGACACTATTTCCAATCTCATTCCATCATAGTTTTAACCGATCAACCGCTAAGGCAGGTACTCCATCGCCCCGACACTTCTGGACGACTACTTAAATGGTGCATTGAACTGAGCCAATATGATATCACCTACCACCCTCGCACCGCCATCAAGGGACAAGCCATGACCGATTTCATTGCCGAATTCACTACCAACGAAGGTAAAGATCGATCTGAAATAACAAAAGATATCAAGTGGAATCTCTTTGTAGATGGAGCATCAAACGAACAAGGCTCGGGGGCAGGTATTGTGATAATCACCCCCAGGGGAAGGAAGCTGCACTATTCCCTAAAGTTGGAATTCGCTGCCACCAACAACGATGCAGAATATGAAGCAGTGATAGCCGGATTAGAACTTGCCCTAGAGATTGGAGTCGGTTCTTTATGTCTCCATAGTGATGCTCAACTTATTGTAAATCAAATACTGGGAGAATTCCAAACTCGAGGAGAACGACTCACAACATATCTAAAGAAGACCAAGCTGCTGCTCAATCAATTGGATCACTATTTAATCAAACACATTCCTCGAGGAGAGAATCAGGAGGCCGACGAACTGGAAAAGCAAGCTATCATGAAGGACGGCACCACTTCCGGAACAATAACCATCTCAAAGCAACTAGCCCCGAGTTTCGAGCAAGTGAATCTGATAGCTGCAATCGAAGAGGAAACTTGGATGACTCCCATCCGAAAGTACTTACAAAGTGGCACACTGCCCGACGGATGTAACGAAGTTAAGAAAATCTTGATGAAAGCTTCCCGCTACACAATACAAGAAGGCATCCTCTATCGGCGCAGCTTCTCTAACCCCTTATTAAGGTGTGTCACTGGAAGGGAAGCGAAAGAGGTCCTGTCCAACACCTATCAAGAAAGTTGCGGAGATCACACTGGAGGGCAGACTCTAGCAAAGAAAATACTCCGATATGGGTATTACTGGCCCACATTAAACAAAGACGCCCTGGACTTCGTCAAGAGATGTGACAGATGTTAGAAATTTGCTAAGATTCCTCGACTACCAACAAACGAAATCACTCAAATGACCAGCCCTTGGCCCTTTGCAGTATGGGGAATTGACTTGATTGGCGAACTGCCGATGGGCCGAGGCGGAGCCAAATATGCTATAGTGGCAGTTGACTATTTCACCAAATGGGCGGAAGCGGAATCTTTAAATAAAATATATTCGGCCAAAGTTATTAACTTCTTGATCAAAAATGTTCTATGCAGGTACGGGGTTCCGCTCAAAATCATATCGGACAATGGACTTCAATTTGACAACGAGGAGTTCACCGACTGGTGCCGAGAGCACGGAATTCACAAAAGCTTCTCATCTGTGGCTTATCCCCAGGCAAATGGACAAGTCGAAGTTGTCAACAAAATTCTCAAAACTCTGATCAAGAAGAAGCTTGAAAAGTCAAAAGGCGCTTGGGTGGATGAACTTCCTACGGCACTTTGGGCCTACCGCACGTCTTTCAGAACATCAACAGGACATACTCCTTTCTCTTTGACATACGGATCGGAGGCCATGCTCCTTGTTGAAACTGTAGTGCCCTGCCACCGTAGGATCCACTACAACCCAGAAGAGAACTAAGAACTCCTCCACATGTCTTTGGATCTAATTGAAGAGAGAAGAAACGATGCAGCACTCAAAGCGGTAGCTCACAAGCAAAAAGTGGCAGCACAATACAACTCCAAGGTCAAGCACCGCAGCTTACGAGAAGGAGATCATGTCCTCAAGCGGATCTTCCCGTGCCCCGGAGCGCTAGATCCAATCTGGGACGGACCCAATGTAATTCATAAAGACCTCCACAACGGAGCTTATATTTTGTCAACAATGGACGGAGAGGTGTTCCAGAAGGCATGGAACATCCAACACCTTCATCGATACTTTTCTTAACTTGTACTGCCCGTATGAAGTGAATTAACAAAGAGAATCAGTGGACGTAGGCATTTTCATGCCGAACCACTTTAAAAATCTTGTCTCTTTTCAACTTGTTCCTTTATATCTTGGCTGCTTGTTAAGCTTTATCATTTTCTGTTGGACAAAACCCTATGTAACGGCATTTCCATTCTGGACGCTTCACGGCACAACCTCACCTGGACAAGACCCAACTGGTACTATACGAATCTATGCCCTCGCCAATGAGACACTTTTGCTCCAGCATCCCTCTGCTGTGGGTTAACTCATTGCTCGCGACGGCCCTCAAAGCCAACTGTAATAAGCCGATCATAAGCCACCGAGAAGGCCGACTATAGCCGAGGCAGCTCATTACGGCGTTCGGCTCGCCGGCGACTATGAACCGATTATAAGCCCCAACATAATGTGTGGCCATCCAGGGGCAGTTCACAGTTGACGATCGGCACCCACGCTAGCCGACCACGGTAAATCGAATAATACCCACGATTACGGGCCATAATGGCCCGGATAGTTATTGTGCGCGATCTCGGCTCCGATGTGTCTTAAGTACGGCTGTGGTAAAAAAGAAAACTCCCCGCGGAGGCATATGATGGGTGACGAATGTCTCCAAGACCCACAGCTAGGGAAAGTGACTACAAAACCCGTTTGCCACGAACTTAAGCGCATTGAAGGCCTTCCGTGATTGGAAGTTTTACTATTTCTTATATTTCCATTTTATTTATAAAACTTTCCTCCTATCCTCTATAACGATCACTAAAGTACATGACACAAAATAGGAGACACTCGCTAATGGGAATAAGAACTCACAGCTGGATGGCAGGACATTCAACTGCATTCCATATTCGATTACACAAGGCATTCAAAGCTACCGTCTACAGCAAAAACTTGAAGGGCGGTACTCTCTTCCCTTGTGTACAAATAAGTAGCTCTGATATATTCACAAATCACATTAACATTGCAAGACATGAAATTATATTTTAAGCGAGAACTTGACATTAAAACACAATTGAATCACTAGCGCATGCACAGCTATATTTCTTATGCAACACATCAAAATAATGACAGCATCCTAATATGACAGAATCAGCTTATGTTATAAAGTTACATGTTAAAAATAAAGTCATTCGTTGCAATGACATAATTACAACCTGAAAGTACATTAATGTTTTAGAACTAGTATATACAGGAATGTCAAGTAACCAAAAATGCCCGGATCAAGTCAAAATAGTCGGCAACATCAGAACTTCATCTCTATCCTTCCAACCCCCCAAGATGTACTTGACAGCAGGATCAGAACTCCCAGCATGCTGACCAGAGGTCCCACCTGTCCAATTCAGGAGAAGAATCTATTAGACAAACGATAAGCAATCAAGTTAAGAAAAGACTAAAAGGGAAGACTTACCAGCGTCTGCTCCCTGATCATCATCCTCCAATTGCACACCCACTTCCTCGGCGGTAAGCAGCCGCATGCCCTCCTTCACCGCCACCTTCTCCTCCTTGGTGAATTGAGCGGTAACCGCATCTATTCTGAAGGCCACGCCACCCTCTTTATCCGCATCAGCCTTGGCCTCCTCCAAAGCCCGAAGATATATCCTAGCCATGACCCGGGGGTAATCGTCCATCTAGGATAGGTTGCCCTGCTTCCAAGTACGAAAATACATATCCCGCAGCATATCATCCATCATCCCCTCGTTCTCCTCAAACTCCCTCATACGGGCCTCAGAAACCGATAACTTTGCGACGACAGCATCCCTCTCCAATTGGTATTTCGGGCAGTCAGCTTGAAGGGATCACCTCATCGCCTCCATCTCCTCCTTTAGCTTGGCCTGAGCAAGCCCTGCGGCTTCGAGCCTTCCAGATAACTCCTCTACCTGCTCGAGATCCGCTCTTCGAACCTCATCCACCGTTGCGATGGCCGCGTCAATTCGTTTCTTGCAAGCAGCCTCCATCTTTTGCAATTCTGCCTTGCTAGCCTCTTCCATGGTTTTCTTTAGTCGTCTGAAGGCCGCCTCATGCTGGGAGATCTGAATGGCCTGATCGGCAAGCTGTTTGGCCTGATCGGAAACCATTAGCCGCAACCAAATGTTAGCGCTTCCGATTTCCTCTCAAGCCTTGACCAGTCGGGCGTGATGCCCCATCAACAGCTTGGTCTCCTCAGCCACCCGATCGATGTTTGCCTTGGCATCATCCCCCATAGTCACAATCCAAGTGGTCAACAAGTCGAGATCCAAAGACTTAGCCTCGTCAAGCACCCTTACCATAGGATTGCAGGGTAGGAGGTGCTCACCGGTAACCTCATCGAAGGAAATATCATGAGAACTCGGGTCCAGATCTGGATGACCCGCGAATGGGTTACGAGCCAACTTGGGACGATCAACATGAGTAACGGTAGGATTCTCTGATGGATGCGGAGATGGTATGGACTCAGTATCTTCCCCCGTGATGTCATGAATAGGCTGGATTGGGGGATGAGGTCCAAGTGAAGGTTCGAACATGGAACGCCTCCTCTTTCTCTTTTGAATATCCTCTTCAATGACTCCGAGGCGAGGACGGTAGCCGACTACGCCCCCGGAACGGTCAATTGAGGGCTTCGGTTTAGCAGAAGCTTTGAGGAGTTTGAATTGCTCGAGGCGGTGCCGAATGTCTGATGTCTTGGCTGCCTTACCTGTTCCTGGAATAAAAACCAAGTGTTACAAGCATGTAGAGACTATAATCCAAGAAACATGTTAAGTTAAAAGAGGAGTCAAAAATTCACCTTGAACCGCCGGAGTTGCCCTAGTTGAAATGCTCTCAGAAGATGGACTGGCACCAGTCCCGGCCTTATCAGATTTCTTCGATTTCTCCACCAAGGCCGACCCTTCCTCCAACCCCTCAAAGGCTTGGCGAAAAGCATCATCCGTCCACTCTTAAATCTCACCTACTTGCCCAAAGGTCAAGGCACCAACGCCACTACCACTATGTCCTTTTCCACCATTACCACTTTTCGTTTTGTTGAAATCCGATTTATGTTGTGAAAGTTATGCTTTTTACAATACTAGGTGTATATTGATTTATTTAATAAAATTACCTATTTTAATTTATATAAATAATATTTTTATTTGTAAATCATGTTCTCATATGTGTTATATGACATGTTAGATATATATTTTATTTTAAAACATTTTAAGGTGATGTTATAATTTTTCCAAAATTTATTGCATTTATTTTCTATTTTTAAAGGCTAGTTTCTATTTTCTGCTATTTTCTTTATTTAAATTATATTTAATTAAAATTTATTTATTTATTTTTGTGAATGCATTTTTATTTTATGCTCTTATCTTTAGTTATAAATATTTTTTCATGTACATAAAATTTTTCCAAAGTTCATTTCATTTATTTTCAAATTTTCTAGCCTAGTTTGCAAATTTTTGCTATTTTTCTTAATTTAATTATATATAATTAATATTTATTTATTTATTTTTGTTTATTTACTGAATTTTCGTGTTTTATCTGAATTTATATATATTTTTCAGTTATTTAAAATTATAAAAAGAATAAGAGAAATGTGAAAGTTTTGTGACTTTTTATTTCTTAAGGCTCTTTGCATTCTTACCTTTTCAACTCCTACCATTACCTTTTCATTTTTGCTGCCTTAACTCCATTGCTTCAGCCGACTTCTCATTTGTTTCTCACGTAAATTTTTCATCTCAAAACCTAAAAATTAGTTCGGCCACTCCTGTACAAAAATTTTGGTAAGAAACTTCTCTTTTCCTTTCACTTTTCTATGTTTTGTTCTTTGAATTTGCACTTGTTCTCTTCACCTATATGCTCGGCCCTTGCTCCTCCTTCACTATGGCTGCCACCACCACTACCTTAGCCAGTCTCCACCACCTCCTCTACATCCCCAAGCCACTGGCCGTGCACCCATGTGAACAAATCCAACAATATCTACACATATTTCACCTATATGCACCGTAGCCAATCACCTATGCCTTCATCACCTTCAATCACCCCTTGGCCGCCCCCTACTCCACCTCCACCACCCATAGACGACCTGAAACCCTCTGCCATGCCATCCTCCATCCCACTACATAGATGGTCGTGCCTGGTCTTGCTTGGGCCGAGCCTAATGTTGCATTGTATCCATGTAGTTTGCCTTTGTAGTTGTTGTTCATGCACATATCTCTTTGCACTACCTTTGCACTATCAAAAAACCACGTTTGGCCGACCCATATCCACCCAAACCAGATCCAAACTCTCACTTTAGACATGTATTCCACCTTTTGTCCGAGCCTAAGAATGTTGAAAGCAAGTGCAAGGAATTTCAGCTTTGTTTTACGCAGTTAATTCTAGCATAGTTAATCGTATTTTTGGTATGAAAGCTCATGATAGTTATATTGTTTTGTTTGATTTGTATCCAAGGAAATTAATCCTTGGCTCTCCCACTCGAATCTGTGTCGTGCTTTCATGCTTGTGTGGACTCAATTGTGCATTCGTTGTTGTAATCTCCAGCTATACCAGTGAGTTATTCTCACCAGACAATCTGTACTTATATAACTAGTAAATTAACCACTTTTGAATCTGTAGAATGCATCACCATGTTATATCTGCTACGTTATGATTGTTCACCCATGCTTAAACATTTGTTATGTCATCTGTTACTGTTATATTATGTTGTTCTGTTATTTATATCAGTTTATCACACTACAAGTTTCCTTTAGATTAGAATCACTATGGGTTGAAATGATACATACCCGAACGGACTTTAGAATAGGAGAAAATCGTTATGGGCTGAAATGATATGCCTGAATGATTTTTAATTATTTTCATTTACTTGTGATTGTGGGTTTGAAATGACCAAACCCGGGTTTTCTTTGTAACTTACGAGTTGAAATGATATATTACCCATATCACTTTACCTAGGCTAGAAAATGAAATACAGACCCATAGTTAAAGTATGTTTTTCTAAAAAATTTAAAATATTTTAGAAATGTAAATATTATAATATTTTGATTTAAACTTAATTAAAAATGATTTTTGTAAAGCATTATTGATTTTATGAAAATTTATAAGTGAAATAAATTAATGGTAAAGTTAGAAAATGTGAAATGTAAGTTATTTTGGAAATTTTAATTTGGTGATAATTGGAATTTAAATTAAATATGAAAATATTGTAAATTTTTGATATTTTGGATTTAGATAAATTTAAAAGTATTTTATAATATATTAATAATTTTTGAATAAAGAAAATGTGAAATGAATGAATAATTAAGTTAAAATTTTGAAAATAATTAAAATTGGAAATTTGTGAATTTGGCCTAAAAGTGAATTTTAAGTTAAGTAAATAAAAATGAAATTAAGTTATATTTGAAAATTTAAACTTAAGTGTTAAGTTAAATTTAACTTAATGAATTTAAATTTAATGTTGGAATTTAATTAGTGAGTTATTATTAAATCTTGATTTTTGAATGGAAATTTAACTTTATAAAATCATGAAAATAAGGGTATTTAAATGATGATTATAAAAGTGAAATTATATGATTTTATGAGTTAAAAATGATTTAAATAAAAATTGTAACGACCCAGAATTTTAGGCAATATCAATTTAATAATCTGTATTAATAATTAAATTGATTTGATAATTTTTCATTATAATTTTAATTTAAAATGGTAAATTGAATCTTTTAAAGGTAAATAAATTTTAATCTGATAATTTTTTATCAATATCTTTCTAACAATTTAAAATTGATAAGAATTATTTTTCAAAGCTAATAAAATTTTATTCTATTTATAATATATATATTTGATATATATTGTGAATAGCAAAATCTTTTGTTTTAAATAAAAGATGAATTTTAAAATTGTAATATATATGTATGTATATGTTATAATTTGGAGTTGTTCTGAAATTTAATATAATCTATTGAAAATTTATATATGTATGAATTGTGATTTAAAGCTTTGTTTTAGAATTAATATTTTTCAAAAGGTAATTTTAAAAGGGTTTTAGAATTAATGTATAAATGTATAAGACAATTGTATTTTTTTTGTATGATAAGTTTAAAAGGGTTTAAACAAGGTTTTATTTTTGTATTCTTTAAGGTGTTTAAAATTTAAACTGTGTATAAATGTATATATAAAGGTTTTAGATTTTAAAATACATATATAAGGAATTTATTTATATTATAATTAGTTTTAGCATATTTTCTTTTAAAGGTAAACTAATATTTATTAATTAAGTAACTTAAAAAGTAAGTTATATTTACATTTAAAATAAATGAAAATTTAATTAAAAACACTTATATACATGTGTAAACATGTTAACACCTTAATAACACATGTAAGGAAATTAAATACAATAATGACAAATGTAAATTCTTAATCAACATGTGGCAACATTTCATTTTAAATTTTAATAAATGTTTTTAAGAAGAAAATTAGTTTTTCACAAACACGTTTTCCTTTTCCTTCACTTCTTGACTCAAACCAGAAATATTCTCAAACCTGATAATGAAAACCAAAATCGAATCTGAAGTAATAACAAATCTGCAAAGCAAAATCAAAACCTGAAACATGAGATTCAAAATCAAAAGGCAAAGAGCAAAAGGAAATCAAATTTGAATGCAAAAGCTACAATTCAAATTTAAACCTGCATTTCAAAATGAAGATCATCAGTTCAACACTTCAAATCAACCTGCAACTAAAATGGAATCAAGAACAACTGAAGTTTCTGCGCTTTAAAATCAACAATCTATGAGCATGCAAATGGACTAACTTCAAAAGCAAAGCCTGGAATAATAAATTGAAACTGCTCAACCTATATGAAAATGGTGCGTAAACCTCTTAAAACAGTTTTAATTCAAATTGTAGTTGGATTTTTTTTTTGCATGTGATGAGTTTGGCTTGTTTATGAATATTTGAACTGTCATGTGTGTATGTTATAGCTAAGAAATGCCTGAAGATAGGAAACCTATTATATTCATCTCTATTCTTTTACAAAAACTGTATCCTTAAGGAAATTTCAAAAGAAAAATTAAAATCTTTTAATCCAAACTATATTAGATCTTGATATATGAAGAGAAGTTGTTTGTTAATGTTTGTTGTTAATTTTAAAGATAGTTTCATAATTGAAAATGCAACAAATAATTATAAATAAGGAATTACAGTAAACTAGAATTTTGTAAAAAAATCAACCACCTCAAAATTGTAAATTGAATAACATGCATGTAATCGTGATGAAAAATCATGAATTTAGATATGCAATTTGTAATTTTTAATTGGGTATTAATGTGAATTTTGGGTTTGAACGATTTTGGGTTTTTGGTGATTTGTCGTTGATCGGCATGGTGATTGGAGCTAGAATCTTGGGCGTAGCTTGCCTGGGTGTTGTGGATGATGGGAAAATTGATCAAGAATTTTTCTAATGTCTGATTTGTTTTAAATTGATCGTTCTAGGGTTTAGCAGTATGTTTTGTTCAATCTGGGATGTCGAGATTTTTATGACATGAGTTGATGACCGAAGTCGTGCGCATCTGGGGGAGTTGAAGTTCATGATCGTGGCATCTCGATAGTGGGATCAGCGAGTTCTAGTAGCGTCGTGGTGATCGGCCGTGGGTGGATTTTGGCAAGCGAGTTCTGCATTTTTTCGTGAGAATGGTCGATTTTCATTTCGAGTTGTTGTTGTTGGATCTGGGTATGTTTTTGGGTTCGCACGTGATCATGGGATGGACGGCGTCGGTCGCGATGACCTAGGTTGGCCGGAGGTGCTTGCGTAGGTGCACCGTGCACGTTCGTGTGCACTGTGAGTTTTGATTTGGGGAAGACGTGGTTTCCTCGGGTTTGCGCTCGCCTTTGCATCGTGAACGACTCGAAGTTGAGGGGAGCTGGGGATCTTCGGGGCAGTCTCGAGTGTTTTCTGTGTTCGACTCGAGATTTTAGTCGCTTGTTCTTCTGGTTAGTGAAGTGATAAGTTGTTAAGTAACTTGTATTTGAATTAATGAAAGTAAGTATTATATTATAAACAAGTTTTATAAAAGAAACCAAAATACAAAGTTAAACTTGTTGTTTTAAAATAAATGTAAACCAAAACTTTAAAAAGTGAATGTTAATCAAACTTATAAAAGTGTAAATTGAATTTATATTTCAAGTTTAAAATCTTTTAAGATGATAGTTTTGAAAGTGATTATCTTAATTAAATTTTGAAATCCAATTTAAAAGAAGTGTTTTGAATTTAAATATTGAACCAAAGTTTTAAGCAAAATTTTAAAGTAATGTTTAAAAACTTAAGTTTCGAAATTTTATTCAAAATGAAGAAGTTTGAATTAGAAAATTTAAGTGTTTTAGATTTTAAAATTGATTTCTAAATGCTTTATTTTCAAATAAAGTTTAAGTTATAATTTTGTAAACGAAATTGAATAATTTGTTTTTTTTTAAGTTATTAAAATTTGATTAATTTCAAATAATTTATTTATGAAGATAAATAAGGTTAAATTATTTTGTTATGAACTTAAGAATACTTAATATAATTTGTTAATAAGTAAAGATTAATTAAGACTAATGTTTTCTTAATTAATTAAGGAGTTTCTTTAGATATAAGAAGTTAGTTAATTAATTATTTAATTAATTTTAAATAATTAGTTAATTGTTTATTTAATTTTAAATAATCACTTAATTATGAATTAATTAAGTGCAAATACTTAATGAAGTAATTAATGGTGTATTTCTGAATGTAATTAAGAATGGTAATTACTTATGGAAGTAATTAGTGGGAAATTACTCATGGGAGTGATTAGTTGAAGTGATTATTGGATAATCACATGATGTTATTAATCCAAGGAATTAATTAATATAGTTGTTTCAAAATTAATCAATTATGGAGTAATTAATTAATTAATTAATTAAAGAGTTAAAGGTTATTTAATGATGGAATTAATTACTTGTTAAGTAATTAATAGAGTAATCATCTAATGGAAGTAATTAGAAGATAATTACTTATGTAAGTAATTAAGGATTAATTACTTGGTTAATTTTAGTTAATTAGTCAATGTGATTAATTAATTAATGAATGCGATTAATTTAAGATTAATTACTAAGTGTAATTAATTAAAATTGTAATTAATTAATAAAGTAATTAATTAAGGATTATTTATTAATTTAATTGAATAATAATTACTTAATGAAGTAATTAAAGATTAATTAATTAGATTAATTAATCGAAGGATTAATATAATTAATTAAGAAGTTAATTAATTAAGATAAGTAATTACGAGTTATTAATTACTGTTTATGATTAATTAAGTCTAATTAATAAGATGATTAATTATAAGTTAATTATTTAATTTATTAAAGGAATTATTAATTAATAAGGACTATTAGTTAATGTAATTAATGATATTAATCAAGGTTGATTAATAAAGTAATTAATTTAAGTGTGATTAATTAATTGTAATTAATTAAGGTTTAATGTAATTAATTATAATTGATTAATTAATGGAAGCAAATGAAGGATCATTACTTTTTGTAATTAATGATAGTAATTAAAGGTTAATTACTGCATATGGTTAAGAATAATTACTTGAATGTAATTAAAGGAAGATTAATTAAGGAAGATCATTAAGAGATGATTGATTATTTATTTGGAATAAATTAATGAAGAAGGATTTTGGTAATCCAATTGATTAAGAGTTAATCAATTCTGCATTTGGATGATTGATTGATATTGGGTGATTGGTAGATACTGGATGATTTGGATATCTATGATGTGTGATATGCTGCTTTGTGAGATGAATAGTTGATATAAATCATCTTTTGTCATAATGTGATTCATCAATCTGTTTATACCATCCTGAATATAAGTTTAACTGTTTAAAACCCTTAAAAACTTGGACATTAAAAAGGCGTTTGGATTCGGTGAGACCAGGATCGCGTTTCCATATTTGGATATTCGAAAACCACATCGATCCAAATTAAACATTAGGTCGTGAATCCAAGTGGAGCTTAGTGAAGACTCGAGGTGTAAGAACTATACGTCAGTATAACTCTAGGGGTGATTCCGTGATGAGTTTGACGGAATAGTACTTACAGATTCGAGATGGTGATTTAGAGTGCAAGGGCTATGGTCGTTGACTCTGAGGGTGATTCTAAAATGAGTGCAACGAGATAGTGCGTTCGGTTTCGTTCGAACCCGGAACGAACTTGTATGGATTGAATGCTTTCAGAACATCGTCAAGTGGACGATGAGCATTCTAAGATATATATGTTCTGTAAAGGTAATCGCAGCCTCAAGCCTCATCAACCGGGAATGGCTAAAACAGGGGAGGTGCTACAAGGCTAGGTGGGTAGCATCCATTTCAGGGTGAGGTCAGTCCTGTCAAGATGTCCCTTTATTTCGGCTTAGTGGGTGGTTGGTCGCGCCAACCACGGGGTGATCTTACTCGGGACTATTCAATAAGGAATGGTTCCGGCTTTGTGATGCAGTGGATTTGGCGTAATCCTCGGTACATTGATCTAGGCCACGTACTATGACGGCCGGTACCCCGGTAGCCCTGCCATTGATGGAAGCCCATTCTTCCTATGAGACTCTACGGTTTTGATTTTTATTACCCACTTTTATGGCTAGTAGCTGGAATTTAATAATGTAACAATTTCGGCTATTTCTTATTTACTTGAAAACCCTAGACACTATAATAATATCATTGGATTTCCTATCAAATGTTTTGGCTAGCGTAAGGTAAAAACATTTCCATGTTTATGTGTGGGAAGTCTTATGTGATACCTTTTCCTTTCAAAGGTTTTTCTAAAGTTAAGCAATTTTAACGTGTTTACTCACAGCAGACCCCTGTCTGGCCCGAGTGTTTATTTTTTGTTTTATTAAACTCTTGGGTACTCATATTATGTATGAGTATTCAAGAGATTCAGGTTTGCTTGACGAATTCTGAAGGAGATATGGAGCAGGAGGCTTCCACGTGTAGATATATTTTGGTTCCGCTGTGTTTGTTTGGTATCTGTATCTTGTGTACTCGAGTTGTATAGTTAGACAAATGTTTGTAGCTGTCTAATATGTGTTGTATAAGTTGTGTACTCTGATGTAATATGATACTATGTAATATTTTATGTGATATATTATATTTCATTCGTTCCGTTGTGAGTACCTGATGTTGTTGTCTTTCTTCTTTTCTTATCTTTTCTTCTTCTATCCCTTTCTTTCTATTTGGTGACACGTCTTCATGGTTATAGGAAGATGGGCCGTCACAGCTTAGTATCAGAGCATTAGGTTGAGTGAATACCTAGGCTCTGGAGTAGTGTCTTCCTTGAGAGAGCGTACTTGTAATTTTTATATATTTATATATTATCTATATCTACTTGATCTGTTGGGTTATCTGTTCAGATTTTCCAACATAAGTTTTAGAGGTAGATGGAGTAGTGGTATGTGTGTAACACGACTACCACTGGTGGAAGAGGTCCATATGTTGAGGTTGGAAGTGTATTTGTCGAGACTGTAGATCTAATATCGTCTCGAGTAAGATTTGTAGTTTGGAGTAAGGATTTCTCTGATATCCGAAGGAAATCTTTTTAAAAGATTCGGAGTTTATCTTTGAATTGTAAGTTTGGATCTGTCAGAAGTGCAGAGATGAGTGATGGTATCTTGATAACTGCGTGATGAGATGTAGTACCCATGGATATCTCCGGAGATGTTTTCTCTTGAAGCAGTTTTAGAAGTAGTTGAGGAGCAGTTTTTACCTGCCGCGGGGAAGATTCGTCTGTGTAGAAGTTATCTGGATCTTTAGCCTGGAGGTTGGCAGTTTTGGAATTTGAGACTAAGGTCTATAAGTTGTCTTGCTTTGGCATGGTCTCATTTGTCATTCCTTAAGGAGAGCGAGATGTTGATGCTTGGTTTGGATTCCGAATTTCTTTAGAGGATGTATGCCATCTCGAAGGTCCGTTGATGGTTTTGGTTTTCGAGAAGCCTTTGTAGTAGAAGTCTTTGGTTAGCTGTGGTAGCAGTTTCAACTCGTAGTGTTCGGTGTGCTGACGAGAAGGTCTTTTAGCTTTGTAGAATCATCGAGGTAGGGTTTGGAAGCAGCAGTGTGGCCGTTTCTCCGATGGTTCAGGAATCTTAGTGTTTCTTCTTCAGCAGTCCGGTAGTTGGTGGAGCTTTTCTTGAGAGTTAACCTTGTTTGGAAAAGCTTAAAGATGTTCTAATTGGTAAAGAGAAGACGGTTTCTTTGGAATCCGAATTAGGTAGGATCGCAAAAGTGACTTGCGATTAGTTTGGGAATTTTTCTTGAGCAATCTTTTATTTGAGGTTAAGGGTTCTCATGCAGAAGTAGGAGCTACTGAAGTAATCAGAAGTTTGTCTCCATCTGGAGTTGAGTTTTGTTTTGTTTTGGATTTCAGAAGCGATTCTGGTAGTTAGCCTAGTAGAAGAGTTGGTGTAGCAGCTCAGAAGTTTTTGGAGTTTGGATTGGTCAGATCTAGCTTTTGAGTTTGGATTTCTGCTGTGAGGTTGTGTGACCGAGCCATATGGGTCACAAAGATTTTATGGATTTGATGAACAAAGTTTCCTGGATATATTTAATAAATTTGTATTCGTGTTCATCAACAGGTGTTCTCATTTATTTCAGAATCAGAGTTGTGAAGCGGAAGCGAGGTAGCAGCTGTGCGAGTAAAGAAGCAAGTTCAGTTTTCTATTGCTTGGGAAGTAGAGCTTGTGTTCTGGATTTCGACGGATCTTGGAAGACTTTTCTGTCGGATAGAATCCAGAAACTGGTTTGCTATGGTCTAGTTGTTTCTGGTAGTGTCTGCATAGGTTAAGCTGATCAGGAAGAAGATAGGCAGCCCAGGATTGTCTGTTGAGTTTGCAGATATGAGATAAGGAGTTTGGAATTCGAAGTTGGAGTCTTCATTGTTGTTAAGATTTCTCTGGTCAAGAGAGCAATATTTGGGTAAGATTGGATGGCTAGTTCTGAGGCTTTTGGAATTTCTTATCTGTCTTTTTGATAGGATAAGATTGAATTGCCAGTTTGGATAGCTGGAATTCATTGTATTTCACGTATCTCTGAGGAAGTACGTGTATGATCCATCGTTGGTTGTTGAATCTGTAGTCCAGTTGGATTTGGAAGTTGTGCTAGACTTAGGTATAGTGTGATGTTCTGTTCAGATTGGTATCTAGAGGTGAGTGGAGCTTTGGATTTTGGTGGTGTAGTTAGTTTAGTTTCTGTAGAGCGAGTCTCCCAGTGATTTATACTTGGGAAACTCGAGATAGTGTTTGTAAGATTTATTCTAATTTGCATTAGGATAATTAGTTAGCTTTGTTTGATTGATTGATTGCTATGGTTGTTAGTAACTGGATGATAGGTATGCTTTGCTGATTAAAATTGAAATCTTTGTTGGGTTATTAAATTACCTTTGCTTTTAAATTTCGGGGACGAAATTCTTTTAAGAGGGGAGGATTGTAACGAACCGGAATTTCAGGCAATATCAATTTAATAATCCGTATTGATAATTAAATTGATTTGATAATTTTTCTTTAAAATTTTAATTTAAATTGGTAAATTTAATTTTTTAAAGGTAAAAAATTTTTAATCTAATAATTTTTGATCAATATCTTTCTAAAGTTTTAACATTGAAAATTATTTTTCAAAGCTAATAAAATTTTATTCTATTTATAATATATATATATATATATATTTGATATATATTGTGAATAGCAAAATCTTTTGTTTTAAATAAAAGATGAATTTTCAAATTGTAATATATATGTTTGTATATGTTATAATTTGGAGTTGTTTTGAAATTTAATATAATCTATTGATAATTTATATATGTATGAATTGTGATTAAAGCTTTGTTTTAGAATTAATATTTTTCAAAAGATAATTTTAGTTTAATTCAATTTGTTTTCGAAAGTATAAGATAATTGTTTATTTTTTGTATGATAAGTTTAAAAGGGTTTAAAAAGGTTTTATTTTTGTGACACCCCGGCTCCAGTGACCGAAATATAAGAGGGAGTTTACCATCCGATAGCTCGGATCAGTGGGGACTAAAGGAGTGATCTCTTGTTTACAGTACTTTGGATCAACATGGATACGTTTAAATTATCCGAATATTTCTGAAATGATACGTATCTCATCTCGATACAATGTAGCATATACGAGTTTAGGGAATTTGTATTTAAATCACATAGCAGAACACAATACATAATGGTTTCATAGAACAACGGACCAAAAAGATAGATATATATACATATACATAGATATATACACATATACATAGATACAAACAGACGTCAGACTATCACCATATATCTACAACTACATATAATTGCCCCAAAAATGTCACATCTTAATATATACACAGACAAATATATACAAAGGACATACGACACGACTACACAAAGTCAACTTAGCATAGTTCAACAGACTCTAAATGTATCTCTCTAACATCTCTCCTCCAAATGAATCTGACAGTTCCTTTGAGGCCTGCAGCAAGCGTACGTCCGTGAAGCTCTAGATCTAAAACTACTTTAAATTTATATACTGTATGCCAATTGCCGTCCATCTCAACGTCGTATGAAATCACCTCAAAACGTTAAAAGGTAATCATCCTTAAAAGTCTCGGTCTGACCCGAGGAGTTATCACAAAACAAAACCTCGAGTCAGCTATAAATCTAGCTGTGAGTATAATAGTGTAACAAGGAATCATATAAATTGTGGAGTTGGGATATATATGTGATATTAAAAGAAATAATTATGTCACACACTCCATAATCTAATCCCATCCACATCCCATTTCTTTATTTCAGTTTAAAATACACGTGTCACGGCACTATTTAAAGTGATTCACAGCTGCCACGCTAATCAACCGAGGTATCACATCCTATTCATTTATAAGTTGCATCATTATTCAATAGACATACGACTGTCAAGACATTCGTTTACGAGGTATGGAATTTCTAGTGAATCCTATTCATTTTCCACTCTTACTAGGCTCTGTATCGAACTGATATTATGGCATTTTTCATCCGCATATCTTTCGATCAGAAATTGTGGGTACCCCCACACAATCTATTTGTTGCACTATCTTTTCCTGTTCACCGTTGGCGCTCACCTCGTTGTGCTGTAATCTTCATTTGTTTCACCACCTATCCATCAATGAGATTACTCTCGATTCTTCCTCGTTTCCCGTTTGCACTGCGCCTGTCACCATGGTTGTGTCCATGCAACAAATCGTTTGTACAATATGTGACGAGGGACCAGGTTGTCACGATTCAAGGAGCGACCCCAAATCTGTCTGCTAGGATGGATTCTAGTGTCTAGTAGTCTTACCTCGTCTCGATTGCTTCATCGGTTAAATTCATTCAGATGCTTTTGTATTTAACTTCCCAATATACCATTTATCCCCAAAATGGTATCGTTTTCTATTTTATATCACATATAAATGTCGTGTTCGTGCAACATAGCATTAACTTGCACTATATGGCATCATGAACATTCATAAACATAACGTGTAAACACAATTTGGAAGAACTTCATCGGTTTTGAATTTAAATTAAATAAAATATACGTTTCAAATTTAGACTAGATTTTTGATGTCGTCATTTTAATTTAATTTATAAAAAATTTCCATAATTTTTAATTTAGAAAATAAAACATTTTCAGTTGACGCATTGCGTCAAACGCCGATTCTTTTGAAGTTCTACAAAATAAGTTAACCGGTTTATTTTATTGCTGTTTTGTGATCGCGTAACGTTGTCGTGCACGATCGTATTTTTATTTCAATTGTTCGCGGTCCGTACGTGAACCGAATATTGCGTAGCGTTGTACTCTAAAACTTTTTGGTTTTGTTCACCCTTCTACATACCTCCGACGAGTGAACCAAGACCACCGTCGTGATGCGACACCGAATCTGTCCGCTAGGATGTATTCTAGCGTCTAGTAGTCTCACCTCGTCTCTTTGCTTCATCGGTTAAATTCATTTAGATTATTTTGTATTTAACTTCCCAATATACCATTTATCCCCAAAATGGTATCATTTTCTATTTTATATCACGTATAAATGTCGTGTTCGTGCAACATAGCATTAACTTGCACTATATGGCATCATGAACATTCATAAACATAACATGTAAACACAATTTGGAAGAACTTCATCGGATTTGAATTTAAATTAAATAAAATATATGTTTCAAATTTAGACTTGATTATTGATGTCGTCACTTTAATTTAATTTATAAAAAAATTCCATAATTTTTATTTTAGAAAATAAAACATTTTTAGCTGACGCGTTTTGCGTCAAACGCCGGTTCTTTTGAAGTTTTACAAAATAAGTTAACCGGTTTATTTTATTGCTGTTTTGTGATCGCGCAACGTTGTCGTGCGCGATCGTATTTTTATTTCAGTTGTTCGCGGTCCGTACGCGAACCTAATATTGCGTAGCGTTGTACTCTAAAACTTTTTGGTTTTGTTCACCCTTCTACACACCTCCGACGAGTGAACCGAGACCACCGTCGTGAAGCGCTATGCAATACGGTCCTGCCGGTACCATCCGTTTTGGTCTTAATGCTTCCGTTCATCATACGGCCGTGGACTTAACGGTGTCATTTTCTTTTGGTTGCTTGCTCATAATCATCATAGATTTTGAGTAATTAATAATTAAAGTTGTGGAGCAAAAGTTGTTTTATAAGTTTTGCATGCATAGTGTTCATTTTATAAGGCATGCACGTCATTTTCCATTGTTTTTCAAATCATGTACGTACTTTCTTTTTCCAACATTTCAAATGAACAACACCTCTTCCCTTAAACACAAACTCACGCATGTACCCTCCTTCCTTTTCTAATATAGAATCCACTTTTTTATTTTTTATTTTATTTTTGCATGAAAACGAACAATTTTGTTCCTCTTTTACTCACGCATGATGAGAGTAGGGATCTTTCTTTTTCATTCCTTTGCTACTGCATATTAAGACATTCATTTTTGCAAAAACTTGGCTATTTTATTTATATGTACCATACACTCACGTTTTTATTTTCTGTTCATATTCAAGAAAATTATATACTTAAAGTATCTGTATTTTATTCAAGAAGAAAACAAAACATATAGAATAATATTCAAATGGAACGGTGAAATATATGTGTGCACTGATATTAACGTGAACAGGAGATGGAAATAAAGCATGTGCATAGGAGAAAACGAGAAAAATATCCACTGTATATATTACAAAAAATCAGTTTTATACTCGTTTTAGTTGTATAATAATGAATGAAGCGCTATATATTGAAGTACGTACTACCATAATAAATCAACGAGCAGCCAACCAACTTTTGTAGAACGAAGATTTTTACTCATGTATTATAATTACATATTCTAGTTCATATTTGCATAGTTTAGTTTATATTCATCTAGACTATAAACTACTTTGGTTATTAAAAAAACAACGAGCAGACCGAAGTGGAATAGTGAGATTGCACTCCACTGGTATATGTATAAATGTACAGAAGGTAACACATTTTTCATAGTAATTTAAAATGGAAAGTGGATACACTAACTTTGGTCTATAGATAAAAAGAAAGATTAAACTCACTTTGAGTTTTGCCGAGGAGATAAAAACTTGGATCCTTTAAGATGATGAAGCCAGAAGTTGCGTACGTTGCAGACTTTTTGAATTCAAGAGAAAGAAATCAATTGGGCGGTCATTTATATAGAAAGAGAGATTCTTTATAAATGAAAGGTTAAACATATAAGTTAGTTTACCATCATTAAATAGATAAGAATGGTGAGGCATAATTATGAAAAAAATATGAATGCTGAGATATGTCAGACTAATAGAACCGACTAGAATCATTATTTTAGTAAGTTAATTATTTCTCACTCTTTAACCAAATTTTTTTTATACACCCTTAACCACGATATTCCGCTACCGCAATTTATTCTTCAATTATAATTCCGCTCTGGCGTTTTACTCCAAATTTAATTTTATCTTCATAACGATTTTTTTTTATTACTTTTTTTTTAAACTAAATTTATTGCTACATTTTAGAACAAAACCGGGATGTTACAGACTTCCCCCTTAAAGAAATTGCGTCCTCGCAATTTAGTAGAGAGTATTGTCTGATATTCGTATATTAAAAATCGTCCTATCAACTAATAAAGTCCTAGCATCCATGACTCGATGAATATATAAATACGTACCTAACGAGTTTCAATTAACTCGGGATGTGATCTCCTAATTTGATCCGCAGTTTCCCAAGTGCATTCTTTAAGATTATCAGACCATTGAACTTTGACTAGTGGAACTTTCTTGTTTCTTAACTGCTTCATCTTTGAGTCCACTATTCTAGCTGGTTCAATGGTGAAAGCCAAGTTCGGTTCAATTTCTAGTTCCTCTAGCTGCTTTGGTTCTATAATACTATTGGAATCCCGTAGACATTTCCTTAATTGGGATACGTGGAACACGTTATGAACTCTGGATAGATATGCAGGTAATTCAACTCGGTAAGCAAGGCTTCCGATACGTACCATAACTAGATAAGGACCCATATATCTTGGAACTAATTTTCCTGCTTTTCCAAATCTTACAACTCCTTTCATTGGAGATACCTTTATAAAAACGTAATCTCCGATCACAAATTCCAAGACCCTTCTATGTTGGTCAGCGTAGTTCTTCTGTCGAGACTGAGCAATCTTCATACGATCTCTGATAAGCTCGATCTTCTCAGTCGTTTCTCGAACCATATCTGGTCCTAGTATAAGTCTATCTCCAGTCTCTAACCAACAGGTTGGAGAATGACATGGTCTTCCATACAAAGCTTTAAATGTTGCTATACCAATACTGGATTGGAAACTGCTATTGTAGGAGAATTCAATCAAATGAAGATATTCTTCCCATGAACCACCGAACTCTAAGATACATATCCTGAGTAGATCTTTGCAGATCTTGGTAAATTCTTATGTGGGATTTTGATTATTATTTTCTCTAAGCACTCCCATATCTTGAACATGCTTTATAACTTTGACCCATTGATCCATAGTTAAAAGTACATTTTGATTGCTTGTTTGACCATTTGGTGACTCAACTGTTGAGCCTGTTCTGGGTCTACCTGGTCCAACCATTTTCTGATAAAGAACATTTGTCATTTTATTATATAATAAAATTTCACTAACAATTACGTATGTAATACAAATACATATCGAGTATTATCCCAATGTTTTCCCTTTAAAACATTTATTAGAACTCGTCTATCACCTATACGAGTTAATCCCAATTCCCGTGGGTTTTACTGATAGGGTATCAATCTAAGATCGACTACCTTATGGTCAAATGTGTTCTAATTACTGATTTCTACAAATTCTTTTGAATCCTTGCTCTGATACCATGCTGTGACGCCCCGGCTCCAGTGACCGAAATATCAGAGGGAGTTTATAGCTCGGATCAGTAGGCACTAAAGGTGCGATCACTTGTTTACACTACTTTGGATCAACATGGATACGTTTAAATTATCTAAATATTTCTGAAATGATACGTATCTCATATCGATACAATGTAGCATATCCGAGTTTAGAGAATTTGTATTTAAATCACATAGCAGAACACAATACATAATGGTTTCACAGAACAGCGGACCAAAAGATAGATATATATACATATACATAGATACAAACAGACGTCAGACTATCACCATATATCTACAACTACATATAACTGCCCCAAAAATGACGTCTTAATACATACACAGACAAATATATACAAAGGACATACGACACGACTACACAAAATCAACTTAGCATAGTTCAACGGACTCTAAATGTATCTCTCTAACATCTCTCCTCCAAATGACTCTGACAGTTCCTTTGAGGCCTGTAGCAAGCGTACATCCGTGAAGCTATAGATCTACAACTACATTAAATTTATATACCGTATGCCAGCTGCCGTCCATCTCAATGTCGTATGAAATAACCTAAAAACGTGAAAAGATAATCATCCTGAAAAGTCTCGGTCTGACCCGAGGAGTTGTCACAAAACAAAACCTCGAGTCAGGCTATAAATCTAGCTGTGAGTATAATAGTGTAACAAGGACTCATATAAATTGTGGAATTGGGATATGCATGTGATTTTAAAAGAAATAATTATGTCACACGCTCCATAATCTAATCCCATCCATATCCTATTTCTTTATTTCAGTTTAAAATACACGTGTCACAGCACTATTTAAAGTGATTCACAGCTGCCACTCTAATCAACCGGGATATCACATCCTATTCATTTATAAGTTGAATTCATTATTCAATAGACATACGACTGTCAAGACATTCGTTTACGAGGTATGGAATTTCTAGTGAATCCTATTCATTATTCACTCTTACTAGACCCTGTATTGAACCGATTTTACGGCATTTTTCATCCGCATATCTTTCGATCGGAAATTATGGGTACCACCACACGATCTATTAGTTGCACTATCTTTTCCTGTTTGCCGTTGGCGCTCACCTCGTTGTGCTGTAATCTTCATCTTTGTTTTATCACCTATCCATCAATGAGATTACTCTCGATTCTTCCACATTTCCCGTTTGCACCGCGCCTGTCACCATGGTTGTGTCCATGCAACAGATCATTTGGATAATATGTGACGAGGAACCAGGTCGTCACGATTCAAGGAGCGACCCAGAATCTGTCCGCTAGGATGGATTTTAGCGTCTAGTAGTCTCACCTCGTCTCGTTTGCTTCATCGGTTAAATTCATTCAGATTCTTTTGTATTTAACTTCCTAATATACCATTTATCCCCAAAATGGTATCGTTTTCTATTTTATATCACATATAAATGTCATGTTCGTGCAACATAGCATTAACTTGCACTATATGGCATCATGAACATTCATAAACATAACATGTAAACACAATGTGGAAGAACTTCATCGAATTTGAATTTAAATTAAATAAAATATACGTTTTAAATTTAGACTTGATTTTTGATGTCGTCATTTTAATTTAATTTATAAAAAAATTCCATAATTTTTAATTTAGAAAATAAAACATTTTCAGTTGATGCGTTTTGCGTCAAACGTCGGTTCTTTTAAAGTTTTACAAAATAATTTAACCGGTTTATTTTATTGCTATTTTGTGATCGCGTAACGTTGTGGTGCTTGATCGTATTTTTATTTCAGTTGTTCGTGGTCCGTACGCGAACCGAATATTGCGTAGCATTGTACTCTAAAATTTTTTGATTTTGTTCACCCTTCTACAAACCTCCGAAGAGTGAACCGCGAACACCGTCGTGATGCGCTATGTAATACGGTCCTGCCGGTACCTTCCGTTTTGGTCTTAACGCTTCCGTTCATTATACGGTCGCGGACTTAACGGTGTCATTTCTGATCACCATGGGGTCCATCGGTTAGGAAAAAGCTAGTCGATTTGTTCATCTCATTTCCCTCTACATATTTTCTTTTGGTTGCTTGCTCATAATCATCATAGATTTTGAGTTATTAATAATTAAAGTTTTGGAACAAAAGTTGTTTTATAAGTTTTGCATGCATAGTGTTCATTTTATAAGGCATGCACGTCATTTTCCATTGTTTTTCAAATCATGTACGTACTTTCTTTTTCCAACATTTCAAATGAACAACACCTCTTCCCTTAAACACAAACTCACGTATGTACCCTCCTTCCTTTTCTAATATATAATCCACTTTTTTATTTTTTTATTTTTTCATGAAAATGAACAAATTTGTTCCTCTTCTACTCACGCATGATGAGAGCAGGGATCTTGCTTTTTCATTCCTTTGCTACTGCATATTGAGACATCCATTTTTGCAAAAACTTGGCCATTTTTTTTATATGTACCATACACTCACGTTTTTATTTGCTGTTCATATTCAAGAAAATTGTATACTTAAAGTATCTTTAATTTATTCAAGAAGAAAACAAAACATATGGAATAATATTCAAATGGAACGGTGAAATATATATGTACATTGATGTTAACGTGAACAGGAGATGGAACTAAAGCATGTACATAGAAGAAAATGAGAAAAATATTCGCTGTATATATTACAAAAAAAATCAGTTTTATACTTATTTTAGTTGTATAATAATGAATGAAGCGCTATATACTGAAGTACGTACTACCATAATAAATCAACAAGTAGCCAACCAACTTTTGTAGAACAAAGATTTTTACTCATGTATTATAATTACATATTCTAGTTCATATTTGCATAGTTTAGTTCATATTCATCTAAACTATAAACTACTTTGGTTATTAAAAAAAATAACAACAAAACGAAGTGGAACAGTGAGATTGCACTCTACTGGTATATGTATAAATGTACAGAAGGTAACACATTTTTCATAGTAATTTAAAATGGAAAGTGGACACACTAACTTTGGTTTATAGATAAAAAGAAGGATTAAACTCACTTTGATTTTTGTTGAGGAGATTAAAACTTGGATCCTTTAAGATGATGAAGCCGGAAGTTGCGTACGTTACAAACTTTTTGAATTCAAGAGAAAGAAATGAATTGGGCAGTCATTTATATAGGAAGAGAGAGATTCTTTATAAATGAAAGGTTAAACATATAAGTTAGTTTACCATCATCAAATAGATAAGAATGGTGAGGCATAATTATGAAAAAAATATGATTGCCGAGATATGTCAGATTAATAGAACCGACTAGTATTTTTATTTTAGTAAGTTAATTATTTCTCACTCTTTAACCAAATTTTTTTTATACACCCTTAACCGCGATATTCCCCTACGGCAATTTGTTCTCCGATTATAATTCCTCTCTGGCGTTTTACTCCAAATTTTATTTTATCTCCATAACTATTTTTTTTGGTTACTTTTTTTAAACTAAATTTAATGCTACATTTTAAAACAGCAGCGGGATGTTATAGACTTCCCCCCTTAAAGAAATTGCGTCCTCGCAATTTAGTAGAGAGTATTGTCTGATATTCGTATATTAAAAATCGTCCTATCAACTAATAAAGTCCTAACATTCATGACTCGATGAATATATAAATACGTACCTAACGAGTTTCAATTAACTCGGGATGTGATCTCCAAATTTGATCTGTAGTTTCCCAAGTGCAGTCTTTGGGATTATCTAACCATTGAACTTTGACTAGTGGAACTTTCTAGTTTCTTAACTGCTTCATCTTTGAGTCAACTATTCTAGCTGGTTCAATGGTGAAAGTCAAGTTCGGTTCAATTTCTAGTTCCTCTAGCTGCTTTGGTTCTATAATACTATCGGAATCCCGTAGACATTTCCTTAATTGGGATACTTGGAACAAGTTATGAACTCCGGATAGACATACTGGTAATTCAATTCGGTAAGCTAGGCTTCTGATACGTTCCATAACTGGATAAGGTCCAATATACCTTGGAGCTAATTTTCCTTCTTTTCCGAATCTTACAACTCCTTTCATTGGAGATACCTTTATAAAAACGTAATCTTCGATCACAAATTCCAATCCTCTTCTACGTTGGTCAGCGTAGCTCTTCTGTCGAGACTGAGCAATCTTCATACGATCTCTGATAAGCTCGATCTTCTTAGTCGTTTCTCGCACCATATCTGGTCCTAGTATAAGTCTATCTCCAGTCTCTAACCAACAGGTTGGAGAACGACATGGTCTTCCATACAAAGCTTCAAATGGTGCCATACCAATACTGGATTGGAAACTTCTATTGTAGGAGAATTCAATCAAATGAAGTTATTCTTCCCATGAACCACCGAACTCTAAGATACATATCCTGAGTAGATCTTTGCAGATCTTGGTAAATTCTGATTCGGGATTTTGATTATTATTGTCTCTGAGCATTCCCACATCTTGAACACGCTTCATGACTTCGACCCGTTGATCCATAATTAAAAGTACATTTTGATTGCTTGGTTGACCATTTGCTGACTCAACTGTTGTGCCTGTTCTGGGTCTACCTGGTCCTACCATTTTCTGATAAAGAAAAATTGTCATTTTATTATATAATAAAATTTCACTAACTATTACGTATGTAATACAAATACAAATCGAGTATTATCCCAATGTTTTCCATTTAAAACATTTATTAGAACTCGTCTATCACCTATACGAGTTAATCCCAATTCCCGTGGGTTTTACTGATAGGGTAACAATCTAAGTCTGACTCCCTTATGGTCAAATGTGTTCTAATTACTGATTTATACAAATTATTTTGAATCCTTGCTCTGATACCATGCTGTGACACCCTGGCTCCAATGACCGAAATATCAGAGGGAGTTTATAGCTCAGATCAGTGGGCACTAAAGGAGCGATCTCTTGTTTACACTACTTTGGATCAACATGGATACGTTTAAATTATCTGAATATTTCTGAAATAATACGTATCTCATCTCGATACAATGTAGCATATACGAGTTTAGGGAATTTTTATTTAAATCACATAGCAGAACACAATACATAACGGTTTCACAGAACAGCGGACCAAAAAGATAGATATATATACATATACATATATACAAACATACGTCAGACTATCACCATATATCTACAACTACATACAACTGCGCCAAAAATGACGTCTTAATACATACACATACAAATATATACAAAGTACATACGACACGACTACACAAAGACAACTTAGCATAGTTCGACGGACTCTAAATGTATCTCTCTAACATCTCTCCTCCAAATGACTCTGACAGTTTCTTTGAGGCCTGTAGCAAGCGTACGTCCTTGAAGCTCTAGATCTACAACTACTTTAAATTAATATACTGTATGCCAGTTGCCATTCATCTCAATGTCGCATGAAATCACCTCAAAACGTGAAAAGGTAATCATCCTGAAAAGTCTCGGTCTGACCCGAGGAGTTGTCATAAAACAAAACCTCGAGTCAGGCTATAAATCTAGCTGTGAGTATAATAGTGTAACAAGGACTCATATAAATTATGGAGTTGGGATATATATGTGATATTAAAAGAAATAATTATTTCACACACTCCATAATCTAATCCCATCTACATCCCATTTCTTTATTTCAGTTTAAAATACATGTGTCACTGCACTATTTAAAGTGATTCACAGCTGCCACTCTAATCAACCTGGATATCACATCCTATTCATTTATAAGTTGCATTCATCATTCAATAGACATACGACTGTCAAGACATTCGTTTACGAGGTATGGAATTCCTAGTGAATCGTATTCATTATTCACTCTTACTAGACTCTGTATCGAACCGATATTACGGCCATTTTCATCCGCATATCTTTCGATCAGAAATTGTGGGTATCCCCACACGATCTATTAGTTGCACTATCTTTTCATGTTCACCGTTGGCGCTCACCTCGTTGTGCTGTAATCTTCATCTTTGTTTCACCACCTATCCATCAATGAGATTAGTCTCGATTCTTCCTCGTTTCCCGTTTGCACTGCGCCTGTCACCGTGGTTGTGTCCATGCAACAGATCGTTTGGACAATATGTGACGAGGGACCAGGTCATCACGATTCAAGGAGCGACCCCAAGTCTGTCCGCTAGGATGGATTCTAGCGTCTAGTAGTCTTACCTCGTCTCGATTGCTTCATCGGTTAAATTCATTCAGATGCTTTTGTATTTAACTTCCCAATATACCATTTATCCCCAAAATGGTATCGTTTTCTATTTTATATCACATATAAATGTCGTGTTCGTGCAACATAGCATTAACTTGCACTATATGGCATCATGAACATTCATAAACATAACGTGTAAACACAATTTGGAAGAACTTCATCGGTTTTGAATTTAAATTAAATAAAATATACGTTTCAAATTTAGGCTAGATTTTTGATGTCGTCATTTTAATTTAATTTATAAAAAATTTCCATAATTTTTAATTTAGAAAATAAAACATTTTCAGTTGACGCATTTTGCGTCAAACGTTGATTCTTTTGAAATTTTACAATATAAGTTAACCGGTTTATTTTATTGCTGTTTTGTGATCGCGTAACGTTGTTGTGCGCGATCGTATTTTTATTTCAATTGTTCGCAGTCCGTACGTGAACTGAATATTGCGTAGCGTTGTACTCTAAAACTTTTTGGTTTTGTTCACCCTTATACATACCTCCGACGAGTGAACCAAGACCACCGTCGTGTTGCGCTATGCAATACGGCCCTGCCGGTACCTTCCGTTTTGGTATTAACGTTTCCGTTCATCATACGGTCGCGGACTTAACGGTGTCATTTCTGAACACAATGGGGTCCATCGGTCAGGAAAAAGCTAGTCGATTTGTTCGTCTCATTTCCCTCTACATATTTTCTTTTGGTTGCTTGCTCATAATCATCATAGATTTTGAGTTATTGATAATTAAAGTTTTGGAGCAAAAGTTGTTTTATAAGTTTTGCATGCATAATGTTCACTTTATAAGGCATGCACGTCATATTCCATTGTTTTTCAAATCATGTACGTACTTTCTTTTTCCAACTTTTCAAATGAACAACACCTCTTCCTTAAACACAAACTCACGCATGTACCCTTCTTCCTTTTCTAATATATAATCCACTTTTTTATTTTTTTATTTTTGCATGAAAAAATGAACAAATTTGTTCCTCTTTTTACTCACGCATGATGAGAGCAGGGATCTTGCTTTTTCATTCCTTTACTACTGCATATTGAGACATTCATTTTTACAAAAACTTGGCTATTATTTTATATGTACCATACACTCACGTTTTTATTTGCTGTTCATATTCAAGAAAATTGTATACTTAAAGTATCTTTAATTTATTCAAGAAGAAAACAAAACATATGGAAGAACGGTGAAATATATATGTGCACTGATATTAACGTGAACAGGAGATGGAACTAAAGCATGTACATAGAAGAAAATGAGAAAAATATTCACTGTATATATTATAAAAAAATCAGTTTTATACTCGTTTTAGTTGTATAATAATGAATGAAGCGCTATATATTGAAGTACGTACTACCATAATAAATCAACGAGCAGCCAACCAACTTTTGTAGAACGAAGAATTTTACTCATGTATTATAATTACATATTCTAGTTCATATTTGCATAGTTTAGTTCATATTCATCTAAACTATAAAACTACTTTGGTTATTAAAAAAACAACGAGCAGACCGAAGTGGAATGGTGAGATTGCACTCTACTGGTATATGTATAAATGTACAGAAGGTAACACATTTTTCATAGTAATTTAAAATGGAAAGTGGACACACTAACTTTGGTCTATAGATAAAAAGAAGGATTAAACTCACTTTGGTTTTTGCTGAGGAGATAAAACTTTTGATCCTTTAAGATGATGAAGCCGGAAGTTGTGTACGTTATAGACTTTTTGAATTCAAGAGGAAGAAATGAATTGGGCGGTCATTTATATAGAAAGAGAGAGATTCTTTATAAATGAAAGGTTAAACATATAAGTTAGTTTACCACCATCAAATAGATAAGAATGGTGAGGCATAATTATGAAAAAAATATGATTGTTGAGATATGTCATATTAATAGAACCGACTAGTATCTTTATTTTAGTAAGTTAATTATTTCTCACTCTTTAACCAAAAATTTTTTATACACCCTTAACCACGATATTCCCTTATTGCAATTTGTTCTCTGATTATAATTCCGCTCTGGAGTTTTCCGTAACGATTTTTTTTTATTACTTTTTTTTAAACTAAATTTAGTGCTGCATTTTAAAACAGCAGCGGGATGTTACAATTTTTGTATTCTTTAAGGTGTTTAAAATTTAAACTGGTTATAAATGTATATATAAATGTTTCATATGTATAAGGAATTTATTTATATTATAATTAGTTTTAGCATATTTTCTTTTAAAGGTAAACTAATATTTATTAATTAAGTAACTTAAAAAGTAAGTTATATTTACATTTAAACTAAATGAAAATTTAATTAAAAACACTTATAAACATGTATAAACATGTAACTACCCTTAATAACACATGTAAGGAAATTAAATACAATAATGACAAATGTAAATTCTTAATCAACATGTGGCAACATTTCATTTTAATTTTTAATAAATGTTTTTAAGACGAAAATTAGTTTTTCACAGGCACATTTTCCTTTGCCTTCACTTCTTAACTCAAACCAGAAATATTCTCAAACCTGATAATGAAAACCAAAATCAAATCTGAAGTAACAACAAATCTGCAAAGCAAAATCAAAACCTAAAACATGAGATTCAAAATCAAAGGATAAGAGCAAAAGGAAATCAAATTTGAAAGAAAAAGCTGCAATTCAAATTTAAACCTGCATTTCAAAATGAAGATCATCAGTTCAACACTTCAATTCAACCTGCAACTAAAATGGAATCAAGAACAACTGAAGTTTCTGCACTTTAAAATCAACAATCTGTTAGCATGCAAATGGATTAACTTCAAAAGCAAAGCCTGGAATAATAAATTGAAACTGCTCTGCCTGTATGAAAATGGTGAGTAAACCTCTTAAAACAGTTTTAATTCAAATTGTAGTTGGATTTTTTTTTTTGCATGTGATGAATTTGGCTTGTTTATGAATATTTGAGCTGTCATGTGTGTATGTTATAGCTAAGAAATGCCTGAAGATAGGAAACCTATTTTATTCATCTCTGTTCTTTTATATAAACTGTTTCCTTAAGGAAATTTCAAAAGAAAAATTAAAAATCTTTTTATCCAAACTATATTAGATCTTGATATATGAAGAGAAGTTGTTTGTTATTGTTTGTTGTTAATTTTAAAGATAGTTTCATAATTGAAAATGCAAAAAATAATTATAAATAAGGAATTTACAGTAAACTAGGATTTATGTAAAAAATCAACCACCTTAAAATTGTAAATTGAATTACATGCATGTAATCGTGATGATAAATCATGAATTTAGATATGCAAGTTGTAATTTTTAATTGGGTATTTAATGTGAATTTTGGGTTTGAACGTTTTTGGGATTTTGGTGATTTGCCGTTGATCGGCATGGTGATTGGAGCTGGAATCTTGGGCGAAGCTTGCTTGGGTGTTGTGGATGATGGGAAAATTGATCAAGAATTTTCTAATGTCTGATTTGTTCTAAATTGATCGTTCTAGGGTTTAGCAGTATGTTTTGTTCATTCTGGGATGTCGAGATTTTTGCGACATGAGTTGATGACCGAAATCGTGCGCATCTGGGGGAGTTGAATTTCATGGTCGTGGCGTCTCGATGGTGGGGTCGGCGAGTTCTAGTGGCGTCGTGGTGATCGGTCGTGGGTGGATTTGGGCAAGCGAGTTCTACATTTTTTCGCGAGAATGATCGATTTTCGTTTCGAGTTGTTGTTGGATCTGGGTATGTTTTTGGGTTTGCGCGTGATCATGGGATGGACGGCGTTGGTCGCGACGGCCTAGGTTGGCCGGAGGTGCTTGGGTAGGTGCACCGTGCGCGTTCGTGTGCACTGTGAGTTTTGATTTGGGGAAGACGTGGTTTCCTCGGGTTTGCGCTCGCGTTTGCATCGTGAATGACTCGAAGTTGAGGGGAGCTGGGGATCTTCGGGGCAGTCTCGAGTGTTTTCTTTGTTCGACTCGAGATTTTAGTCGCCTGTTCTTCTGGTTAGTGCTGTGAAGTGATAAGTTGCTAAGTAACTTGTATTTGAATTAATGAAAGTAAGCATTATATTATAAAAAAGTTTTAAAAAAGAAACCAAAATACAAAGTTAAACTTGTTGTTTTAAAATAAATGTAAACCAAAGTTTTAAAAAGTGAATGTTAATCAAACTTATAAAAGTGTAAATTGAATTTATATTTCAAGTTTAAAATGTTTTAAGATGATTGTTTTGAAAGTGATTATCTTAATTAAATTTTCAAATCCAATTTAAAAGAAGTATTTTGAATTTAAATATTGAACCAAAGTTTTAAGCAAAATTTTAAAGTAATGTTTAAAAACTTAAGTTTCAAAATTTTATTCAAAGTGAAGAAGTTTGAATTAGAAAATTTAAGTGTTTTAGATTGTAAAATTGATTTCTAAATGCTTTATTTTCAAATAAAGTTTAAGTTATAATTTTGTAAACCAAATTGAATACTTTTTTTTTTAGTTATTAAAATTTGATTAATTTCAAGTAATTGATTTATGAAGATAAATAAGGTTAAATTATTTTGTTATGAACTTAAGAATACTGAATATAATTTGTTAATAAGTAAAGATTAATTAAGATTAATGTTTTCTTAATTAATTAAGGAGTTTCTTTAGATATAAGAAGTTAGTTAATTAATTATTTAATTAATTTTAAATAATTAGTTAATTGTTTATTTAATTTTAAATAATCACTTAATTATGAATTAATTAAGTGTAATTACTTAATGAAGTAATTAATGGTGAATTTCTGAATGTGGTTAAGAATGGTAATTACTTATGGATGTAATTAGTGGGAAATTACTCATGGGAGTAATTAGTTGAAGTGATTATTGGATAATCATATGATGTTATTAATCTAAGGAGTTAATTAATATAATTGTTTTGAAATTAATTAATTATGGAGTAATTAATTAATTAAAGAGTTAAAGGTTATTGAATGATGGAATTAATTACTTGTTAAGTAATTAATAGAGTAATCATCTATGGAAGTAATTAGAAGATAATTACTTATGTTAGTAATTAAGGGTTAATTACTTAGTTAATTTTAGTTAATTAATTAATGTGATTAATTAATTAATGAATGTGATTAATTTAAGATTAATTACTAAGTGTAATTAATAGGAATTGTAATTAATTAATAAAGCAATTAATTAAGGATTATTTATTAATTTAATTGAATAATAATTACTTAATGAAGTAATTAAAGATTAATTAATTAGATTAATTAATCAAAGGATTAATATAATTAATTAAGAATTAATTAAGATAAGTAATTACAAGTTATTAATTACTGTTTATGATTAATTAAGTCTAATCAATAAGATGATTAATTATAAGTTAATTATTTAATTTATTAAAGGAATTATTAATTAATAAGGACCATTAGTTAATGTAATTAATGATATTATCAAGGTTGATTAATAAAGTAATTAATTTAAGTGTGATTAATTAATTGTAATTAATTAAGGTTTAATGTAATTAATTATAATTGATTAATTAATGGAAGCAAATAAAGGATCATTAATTCTTGTAATTAATGATAGTAATTAAAGGTTAATTACTGTATATGGTTAAAAATAATTACTTGAATGTAATTAAAGGAAGATTAATTTAGGAAGATTATTAAGAGATGATTGATTATTTATTTCGAATAAATTAATGAAGAAGGATTTTGGTAATCCAATTGATTAAGAGTTAATCAATTCTGCATTTGGATGATTGATTGATATTGGATGATTGATATTGGGTGATTAGTTGATACTGGATGATTTGGATATCTATCATGTGTGATATGTTGCTTTGTGAGATGAATAGTTGATGTAAATTATCTTTTGTGATAATGTGATTCATCTATCTGTTTATGTCATCCTGAATATAAGTTTAACTGTCTAAAACCCTTAAACCACTTGGACATTAAAAAGGCGTTTGGATTCGGTGAGACTGGGATTGGGTTTCCATATTTGGATATCCGAAAACCACATCGATTCAAATTAAACGTTAGGTCGTGAATCCAAGTGGAGCTTAGTGAAGACTCGTGGTGTAAGAACTATACGTCAGTATAACTCTGGGGGTGATTCTGTGATGAGTTTGACGGAATAGTACTTATAGATTCAAGATGGAGATTCAGAGTGCAAGGGCTAAGGTCGTTGACTCTGAGGGTGATTCCAAAATGAGTGCAATGAGATAGTGCCTTCGTTTTCGTTCGAACCCGGAACGAACTTGTATGGATTAAATGCTTTTAGAACATCGTCAAGTGGACGATGAGCATTGTAAGATAGATGTGTTCTGTAGAGGTAATCGCAGCCTCAAGCCTCATCAACCGGGAATGGCTAAAACAGGGGAGGTGCAGCAAGGCTAGGTGGGTATCACCCATTTCAGGGTGAAGTCATTCCTGTCTAGATGTCCCTTTATTTCGGCTTAGTGGGTGGTTGGTTGCGCCAACCACGGGGTGATCTTACTCGGGAATGTTCAGCAAGGAACGGTTCTGGCTTTGCGATGCAGGGGGTTGGGCGCAATCCTCGGCACGTTGATCTAGGCCATGTACTGTGACGAGCAATACCCCGGTAGCCCTGCCATTGATGGAAACCCATTCTTCCTACGAGACTCTACGGTTTTGAATTGTATTACCCACTTTTGTGGCTAGTAGCCGGAATTTAATAATGTAACAATTTCGGCTATTTCTTATTTACTTGAAACCCTAGACACTATTATGATATCACTGGATTTCCTATCAAATGTTTTGGTTAGCGTAAGGTAAAAACTTTTCCATGTTTACGTGTGGGAAGTCTTACGTGATAACTTTTCCTTTCAAAGGTTTTTCTAAAGTTAAGCAATTTTAACCCGTTTACTTACACCAGACCCATGTCTGACCCGAGTGTTTATTTTCTGTTTTATTAAACTCTTGGGTACTCATATTATGTATGAGTAGTCAAGAGATTCAGTTTTGCTTGACGAATTCTGAAGGAGATATGGAGCAGGAGGCTTCCACGTGTAGATATATTTTGGTTCCGCTGTGTTTGTTTGGTATCTGTATCTTGTGTACTTGAGTTGTATAGTCAGATAGATGTTTGTAACTTTCTAATATGTGTTGCATAAGTTGTGTACTATGATGTAATATGATACTATGTGATATTTTATGTGACATGATATATTTCATTTGTTCCGCTGTGAGTATCTGATGTTGTTGTGTTTCTTCTTTTCTTATCTTTTCTTCTTCTATCCCTTTCTTTCTTATTTGGTGACGCGTCTTCCTGGTGATAGGAAGACGGGTCGTCACAAAAATATAATTGTTTGTGAAATTATACTGAATATTTGAAGTTAATTAACTGCATTTCTGAAATGCTATTAATTCTAATGTAAATGATAATACAACATTTGTAAATGTTGTGGTTGATAATAATGAACCAGTGGCTAAATTTAATTAAAAGCTATTATAGTATTTTTGTAAATGTTATAATTGTTGAATTTAACTAAGTTTATTCAAAACTAATGTAACTCTATTACAGCATTTTTAAATGTTGTCTTTTGTTAAATTGAACTATTTTGGATGTGACTTTCCGTAGCATTTTCTAAATGCTACGAAAGGTGAATTTTCACTGTTTTGATAAAATTAAGTGAATGAATGAACTTTGAAAAGTTTAAATTTTTGTAAATTTAATAATTTAATTATTAAATATAATAACTTCATTTTTATAATTTAAAATGAAGTTTTTTTGAAATATAGACCAATTTGAAATGTGTGTTGAAATGGTATTTTAAATAAAATGAATGTGTTTTTGAAAAGATATGATATTTTGAAATGGATTTTTTGAATGATATTGAATTTTGAAATGATATTTGATTTCGAAGTATAAATTATTATTTTGAAATTTTAACCACATGATGTATTTAATTTATAGTTTAACTGATCCTAAAGGATGTGTGATCACAAGCATGCTTTAAGTTATTGTGCATTTCTACTAGAGTTCACTGGAGTTGGTTTACATTATATAAGTATATATTGTCCTGACTCGAGTGTTTTGTGTTTTACTTTATGCTCGGGTCAGCGTGATTATTCACAACTTTGGATTCTCTTTCTGGAGCTGGAGTTTGCTGGAGTTTCTACCTATCTACATTTATATCTATTTCTGTTTCAGCTGTTCTAGTTTATCTCATGTATTAGTGAACTTCTATGTATTTGAGATTTCTATTATGTTGTTTTCAGACTGATATTATGTATTTGTTGTGAGACTCTATTATAGTAGCTTCATGAACTACTATATTATTTTATATTCCGCTGCGAGTTATTCTGATTGTTCTATGTCTATAATTCTGTGTATTCGATTTCATTTGCTCCAAATTTATTTACAATGAGGTATTTTGAGAAATTCAAGTCCGACATGTGTGTCTGCAAATGGCTGAAAATATCAGATTGTTACAAAATATTTCAAAACTAAATAATAATGAAGTTAAATTAAGATGTATAGATTATCAATTAGTTTACAATACATCAATTATATAATTTATTATATATATGTGTGTGTGTGTGTGTGTGTGTGTGTGTACAGTATGAGTTTATATATATAGCTTTTCTTTTCCTTAGCTTGCTGTTAGATAAAATGTTAGTCTATAATTCGATATATATATATATTTGTGTCTGTGTGTGTGTATAAGTTTGTATATATATATTTATGTAAATTGTAAAGTTGTGCTGTTATATATGTAAGTCTATACATATAAATTTCTAAGGCTTCCATATTTTTGTTCATCATTTATATTCTACTTTACAGTTTTAACTATTTATGAGGTATGCTATAGCTATGTGTATATCTACTTCGATTTTTAGCACATATGTATAACGTTGTATATACATTTGTTATATATACAACCTGTCTACTTATATATGTATAAGTATATACATTTGTGTTTGTTTATATATATTGTATAGTATATATGTGTTAGCTTACTTATGTAGCTAAGCAAGCTTATATATTTATGTACTACTGTATTGTTCTCATGTTTAAAATTTAGCTTTCTAGTTGCAAGTTGGAACTCCTTTGCATTTCAGGCTTTATATACATATATAATATCGATTTTGAAATGTTGAAAATATAGTATTTTGTATTGATTTTGATATAATATATTGATATATATACGTTAGTTTACGTAATCTATGCAAGTTAGAGATATAATATATATCCGTAAATTATATATCTGTTGGTTTTCAAATATAGTTTGAGTTCAATAATAATATATGTTTGTTGAGCTTATTTATATGATTGACTTGAATTATATATATACATCTATTTAATAAAGTAAGTTTATATTAATTTTATTAGGAACGTTGATTTTTGAATTTTAAATATAAAGATTTTGCTTGTGTATTTGGTTTAAAATATATATGTAAATATTGATTTTATTTTTGATTGGTGTTTAGGTTGAATGTTGATTTTAGAAAATTTAAGCATATGCAATATATCATGTTCTCACCCATTTATATTTATCAGCATTGATCGTCGAATTCGTGCCAACCTTGTTTATTTTGGATTTGTGCCTGGAGTTTGTAACACAACATCATGGTCTATCCTCGCTAGCTTCTAAAGGTGAGCAATCACTCACGATTAACGATCTTATATATATTTAATTTGATTTTAATTGAAACAACGATTGAAATATGCTGTTGTTAGTTATTTACATTGTTATATGTGATATTATCTGTATCTATTTACCTGTGACATCTGATCCCATTATATGTTATTTATATTTATAATATGTGTATATTATCTTATTATTCAATCTGCTATCACTCTGCGAATTCCCTATTAGTGTTGAATTCCCTATGGGTTGAAATGATACATACCCGAACGATCTATAGAATAGGAGGAAATCATTATGACTTGAAATGATAAACCCAAGCTATTTTCATTGATTTGAATTTAGGATTGCGGGTTGAAATGATATATACCCATATATAATTTAAATTGCGTATTGAAATGTTAAATATCTGTATCACTTGACCATAGGATAGAAAATTATATACAGACACTGTTGGCATATATATAAATATTTTTAAATGATTTTCAAGGTTCAAAATGATATATATATATATATATATATATATATATATATACATACATACATCTGTGTTTATGTAAATAATGATTTTAAATGTTTACTTATAAAGGTTATTTTAGTTAAGTTTTTAATTTATATGTTTTTATAATTTGAATTAGTTTTGAAATTATAAATTTTAAGAATTTACTTATAAGTTTACTATTTTAAAATATGTATAAATTAGTTTTATTAAAATAAGTTTGATAATAAGATTTAAGTTAACAAAGTTTAATTTAATTTATATATAATATGTTTAAGTACTTATTTAAAATTATAATTTTAAATATAGAGTTTATAATAATTTCTAATAAATTAAGGTTGGGAAGATAGATTTGAATTTGATTTGAAATTTTATTTAATTAAGAATTTATTTAATTAAATCGAACTAAAACTTATGGAATTTGTGATTTTTGAAGGATATGATTTTATAACGTGATTTTTGTTTAAGGTGATTAAATGAATATTTCAAGTTTAAGTAAATTGAAGGAAATATTTAGTGATTTGAAATTTTGGGTTTTATTTAAATGATATTGGGTTATTAAGTGAATATTTCAAAACTAAATAATAATAAAGTTAAATTAAGATATATATATATATATATATATATATATATATATATATGAAATTACCAGATTTAGTTTTGAAATTATGGAATATTTAAATCTTTGAAATATTGAAATTAAAATGGTTTATTTTGTGGTTCAAATCTACTTTTGATATCGATATGATTTGACATGGTTTATTAAGAAACTGAAATGAATTGAAATTGGTGATTGAGATTAGACAAAATTTGAATTTTGGAACTGAGTTGATTTGGAATCTATTTTTGAAATTTAAGGAAGCTATTTTATTATATAAAGTATTTCTAAATTATATTTAAAAATATTTATATATTTTACTTTATAAATTATTTTCCTATAAACTATTTTAATATAAATCATTTTAATATAAACTATTTTTATTATAAACTGTTTTAATATACTAATTATTTTAATATAAACTATTTTACTTATAACTACTTTATATAAACTATTTTATTTTGTAAACTATTTTATTATACATACTATTATTAATATCTAAACAGTTTAAATGGAAGTGTCATGGTTTTCCAAAGTATTATGATTTCAAAGCGTTACCATTTCAAGTATTTTGATTTAGAAGTGTTATGCTATGATTTAGGAAATGGATATGTTTGATGAAAATGATATCGTATTGATATGGTTTTTTTTTTGAAAATGGAAATGATATGGTTTTTTTTGAAAATGGAAATGATATTGCATTCATATGGTTTTTGAAAGTGAGAAATGATATCATATTGATATGTTTTGAAATGGAAATGATATTTGGTTTTGAAGTATAAACTATTTTGAAATGACCATGGTGTTATAATAACGTTTGGTTTTAAAGAGACTAGGATCGGTTATTGGCATACTCTCTGCCAATGTCGAAAACCACTTTAACAACTTCGTACGAGTGGAGATTTCAGAATGAAGTAGGATGGTGGCTACGATCCTATATGAGGTATATACGTGGACATGACTCCCGTGAGTTGGCTTAAGGTGGCTAAAATAGGAGCAATCGACGGGCTAAGTGAGGTCATTCCTTCGATCGGGCACATTCCTTCGATACTATGTTCTAACTTTGTGATTAATTTGGTGGCCACCCTTGATTTTGATTTGGGAGTGTGTTCTGAGGTGGGCGGTAGTTGGTGTTATGCATTACCACCAGCCCGGAAGTGTAATTGGTATATCTACCTTGGCATTGCCTGTGGTGACATGTCACTTACCATATCGAGCCCACAACGAGTTTGTTTTGTACCATACCTATGGAGTGCCCTCTGACGATGCCCAGTACAGGGGAGATTACGGTACTGTATAGACTATAGGAATATATAAATGTGTTAAGGGGAAACGGGTAACGCCTTCACGCAATTTTAATAGTTTACTTTACTATAGACGTTATTATAATAGCGTATATTACTACGTAGTAGATAGTTCCACGGATCCTTAGAGGATGGTTATCCCAAATATCCTTTGAGTTACTTGTATTTTAGTTGTTATTTCACTTGAGTGGGATTTATTGATATAAGAATGTTAATCTTGACTCGAGTGTCTTGTGTTTTGCTTTACGCTCGGGTCAGACTGAGTGCCACAGCATTCGAGACTCACCTTTGAAGTTTGGAGTTTCGCTTGGAGATCCAACTATCGATTCAACTTTCAGTTATTCAGTTGATTCCAGTGATGTATTCTGATTTTGTATTAACCATTGTATTGAGATTTTTATGTATTCAAGACGTTTGTTGTATCTTGTTTTAACTCTATTATATATATAGTAGCTTCATGAACTACAATTCATTTGTTTCCGCTGCTTATTGTTATATTACTCTATGTATTTGATTCTTTTATTTATTTATTTACTATATATGCTGAGTTTTGCCAAATATAAATTAACAATCTCATATTTTGAGCAATTCAAGTCTAACATGTGCAGATGTGAATGGCACAAAATACCCAGATGTTACATAAATTAATAAGAATAAATTAAAAACTATAACTTTTATATGCATTCAATCAATAGAGGTATTAATTGACATGTTCAAATAGGTAAGAAATTATATCATATAAGAATCAATTAATATTGGATATATATATATATATAGACACATATATATGATCTAATTAATTGGATAATTAGTGGGAAAATCTTATTTAGAAGGGACATGAATTAATAGGGTCGTATAATAAAGGGAAAAATGAATACCATTGGACAGTTATACGTTATAAGCTAACGTAAACAAATCAAGTTCTGATGGTGAGGATTGTTTTTAGGGTTAATTGGATGGTTCCTAGTTGTTCACTGTACCTATAAATTGAAAGTAACTTAACTCTAGCCCACACTATTTTCTCTGAATTAGCTACCGTTTTTTACAGCAAACTCCACTTCTCTTCTCCCTCTTCCTTTCTCTTTGTTAATCAAATCTTTCCCCAAACAAAAAATAAAATTAAGCAAGGAAATATATACAAACAAATCAAAGAATCGTGCAAACCAATCTTTGTATTTACACTGAATTGAAAGGTGGAAAAAGCGGAGAAAAGCATAGAAAACTAAAAAAGATAGAGATTGAAGCTAAAGACACCATGTGAGTGTATTTAAATTGCATATCATTTATGTTTATGATATATTATCGTCAGGTATACTTTAATATTTTAATTCAGCATTTATTTCAGTAATTAGTTCTATTCAAAACTGTAAATTATATAAGAAAGCATATATTTAATTATTATTTATATGGAAAAGAAAGATAGTAATCCTATTTAATATGAATAATATTAGGCTTGATAGTTAGAGAAAGGCATAAGCCTAAAAGTAAGAAACTTATAGTTATTTACATCTATTTTAAAGTTGAAATTTAGCCTGTAAATAATAGCTTCTTTTTATTCCTTTTTAGGCGAATAAAATAGTTAAAGAGAAGAATTCGCTAACATGGACTATAATAGAAAAACATTAGATTTATAGAAATTAGATGTAATATAAGAAAAACCGAAATAAAAAGAGAAAAATAGAAATTTACCAATTATGCTAAAAGGGGAAAAATAAATAAAGGGAGAAATTTTAATAACTTGATTGGGAAGTTAGTGATAGATTAGCTGGTCGGTTTAGAAAAGAGAATACACTTCCATAGTTTAATATTTAGAAGATAACGATAAACATAATTGCAAATATAACAGAAAGAAAAAGAGGATTAGTGTAAAATAGAGACACTACTGTATTCTGCACTACCCAAAAAGTAAAGAAATAATAAAAGAAATATCTTGCAGTTATGGATTATTGTTCATAGCATTATGTAGTATTATAACATGGAAATGGATTTTTAGCACAGTTTTTGTGACTAACCAAATAGAACAGAACTACTTCCTAGAATATAAGAAAATAAAGTAAAGAATTAAACGAAGCAAAGAAGAAATCATGTTAATTATTAGATAAGACTAAAGTAATGTAATTAGATTTGCATTTACTGCGTAGATAGTAAAATAAAAGCAAAGTAGTTATTATGATAAGTAAATTTGTGACAGTGGGACGTAGGCCCAAGATAAGAATGTCGTATAACATAAGAGATTTAAAGAGAATTAAATATCATAATAAAAGAAAATAAATTAGAATAGAAAAGAGACATAAGTAATTATGTTTATAATATATAGATTCTAAAAGAATATATAAGTGAAAATTGCAAGTAAAATTATAACATAGGTCATAATCAAATAGAAAGTACAGAAAAGGCTTATTTTAAGACCTAGATTAATATAATAAGCAAATACAGTAGAAATAAGAGAAGTGACTTATTTTAAAACTTACACTAAGTTAATAAGCAAACATAGGATCAGCTCCCCTACCAACAGCATTCCTTTTCAATCAGGAACTGATGGTCTCACAATAGCTAGGTGAGGCTGGGACAAGCTTATGCTGATTAGGGTAAATAAATAGCCAACAAAATAAGAAAATTAAACTAAACTCAAAATAAAAAATTAGACGTAGCGACTAATAGAAGAGTAAGATACGTCTGAAGCAGCCCAAAGGAGGAAGTGCCTAAAGAAGCAATTCATCACTAATTTTTAGCATAGAAGAAGCACGTCCAACGTAGATATTTTAGGCTTGAGGAAGTACGAGACTTCAACGGGATGTGAAGGTACTCTAGGATGGCCCTCTGGTGTAGGCCTAATGAAGAAGAACCCAGAGGCAGGTCTGTTGGTGTTCCATCAAGAGAGTGTGCATTGACTGCTTTTGCATGGCAGGACCATTGTAGGCAGTCAAAAGGGTTGATGTTTGTAGTTCGTATGACGCCGTACTCAAACTTTCGGGTAGGTTTAAGTGGGCAGAACCCAAAAAGATAGTCGCATGCGGATATCTGGCCAGCATCAAACCAAGGAGCAAGTTCAGGAAAGACTGGAGTTAAACCAAAAGGCCAATAATTCTTTCATTATCGAGACATTGGATGAGGGGCACAGGTAATTGGATGTGTAGATTGTTTTTAGTTGGGCACAGCCACTTAGCTCATTAGATATCTTTCGACTAGCTGAGGGGTGGCTACGTGGGGCCATAACACATTGAGAAAAGAGAAAGACCAAGTAGAATATTTGTATTATAGGCCTAACGAAGTAGTCTTTCACAGATATAGAAAATCTCTGATTGAGTTTCGTAAAAGTTAGAACTTGTTAAGCGGGATTCAGGTAGTAGGCAGAACGATTACATATGGTCCTTAAGGTATGCACTGAGTGGTACATTATGGATATCCTAGAATAAGTACAGGCTAGTGCGGACACAGTTTACGTTTTCATAGCATGTGACGGAACATCCGTATTGTAGGCCTCACGAAGATGTTTTTATAGATGTAGTCACAGAACGCTGTAGGAGCAAGACAATGGAGCCCTTTTTGAGGAAGATACGGAAGGTACTATGGGTAGTACCTAGGACTGAAGCGGTCATTGGGCATATAGCTACAATATATTTATTATTAGGTTTTAATCTGCTAGCGAGTATATGGGTACAATTCACGCACGGAGGCGAGAGTAGAATAAACTCAATAAACCTAATATAACAGAAAATGAAAATAAAATGGTGTATGTAGAATTAAGCCTAGAAGTGTATAATTTGTCCACTCACTAGAACTTTAGTTCTGACCCCCTCCTTATAACATCCTACAGGTTAAGTATATGACAAAGACTTTCCAGTTTTGAGACACTAGCTAAGAAAGTGTTATTATATTGGTGAGTATTTACTTACTATTATATTTTAGTGAGTTCCGCTGTGAGATATTTATTTGAGCTCTGGTCTATTCGTCTTTGCCTGTTTGCAGGATACCAAATACACAACTCGGGCTTCAGTAGGCTTGGATTTTAGCATTTTTGCAAAAAACCGGACCTTCTGGAATTCAGGTTGTTACACTTTCCCTCACAATTGCTGAAAACAACAAAACATATATGTAGTGGAGTTGAAAATGGGTAACTATCTAGAGGAAATCTTCTGCTCCAAGCTCCATCCAATTACTCCAAGTCAAACCTGAACTACTTGGCTGCCCAGGAAAATTAGGGAACCATGAGTTTAGGTGATATGAAAAATAAATTCTAGGTCGGTCATGGAACTGGTGTGAGAAACTCAAAATACGATGTTTGAAAAAAAACGGTATCTCATAAGCCCACGTCGCCATAAACACGAAATTAGCTTTTACCTTATCTAATCAAAACATTTGCTGTGAAAAATCTAGGACTATTATTTTTATAATATACTTCTAAAAATGTTTACCAAATAAACATATTAAAATAGCCAAAATTGTTACATTGGTTAATTTTGAAGGCACAACAAGTTTACAGCTAAATCTGAAGGAACTTATTGGAGAATGGATTTCCATACAATGGCAAGCAAGGGCTACCTTCCATATAGTACACCTCTAGAGGGATGTACCGAGGATCGACGTCTTCGAAACCTTTGCACCTGGAAAGACCGACCTACCCACAGACCCACCTTGTGGTAGATAGAACCAAATATGGCATCACTTTAGTCGCAACCAACATATCAGTGGCTATAACATACACAACATGCTTGACATATAGAGAGTAATCTAGAAAGGTGATATGATATCCTTATGGCCGCGACCCACATAGCCTTATGACATGCCTTATTTAAGCCATTTCCGATTGACGAGGCCCGAGGTAGCGTTTACCTTTCATAGAGCACATTCAACGTTGAGTGCCACATTGCCAATTCACAATCACACAACTGATTTCTACAATCGTATAACTCCTAAGCTCATATGTCTCGGGAAAGGGTGTTAAGCTAAGAGAAGTTTCCTTCCCCGCCACCAAACAGATGATACGTTCATAGAGATCAATTAATGTAATTAGAAATGCAATGTAAGGCATTCGTACAAGCAATTTTCCAAGAATAGGACAAACCGAAGGCACTCTCCAACCATATCCCATCAGGAATTACCCCTAGGATTAGTAATGAGATATCTTTGCATCGAAGATCTTAAATGGGGAGCTGCTGCTACATAAATATGATATGGGGAAATTTCCTCTAAGGGTTAGTGACAAGCAGCCTTACATTCTATCTTCCAAATCATTTCCAAGTCTTCACTTCAAATATGTAAATTGGTTTGAATTTGTTTTCGAACAAGAATTGCTCAAATCTGACCCCAGTTCCTTCGAACCAATCATCGATAAACAGATGTTAGGTGAATAGGCAATTATTCTTTGATTGCTAAATTTATTTTTACCAGAATATCTTCTAGAGACATATATCTATAAAAAGGTTCTTTCTAATATATACGAAATCATTAAACCTCTCTTTGGAAAATTATGTACTTAAGTCTTAATAAAGATTTCTTAATTCAAAATTAAAATTTTGATTGAGGTGAAACCATGTTATTTAGGATGTTAATCCAGAACCAGTAAATATTAAGTGAGCAGAATCTGTAGAAATCATCTAATTCTACTCGATATCAATTCCTGTATTCAACAAATACTATTGGAGGAATAATGGAAAAATCACCTTTTAAACTCTACGAATAGTATGAGTTCCCTCTTCGAAATTGAACTCCAACTATAAGAAGATTATCTCCAATCAATCCAAGTTATTTATATTTGGAAAAGCATGTTTTTTATACTTCAGGAAAATTTGATCCGAGTAAATCAAATTAACCATCCCATCTATTGGGCCGGTTTGGGTAGCTAGGGAGGGCAAGCAATTGGTCTCTCAAGCCCAAGTCTAGAGACTACCTCTCTGTCAAGCATAAGGTGGTCATGTTATTTGATCGACTCTAAATCATTTAACATACTTTTAAATTTTAATTCTTTATTTAACCACTTTGAAATAATTTATAAATCCTTTAAATAACCTTTAAAATACTTTATTATTCATATTAAAAATATTTAAAAAAGATTTGGAAAAGAATGTTGCGTTGAGAACTATATTTCAAAAGACATAGAAAAGTGCTGCGAATGGTGCTTTTTAAGCTGTATCGATCAAAAAGACTTTTTTATCATTTGAAAATACATTTTATAACTCAAATCACTTTTAAAACATTTTAAAAGATTTTTAAAATTTATTTCATATATTTAAGAAATTTTAAAATATCGTTTTAAAGAAATCCTTTTATGGATTCGAACTACAAAATGTAATTACTTCAAAAACTTGTTTTATTCGTATTTCAAAATCTACTTATCGAAATCTAGATTTTCTTTATTTGCTTGAAAGCTATGAAAATAATAGTTTGAAAAATTCTTATTTCAAATAATTTTGAGCTATATTCCATTATATATATTCGTTTGACTTTACGGTGTGAAATCGCGAAATACGGTTGTGCGATGCGCCTATTTTTGACTTAGTTTTCAATATTCACTTAAACTTTGCCAAAAAACTTTTAAATATTTATAAATCATATTAAACCATTTTTAAAAGGTTTAATATTCCATATATACCATTTCATTCAATAACGGAAAGCGATTTCCTTTGTGCCTATTGACATATATTAACATGACTTGTGTATATATATTTTTAAAAAGAAAGGTTATTTTATTAAACACAAATAAGAACCATACAACAGCAGGATTCACCTCCTTAAAAAACCTCACCATTTTGGTGAGGAAAAAGAGCATGACATCCTCTATATCAATAACTCTAGTACAGTACAACATAAAATACAAAAACAAATACAAAGCTACTACTCAAAATAAAAAACTGGAAATAATGCAACCGGTCCATAACACATGAATATAACACCGCCTCTACAAAGCATCAACCCAAATTAGCCCATAACCGTGCAAACAAAAACAACCCCTAATCTCCCAACCTCAATGCCACCGCCATCATCGAGTGTCATCAAGTGACGCCCCCCTCTATACTCACGCTAGCTAAGGAACTACGGAGTAAAGCCGTCAACTAGCATGAAGAATAAGGCTGTTAAGGACGACCATCCATGTAATTACTTTGAGCGAGCACCGATAAGTCAGATAGTATAACATGCGTTTCATTTCAAGAGGAAATCTGACATACCGATACAAACTCAAAGCTACTACACAGTGGCTATGTGGTCTCCGGAAACAAATATAGAAATAAAAATAACATAAATTAGTCATAGACATTCATATCACAAAGGCGGAAATAGATATGAATATTACACGTAGAAGTGTATATCAGAGTAGTGGTCAGATAAGATCCACAAAATCACAAAAGAATAAATACTAGTGCTAGACAAAAGAATAAGTATACATCAAGGAGTCTCTATCTCGAATGTATAAAATAAAAACTTCTAATCTAGAGTAGTTAGCCAAAAATCAGATGACGGTCCCTGATAAGGAGTCAAGTGGAAGCACGTGTAATATCTCAGTCTGACCCGAGTATTATTTAACAGGAAAATAATAAACGGACCAGTTTAGCTATAAATATCAGATAAAATGAGATAAAATAAGAGATAAGACAAAAATGTATGGTAACAATAATGCCATACAGTGATAAGTATGCAATTGAAAATCAACCAGAGATTAATCAATATCACAAGAATCTTCTCACAGATAAAAAAGAAAACCATATTCTTTATTTTTATTCACCAATGCACAAATATTGATAAAAATCATCAATGTAAATCACTAAAATTGGTGAGACGCAAATTACATAAATCACCAATTAGAAATCCAGAAATCACAACAGGGGTGAGGCCTATCACAAAACGGGAGCATGAAAACTCACCAACACGTGTATCACAAACGGAACGCTATTCCATGGTCGCTAACCATAGAGCCGATGCAACGACGTAGTATAATAACAGTACACCCGAGGAACCTGAAACTCAAATAACTCGGAACATCGATGCAGTACAATAACGGTACGTCCAATGAACTAAATAAACCGGATCAACAATGTAGTACAATATCGGTACATCAATTGATCTAGATAAGCTGGGACATCGATGAAGTATAATAACGAAACATCCGATGATCCAGATAAACTGGGACATCGATGTAGTACAATAACGGTACATTCGATGATCCAAACGTCATAAATAAACATGGGTCGCTAGCTCATAAAGAAAATGAGACGAAACTCCGAAGAACCAGTAAGTCGTTAGCCTTTAAAGAAATGAGATAAAGCTCAATAAAACGAGGTACAGTCCCCTACGTGGACAAAGAGACATCGCACATTGCTAGTCTAATCCATAAAATGATCACCATTGATCAACAAAAAGTGTGAATTACACTAAGCTAGTAAATAAATAAGTGTAACTTCATGTCCCATAACCATTGGCTTAACTTAAATAGTTACGAACAAATTGCACATTTCCACTCGAAAATTGTCATAAGAGTTTCAATCGAACAAGTCTAAGAATTATCCGGCGAAGTAAACACAAGCTTTTCATACCACTTGTTTTGCTAAGCCATTTAAGTGGATTTCTTGAATGAATGAGGTAAAGGTTTGTATATACTAATAGGTAGAAAAAACGGTTTGATAAGAGCTTTGTATTAAAAATAGAGTTGAAATCATCTTTGTAAAAGAGTTTGAATATTTACTACTAGTATAGAAACCTTTGCGTTTTAAAGTGACAAACCACAAAAATGATTGTAAAAACAATCAACCACTAAAGTTTCACGTACGAAGACGTGAGTTAAATCCAAAGAAATCAATACCAAATCCATCAAAATGGATATTCCTAAAAATCCAAAAAAAGATGTCATTAAAGACGATAATAGTGATAACAACTAATCGGATTAAGCAAAATCGATTAACATTGGAATTTAAATCAAAAATAAGGTGAATAGGCATAACTGGGCATTTCCAGACGTCTGAGGGATTGTTCCAGACATTTGGATTTAGTTTCTGGAAATATCCAAAAAACCATGCAGACATTTGAATTCTCAAATCAGACGTCTGACTTCCTTTCAAACGTCTGAAATGATAATTCAGACGTTTGAAATTAGTCACTTCCGTTTTTATTTTTCTACTGCGTATAATTTTTCTCCAGGAGGCAAAAACAGGCGCCTGGCATTGGTATCCAGGCGGCTGAACACCTGATAAGGGCAACAAATTGCCTAGGCCATAATGGCCAATACGATTTCGAGAGCGATCGAGCAAGCAATGACGACGAAGGATTTACGCCAAACGACAACCCGGCCTTATAGGCTCTTCGATGCATCCCAAACAACATAACCAAACATCCTTAATAGGATTTTCACAAAATTGGACTTCAAACCCAAAAATCAGCAACTCACCAAATCAATTCAAATCAAAAGCAAATGATCCTGAATAGAGGTTAGGAATTCAACCCTAACAGCGAAGATATATATAGACACAGATGTGAAATAAAAATCTCACCTTTAACACAAAGACAAGGAAGAAGAAGCTTGAAAACAAAGGAGGATCAACCCTCTTCAATCCCAGCTCTAAAAGCTCCAAACTAAGATCAAAAGCAAATATTTCCCAAATTTGGTTATAGAAAATTTCTGAAATTGGAGAGAGATTGAGATGGAGAAGAATAAAGAGATACTTACTTAAGCTTCTCTTTGAACTTGGAGCTAAAACTTGGATTTGCTAAAGAAACTAGGGCTTAGGATTTTGATTTCCCATCTCCACCACCATTTTTGCTAAAGCTAAAGTTGTAGGAAATATTATGAAGTAATGAAGAGGAGTGAAGTGGAGTTAGGATGATATGTTAGGTTATTGGGCTGAAACCAAACCCAAAGCCCTAAGTGAAAAGGTCGAAATTTTAGCTAGCTCCAAACATATCAACGTTTATACTCAAAAAGGTTGCAAACGCCATTTTGGACTCAATGGAAGTGATCTCGAGTCCTAATTCGACTGTTTGCAAAAAGTATCTTTTCGGACTTAAATCCGACCAATGATGCTATATTTAAATAAAATATTTAAATATACAATCGTAAAATATACGGATTGTTACATCAAGTTCGATTCCCCATTTTCGAAAAATATGTCGGTCATTCGATGATAAATTATAATGTCGAACTCGTCTCGTGAGCTGAAGGTGAACATTAATTTTGATAAGCTTACTTCTTTGATCACCGAGCAACTCATTCCTTCAAATCGACGTTGAACACTCTCCATCCAGATGTAATGCGTGGTAGTAGCTGCCGCGACATAAGCCAGGTGCTGAGCACCTGATTTGTGAGCAAAGCTTCGCCACAAAATCAAAAGTTGCTCTCTCAATGGGTTTTCCACCTCAGGCCATAGATCTATTTTGTACAACAAGCATTTCCACAGATATGTGCTATATGCACAATCTATAAATAACTATTATTGAGATTTATACTACTATTTGCAAAGTTCAATTGTTTATTCATTGTCATCCCCCATGTCGATAGTCGATCTGAAGTAGGAAAATGCTGTATATTGGCCATATACATAGTGTAACAAAATTTCCTATCGGTCTTGTTGAACCACATAAGTTTAAATACATCGTTCTATTGAGCATGAACTCGAATCTCATTCCACACTGCAACAAAATTAAATTTTTTCTGGTGGTCAATAGTCCAGTAGTCATTTAGTTGGTCTGAAGATAATTGAACTTTTATGCATGATCAGCCACCTCCATAGTCTCAGGTAGAATTTGTGGTTGTAGTTGCCCTCCCTATACTATACAACTGACTTTGCTGTGATTATTATTTAATATGAAAACCCTATCCCAGCTAATTAATTCCACGAAGATTTGTGGTCGATCCAAGGATCATACCACAAGTTCTTATGTTCCCAATTGACAATAATAAGGTTCATAATATTTGCTGTCAAATCACGTTGTCGTAGACTAGATTTCATCATACCGACGAAATTATTGTTAATGTGCATTATTTAAAAATTTGTCTTATATAAGTATTTGGTTTTCATCCATCGAGACCATAAGCAATTAGAAGTTAATAAATTCTATAATAGTTTAATTCTGGCTATGAAATTGAGATCAGTGAATTTCGCAATCCTATACCACCTTCCATTTTAGGCTTACATACCAAGATATTTTATGCATCTTGCCTTTCCAGAAAAAATCTGCACATAGTCGATCAATTTTTCGAATGACATAAACATGAAGCTGGTAAATATGAATCCAATACATAACTATTAGAGTTATTGTACTATGCATCAACTCATCACGCCCTTCTGTTGTTAATTTTTTTTTTCACATCCTTCTAATTTTGTGCTAATCCTTTGTATCAAAGATGAACAGTGAAAAGCATGAATGTAATCAGTGAACAGTTGCACCCCAAGGTATTTGATAGGTAATTCCTTTTCTGCTATATTTAATAGATGTGTTATTTTTTATTTCCACATAGCACTTTTACTGAAAAATATCTGTGATTTTTTTTGATCAATTCATAAACCAAACGCGTGCTTCATTTCAGTGAAAATATGATCATGTAAGTAGCTATATACAACCATCATTAAATATCCAAACATGTATATCATCCAAAAATATATATAACAATTGTTTATGAGTATTCTCATCTTCATTGGATATTAACTTTTGAAAAAATTTCTACAGCCCCGCTATGATTGCCTAAAACTCTACGAAATTAAACTTCTTGACCTTGAATAGACTCGGCGCACCCTAGGGTGCTCACGGCCTAGATGACGGAAGGAAGAAGGCTCAGCCAAGGGTTGAGAAGTGTGTGGCTGTGGGTTGAAAAGATGCAGGGGAAGAGTTTGATGATAGTTTTGAGGTGGTTTTACTAATATATATATATATATAGACACACAGATATATATATATATATATATAATTCTCTTTTGCCAATTATTTTCCAATTATTTTGCTAAGTACTGAAGCCATTAAAAAGCTTGAAGGAGGAAGAAGATGTAGAAAATGGCTTAAGAATTTATGAAAGAGGGTAGTGTATTTTAGGAAAATTTTGGAACAAAATATCCTTATACCAAATTACATTTTTACCCTCAAACCATAGCCCTCCTTTTACCTCCCATACATGGCCTCCCACCACCATCACTTCAGCCCATGTGGGTGTGCATGTGCATTGTAACATTCCATACTTTAAGGCCTAAAGCTAAGTGCTACAGATGCTGCAATCTTCTATAGTATTAACTCCCAGTGACGAAATACATAATATTTAGGGTATCCATAATATCAGAAGTATATGAATATGTAATAAAATCAACACGGATTTCATAAACAGCATTTCTGATTACATTTCAAATCAATATTTCATATTCAATACATAATCCCAAAACGAGTCCAAAATTTTGATCAAATATAATTATCACAAATTACATTATGTGCGGCATATGAAAATGTCCCCTAGGATGATCAGAGCACTAAATAAACATATCAGTCATAAATACATCACAACGGAAATAACACTAAAGTAGCTCCTACACAGCTAGCTTTGCCTCCTGCACGTCTTTGAAAGCTTATTCTTCCAACCTACTAAACCTGAAAAGTCCTTAACTCTCATCTATTCAAATTTAATTCTGAGCACCTAAGAGTTCAAGGGAAAACATAAACTTCAAGTCGGACATAAAGCCTGATTTGAATAATAGAAACTCAGTTTTCTAATACTAAGTGAGACTATACCGCTTAGTGGAATGGGTTTCCCCTCACTAATATCATTTTAAAATAATATCTTTTGAAAATCAAAACCTGCAATCAAACTGATAATGATAATAATAGCAATAACATATATGCGTATAAATCGTGTAATCAATGACCTATCTGTCCACACTATAGTCTTATTTAGCTAACTATTAATTACTGGCTGACTCGGACCTACTAGACATAATAAGCATACTGACTCCAATTAGACACAACTGTAGCGACCCGAAATTTTCGATCCCGAAAATTCGACACTAATACATTCACTGTAGAAGTGCCAAGTAATCGAACGTCGAAATTCTTGATTGTTAAGGTAAAGAAGAAAAAAGGTAGAAGAAGAAATAGAAACAAAACATAGAATCTCACATTCGCAGCTGGTCAAGATATAATATCAAATAATAGCATCATACAAAGAAAAACTATATCTGTAAATTTACATACAATACATCAGAGTTCATCAAAACCGGACAGTTGTAACAACTTTTCCCTAAATACAAACAATATAACTTCAATACACAATGGAATAAACTCCATACGTTCCCGCCATCCAGCACTTCTTCTGGGCTCCAGAATGTTCTAACCTGGAAATCTGTAATACTTAGTCTGATCCAAGCATTGCAATAAAGTAATACCCGAGTCAGGCTGGAAATCAGCGTGAGTAAGCTCATATAATTTGAAATAATAAGTTAAAAAAACTTATTGAAGGGGTAATTCTTACTTCACTACAAGTTCTTAACTTGCTAAAGCCAACACTTATTTCACAAACAATCTATAAATACCATTACTTAGTTTGAACGGTCCAGTTTACTTAAATTATTCCATTCCAGCCTATTGATTGCACATATCAAATTTAATAAAGAATTTTAGATTACTAATCAAAGTGGTTTTTGATATTGCTGATACCCGACCCCGGTCTCTTCGAATCTAATGTCATCTCTTAAGCCAAGTTGTTTAAGAGCAAACAATTCAATTTATATTCAGAATACAGCAATTCATCACAGATAAATAAATAACCCATATTATCACAGTTCAAACAAGCATTACATAACACAAAGCATCACAAATTATCAGACTAGGGATTTAATCGATTTAAGTATTCAATTTAAGTTAATCATTCATAAGCAAGATTGATTAGTTATACAATTCCTAATTAATTTTATTTTAATCACCAAATTAAATTAAATTAATTACTTTTAAATCCTGCTCACTTAACATTAATTAATTACAAACCTTTTATTATTACTTAATTAATAAATGAAATTAATTAATCATCCTTAAATTATCCACCTTAATTAATTATACTTAATTACTTACATTAATTAACCCTTTAATGAATTACAATAAGTAATTAACCATTCTTTAATTACCTATATTAATTAACCTTTAATTATTATAAAACAAAAAAAATTTAAACATTTAACTTTAACATTTTAACCTTTGAAACTTGTTTGAAAACTTATTAACACTTCACTTTGAAAACTTGGTTTATATATATATATATATATATATATATATATATATATATACTTATTCATTTTATAAACTTTAAAACTTGGTTATATAAATTGCTAGAAAACTTGTAAATCATCAAGCTTAAGAAATCCTGAGCCCACAATAATAATTCTCGAGCTAAACCCCGAGTCTTCCACTCTCCTTACTTCCTTCGAGACGAACCACGATCTTCTTCGAGCCAGACCCGAGAAAACCTTTCTTACTAAATCACCACAACATACCCAGACTCAAATGTGCACACGTGCACGTGCAACTCCAAATGACGATGCTCCGACCAACCTCGCCGCCTTCAACATGTCATCGACGACCCTCACGAAATTCTGGACCACCCAGTTTGCCGAAATCGACTCGAAACCAAAATCGAGCTGAACGATCGCTCACTGGACCCCAACCCCTCGACGAAATCACCTCGCTCCGACGATCCCAATCACCAGAACTCACACCGACCGACCCTAAACCTCGTCACAATCCTATGCGTCGATCCCTTTACTCCGATCGACTCTTGTCCACTCACGACGCCTCCAGACCCTCGAGAACATGGACGACCAAAACAGCTCACCAAACCCTAAACTGCCGTCGACAAGCCACCTCGACCATCCAAAAATCCATCCACCATTTTTCCTTCGATCCCAACCTTCAATCTACCTCCAGCCCAAAGCACGACCAACCACTCCTCGCCGATCGTCGGAATTTGACGAATAACTAAAGCCGTTCATCTCATAAATTCTCAACATATATAAACTTAAAAATTATGAAATGATAATGAAAAATCATCATTTTCTAATACAAATTTGTTTCTATAATCAAAATTTGAAATTAAGATGATCGATTTCTGACTTAAATTAGATCATCACTGTTATTTCCTTCTTACATTATTCTTGCTAATTATACATGAAAAATATTTTTAAATTTTGAATCTGGTAAATACAAACAACTTCCTTTTAAAGATCATAAGTTATAAGAGACTGGAAAAGTTGAAATTGATTTTTGAACTTATTTTAGACTGTTAATGTCAAACAGTGCATGCAATAGGTATACACAGGCATGCACAGGCATATACACATTGTACTTCACTATATTTGAACAAATACATTCATGCAACCATATTTACAATACATAGATTTATCACATGCGTCAAGTAAAAAAAAATTTAGCTTTGAAAAGTTTTGTTTACGCGTTGGAATTTTGTACAGAGCACTAAGAACCTAAGTGTATGAAATTGAAAACTGGAAATTGCTTGATTTATGTTGATGTTGAATTTGTATTTTCTTGCACTTGAACCTACTATGTTTTGCTTAGGTTAAAACTTGAAACATATTGAATTTTTTTTCAGTTTAGAAGAAGATGAAGGTAAAAAGAGTTTGGGAGAAAATAGATCTGTAGAAAGAAAATTGAATTGAAAACAGCCTATTCTCTAACATTACTAATATAATTCAATTTAAAGAAAAAATATGCCGCTTGTTATTTGCATGTTACCTAGGTTACAGATGTCTTTTGTATGTCAAAATTAATATTTCCTTATGTTTTATTAATATATGTTTTATGTTTTTAAATTTATACTTATTATGTTTATCTCATGAATTACAAAAGATATATTAAAGCTTTTTATTTATTATTGTTTAAATCTTTACTTAAGATATTACTATTTCAAATAATAACTATACATAAAGATTTATCGTAAGTGTTTTCAAATATAGAATTTTAACTTTAAATATCCTTTGAAAATTTAATACATTGAATTCAAATCAATGCTTTCTATTCACAAAACACACACACACACACACACACTTATATACTTGTATATAAACAAATTTCAAATTTTCAATATATAAAGTTTGCACATATCAATTTATATATTTATTAATTTACTATAAGATTCATCATTTCCAGATATCTAATTCAACATTTATTATGGTTTCAAATCCACTTATATACATCCCGATATTTTTAATTATCAGAATTTATTTGTTCACATATAAATCAGTATTCTAATAATAAAAATTCACTTAATTATCCAGTTAGATGTCCAAAAATCTGGGTTATCACATTCCTCCTCTCTTTAAAACTTTTTGTCCTCGAGAAGGAACGTAGTTAGAATTTATTAAAAAGCTTATTATCAGTTTAATTACTCATTGAACATTTTTAATTAAAAACTCTTTTTGTTTAAAATTTTTAAAACACATTAAAATCTACATAATATTACCAAAATAGTTTTATAAAAATACTTTATAACTTGATGTCTCACAAGTCCATCCCTGTTCCCATAGAAATTCGGTCATACGTTGATCAGGCGTAGGACTGAATATCTATAAGTACTTAGCATACCCGTTTTCAACATCCAGTGAAAATACTTAGAGAACATTTTTGAAAATATAGAAAACATTTTTGGTGAGAATGCTCTGGAAATCATCACCCCCTCCATGGCCACAGTTAACCCGATGATAACGACGCCATCCCAACAGAACCATAGAAACTGTAGGCACTCCGCGCCCCTCGATTACACCGTGGAACCCGCTACGGATCACAGCTACACCCAGGGTTATGTCGCCATCATGGAAAAACCCATGTAACTGTAGGCATCAGCGCCATCGAATTTCGCTGCTAAATGAAACTTCTCCACATAGACCACATAGATCGTAGACTACATCAATCGAGTCCCAATGTAGCCTGTAGGCACTCACTGCCACACGACTTTCGCCATGTCTTCATAGATTGCAGTCTACCGATGTTACGTCGCTCTCCTAGCAAAATCAAATGTTGACAGTGCAATCGCTGCCCCTCGACTTCCGCTATGGTGCGCAGTAGATCGCAATGACATCGAGTTACACTATCGTCACAGCATAACCCAAATGTCTCTGCAGGCATCAGCGCCCTCAACTTTCGCTACCCAACCACGATCCTCAGGAACTTCAGTTAGTCCGGACTTCATCCCAGGATCAAATTTAGAACCCCTCCCCCGTAGGGCTCAAGGAAGAACCATCCCGTGGATCTCCTAAGAAGTTTATTTAAATGGGAGTACCTTTTTCCCCAGAGCCAATCTCAAAATATTTTATACTATATATATATATAGTATCTTTCAAATCATACTCTTTATGATACACATAAGAATATCCTTTACACAAAATCAATATCTCAAATCGATAGCTCCAAACTTGGCTTTCCAAATTTCCAAAATTTTCTTTTTCCCAAAATCAAAAGCTTTCAAAATCAATGGTTTCCAAAAACTTTTTCCCAAATCCATTCTCATAAAATCATTTATATATATAGATATGTATATAAGTTTATTCCTTCCAACTTGAAAAATCTTTGGATTATTTCATACCTATATAAATTCCTTTTTATACTTCAAAGATCTTTTCTTATGGTTATATATTCAACAAGGAGAGTTTATCATATAAAACAAATATATATATATATATATATATATATATATATATATATATATGTAACTTTATTTATGCCAAATCAAATATTCAAGTTCGATTTCTTTTATAAAGTTATTTACCACATTACTTACTTTTTATAAATTGAGTTTCAGTTATAGTGATATCCAATTTCTATTCTTAGTAATCATATATTTTTCAAAATATAATTTTCCGTTGCAAAATTTATTTTTACGTGTCGCGAGTTTGGTTAGTCGATATCGGGTGTCGCGAGTTTACGTGTGTAAGCATCTGACTACTTGATTTTTGATAGAAATCTTGGGGGCAGCACATAGGATTTTTATCTACTCTGGGCTTCTTTCATCCTATGTCGAATAAGTTCAATCTTTTCAGTGGAATCATGAATAAAGTCTGGACCTAAAACCAGCTTCTCACCGGCCTCAAGCCAACAAGAAGGAGATCGACATGGCCTTCCATGGAGTGCCTCGAAAGGTGCCATACCAGTACTAGATTGGAAGCTATTATTATAGGAAAATTCAACAAGTGAAATATGATCTTCCTAACTTCCACCAAAATCGAGCATACAAGCATGAAGAAGATCTTCAAGAGTTTGATTCACGTGCTCGGTTTGTCCATCGGACTGGGGGTGATAAGCAGTGCTAAAATTAAGCTTCGTTCCTAAAGCTTTTTGAAGACTCTTCTAAAATCCACTAGTAAACAATGGATCTCGATCGCTAACAATAGAAGTAGGAACTCCATGTAATTTAACAATTTCTTTGATAAAGAGTTTGGCCAAAAGAGGAACGGTTCGGTTAGACCGAACGGAAATAAAATGGGCAGATTTAGTAAGTCTATCAACGATCACCCATAAGCTATCATGACCCAAACGAGAACGCGGAAGGCCATCTATAAAATCAAAGGAAATTTGGTCCCACTTCCAAATTGGAATTTCTAAAGGTTGCAATAACCCACCAGGCCTTTGATGTTCGGCCTTGACAAGTTGGCAAGTCATGCAACACTTAACAAAGTTAGCAACATCAGATTTCATTCCCTTCCAATAATAAAGTCGCTTCATATCAGCGTACATTTTACTACTACTGGGATGAATGGTTAATTTAGAACGATGGGAATCTTCTAAAATATCTTTACGAAGATCACCAATATTTGGTACGATAAGTCTACCAAATTTTCGAATGCCGCCACAAGAATCAATATCAATGTCTTTCAAACCTTCAATATCAGTTTTATCCTTAACATTTTGGCCAAGAAGAACCAATTCAGGATCTAGCCCTTGAGCTTCAAGAATGCGGTCTAAAAGAGAAGGATGAGCCTCAAGGCTACATAAAACAAGTGATGAGCATATATCGGATACGCGCTCTCGAATCTCACAAGTGGATAAAATCTCGAGATCTTTCCATTCGGATATCATCATAGAAACAACTGCTTGTTTTTTACGGCTAACAGCATCGGTGACACGATTACCCTTACCGGGGGTATAAAGAATATCAAGATCATAAGGTGCAAGGAACTCGAGCCAACGCTGTTGATGCTAATTAAGTTCCTTTTGAGAAAATAAATATTTCAAAGACTTATGATCCATGTAAAGAATAAATTTCTCCCCCAATAGATAACGATGCCAAATTCGAAGGGCGAAAACAGTAGCCGCGAGTTCTAAAATCATGTGTGGCATATCTAGTCTCGGCCAGCTTCAATTGCCTAGAAGCATAAGCAATAACACGTTCTTTTTGCATAAGAACGGCACCCAAACCAACTCGACTAGCATCGGTATAAACAATAAAATCTTGATTCCCTTCGGGAATAACGAGAATAGGAGCATCGGAAAGGAGTTCTTTCAATTTTTGAAAAGAGGCTTCACATTGTCCGACAAAATGTATTTAACTCCCTTCTTAGTCAAGCCAGTGAGAGGCACGGCAATCTTAGAAAAGTCTTTAATAAAACGACGGTAATAGCCCGTCAATCCGAGAAAGCTACGACTTTCAGTCACACTCTCAGGTCTTTTCCAATCTTGAATCGCTTCAATCTTTGAAGGATCCACGGAAATTCCGGATTCGGAAATAATATGACCGAGAAGCTTCACACGAGATTGCCAAAAGTGGCATTTAGAAAATTTCGCCTTTAATTGATTACTCCTAAGAGTTTCCAATACAGTCCGAAGATGTTCCTCATGTTCCTCCTCGGTTTTTGAATACACAAGAATATCATCAATGAATATGAGAACAAACCTATCGAGGAAATCTTTGAAAACTCGATTCATGAGGTCAACGAAATAAGCTGGAGCATTCGTTAACCCAAATGGCATAACAAGCCATTTATAAGATCCATATCGAGTACGGAATGATGTCAAAGGAATGTTATCCTCTGCGATACGAAGCTGATGGACACCGGTAGCCAAGTCCAATTATGAAAAGACCTTAGCACCACTAAGCTGATCAAATAGATCATCAATCCGAGATAAAGGAAATTTATTTTTAGTTGAAAGATCGTTAAGCTTGCGACAATCAATGCAGAGCCTAAGAGTACCATCGGATTTCTTTACGAAAATAGCCAAAGCACCCCAAGGCGAGGAACTAGAGCGAATAAATTGCTTCGTCTCCAATTCAGATAATTGTTTGCGCATCTCCTCATTTTCCTTATTAGACATGCGATAAGGAGGACGAGTAATAGGTTGAGCTTTAGGGGTAAGATTAATTTTGAACTCAATTGCTCGTTTAGGTGGTAAACTTAAAACGGGCTCAAATATGTCAGAAAATTCACGAACGACGTGAATTCGAGAAATGACATCTTCCTCATCATCATCGTCATGAGGATTTAAAGAATATAAAGATGCAGTCAACGAAGAATCTGAATCTTTAAGAATAATAGAAATCTGATTTACAGATTGCGGATGTCGGAGGTAAATAGTCCGCTCAGGACATAGGATATGAGCTTCATAACGGTTAAGCCAGTCCATACCCAATATCATTCCAAAGCCTAAGTAACGCATAACATGCAAATCGGCTAGGAAGGAAAAATCGCATAAAATAATCTCCACGTCTTTACAAAGCAAACTAAGAGTTGCGGATCCACCAACAGGATTCGCAATTTTTAAAGAAGTCATTAATGTAGTAACACTTAAGAAAATAGTGTCTACCAGTTCCTTTGATATAAAAGAATGGGATGCACCCGTATCAAAGATAACTCTAATAGGTTGATCATGAAATAAAATAATACCTTCAAGAATGGAGTGAGAAATACCTTGGCCACGAGATGTGTTGCCATTGGCTTGAGCCACATTCAACTTTCCTTCCTTCTTGCCTTCACGTTTGAGGCATTGATGTATGTAATGATCCGGGCTCTTACAATAGCGACAAGATTTGGGCTTAGAGCACTTATTCGCAAAATGATCCCCAGATCCACAGTTGAAGCTTCTCGCACCACTAGGAGAAGGAGACTTTGCCGCAGGGGTTGCTTGCATACCCTTTTTGTTGGCATAAGAACCTTTAAATTTGTTAGGCCTCTTTTTGTTGTTGAAGTTTGGTTTAGCGCTAACCACTTCAACATCACTCTCTCTATCGGCCTCTTCAAGACGAAGAGCGATATCGACGAGTTGATCAAATGTAACTTCTAGTTTCAGGAGTAGTGGCTTCTTAAGATTCTTATTTAAGCCATAAACGAACCTCTGGTTCTTCTTCAGTGGAGTATTTATATATTCGACCCCATATTTGGAAAGGGATTCGAATGATGCAACGTAGTCCGCCACAGAAGAGTGACCTTGAACAAGGTCAATAAATCTCCAAGCCAAGGTTACTTTTTCAGCCTCGGGCACGAATTTCGATTCGAAGCGTTCCCTGAAGTGCTCCCAAGAGAGATCCGCTTCATCAATTTATGAGATTAACAGCTCATACCAATCCAATGCTCTTTCTCGGAGCATACTGGAAGCCACCTGGACTCGATGGAGGTCAGTGAGGTTCATGCGATAGAAGATTTTATCGCACGTTCTGAGCCAAGCTTGGACCTCGATGATAGTTTCAGTGCCTTTAAATTGCTTCCCACCCAAGTTGGTGTAATCATTGCACAAACGTGCAAACCCAGATTTAGGGTGAGTTGGTTTCGGATTAGAACCAGCTGCTTGAGCATTCGTGACAAGGTCAAGAAGTTGCTGGGTAGTCATAGAAACTCCTTCTTGAGGAGTTGCAGTAGATTGATCGACACGAGGACGTCCAGGTCTAACCATTTTTCTTCCTTAAGAAAGAAGGAGAAGAAAAAGGTTATTCACTAAAAGATATATCAAGCAATCTTGATAAGTGAAACAAGGTATCATAATAAAAATAGGATGAATCGGTACGAAGACTCGAATTAATCCTAAGGTACGACTCCTAAGCTGGACTTAGGACGATGATCCTTGTTAAGTTATTCTACATTGTTTCGAAGTTTGGCTCTGATACCAAGCTGTGACGCCCCACCTCTATACCCACGCTAGCCAAGAACAATACGGTGTAGTGCTGTCAACTAGTACGGAGAATAAGGCTGTTGAGGAGTGACCATCCATGTGATTGCTTATCACATGGTGGCTATAAATAATCTTCAGAAACAAACATAGAAATAAGCATAACACAAATCAGTCACAGACATCCATATCATAAAGGCGGAACAAGATATGAAAATATAACTAACACATGAAAGTGTACATCAGAGTAGTGGTCAAAAAGATCCACAATAATACAAAAGAATAGCAACACGTGCTATACAAAAGAATACTACTATGAGTCTATATCTCAAGTGTATACAACAAAAACTGCTAATATAAATAGTTAGCCAAAAGTCAGAGTAGCAAATCCCGGGAAGAAGTCAAGCAGAAGCACCTGTAACATCTCGGTCTGACCCGAGTATTATTTAAGAAAATAATAAACGGATCATTCTAGCTATAAATATCAGATGACATGGTATAAAATAAAAGATATGGCATAAACATAAAATATCCATACTGACATACTACTATAAGTATGCAAAAGATGTTCAACAGAAGATCAATCAATAAGAGATAAATCAATATCACAAGAATCTTCTCAAAGATCCAAAGAGGGCATCATACCCTAAACTTGTACTCATAACAAGTCAATGACATAAATTCCAGAAATCAACACAAGAAATCCAGAAATCACAGAAAAAGGGAAAGAGACCTATCACATGACGGTCCGAAGACCATGGGGAGCTACCCCATATGGGTGAGTCGGAATCACCCAGATGAGGTCTAGGCTAACCAAAAAGCAAAAAGGTATGTATGAGTGGAATCACACAAATGGTGTCTAGCCTAACCTCGCAACAAAAAGGTATGTGTGAGTAGAATCACACAAATGGTGTCTGGACTAACCCAGCGGACAAAGAGATATGTGTGAGTCGGAATCACACCCATGAGGTCTAGTCTAACTTTGTAAACAAAGAGACATCGCACAATTGCTAGTCTAATTCATAAAATGATCGTCATGATCAACGAGAAGTGTCAATTACACTAAGCTAGTAAATATAAAAGTTTATCTTCGTGCCCCATAACCACTTGCGTAACTTAAATATTTACGAACAAACTGTAAATCTTCACTAGAAAATTGTCACAAGTGGTTCAATCGAACAAGTCCAAGAATTAACCGACGAAGTGAACGCAAGCGTTTCATACCACTTGTTTTACTAAGCCGTTTAATTAGATTTCTCATCCGAGTGAGGTAAAGGTTTGTATATACTAGTAGATTGGAAAACGGTTTAAGAAAAGAGCTTTGTTATTGAAAATAGAGTTGAAATCATTTTGTTGAAAGAGTTTTGATATTTACTACTAGTATTGAAACCTTAATATTTCTAAAGTTATTATCCCGCCTTTTTAGCAAGGCCGTGATACCATAAAATCGACCGAGAAGCCAAAGATAGTTTGTCTCGAAGAATGGTCAACTCAGCATATCAACAAAGCAAGTTCTGTTGAATGTTTTTCAGATAAGATCCCCTACGGAGGGGCGGTCCGGGGGGGTGGCAACACCACATGGTGGGGGTGCGGGGGCAACACCCCTGCTATGGGGTTCGACCTGCCCGGTCAGGTCGCGGGGGTCCAGTGGGCAGCGCCCCGTCCAAAACGGTACGACCTAGTGAATACCTAAGGGAGGATAGGATCGAGCGACCTAATGGTTGCGACCTAGGGGTCTAAGGGGTCAAGCAACCTAGTGGTTGCGACCTAGAGGTGTTCGCGAGTTAGCAGAAGCGAGCATCCTAACAGAGGCGAGCGACTTAACGGGTCATGCGACCTAACTGGAGCAACCATGTGGTCATGCGACCTAAAATGTACGCAACCTAATGCGGTCGAGCTAAGGTGTGGTGCGACTCAACCAGGTGAGTGACCTAAGGGAAGCGAGCGACTTAAGGAACTCGCGGGTTAGAAGAGGCGAGCGACCTACGAGTTAAAGGGGTCGAGCGACTTAGCGACACAGTGTGTTGAGCGACCTAACGAGGTCCAGTGGAGAGCGACCTAAAAGAGACGCGACCTAAAAGAGGCACGACCTAAAAGAGGAGCGACCTAACTCAAACAAGTCGGGCGATATAAGGTCGAAGACGACCTACAACTTAGCAACCTAACGATATATGAAGGCCATGCGACCTAGGGAAGTGGCCATAAAGCCAAAGTGGAACGACCCAGTGTCATGCGACCTAAGGGATATAACGACCTAACTCGGTCGAGCGACCTATCTGAAAGCCGACCTAAATTGGACTAGACCGAGCATCTCGCGGCCAAACGACCTACGACCTATGACCGAGCGACCTAAGGCTGTAGAACGATTTAAGGCCATAAACGAGCTATTTGAAGGCCGATACTTTTCCACGCAAACGACCTAGCATAGGTAGAACGACCTAAGTGTGGAATTTCACCAAAAACACTAAAAATTGAATTTTTTCGCCAACCCAATCCAAAACCAAATGCAAATGTACATGCTAAAGTGATAGGAAATCATTCCCAAACATCCAAGATAGTTATAGACAAGAATGTGAGATAAAAATCTCACCTTTGCACCAAAAATTAATGAAAATGAAGACCAAAGCAAAGCAAGAATCAATCCACTTCAATCTCAACACAAGAAGCTTGAATCCAATGTCTTCACTTTGATTTTGGAGTTGGATGTTGAATTTGCTAATGAACTTGGGCTTGGAATTTTAATTTCCCTTTCCACTCACCATTAATGCTAAAACTAGAGTTAGGTAGGAATTTATGAAGAGATGAGGAGAAGGGGTTGGAACTTAGGTTAATAGGCTAAACCAACCCAAAGTCCAAAGCGGGAAAAGTTTGTGAAATTCCACTAACCCCAAACATATCAAAGTTTATGCTTAAAAAGATTGTAAACGGCATTTCGAACTCAATCGAAGTGGTCTTGAGTCCTAATTTGACCGTTTGCAAAAAAAGTAGCTTTTCGGACCAATATCTGATTAACGACAAAATATTTAAATAAAATATTTAAATATAAAATCGATAAATATGCGGGTTGTTAAAAAAGTCAAAAGGTGGAAAAGTGGATATGGAAATCTAGCAAATCAACAATTAAAAAGCAGAATAGCCAAAGCACTAGACATCTCAAACGAGCAAGAGATCATTTTCCACAAGTGCAATAAACCTGGCCACATCAAGCCCAATTGTCCTTAAAATCGATACGTCCAAGAAAAGAAATCGAAAAGAAGAATTTTTGCAGCCAAGTGGAATACAAGTGATGTTGATAATAAATGTACTAGCAGCGAGAGTGAAAAAGTAGATCTGTACCTTCGAGGTGATATAACTGATAGCGATGATGATGATGAGCCAAGCGAAGTATCAAAACTTACTCACTCAGAATTACTTATATATTTCCACGAAGTAAATGGATGTTTCTAAAGACTTAGGGAGAAGTACAATAAAATTGAATCACAAAGAGATTCATTGATAGATTTAAATTAAAAATTTGATCAATTGTTAAAAATTATCAAAGCAATATCCCTAAGTGCGATAAGTGTCCATCACTTGAAGAAGAGATTAAAAAAATCATAAAATTAATATTAAATAACTTGAAAATGAAATTCTGATTTTGAAAGAGAGTGAAAACACTAGAAGAGAAAATTCTATTAAAAGTGCGCCCAATTATTGAACGAAAATGAACCTTTAAAAACACAAGTCCAACAATTGTCTACAACTTCAGGAAAATTTTCCAAAAGTGAAAAATCATTGAATATGCTACAGGGGAAATAAACTGTTAATACTGTTAGACAAGGACTTGGGTACAATCAATCTGAACATGCTAGAAATGTAATTAAACAAGTCAATTCCATGTGCATAATTTGTAGAAAATTTGGAAACGATCAAAATAATTGTTGGTATAGAACCAAGCACGTGAAAACTATTTCAATTTGGGTTCCAAGAGGCACAAATAGAAAATTCCTCAAAGTCAAACAAATCTGGGTGTCGAAAGGAACATATATAAATAGTTTTGGGTATACACAAACATATTTTTCAAAATCTTTTGCCACTAACAACCATGGACCTATAAAAACAAATAGGTCACAAAAATCTTTTATCTTGTAGGTGTGGTGGCAGGCTAAGAAACAACAACAGTGTTATCTGGATCCTGGCTATTCCAGGTACACAACGGGTGACAAATCAAAGTTCCTTAGCGTAGTAAGGTGGAAGAATCACAATAGGCAACAATGAAATATTATTGGTAAAGGAAAAACGGGTAATGGTATACTCATCTTGAATGATATATAAAATGTGATGATCTGTACAATAATTTGAATTTAAATAAGCCAGTTATGTGATAAAATAGTGAATGGTTGTTATGTTTTTGACTTATGAAAATTATTGGCTTTGAATATTCAAAATTGTTGGACAATTATATTTTTTGTGCCGAGAACACTATAAGTACCTCAAGAGTTTTTTGAACTATTTCATACAAAATTGTTTGAAATAATGATGGTGTTTTATTGATTGATAATTACTCATGATACATGTGGATATATTTGTTTATTCTGGACTTATCACTATGTTCACTATTTTGTTTATTCGCACGACTTCAATTCAGTTTTATTTAAAAGCTGTTATAAATGATTTTATGATATTTTGTTGCACACATCAAGGTCTGGTCTATGGCATCAAACTAATGATAATCTTAAGTCAAAAGAAAATTCAAATACAGATTACACAAGCAACCTAGTTGATAGAAAAATTACTAGTAGAACGTGATTTATGTTGAGATATTCAGTAGCTGCATCATTTTCAAAGAAAAAATCTGCATACTTTTCGTCTCAAATAATTTCCAATTAGCAGCATTTTATAAAACCCCTTCTAGAAAATCATTTTTTGTTGACCTTGTTTCAGATTAGTCATTTTAGGAAATTTGATTTTACAATTATTTTTGGATTTGATTTTAAATGACTGCATTAGCTAATTTGACTTCCTATTGATTATCAAAAAGATAAATGGTGATTGAAAAAGTGATGAATGTTGATATTAATCATATATTATAACTTGAGACGGTATAATTAGTAAATTTCTTTAGAAATTTAAAGAAGAGTTATAAAAAAAAAATTGTTGGTAAAAATTCCATGACCATCTTTATTTCTATCATACTTCTAACAACCATCACTCGTCAAAATCCAATATAGTATGTCAGTATGTCGTATTTTAAACGGAAAATCATTCGTTTTTCATTTTATTATATATTAAGAAATAAAAAAAAACTAAAGTATTCACTCTCATTTAAAAGTCCTCATGGTTATGCATGGGTGAATTACTTGGAATTTTTGATTATGTGCTTTCATGCTCATTTAAAGGTCCTCAAGGTTTTGCATGTATGGAACGCATATCAAAATTAATTGATTAAATAGATAATTTGATTCTAATCCCATTTAAAAGTCCTCACGGTTATACGTGGTTAGAAGATAATTGAATTCATTTTTAAAAGAAATTTGGAATACTACTAATCTCATTTAAAAATCCTATTGGTTATGCATGGTTAGTAGATATTCAAATTCCTAATATAAATTACCACAAATCGACACAATTGTATGGTTTTACATCATCCCTATCATTCTAAAGTGGAATATGCGCCTAACAGAGTATTTATGATTTTTGTTTATTTTTTTATTGAAATTTAAAATTTATGCTCGATTGGGAGTTAATGTTGTATTAATGACTATCACTTTATCTCTATTTTTCTAACACTATTACTCTTTGCAGAGAAAGGTTAAGATTTCGGCAAATAAAAGTCAAATATTTTAATTCTATGCATCTATGTTCATTTATTCATTTACATATTTTTATGCATGTATGAAGGGGCAGCTTTGTGTAGAGAGGGAGCATTCAAATAGGGGGAGCAAATTGAATGATCAATTACATTTACTAAATTCAAAATCCTAAATATATGTTAGTTATCATCAAAAGGGGGAGATTGTTGAATATGCAAGTATATGATTTTGGTTTGATGATACTATATATATATATATATATATATATATATATATATATATTTTCGAATAGATGTATTTTTTAATGTACTAGTTTATTTTTCACATAATTAAAATGTGTTTATTAATGTATTAGTTTATTTTTCGCATAATTAAATAAATATTTATTGAATAAAATAAAAAACATAGAATTTAAATTTAAACAAATATTTTATTCGAACAAATATTTATTACAATTTTGAATAGTACAAATTTGAACTCTCTCTATATAAACACTATTTCAATTACAAAAAAATTTTGATTACATCACATTTTCAATTTACATTTGCACCTCACTATATTTCACTCGTATTTGATCTTCAACTCTATTCCAGATTGAATCCAGCATCCAAGTCATCTGCAAAAAACACACTGACGCAATAAAATTGAAAATAAAATATTTTTGCAGTGTAAAATAAAATGTATTTTTGAAAATATTATTTGCCTCAATTATTTGGGTTGTTCATCATCATCTAAATCTGAATTCATCATATACGAACAGCTTGTGGAATGCACAGTGTATCTATGTACATGCCACAAGGCCATGCACACCGATATACACTTGATAAAAAGTAGGGATAGGTGAGCACAAGGTCAAACCTAATCAAAAGTCGGGTTCAACTCAAGTGCAATACAAATAAAGTCACGACAGGAGCACAAGGTCAAAACCGAGCTATAAGCTGGATTCAACTCTGGTGTAATACAAAACTATGGGTCAAGATACATACAACACAGCCTCGACCAAAAATTCGAATGTACACTTGTACCCAGACTAGCCAGAGAAACAAGTAATCAAGTCAAGCTACAACATGAACCAATGGCCAGATTCAAACAACAAAGTGCACCATAAGTTGATACAAGACTTCAAAATATGACGATGACCAATGCAATCAATTGAGGCTACAAACCAGATTCAGACTCAAGTACAATGAAACAATAACAAAGTAAATCCACCAATAGATACTGACTCGAAGCAACGCAACAGTGACATGCATAGGTATGCAGCAGAGAGATGCACAAAGTAATGTCAACATACACGGTGCAGAAGTGATGATCATTACAAAAAGGCAAAAAGAAAATGAACTCAGTGCAAATAAGTACACAAGCTAATCCAGACCAAACATTGAATCAAGAAGGTGAACTTACTCAACACACATCAGGCATCATACGTATGTAGTCGAGGCAACCGGACTACTTGATTGGAAATATCACATATGAAAATGCAAACACCAGATTCAAGTATACAAATGAAGACATATACAAGTGCATATATGTACATGTTAGTAGTGATGTACACATGAAATTCAACAACACAATGGATCATTTCAAAGTTCAGGTGAACCAAATAAAACAATGAAACCCAAAGCTAACACATATATACACACACACATATGTATGCAATGCACAAGTACAGGCAGAGATAAAATCAAGAAATAATTTTAAAAAATGACCGAAGTCAAAGGTAAAAGTAGATTCAAATCAGCAGTTTTAAACAAAGTCAGTGTAAAGTTTAAATGCCAAAAACTCAAAGCTGTGATATTCAAGAAATCATAGAATACGATGAAAAAGTCAGAAAAACGAACGAAGTCAACAGAAAATTAAGCCGTGGTAGCCAAGAAATCAAACAGTTCAAAACTCATGGAGCCATGGTAATCAAGCCAGTAAAATATACGATTGAACAAGTCTAAAGAAATCGCATACACTCAAGCAAAATCGAACGGCAAGCAAATTATCAGAAGAACGGAAAGTTAGGGAATTAAACCCTATATAAAACGCAATCATCATCGGCCTAAAGGAATAATTCGAGTTCAAGCAACAATAGAGAGGATTAATCATTCAACTCAAATCAAAGTCGAGTATAGTATAAGTCAAACCGGAAAAAACATACCAATTCACACAACAATAAATCTCGAATTTAAAGCCGCAAAAAATAACTAATAGAAGAAAGCGTTCAACAACCAATTCAACAAGGTGGCGATTTCATCACGAATCCCTAATTATTGAAAGAGGAACGAGCGAGCAAAGGAACGAGGCAGTCATTTTTACAGAAAGCAAATCAGGCCATAGAAATAAAAGAGAAAAAGGGCCGACAAACTTTTTTTCAGTGATAATTTTAATTTAGGCCAATTTCTTTTATTGTTTGGGCTTTAAAATTAGGGTTTTGTTTTTAAATTGTAGTTTTAATTTGTATTTCTTTTTAAACTATTGTAAAGTCTAGTCATGTGACTAGGGGATGAAGTACGGTGGTGTTCTTCGAGGACTCGCAACTCAGTGGCTGAGTTGTGACAGGATTTTGAGTGTAGAGTTAGGTTAGTCGATAACGGGTGTCGCGAATTTATGTATGTAAGCGTCTTACTTTATTTCTAGTAGAAACCTTAGGGGCAGCACGTAGGTAGGGTATTGCCGAAGCTGGGTAAATCTGAGTTGCTTTATTTCTTCATTTATTATTCTGCTATTATCTATGCCGCTATTATTTTTCTATATCTATGTTGAAATTATTTATATACTTCCACATCAAATTTTTATAATTAATAGTATCACCCTATTCACCCCTCTCTATAGGGTGAAATCGATCCTATAAGTGGTATCAAAGCTAGGAACAGAAATCAATTGTTGTTTTAAAATTTTGATTTTACAAAAACCAATTTTTGTTTAAAAATTTGAATTATTAAAATGGCTTCTTTTAATAATGCTTTTGTCGAGGATCAATCCATAGTTAGACCACACATGTTCAATGGTGAATATGCTTAGTAGAAAAATAGAATGAAACTTTTTGTGAAAACCATTGACGCTTGGAATATTGTTGAGACAGGTTATAGAACACCAACTATAGTTGTAAATAATCAGGAAATAGATCAACCGATAGATCAATGGATAGATCTTGCAAATAAATTAAAGAATGCTAACGCCAAAGCTACGAATTCTATTATCTGTTCATTAGATCAAATTGAATTTAATCGTGTCTCACATTGTCTAACTGCGCAGGAAATATGGCACACACTTAAAGTGACTCACGAAGGAACATCTTAAGTCAAGGAATCTTTCCGTGCCATGCTAAGCAGTGAATATGAGAACTTCACAATGACCAAGGATGAAAACGTCAAAGAGATGTACGGACGACTTTCCAATATTGTATACAAATCAAAAGCTCTCAGAAAATCACACTCAGAGTTGGAGATAGTCTGAAAAATCCTTAGAGTCCTCCCTCGAAATTCTGAAGCCAAATTCACTGCTATTCAAGAATCAAAGGATTTGAAATACAATAAATTTGAAGAACTCATCGAAAATCTCACCACTTATGAGCTAGAAATGAAATTCAAGGAGAGCGTGAAGGAGTTATACTCGAAAGAAATCGATAGCTCTCAAAGGAACAACAGAAAGTGATGATTTAATAATTTTCTTTCCTTGTTTTAAAGCTATGGATATATTAATTTGGAAAATTCCTATCTAAAAGAATTTTGAGCTTTATTGCATTCTATATATTTGTTTGACTTTTATGGGGTGAAATTACGAGTCACCGTTACGTGACGCTTCTATTTTTTAATCAATTTTCAATATTCATTTAAACTTTGCCGAAATACTTTAAAAATTTTATAAAACATTTCTAAACCATTTATAGGAGGTTTAAAGATTCCATATATAACATTTAATTTAATAAGGGAAAGTGATTTCCTCTGTGATTATCGACATGTATTATCATGACTTTTTTTTTGTGTGTGTGTTTAATAACCATATTAAACATCCATATTATCATATTAAAATATGATAGACAACCATCATTAACAATCATATCCAAACATATATGTCATCCAATAATACATATAACTATAATTTAGGAGTTGTCGCACCTTCATTGAATATTAACCTTAGGAAAATTCGCTATAGCGTAGCTATGATTGCTTGGGGTGCTCGCGGCCTCGGTGATGGAAGGAAGAGGGGTCGTCAAGGGTAGAGAATAGTGTAGCCGAGGGTCTTTTACAGGCAGGGGAGGAGTTTGATGATAGGGTTGAGGTGGTTTTACAAACATATACATATACATACATATATATATATATATATATATATATATATATGTATGTTATACAATTTTAATCCCTTTTGCCAATTATTTTGCTAAGCATTGAAGCTATTAGAATGGCGTTAAGATGATAGGTTAGATGATAGACTGTTACCCTCAACCCACACCCCTCCTTTCACCTCTAATACATGGCCTCCCACCAATATTACTTCGGCCCTTGTGGGTGTGAAGCTATATTCTCTGGCTCGAGGATAACGCAAGGAGTGCGACCACGACCAATCATATCCATCACCACCTCTTTTAGGACATTAGCAAATTCCAAGGTTGAGATGAAATCATATACTAGTGGAAGATGGAAATTAGCAATGACGAACCACTTTATCATGGTCGGCCATTCCGATTATCGTAATAACCCACTCTGAAACAGACCTAAATTTCGACCTAAAAAAGTTCCATCGAAACTTAGGACCATTCCAAAGCTGGCTATTGGTTGGTAAAAAGAAAAGCTATACAAAGCTATCTATCTATTCTTCCAAAATTCACAATGGAAGGAATAAATAATAAAAGTAATAGTACCCGTTTATTTCAAATCATTTCTAATATCATAAAACATAACAACAACCATTATAAAATTTATTAAAAAATAAATTTCATGGGTATAATAAAAAAATACAAAAAATAGATAATAACTACCATATGCTTCACTTTCACCATTTTCAAGCTTCATCAGCTCCTTCTCTAACATGTGTGGTAATGTGGAGGGAGTCAGAACAACAAGTATCTAGTGAATAAAAACCTCGAGTCTTTCCATTTCAGTACTTGGGTAGTATATTTCGAAATAAGCAATGTTTACATACATAAAACTATTTAATACTTCTTATAAGAAAAGGAGGCGGGTCCATAATCAACTACTTAATACCTTCCATAGCAGGTTTCTAAATCTCATAAACCAATTCCCACATCATAAATATCTAATAATGCAGGTGATAGTACCCAAGGCACATAATACCTTTTATTATAAATTGGAAATTTGAGAACTTAAGCCCCGAGGTTTTTGAAATTGGTTTTCAAAGATTTTGGAATAAAACATTAGTATTATTTAGAAGTATTTTCGGATAAAAATATTTTCAATGTGATCTGAAAAAAATGTTTTAAAATAATTTTTAAAGAAAACAAGTTATGTACACCACTCTTCTGTCGCTGAAAATAATTTCAACGATGACGGCCGCATCATCGACTTTCATTTTCGAGTTTCAAAGTAGGAAGCCCGTTGTAGTAGTTTAGCTACGCATTTTTTTTATAAAAAAATCTTAATTTTAATTTCCAAATATTATTTGATTTATAAAAGATATAAATGTGTGTGTATTTATATATATATATATATATATATATATATATATATTTCAAGATGATTTGGAAATGAAACCCGGTATTTAGTTCTTAAATTTCTTTCAATCAATGACTTTTAATTATCAAAAGGAAATGAAATCTTGACAACTTTTAATAAGATTGAAAACATCCAAATTGAAATCTAAATTAAGAGATAATTGTTTAATAAAAATATAAAGAGAATTGGAGATTTGTAACTTGTAAATTTAAAGATAATGAAAATTAAGAAGATATAAACTATTGAATATTTTGTTAACTAAAATGAATAAAATAAATTTGTATAGCATTCAATAACATTATAAAAACATATATAACTTACCAAAAATGTTTAAAAGTTAAAATGTTAATATGAATACATAGTAGAATATCAAGTAAAAGCTTAATAACAAAAATTCTTCAAAATGAACATATGTTTTTAAATAAAAGAATTTAGAGTACAAGAAATATTATAGACTTAAGCTATGCTTTGAAATGGTTGTTAATTGTATGGAATAGTAATATTATTTAAGTAATGGATTATAAAGTTAAGAAATAGTAGAAATGATTCACTAATGAGTATAAATATTAAACGGAAATCAAATTATATATGTAAATAATAACTGTGAATTAAATTTGCAAAGAAACTTACATAATATTTTAAGAAATGATTTACTGATGTTCTAAATAATTGGATGGAAAATAATGTAAGTGAATGAATGAAAATTAATGAAAAAAAGGCATTGTATGAATGAATGAAAATAAATAAAATAGTAAAAAGGGAAACCGATTGAATAAACTTAAACAATATTAATTCTATTCTGTTTAGCTGATGGGAAGTTTGGGAAATGTACTTTAATTTGTTTAAGGTTGTATGAATAATCTATTGAGCAAGTATCAAAGGTTTTTGAGCATAATGTACACTTGATAGCTTCTTTATCACCCTTGTACGATGAAAAGTGTCTGAAACTGAACAAACCATTAGTTTGATTGCTATGGATGTATGATGGATACTTTGATAGCATATAATGGTTGTGCTGTTTTATTTGCATATGTTTTGGGTTGTATTTCTTTTGTTACTAATTGAAACAACTAATATATTACTCTCTTTTATATAATTTTAACTCTTTGGATTATATAAGTGAAATACAGGTTTATGGAGGCAACAACTACTGCTTTTGGTTTCATAAATAAAGTTGTTTGCCCGGCAAATGGGTATGTTTTCGGATAACGGTTTTGCAACGATATTTTATTGTTTATCCCATGGTTTGGGATATTTATTTTTCAAATACGATATATATTGAAATTATGGATATTATTTTTTTCCAGACCGATCTGTACAATGGAGACTCTACCGAATTTTTCAAAAATTTAGGACTTGGAGATTTTTTATGAAAGTGAAAATATTTTCAAACTTCTATTAAACTTGAATATGAAAGATTTAATTGGTTATAAATTAATATTTTATTTAAATACTTAATTATGTAAATTAAAAGTGCTTACAATTCAATAATTTGAATAAATTATAGCAAGTTTCTTAACTCCTCCTCTTTCCTTTTCGAGGATCAAAAGTTTTGAGTGAGAAAGAGTTTAACAACCGTAAATTTTGATAATTAAAAACTATTAAATTTAGTAAGATTTTTGAATTTAATATGATGAGAAATTAAAATTTTTGATTTCTTGATGATAAACAATTAGAATATAATTTAATTTTATTGCTTGAATGTTATTAACAACTATTTAATGTAATTTCAATTAATTGAAACAAATTGTGAAGTTAATTTGGTTATAATTGTAAATAAGGAATAAATTAGATGTCGAAATTCAATTTTGAAATTATATTTTTATAAATTGAAATAGGATAATATAGAATACAAAATCAGTTTTGGTAAGTAATCTATAACCCTTGGTTGTAAACAATAAGTTAATGGATATGAATTATTATTATAATTTTTTTTAAATTATCATCCCATTAATTTATCCATTTGAATATTGAATTGAAAATTAATGAAATTTACGACAATTAAATATTGCAATTAATATGGTAAAAGATGATGACTATAAAATAAGAATGTATTAAAATGTAAGCTAGTGTCAAGTGAATTCTTATGGTATTGGATGATTGAGTAATAAGAGAGTAAATCGAAATAAAAGAAATTGATTGAAACTAAAATATAATTAACTGGATTTTATTACAGTTGTAATTGAACACTGTAATTAGTACAATATTTAAATACTGAATTTAACATGGTAAATTTATTTTAAAGGATTATAAATTTCTATGTAATCAAGAATGTTAAATTTATTAACCTTTAAATTATAATTTAAAAAGTGATTAAATCAATTTAATAATAATTTATTTAATTAACGTGAAAATTAGCCATTCTAGCCACTGTCTCAGATTTCGACGAAACCAGTTTCATGGGATCCGTAACAGTGAATCCTTATAGGATTTTAATTTTTCTAGCGATCGGACTTAGCATTTGATCATGCATGCTTGAATCGCACAGAAATCAATTAAAGGAATTTCAATAATATAATCTTATTTTAAATGCTAACTTCTTTATGCAATGGAATTTGGATTTTAATTTTGTTCCATTGAATTTAAAAATATCGAAAACATATATTTCGATATATTGGATGACCTATTTTCGTTTCAGGAAAGAAATGGGCTTTTCGGGTCATCGTTTTCGTTTCAAGCCAATTCGATCTGTCCATTCGTTCTTATCCATCTCTGCATATATATATATATATATATATATATATATATATATATATATATATATATATACATATATATATATATAGGCTATTATAAACTCTAGCAGCCTTTTATTTTCTATTGTACATACGTACATTTCTTTCTCATCTCCTCTTTTCCAATGGCAGATCCCTAATTTCAATTTTAAATCAAATTTCAAAAATTCAAACTCCTCAAACTATGTCAAATTATGTATGGTTGGAAAGCTCTCGATGAGCGCAATTTACTGCAGCAATTTGCTTTTTGACTTGAGTCACGGCTTGCGAGATATCATCGAATTATTCTCAACCGTCCATACTAGGTTTTCGATTTCAATGGTGGATTTGCAATGATATGACAATCGGTTGGTGCTGCGGCGTAGAGGAGGCTAAGAGGTTTCGATCCATGAGTATGTATCATGTCAATGACATCGTGATTCGCCGCAATCAAGCATAGGAGGCAGTGGCGATGCAAGTTCAGAGAGGCGATCAGAGGAGGTCGCGCCACCTTTTCCAGGTGCTGCTCATCCTGGTGAGTTCGATGATGCAGTTTGATCAAGGTGATGGTTCACGTGGTGGCGGTGGTAGCGCATGAGAGGATGGCAGCTGTTGTTAGGTTGTGAACAATTTTTATCTGTAGGGTTTCACGATGGAGAAGGGAGGTGACATGGTAATCTCTTATTTGCATTCTGTTTTTTTATTTAAATTTAATTTTCAAACTTTCTAATATCCATAACTTTTGCATACGAGCTTGGATTCACGTGCGGTTTCTTTCGTTGGGATCGCATCGAAATTTTTAACAGTATTGAACTACTTTGGCTGCTTTCTGAAACTGTATGAATTTTGGGTTTTATTTGACTTTAAATCGACTGAAAATCAAAGATAGGTGATTTAATCAACTCACGAATACTAAATCATCTAATGTTAGTTAAATTAAATTTATGATGTGATTATAAATTTATTGATTATTGTTTAGTATTTTAAATTGTCATTTAAATTTAATTTGAATTTATATTGAATTAAATTGCCATTTAAATTAATATGGAATTTAAATTGTTAGTTAAATACATGATAATGATAACCATTTAATTGTTGTGATTTATTGATTGATTTGAATGATGATTGTGATGAATGCTTAATTGTTGAAATTTTGGATGATTTGATGTTATGTTTATTTTATATGCTGTTATCACACTATAAGTTCCCTTAGTTATTGTTAGGAAAATCACTAAGGGTTGAAATGATACATACCCGAACGATCTTATAAATTAGGGAAAATCATTGTTGGTTGAAATGATAAACCCGAGTGAATTTATGGATTTGGAAAAATTATGATTCGGGATACGGGTTGAAATGATTTTATCCGAAAATTTAAATTTATAGCAGGTTGAAATGATATATATCTGTAACACTTGACCATAGGGTAGAAAATTATATACGGACACAGATTGGTTAAATTAAATAATTTTAAATCCATAATTTTTGAATCCAGTTAAATGATATTATTTTAAATGAAATAAAATTATATTTATATGAACTGAATTATTTTCAAAATCCAAGCTTTTAAAATGTTGAAATTGAAATTGGTTTAGTGGAATTGTTTAAAGAATTTAAATTGAAATCTTAAAGTTGAATTTGAAATATAATTGAAATTTATCAAAATTGAGTTATTTTAAACGTTTGAATATTTAAGCTTTGAATCCTATTGCATTTGAAGTGGTTTAAATTTATAGTTCAAACTTGGGTTTGAAATCGCTATAAATTAAAATGGTTTTTAATAAGAATTTGAATTGAAACCTTTAGTTTTTAAATTGAAATCATTGAAATGAGATTGATTTAAATTGAATTTTTAGAACTGAAGTTGGTTTGAATTGATTTGTGAAATTCGAAGAAACTATTCTAATTTGAAACTATTTTTGATATAAACCCTTTTAACATACAAATTCTTTTAACATATAAACTATTTTTCTCGTACAAACCATTTTAATATATTAATAATTTTTAATACATTAACTATTTTAATATAAAACCTATTTTAATATATAAAATATTTTAATATATAAACTATTTTAATCTATAACCTATTTTTAATATGTAAACTACTTTAATATATATATATATATTTTTTAAATTTATAAACAACTTTTAATATATATATATATATATATATATTAATATATAAACTATTTTTAATGTATAACTATTCCAATACATTGACTAATTTCAATATTTGAACTATTTAAAGTTTGAACTGTTATGATTAAGATTTGATTGATTTAAATGCGAATATTTTGATACGATGGACCTATTTTTGTGGTTATGATTTTGAAAATGAATATGATTTAAATTGAATAATGATTTCGAAAGTGAATATGATTTTGAAGTGAATATGATATTTTGATATGAAGTATGAAATGTAAAAGAACCATCTGGTGTGTAAATATAATAATTGACCGTTTAAAGAGATTAGGGTCGACTATTGGCATACTCTCTATCAATATCGGAAAAACTTTAAAACTGTGTATGTGGTGGAGAATCTAGAATGAAGTAGGATGGTTTAGTGGACGCTACTATATGAGGTATGAATGCTGCCCTGAACCCCTTAGGTCAGCTTGAGATGACTAACAAGGAGCAATTGACAGGCCAAGTGGGCTCACTCCTCCAATCAGACACACTTCTTTGATACTATATTTGTTACTTCATGATTGATTTGGTGGCCACCCTCGATTTGATTATGGAAGTTGCCAAGGGTTAAATGCGGTCGACCCACGTTGTTGTTTCAAGGTGGACGGTAGCTTCGGCGCATAGCAACAACCAAAAGTGCAAACATTAGAATCCTACCCAGGCATTGCCTCGTTGTGCCTAGTCACCTGCCTTCTCGATCCCACTATGATTTTGGTTTATGTTTTACCTATGGAGTGCTCCTTGATATCCCACCAGTTTATAGTGGAGTTTACGGTGGAGTTTACAGTACTGTATAGACTACATCATTATATAAAATGCATTAAGGGGAATATGAGTAACGCCTTAATGCTATTTTAATACTTTGCTGATAGACACTATATATATAGCGTATACTACTACATAGCAAATAATATAATGGATCCTTAAGAGATGGAAATTCCGAGCATCTCTTAAGTTATTGCACGCACACTATACACCGGATATGAGATGTAAAATCCCGTAAACATCTCTGAAGCCGTTACACTCATATTTATTTATGATGATTTAACTTACATAAGATCTTTTAGTTCTAACTCGAGGGTTTTGTCTTTCATTACGCTCTGGTCAGCCTAAGCTTTTCAGCGTTGAAGACTTTATTTCTGAAGGACGAAGACGGAGTTTAGTGTTATATTATAATTTTATCCCACTATAACATATTGTTTCACTACATTATTTATTTATTCCTGCTGTATGTATAACTCTAATATATGGTAAACTCTAATATATGGTAAAAGTGTAATTAAATGTTATTTGTAAAACAACTTCATGAACTGTTTATTTGATTATTATATTTTGTCATTCTGCTGTGAGATTCTGCATTTTGTTTTTCTTTCTTTTCTCTTATTTCTTATTTACCTCGTTAACAATCCTCCTTTTTGAATGGTTGAGTTGACATGTGTGGTTTATTGTCGATTTTAACCGTCCAAAAAGGTGGGTTGTTCCCGTCTTTCCCCTATTTTGGGAAGAATATTAGATTTTTGAGCCTTTGTTTATTTAATTCCCTAATTGCTCCTAACATTACTGGTTAACTTTAACTTTTACCTAACCTCCAAGTCTAATCACAACTAATTTCGAATTTTCAAATTAGGGAATTAATTATTTTATTTAAATTTGAATTCAAATTAAATTAACTCAAATATAAAAACTTCAAACGCCCATAAAATTTTCATTCGAGCTCCGTTTTCATCATATTACATATGTAAATTGATCAGAATTTCACCACAAACGCAATGATTTCTTTCGTAGTCAAATCCCAACTTTTACAAAATTTCTATTTTTAATCCTACCCTAATTAATTGAATTTTTCTTAATTTACCTATCTAATTAGGGTTGATTTTACAGGGTGTTACATTCTTCCCCTTGAAAAGGATTTCGTCCCAAAATCTTTCAAGGGACAAAAAGTGTAACACACAACATACATGTTATACAACCAATTTATTTACATAACTGTCCACTCACCAAAGTGTAATGTGATTATGTACAGCAGATATACTAAAATGAGCTCAAATCCAAGCGTGAGTCTGTGATCGTATTATTAAAATATGTATGAAAACACATTAAAACTACATAAAATTTCTATATGAGTGTAAAGTGATGGCGAAAAATTTTAGCCACCATTTCCTGTTATCCAATCTAGCAAATCATGATGCAACCAAAATCTTAACTTTGGACAGAAAATTTACCAGAGAAAGGCTTAGGATGAGTAATCCTCATGCCTTCACTGGGTTTTCTTCCCATTGTACTCGGACCGATCTAATTCTTACTTGCAAAGCTTCCTAGTTCTATGCTCCACAATGCATAAAGTGGCATAATACGTTATTGGCTCTGTTTCAAAATCTCTCAATTGATTAGGCTATACTACAGTGGCTATGCTGTGAAAGGTATTTCCTCAATGCAAAACGTGGAAAATGTCATGGACTCCAGCCAACATAAAAGTTTTCTTATTTTTATCCATTATTGGGAAAGGCCTAATAAATCTAGTGCCAACCTTTCCAACTATCCAAATTTTATGACCTTCAAATGTTGCCTAATCAACTCTGACTTTCAAAAATTTCGTAATCCATGTAACGACCCACAAATTTCCATAATTAAATTGGTTAATTTAATAAAAATTTTGTAAATAAATTTAGAGAGAAATGAAAACTTTATAATTTATAATGAAGTGAATGTTAAAAATGAATTGTAGCAATGGAAATTAAAACTAATTATTGACAATTAGAGTGAAATCCCAATAATGAAATAGTGCAAATTGTTACAACTTGGTTATGAATTCAATATAAGATAAGCGAATGTAAATATTGAAGTATGTAATGAAAGGGTATCATAAATGGTAATGAAATGAAATCAGTGTTATATATGAAAGTATAACCTTTGTTGGTAAGTAATAAACTTACAAATGTAATTAAAAGTAAATATGTGACAATTAATATATGTTGTTTATTTATTTAATGTATCCAAAAAAAAATCGGTAATCAATTGCAATATGTCTAAATTGAATATTATGTTAATGTAAATCTAGATAACATTGCCCTAATCCCTAAGGTGAAGAATGCGTGTAAAGTTTCAAACTTTAGGCCAATATCATGTTGTAATACCATATACAAGTGCATCTCGAAAATAATAGAAAATAGGCTCGAAATGGTTCTTGATAGGGTAATTTCTTCCAACCAAGTAGCATTTCTGAAAGGTAGAAGCATTCTTGATAACGTTATGATGTCTCACAAGTTGTTAAAGGGATATAACAACTCTCCTGTTTCTCTCAAAGCTATGTTTAAGCTTGATATTTCGAAAGCGTTCGACTCTTTGCATTGGGACTCTATAGTTAGAATCATGGGGTTAATGAATTTCCCCAAACATTTTGTTGCATGGATACACTCCTGCATATCAACACCTAGTTTTTCTATAATGGTCAACAACTGTAATGTAGGATTTTTTCGAGGGAAACAGGGTATTAGACAAGGAGACCCGATGTCTGCCTACTTATATATTCTAGTGATGGAAATTCTCACCCAAATTCTTATCTAACTCGTTAACGAAGGTAGTTTCTTGACTCACCCAAAATGTAAGAATCCCCTTGTCACATCTTTAATGTTTGCTGATGACTTGGTTATTTTTTTCAAGCCTAATATGATGACTGTTAAATCTATAATGGATGGTCTCGATAGATTTTACAAATTATCTGGCTTAGCCATTAATTTATCTAAATCTGATTTAATGATAGCTGGTGTGATTCCTGAATTAATCTCTCAAATCACAACCTTCACTGCTATTTCGCATCGAGCTGAGACATCCATGTACCTTGGCATTCCTTTAGCTACTTCGAGAATTTCCTTTGCTCAGTGTATTCCTTGATATGACAGAATTACTGCCAAATTTTCTATATGGACTAACAGATTTCTTAGTCAAGCTGGAAGGCTCACTCTGATAAACTCCATTATTTTCGCCATGTCCGTGTATTGGTCACGTTCCTTCATCCTTCCTACTAAGTTAATCAAAATGATAAGGTCTGCTATGTTAAATTTTCTCTGGCATGGGTCTATTAATGCCAAGAAGCTCTCCCCATGTGCTTTTTCCAAACTTGAAAGGCCATCCAAAGGAGGTGTAGGTATTGAAAACTTGCTTCTGTGGAATCGTGCAACGATGGTGTATCACATTGACAATCTACTAAATCATAAAAACTGTTTATGAGTGAATTGGTCATACAAATATATTATTCGCAACAAAAAATTTTGTACGATGGATATGCCACAGTCGTGTAGTTGGACATGGCGTAGTATACTCAAAATCAGATCTGACATTCTCCAGTATGCAAGAAGTAAAATTGGTATTAATGGTCGTCTGTCTTTCTGGCACGACCCATGGGTGAAGGAAGGAACAATATTAAGTCACTGTCTTACTTTCAACCAACAACTGCAATCAGGTATTAATTCTATTGCCCTGGCTTCGGTCTGTATTAATGTAGGTAAGGTTGATCCCCCTTATTCTAGCAACCTGAGTGTTAGACACCTATGGAACCAATTGAGGGGTAGTAAAGTTAATTCTTATCCTGATGATGGAATATCTTGGTCTTGTTGCAATAACATATTCTCGATTGGTGCAATGTACAAGAAATTTATTTGCCAGTCCAATTCTTCTCTGCTCAGTTGGTATAAACGTATTTGGTTGAATCACAATACGGAAAGTCAGAACCTTATGTTATGGAAGATATTTAGTAATGCTTTAAAAACTAAAATTAGGCTGAGGCAGTGTGGGCTAATCATCGATGCTACTTGTAGTTTATGCCATGCTGAGGATGAGGACACTCTTCACCTCTTCTTCAACTGCTCTTATGTTCACAGCTTATGGTGTTTGACCAATTCCATCATCTCTGGTAGGTCAGTAGCATATGACAGTGAGGAAGAATGGGATATCATATTCAAAGCCACCAGATGGAGAGGTGAATCAACGTACGTTCTGCTGTTTACTCTTAAAATATTCATTGCGTCGATATGGGAGGAGAGAAATGCTATCGTTTTCTGTGATCAGAGGAAATCTTATAACCAAATGAAAGATAATATCATTGGGAAATTGAAGTTTGGGATTGCTGCTTCAAATCATCGATTTGAATCTAGTTTCCTGTCTGCCCTATCCAGATCACAGGCGGCCTTCATGTTTCGTGTAGTGTTTTGTTTTTTAGTTTTTATTTTTGTTGATATGCATGTATTCCTTATTTTCTAGTTTCTATGTTCTTGCTTGCCTAAATCTTAGGTGGGTATGTTTCCCTTGTAGCTCTTCGTTCTTGGTATATCAATAAATGGTAGGGGTCCATTTCTATCCCCGCTGGCTTTGCCAAAAAAAATCTAGATAATAAATGGAAAATAATGTTAATTTTTTAGTATGACAATGATTTGAATAAAAAGAATGGAGGGCAAGATTTATTAAATTATTGGAAATTAAATTTTAATAATTGGATTAATTGCAATTAAATGAAATTCAATATTTAATTATTACGTTAATAGAGATTAAGATGAAATTTGAGAATATTAATGTAATAAAGCATGAACTAATGTTAATTTCATCCATTTGATAATAATTTATTAAAGAACAGGATTTAAAATCAAATAAATGGATTAGTTGGAATTTCAATTGATAATTAATGAGTTTATTAAATTGAAATTAAATACGATAATGGATAAATCAATTAACTTTGAATTGATATCTAAGTTTTTTTAATTTTGTAATAGTTTAAGAAATCAAAAATGATGGAATTTTTGAATTCTCAAATTTGAATTGAAAAGGTGAATTGATTAAATTAATATTATTTTAGTTAATTAACTGAAAAATAGCCATTTTGGCCACTGACTCGGATTTTGACGAAATCGGTTTCATCGGATCCGTAACGGTGAATTATTGTAGGATTTCAAGTTTCATGACGATCGGGCTTGTCGTTTGATCATACGAGCTAGAAACGCCTAGAAATCAATTAAATTGAAATCAATTTGAAATAAAATGGTTTTAACATAACTTCTTCATATGATGGAATTAGGACCTGAAACCTGTTCTTTTGAGTTTAAAATATTTGAAAATATCTATTTTGATTTATGGGTTGATCCATTTTCGTTCCGGAGGCAGAACGGTGTTTTCGTGTCGTTTATCGTTCTAGTCCAAATCAAATCCGATCCATTATTTCTATTTTCTAACCTACCTATAAATACCTCGTTATAAACCCTAGCCACTCCTTATTCTCATTTGTCTGTATGTACAATTCAGATGTCTCTCCTCCTCAATGGTAGACAACCAAATTCTCAATTCCAAATCCTATTGCAATTCAAAATCAAATAAAAAAAATTCAAACTCCTCAATACCTATCAAATTATATATCAATCTGAAGCTCTCGACCAGCGCATCTCAGATCCATAATTTTTTTCCAATTTGAATCATCGTTTGTTCTGAAATCGATAGTTTTTTCTCGGCCGTTCATTGCGCGACGATCAACGTCGATGGATCATCAAATTGATTATGCCATCGTATGGAGAGGGTCGCGGGCTATCCATCAGCATGGCTCGTTCTTTATTTTAGTGGTTGGATCAGTCGAATTTATGCATATAGGGTTCGAAACCCTAGACTCTACGGCAGCGGCGGCGTGGCTCTAGAGGGCCACGGTGATGCTGGCCGGAAGAGGGGCGATGGGGGACTCGTCGTCAGCGGTGGCTCGGCATATGGAGGCTTCGGGTGGCGCGCACGGCGTGGTCAAAGTTAGGTCAATGGCTGTAGAGATGGGTACCGTTCCGTGTGTTCAAGCTTGCGTGCAAACGATGAAGCAAGGCGACGTGTTAAATTTATTCTTTTATTTTATTGATTTTATAATATAAAGCATATAATATTCTAATTCGAGTAACTTTTGCATGCGGACTCCGTTTCACGTGCAATTTTCTCCGCTAGGATCGTATTAGAATTTCGGACATTTTGGCCCTGGCTTGGATGAATTCTAAGATCGAACAAATTTTGGACTTATTTTGAATTTAAATTCAAAGGTGAGTGTTTTAACCCACTCACAACTTCTAAAATTTCTTATGTTTGTTAAATTTAATGCATGATGTGATTAGGAATTTATTTATGATTGTTTGGTATATTTTTAATCATCAACTCGGTTAAATTGAAATTATTTGAATTAAATTGTTATTTAATTTATTATTGCATATAAACTGCCAGTTAATTTCCTGTTATTTATTATCAGGTTCTATATTGATATTTATGGATTGTTTCGGATGATGATTGTGATGGATGTTGATTGTTGATATTGGTTGATTGTTAGTTTATATCGTTATAAACTGTAAATTCGTTATGGATTATTATTAATTCGGGATTGCGGTTTTAAATGATATACAACCGTAAAATATCAACTTGTGGACTGAAATGATAAATATCCGTATCACTTGGCCATAGGACAGAAAATTATATACAGACACCGTGGTCCATATATAAAAATATTTTGAAATGATTTCTATGGTTTTGTAAAGAAATATATGGTTTTATATAATTATTGATTCTAGATGTTATATAAATGTTATTTTATTCTTGATTTTAAGCTGTGGATAAATTGGTTTTAATATATAATAAGCTTAATAATAAGTTTGATTTTTATTGAGATATTGTGGTTAAGTATTTAATTTTATTTTAATATAGAGTTTATAATGATTTAAATAAATTAAGGTTGGAAGATAAATTTGAAATTGAATTTATTGAATTTGAGATTTTTAAAGGAAAAGATTTTTATAACTTGATTTGGTTTAAGGTGAATATAATGAATATTTCAAGTATAAATAAATTGAAGGAAATATTTAGTTAGTTGTAATTTGGATTTTATTTAAATGATAACAGATTTATTAAGTAAAATATTTCAAAACTAAATAATAGAAAATTGAATTTGATATATATATATATATGAAATTATAAAACTCAGTTTTGAAATTGTTGAATATTTAAAGTATGAAATATACTGAATTTGAAATAGTTTATTTTGTGGATCAAATCTGTTTTGAAATCAATATGATTTGGCATGGTTTATTTGGAAACTGAATTGAATTGAAGTTTATGATTTGAGATTTGGTTAAATCTATAATTTTGGAATTCGAGTTGTTTTGGAATTGATTTGTGAAATTGAAGAAGCTATTTATTATGTAAAGTATTTTAATATTTAAACCATTTAAGTGGTGGAAGTTATGTTTCAAAGTTATGAGTTTCAAAGTATTATGATTTGAAAGTGTTATATTTCAAGTTTTTTGATTTCGAAGTGTTATAACTTTGAAAGTGCTATGATTTTGGAAAAGAATATATTTGAAATGAAAATGATATTGTATTGATTTGATTTTTGAAATGGAAATGATATCATATTTATATGGTTTTGAAATGGCACTGATATTTTGGGTTTGAAGTATAAAATTATTTTGAAACGACTGCGGTGTTATAATAACGTTTGACTGTTAAAGAGGCCGAGATCGGAAGTTGTCGTACTCTCTGCCAACTCCTAAAGCCACTTTAACAACCATGTACGCGGTGGAGATTTTAGAGTAAAGTAGGATGGTGGTGACATTCTATTGAGGTATGTACGTGGACCCGACTCCCGTGAGTTGGCATAAGGTGGCTAAAACAGGAGTGATTCCGGGCCAGTGAGGTAGCTCCTCTTATCGGACACACTCCTTCGATACCATTCTATTACTTTGTGATTGATTTGGGTCCTTTTGATTTTTTTTGGGTGTGGATAGAGGTGGCCGTAGCTGCGCGCTACGCGTCACCACCAGTCCGGATAGTAATTGGTATATCTACCCGTGCATTGCCTAGTTGTGTCGTGTCACCTACCTTATCACGCCTTGTACGAGTTTGGATTTCTTCCGTAGCCCGTGGAGTATTTAGGATAGTCTCCGGATTTGGAGATGCGTTGTTATTGGATGGACTACTGGGACTATTATGTGTTAAGGTGGAAAATATAAAGCCTTAACGCTATTTTAATATAAGTTTATTTTACTATTAGACATTATTATAATAGCATATGTTACTACATAGTAAATAGTATAACGGATCCTTAGGAGATGTGAATCTCTAGCATCTCTTAAGTTACAGCACTCACATTAGACACTGGATAGGAGATGTCAAACCCCGTAAACATCTATGACGCCGTTCCACTCATATTATATATTGTTGATTTACTTACATAAGTTCTTTTAGTTCTGACTTGAGTGTTTTGTCTTTTCAATTTGCTCAGGTCAGTCTGAGCATTTCAGCGTTTGAAGACCTTATTTATGGAGGATGAAGAAGAAGATTAATACTACTATTATTTACTATATTATTCCGCTGCATCACATTGTTCCGCTGCATTGTTATTTATTATTCTTTGGTATGTGTAACTCTGATTCTATGTTGTATGAATAAAAACAGCTTCATGAACTGTTATTTGATTATTATATTTTGTCATTCCACTGCATGATTCTATTTTGTTTTATTCTTTCTCAGCTTTTGCTTGTCCACCCCAATAACAATTTGCCCTTTTGTGTGGTTTGAGTCTAACGTGTGTGGTTTATCGCCGATTCAAAACGTACAAAATTGCGGGATGTTACATTTGGTATCAGAGCTTTGGTTTAACGATAAACCTTAGCTTTGTGGGGTCTGACTCTTTATTAGTAGGGTAGTAATACCCCATGATGAGTCGTTGTGTACATATAAGACAGCATATTTGCTAGTGTTATAAAAAGGTTTTAATATTTTGCTAATTTATTCCGTTTTGTATTTATAAATTCCGATTTGTGCATAGGACGCTATGACATCAATAGGGATTTCTAAACACTTAATAGGACAAACCGACACAATATTTCTTTTGAAATATAGGCAAATGAAATAATTTTTCCTATCATATTTTCTGTATATAAAGTAATAAATTTTATAAAGTTATATTTGGTTGTAATATACTGGTTGTAAGGTAGTGAAATTTATAAATATTGGTTGGAAATAAGGGATAAAATAAAATAAATGAAAATTGGAAATTCAGAACCTAAGTCTCAAGGTTTTTGAAAATTTCTTTCGAATGATTTTGGAATATAATAATAATATTATTTAGAAGTACTTGCTGATATAAATATTTCAATATAGTTTGAAAGAATTGCTTTAAAGTAATGTTGGAATGAAAAAAATTTTGTTCCCCTTCTCTGTCGTTTGAAAATAATTTCAGTGATGAGTGCACGCATCATCGACGTTCATTTTTGAGTTTCAAAGTGGGAAGGGCGCTGTACTAGTTTTACTACAAATTTATTTTGATAAACAAATATAAATCTCAAATTGTTTTAAATATAATTGGATATATATACATTATAAGTATATACATCTATCTACTATTCTAAATTATTTGAAACTTAACCCGGTATTTAGTTTTAAGTTTCCGTTAATTAATAGTTTCAATTATTGTAGTGAAATAGGATGTAACTAATCAATAAATGGGAACCTTTAATTAAAATAGGAGATTAAATGCTAGGTTATAAATGAAATTTCAAGAATGTTGAAATTTGTAACCTATAAAAGCAAAAGATATGATTATTGAACGTTTAATTTATTAAAAGAAATAAGATAAACTTGCGTAATTTTCAATTACATTCTTAGAAGCATATATATAACTTACCAAAAGATCTAATTGTTGAAATGTCTAATAAGAAAATGTAATGGAAAAAATTACAAGTAAAACTTATGTAATCGAGAGGTTCAATGAATTACTTTTATAAATAAGAATTTGATGTTATAGTGGTTATAAACTAAAGTTATGATTGAAATGCTACTAATTTAATGTAATAGAAATGTAAGTATTATAAATAAATAATAATAAACTTAAGTAAATGGTTGAAGCTATTTATAAATAAAATAAGTAGAAAAGATGAGTACTGTAAATATATGATTATAGACTTAAGTTAATGTATTGATATGCTAAGTAATTGAATTACGCGTGAATACTATTAATAAGTGAATAAATGAAATTAAGTAAGAAATGAATGAATGAATGGAAATTGTAAATTTGCAAGAAATAAATGTAAATTAAAAAGATAAATCATTATATGAATGAAAATGAAATTAAACAACAAATATTATGAAATGAAATTATTAAGAATGAACTTGATCTATTGTTTGGAATTGTTGTTAGTTTGGTTTATGGATGTTTGGGCAAGGATACTTTAAATTTGTTTGGTTGTATGAATAATCTATTTAGTTTCATCTAAGACTGTTGAGTAAATGGTGCACTTAGTAGTTTATTCTCCATTCTGTACAATTTGAAGTTTGTGAACCTAAACAACTATTTGTTTTGTTTGATATGAATGGATAATTGATTTGTGCTGATTTTATATGATGATTGTATATTGGTTGCAAGTGATTGTTATTGATTTATTTTTTAGTGGTTGAAACTAATTTTAAATATTTCATTTTACATAATCGTTAACCTTTTTAGGATTATATAAGTTAAATGCAGGTTATGGAAGAAATTGCTACTGCTTTTGGTTTCATAAAATAAGCATTAATTGCCCGACAAATAGGCACATTCTCGGATTACGGTTTTATAGCGATATTATATTGTTTTTCCCATTGTTCGAATATATAATTTGAGATATTGTGAGATATATATATATATATATATATATATATATATATTATATTTGATATTATATTTTCTCCCGAGCCTCTCCGTACGAAGGAGACTCTGTCGAAATTTTCCGTAAATTTTGTACTAGTTTATTTGATTTTATATTATTATAAGATGATTTGGGATGGTTTATTTGGGAACTGAATTGAATTGAAGTTTATGATTTGAGATTTGGTTAAATCTAAAATTTTGGGATTCGAGTTTTTTGGAATTGATTTGTGAAATTGAAGAAGCTATTTATTATGTAAAGTATTTTAATATTTAAATCATTTAAGTGGTGAAAGTTATGTTTCAAAGTTATGAGTTTCAAAGTATTATGATTTGAAAGTGTTATATTTCAAGTGTTTTTGATTTCGAAGTGTTATAGCTTTGAAAGTGCTATGATTTTAGAAAAGGATATATTTGAAATGAAAATAATATCGTATTGATTTGATTTTTGAAATGGAACTGATATCATATTTATATGGTTTTGAAATGGCAATGATATTTTGATTTTCAAGTATAAAATTATTTTGAAATGACCGTGGTGTTATAATAACGTTTGGTTGTTAAAGAGATCGGGATCGGAAGTTGTCATACTCTCTACCAACTCCGAAAACCACTTTAACAACCATGTACGCGGTGGAGATTCTATAATGAAGTACGATGGTGGCGACATTCTATTGGGAAATGTACGTGGACCCGACTCCCGTCAGTTGGCATAGTGTGGCTAAAACAGGAGCGATTCCGGCCAGTGAGGTAGCTCCACTTATAGGACGCACTTCTTCGATACCATTCTATTACTTTGTGATTGATTGAGGCCCTTTTGATTTTTTTTAGGGTGTGGCTCGAGGTGGGCGGTAGCTGCGCGCTCCGCGTCACCACCAGTCTGGATAGTAATTGGTATATCTAACCTGGAATTGCCTATTTATGCCATGTCACCTACCCTATCGCACTTGTACGAGTTTTGATTTCTCCCCTAGCCCGTGGAGTATTTAGGGTAGTCTCCCGATCTAGAGATACGCTGATACTGGATGGACTACTGGGACTATTACGTGTTAAGGTGGAAAATGTAAAGCCTTAATGCTATTTTAAAGTAAGTTTATTCTACTATTAGATATATTATAACAGCGTATATTAACATAGTAAATAGTTTAATGGATCCTTAGGAGATGTGAATCCCAAGCATCTCTTAAGTTACAGCACTCATGTTAGACATTGGATAGGTGATGTCAAATCCCGTAAACATCTCTGATGCCGTTCCACTCATATTATTTACCGTTGATTTACTTACATAAGATCTTTTAGTTCCGACTCAAGTGTTTTGTCTTTTAAATTCGCTTGGGTCGGTCTGAGAATTTCAGCGTTTGAAGAACTTATTTCTGGAGGATGTTGACGAAGATTGTATTATTACTATTATTTACTATATTATTTCACTACATCACATTGTTCCGATACATTGTTATTTATTATTCTTTGGTATGTGTAACTCTAATTCTGTATGGTATTAGTATAATCAAATGTTTTTGTAAAACAGCTTCATGAACTGTTATTTGATTATTATATTTTGTCATTCCGCTGCAAGATTCTGTTTTGTTTTTTATTCCCTGCTTTTTCTTATTGACCCCAATAACAATCATCCCTCTTGTATGGTTTGATCTAACGTATGTGGTTTATCGTCGTTTCAAAACGTACAAAAAGGTGGGATGTTAAATGTGGTATTAGAGCTTTGGTTTAGCGATAAACCTTAGCTTTGTGGGGTCTGACTCTTTGTTAATAGGGTAGTGATACCCTATGATGAGTCGTTGAGCGTATATATATAAGAGAGCGTATTTGTTAGTGTTATGAAAAGGTTTTAATATTGTGTTAATTTGTTCCATTTTGTACTTATAAATTCTGGTTGGAGCATAGAACGCTATGACATCAATAGGGATTTCTAAACACTTAATAGGACAGACCGACATAATATTTGTTTTGAAATATAGGTAAATGAAATAATTTTGCCTATTATATTTTCTATATATAAAGTAATAAATTTTATAAAAGTTATATTTGGTTTTAATATATTGGTTGTTAGGTAGTGAAATTTATAAATATTGGTTGGAAATAAGAGATAAAATAAAATAAATGAAAATTGAAAATTTAGAACCTAAGTCACTGGGTTTTTGAAAATTTCTTTCAAATGATCTTGGAATATAATAATAATAATATTATTTAGAAGTATTTTCTGATATTGGTATTTCAATATGGTTTGAAAGAATTGCTTTAAGTAATGTTGGAATGAAATAAGTTTTGTGCCCTCCCTTGTCGTAGGAAATTAATTTCGGTGATGAGTGCACGCATCATCGACATTCATTTTCGAGTTTCAAAGTGGGAAGGCCGCTATAGTAGTTTTACTACATATTTATTTTGATAAACAAATATAAATCTCAAATTATTTTAAATATAATTGGATATATATATATTGTAAGTGTATACATCTATCTACCATTTTAAAATGATTTGAAACTTAACCCAGTACTTAGTTTTAAGCTTCCGTTAATTGATAGTTTCAATTATTGTAGTGAAATGGGATGTAACTAATCAATAAGTAGGAACCACTAATTAAAATAAGAGATTAAATGCTAGGTTATAAAAGAAATTTCAAGAAAGTTGAAATTTGTAGCCTATAAAAGCAAAAGATATGATTATTGAACGTATAATTTATGAAAAGAAATAAGATAAATTTGTGTAATTTTCAATTACATTCTTAAAAGCTTATATATAACTTACCAAAAGATTTAAAAGTTGAAATGTCTATAGGAAAATGTAATGGAAAAATTTAAAAGTAAAACTTATATATATATATATATATATATATATATATATAATAGAGAGGTTCAATGAATTACTTTTATAAATAAGAATTTAATGTTATAATAGTTATAAACTTAAGTTATGATTGAAATGCTACTAATTTAATGTAATAGAAATGTAACTATTATAAATAAATGATAATAAACTTAAGTAAATGGTTGAAGCTATTTATAAATAAAATAAGTAGAAAAGATGAGTACTGTAAATATATGATTACAGACTTAAGTTAATGTATTGATATGCAAAGTAATTGAATTGCACATGAATACTATAAATAAATGAATAAATGAAATAAGTAATGAATATATGAATGGAAATTGAAAATTTGCAAGAAATAAATGTATATTAAAAAGATAAATCATTATATAAATGAAAAGGAAATCAAACAACAAATATTATGAAAGGAAATATTAAGAATGAACTTGATCTATTGTTTGGAATTGTTGTTTATTTGATTTATGGTTGTTTAGGCAAGGATACTTTAAATTTATTTGGATGTATGAATAATCTATTTAGTTTCATCTAAGACTGTTGAGTAAATGGTGCACTTAGTAGTTTATTCTCCATTGTGTACAATTTAAAGTTTGTGAACCTGAACAACTATTTGTTTTGTTTGATATGAATGGATAATTGATTTGTGTTGATTTTATATGTGATTGTATATTGATTGCAAATGACTATTATTGGTTTATTTGTTTGTGGTTGAAAAAACTTTAAATATTTCATTTTATATAATTGTTAACCTTTTTGGGATTATATAAGTGAAATACATATTATGAAAGCAATTGCTACTGCTTTTGATTTCATAAAAAAAGCGTTAATTGCCCGATAAATAGGCACATTCTCGCAGTATGGTTTTATAGCGTTATTATATTGTTTTTCCCGTTGTTGGGATATATTATTTTGAGATATTGTGATATATATATATATATATATATTGTTATATTTGGTATTATATTTTCTCCTGAGACTCTCCGTACAAAGGAGACTCTACCAAAAAAATTCGTAAATTTTGGGCTTTGAAAAATTTTGAAAAATGTTTTCCAAACTTTATTAATTTGAGTATAAAAGATTTAATGGGTATAAGTTGGTATATTTATTTAAATTAATTAATTTTGAAAATTTATTTGCTTATAAAGTTAATATTTTTGAATAAGATGTATTGTTTACTTAATTCCTTCTTTCTCCCATTTTTCCTTTTCGGGGACGAAAAGTTTTGAGTGGGGGAGAGTGTAACGACCTGCAAATTTCGATGATTAAATTGGTTGATTTTATAAGATTTTTGTAATTAAATTTAGAGAGAACTAAAAACATTATAATTTATAATGAAATGAATGTTAAAAATGAAATCTAGCAATGGAAACTAAAACTAATTATTGACAATTGGAGTGAAATCCCAATAACGAAATAGTGTAAATTGTTAAAACTTAGTTATGAAATCAATATAAGATAAGCGAATGTAAATATTGAAGTATGTAATGAAAGGGTATCACAAATGGTAATGAAATAAAATCAGTGTTATATATGAAAGTATAACCTATGTTGGTAAGTAATAAGCTTATAATTGTAATTAAAAGTAAATATGCAACAATTAATATATGTTGTTTATTTATTTAGTGTATTAAATAAAATTCGATAATCAATTGCAATAAGTCTAAATTGAATATTATGTTAATGTAAATCTAGATAAATGGAAAATAATGTTAATTTTATAGCAAGACAATGGGTTGAATAAAAAGAATGGAGGGCAAGATTTATTAAATTATTGGAATTTAAATTTTAATAATTGGATTAATTGCAATTAAATGAAATTTAATCATTACTTATTATGTTAATAGAGATTTAGATGAAATTTGAGAATATTAATGTAATAAAGCATGAACCAATGTTAATTTCATCCATTTGATAATAATTTATTGAATAACAGGATTTAGAATCAAATAAATGGATTTATTGGAATTTCAATTAATAATTAATTTATTAAAATTGAAATTAAATGCTGTAATGGGTAAATCAATTAACTTTGAATGATATCTAAGTTTGTTTAAATTTTTGTAAATGTTTAAGAAATCAAAAATGATGGGATTTGTGAATTATTACATTTGAATTGAAAAGGTGAATTGATTAAATTAATATTAATTTAATTAACTAACTGAAAAATAGCCATTTTGGCCACTGACTCAGATTTAGACGAAAAACAGTTTCATCGGATCCGCCACGGTGAATTATTGTAAGATTTCAAGTTTCATAACGATCGGGCTTGTCGTTTGATCATACGGGCTTGAAACGCCTAGAAATCAATTAAATTGAAATCAACTGAAATCAATTTAAAATAAAATGATTTTAACGTAACTTCTTCATATGATGAAATTAGGACCTGAAACCTGTTCCATTGAGTTTAAAATATATGAAAACATCTATTTTGATATATGCGTCGATCCATTTTCGTTCCGGAGGTAGAAGGGGCTTTTCGGGCCGTTTATCGTTCCAATCCGAATCAAATCCGATCCGTTATTTCTATTTTCTAACATATCTATAAATACCTTTTATAAACCATAGCCACTCCTTATTCTCATTTGTATGTACATAAAATTTAGCTGTCTCACCTCCTCGATGGTAGACAAGCAAATTCTCAATTCCAAATCCAATCGCAATTCAAGATCAAATCAAAAAAATTCAAACTCGTCAATACCTATCAAATTGTGTATCAATCTGAAGCTCTCGTCGAGTGCATCTCAGATCCATAATTTGTTTTCCAATTCGAATCATCATTTTTTTCAAAAATCGATGGTTACTTCTAAGTCGTTCATCGTGCGACGATCAACGTCGATGGATCGTCAAATGAATGATACCATCGTGTAGAGAGGGTCGCGCGATGTCCATCGGCATGGATCATTCTTCATTTTAGTGATTGGATCGGTCGAATTTATGCATCCAGGGTTTGAAACCCAAGACTCTACGGCGGCGACGACGTGACTCTGGAGGGCCCCGGTGAAGCCGGTCGGCAGAGGGGTGAGGGGGGAATCGTCGACGGCGGTGGCTCGGCGTATGGAGGCTTCGGTTGGCGCGCACGGCGTGGTCAAAGTTAGGTCAATGGCTGTAGAGATGGGTTCAGTTCCATGTGTTCGAGCCTGCATGCGAACGATGAAGCAAGGCGACATGTTAAATTTTTTCTCTTATTGTATTGATTTTATAATATAAAGCATATAATATTCTAATTCGAATAACTTTTGCACGCGGACTCCATTTTATGCGCGGTTTTCTCTGCTGGGATCGTATTGGAATTCCGAACATTATGGCGCTGGCTTGGACGAATTCTAAGACCGTTTAAATTTTGGGCTTATTTTGAATTTAAATTCAATTTAAATTCAAAGGTGTGTGTTTTAACCCACTCACAACTTCTAAAATTTCTTACATTTGTTAAATTTAATGCATGTGACTAGGAGTTTATTTATGATTGTTTGGTATATTTTTAATCATCATCTCAGTTAAATAGAATTTATTTGAATTAATTGTTATTTAATTTATTATTGCATAGAAATTGCTAGTTAATTTCCTGTTATTTATTATCAGTTTCTATATTGATATTTATGGATTGTTTTGGATGATGATTGTGATGGACGTTGATTATTGATATTGGTTGAATGGATGTGTAGTTTATATCGTTATAAACTGCAAGTTCGTTATGGATTATTATTAATTCTGGATTGCGATTTGAAATGATATACAACCGTAAAATTTGAAATTTGGGATTGAAAAGATGTCCCATAGGACAGAAAATTATATACAGACACCATGGTCCATATATAAAAATATTTTGAAATGATTTCTATCGTTTTGTAAAGAAATATATGGTTTTATAAAAGTATTGATTCTAGATGTTAAATAAATGTTATTATTCTTGATTTAATGCTATGAATAAATTCGTTTTAATATATAATAAGCTTAATAATAAGTTTGATTTTTATTGAGATGTTATGGTTAAGTATTTAAATTTTATTCTAATATAGAGTTTATAATGATTTAAATAAATTAAGGTTGGAAGATAATTTTGAAATTTATTTGAAATTGAATTTATTGAATTTGAGATTTTTAAAGGATACGATTTTTATAACTTGATTTGATTTAAGGTGAATACAATGAATATTTCAAGTATAAATAAATTGAAGGAAATATTTAGTTATTTTTAATTTGGGTTTTATTTAAATGATAACGGATTTATTAAGTAAAATATTTCAAAACTAAATAATAAAAAATTGAATTTGATATATATATATATATATATATATATGAAATTATCAAACTCAGTTTTGAAATTGTTGAATATTTAAAGTTTGAAATATACTGAATTGGAAATGGTTTATTTTGTGGATCAAATCTGTTTTGAAATCAATATGATTTGGAATGGTTTATTTGGAAACTGAATTGAATTGAAGTTTATGATTTTAGATTTTGTTAAATCTAATATTTTGGAATTCAAGTTGTTTTGGTATTGATTTGTGAAATTGAACAAGCTATTTATTATGTAAAGTATTTTATTATTTAAACCACTTAAGTGGTGGAAGTTATGTTTCAAAGTTATGAGTTTCAAAGTATTATGATTTGAAAGTGTTATATTTCAAGTGTTTTTGATTTCGAAGTGTTATAACTTTGAAAGTGCTATGATTTTGGAAAAGGATATATTTGAAATGAAAATGGCATCCTATTGATTTTATTTTTGAAATGGAAATGATATCATATTTATATGGTTTTGAAATGGCACTGATATTTTGGGTTTGAAGTATAAAATTATTTTGAAATGACCACGGTGTTATAATAACGTTTGGTTGTTAAAGAGACCGAGATCAGAAGTTATCGTACTCTCTGCCAACTCCTAAAACCACTTTAACAACCGTGTACGTGGTGGAGATTTTAGAATGAAGTAGGACGGTGGTGACATTCTATTGAGGTATGTACGTGGACCCGACTCTCGTGAGTTCGCACAAGGTGGCTAGAATAGGAGCGATTCCGGGCCAGTGCGGTAGCTCCTCTTATCGGACACACTCCTTCGATGCCATTCTATTACTTTGTGATTGATTAGGGCCCTTTTGAATTTTTTTGGGGTGTGGCTCGAGGTGGGTGGCAGCTGCGCACTATGCGTCTCCACCAGTCCAGATACTAATTGGTATATCTACACTGGCATTGTCTAGTTGTGCCGTGTCACCTACCCTATCGTGCCTTGTACGAGTTTGGACTTCTCCCATAGCTCGTGGAGCATTTAGAGCAGTCTCCTAATCTGGAGATGCGCTGTTATTGGATAGACTACTGGGACTATTATGTGTTAAGGTGAAAAATGTAAAGCCTTAACGCTATTTTAAAGTAAGTTTATTTTACTATTAGACATTATTATAATAGCGTATATTGCTACGTAGTAAATAGTTTAACGGATCCTTAGGAGATGTGAATATCGAGCAACTCTTAAGTTACAGCACTCATATTAGAAACTGGATAGGAGATGTCAAATCTCGTAAACATCTATGACGTTGTTCCACTCGTATTATATATCATTGATTTACTTACATAAGATCTTTTAGTTCTGACTTGAGTGTTTTGTCTTGTCAATTCGCTCGGGTCAGTCTGAGCATTTCAACATTTGAAGACCTTATTTCTGGAGGATGAAGACGAAGATAGTATTATTACTATTATTTACTATATTATTCTACTGCATCACATTATTCCGCTGCATAGTTATTTATTATTCTTTGATATGTGTAACTCTGATTCTGTGTTGTATGAGTATAGTCAAATGTTTTTATAAAACAGCTTCATGAACTATTATTTGATTATTATATTTTGTCATTCCACTACAAGATTTTGTTTTGTTTTTTTCTTTCTCTGCCTTTTCTTATTCACCCCAATAACAATTTGCTCTTTTGTGTGGTTTGAGTCTAACGTGTGTGGTTTATCGTCGATTCAAAATGTACAAAAATGCAGGATGTTACATTTGGCATCAAAGCTTTGGTTTAGTGATAAACCTTAGCTTTGTGGGGTCTGACGCTTTATTAATAGGATAGTAATTCCCCATGATGAGTCGCTGAGCGTATATATATAAGAGAGCGTATTTGTTAGTGTTATAAAAAGGTTTTAATATTGTGTTAATTTTTCCCGTTTTGTATTTATAAATTCTGGTTGGTGTCTAGGACGCTATGACATTAATAGGGATTTCTAAACACTTAATAAGACAGACCGACACAATATTTGTTTTGAAATATAGGTAAATGAAATAATCTTGCCTATTATATTTTCTGTATATATAGTAATAAATTTTATAAAGGTTATGTTTGATTGTAATATGTTGGTTGTTAGGTAGTGAAATTTATAAATATTGGTTGGAAATCAGAGATAAAATAAAATAAATGAAAATTGGAAATTTAGAAAGTCCCCTTTTTTTGAAAATTTCTTTCGAATGATCTTGGAATATAATAATAATAATAATAATAATAATAATAATAATAATATTTAGAAGTATTTTCTGATATAAATATTTCAATGTGGTTTGAAAGAATTGCTTTAAAGTAATGTTGGAATGAAATAAGTTATGTGCCCCCTAACTGTCGCTGGAAAATAGTTTCGGTGACGAGTGCACGCATCATCGACATTCATTTTTGAGTTTCAAAGTGGAAAGGCCGCTGTAGTAGTTTTACTAGAGATTTATTTTGATAGACAAATATAAATCTCAATTTTTTTAAATATAATTAAATATATATATATATATATATATTGTAAGTGTATACCTCTATCTTCTATTTTAAAATGATTTGAAACTTAACCCGGTATGTAGTTTTAAGTTTCCGTTAAATAATAGTTTCAATTATTGTAACGATCCTAATTTTTATGCTAAATTTAAATTGGTAATTAGTTTAATTTTTGAATTTAATTGTGAATTAATGGTGAGTTAATTTGAATTATGGGTTGAAATTCAAATAATATTTATTAATAACAATAGTAGTTCGAGATAATATTGGATTTGAAAATAAATATTTTGAATAAATTGGGTTTGAGAAAAACTCTATCTTTTAAAATTTACAGAGATTTGTTTCCAAATATATAATATACATATGTAATATGTATTTTGAAAATATACTTGAATTCAATATGGTAAATTTCTAAAAAAAATTAACCCAATAAATATGTATAGATATTTATTTATATATATGAATAAATACTTATTTAAAAGTACAATAGTTTGAAATATAAATAGAATTTGATTTAGATTTTAAGAAATTATTCTATATCTACAACATGAAGATTTGGAAATTATGTTTTGAAATCGATATAAATAAATTCACAGAAAGTAGTTAAAAGGTTAAAAATCAAATGTATACATATCTTTTGAAAAATTTATAAGATTTGAATAAAGTAATTATAAAACTAAATTTATAATATAATGTATATGTAAAATTGGTTGGCAAATTTATAAAAATGAGATTTTAAAGAAATTAATTCTAATTTTATTTAAACTATGCATTATAATTTGAAAATGAGTTTTGAATATGATTTTAAATTTTTAAAAGGGTTAATTAAGAATTAAATTTTTTTATTCATGAGTATTTGAAATTTTTCTTTGAAAATAAATAAGAAAACATTATTTATAAATAAATTTACATAAGGGTTTAAAAATGTAAACAAATTTAAGTTTAACAAGGACATAAACACAAATTTTAAATAGATTTGAAGAGAAGGTCTAAAACATAAAATTGTTATTTTTAACAAGTGTTAAGGTAAATAACAAATGTTTACAAATGTAATATGAGGATTAACAAGTGGCAAGATGTTTGTTTTTCTTTTCAAAACTTCAACATCTTCATGTAATCGAATAAGAAAAAGACAAAAAAAACCTGAAAGCAAAGCAAGAGGATCATATCAAAATTCAACAAAGCAAAGTATTCTTAAAACAATCAGGTAAATCTGAGAATCAAACACTTTCTGAAATCTGGAAATCAAGATCATGCATGCAGTTCTAATTTGGTTTTAAAAGCAACAAGATCAAAGCAAACAAAGTGATTCAATGTCTTCAACCTGGAGTTTAAAATCAGAGGAGAAGAAAAATCAAAACTTTAGCATTTTTAAAAAAAACCTGAAATGGATTCAACTAAGCAAGCGAAAGATCTGAAGCAAATTTCCAGATCTACATTTTTATATATATTTTGGTGAATGCCTGAAATTGGTTGTGAAAAAAAAATGTTGAATAGATTTAAGTACATCTACATTTCTATATATACATACATAAGTGAAAACAGTCTATGCATGACGTTTAAAAAGCATATATAGGTCTCCGTTCTAAATATACAGGTTTCAAACCTGTTTAAAATATCAATATCTCCTCCCTGAAATCTTTTTAGGCTATGATTTGTGAATAAAAAATGAGTGTAATTATGTAACGTCAATTTTGAAAATAAATTCAGGTGGATTTATTGAATAATTAATTCAAAAATAGGAATTTACTGTTAAAATCATGATAAGTCAAAAATTCATGTTTCAAAATTCTAAGTTTTAATTATATGATCTATTTCGAAATTGAAAATGATGAATTTTGATTAAATTATTACAATTTTTAAGTTTGTAAATGGTGAGGATTCGCGATTTGAACTGAATTAGGTGTTTCATCGATTTCTGGTGATCGCGGTGACATTGAGCTTCGAGGTTGTGGCCGTAGATTACTTGTTGATCAATGATTAGGGGGAAAATACAATTTGATTTTATAATTGATCGAGGCATGGGAGCGACGATGTTTTAGGGTTTAAAGGGCTAGTTTGCTTGTCTGTTTTTAAAATTGAACTACATCGTCGCCATGGGGCCGGAGGGGATTGGACCAGGGGGAAATGGGTCGTGCGTCATCGAAGCAGCTATGGTTGTGTTCACGTGGCGTTCGGAGGTTTGTGGTGCTGATGCGGGGTACTTTCTGGTGGTTAGTCAAAGCCGTGTTGGGTTGAATGGGTTGAGTTTCGAATTCATGGTGGTGCTGGGTTTCTGGGCTGTGGAGTTCGTCGAGGAGGTCAAGAATGACTCGTGAATGATCTCGACATTTGTCGGAGGTGGAAAGGTGGATGGTGCATGTGGAAGATGTTGGGTTTGGGAAGAAGGCTTGGCCTCGGGTCGAAATCGCAGGAAACTGGGGAGTTACTCGGAGGAGAAGTGTTGTGGGATTTCTCGAAGTGCTTCTCGAGATTTAGCAGGATTAGGCTCGGGTATAATTGGTTGTTGCAGGTTTTATAAGAACAGGGACCTATTCTTTTTTTTATGTTTAAAAGTAAAGTTTAAATAAAATTTGAACTAAGTTTAAAACCTGAGTGGAATCTGAATTCAATAGTTGAATTTTGTTTTGCTGAAGTAATTTAAATTTTGAAATTTAAATTTAGTTTTAAAAACTTTTAAAATATAAAGGAATATTGGTTTTAAATTTAAACTGGACGTTTAAATTGAAAAATATAAGTTTAAAATAAGTTTGAATCTGAGATTTAAAAATCTGTAATTTGGTTTGAATTTCAGTTTGAAAAATAAAATAATTTTAAATTTAATTTGTTTTAACTATTTTAGAAATGGTTAAATAATTTGAATTTTAAATTGAAGATGAAAAATGTAAGTAAAGCTTTAAAGAATTAAGTTTAAATCTGGAATAAATGATTCAATCTGTATTTCAGTTTTGAAATTAAGGAAATTTTAAATTTGAATTTGTTTTTAAATAACTTAGAATGTTTATAGTGTAGATATAAATTGATTTGAACCATATATTCTTTTAAACTTATTTTATAAAATGGTTATTCTTTTAACTTATGAGATAAAAGGTTTTGAATTATCTTAAAAACCTTGTTACCTTGTTTGAGTTAAATTTGTATTTTAAATTTATAATGGAGTTTAAAAGGAATTTAAAGTAAATATAAAAACAAATTGTTTTTTATGCTTAATTAAGTAAGAAAGCATTATCTTAAAGATAAATAAAATTTAATAATTTGGATTCATTAAATTATTAGGTTGGATAATTTATTATTTAATTAATTAATGATATGGATGATTAATTAAGTAATTCAGAGTTTTTAAATTAATTAATTAATGATTAAGATTAATTTATTTAAGGTTAATTAATCTGTAATTAAGAATTGTTAATTAGATTTAAATTAATGATTAAGGATTAATAAATCAAGTAAATAAGGGTTAATTAAGTGACAGTTAACACTTAATTAATTAGATAATTATAGAGTAATTAATTGATAATTACTTGATAATGGAATTGATTAAGAGTAATTATTAATAAGGAGTAATTAATTAGTTATTGTAATTAATTAAGAATAATTAATTAAGGATTAATTATTAATTAAGGATTAATTAATTATTGTAATCAATTAAGAATAATTAATTAAGATGGTTTGTAGTTAATGAACATTAATTAACTAAGATTAGTGACTAATCTAATTTGAATTAATCAAATCATAAATTGTTATTGCTTAGGGATGTTTGGGTTCTGATTGAACTGATTGATATTCCTGATTGAGATGTCCTATTTTGATTTGAGCAATGTTTACCGTGATTTATTATCTGTGATATGTACCTGTGATCTGTGAATGAAAGATAAGCGTTATAATTTATACCGCTTATTAAATAGATCGATGTATTTAAATCTGTGTTGATTGATGTTGTGCACTATTGTGTAAAATCCCTGGATCACACTATACACACAAAATATGGATTTCAAGTAGAAATCGGTTAAGTCACAGATTTTTAAAATAAGCTTTTAATTTAAATTTTTTAATTCAAATAGTTTTTGGAAATAAATTAATTTTAATATGGAAAGCTTTGAAAAGGTGTTTTAAGAATGAAAGTTATTTTGAATAACTAATGAAGATTTGGAATTTGAATAATTCGATTTAAATTGGAATTCAATATCTGGAATTGAATTCTGTATTCGGTATTTATGATTTAAAAACGGGTATACAAGCTTATATCGATTTAAACCATTTTAAAAATGTTGTTTTGGTAATTTGAATTAACCCAAGGATTTTAACTAGTATAAATGAAATCGGATGTTCCGAAATAAAACTGTTTGATTTCAAATGATAAAAGCTTTCATATAAGTAATGAATTTCCAATTCATAAGAAATTTCAAGTTTGAATTGAAATAGTTTTCCAAGTTATAAATGAATCTTTGGAAATAACTTTGAAAGCTATGAAATAAATCTTTGATTTAAAGACCCGATGAGTTAATCCAATTTGGAATTGAATTGTTTTGAAAAGCTATGAATGAATCTGTGTGACAGATTGATGAACCTTGTTTTAAAATTTAAAAGGGTCTCAAAAGTGAATCTTTTGTTTAAAAAGATTTAAATGTGGAAATTGTTTAAACCATTGAAGGTTTTTGAAATGAAACTTTTTGTTTAAAAGATTGGAAATGGTAATTTGTTTTAACCACTTGAATGAAAGGTTTTGGGCTTTAAGTAGTGACTTAACTGAGACCCATATCCATATGTTTTTAAATATTGCGCTCACTACTCGGTTTAGCCGGGAGAGGACCTTTGTGTCATATAGCCCATTCCGAATATGTGATACAATGTTATGGATAGCATTTGAAGACCGGTGGTGAAGATCGGGAGTTTGCGAGAATGATAGGATGACCTATCGATTGTCTCTGCACTGAGTAGCTACGGTATAGAGATTCCCTAAGTGATGGGAAGTCCGATCGGGGTTGTGAATACCCGGATTGCAAGGGATTCATCGGAAGTGCCTTCCGTTCTGTTCGAACCCGGAACAGACTTGTATGGATGTGTGTCTGACGTTACACTTTGAGATGTAAAACCAGTTTATATCAAATACATTTCTATTTGGTGGCGGAGATTTATTCTCTTAGCTTAACACCCTTCTTTGAAACGTACGAGCTCAGAGGTTATGTAGTTGATGGTTACTAGTGATACATTCGGTAATGTGGCATACGAAGTGCTGCTGATCATTTGTGATAAAAGCATGGCTTTCGTGTAAAGCGTAGCTTTGTGGACGAGACCTCATCGAGCCTCACAAACCGTTAATGGTCGAAACAGGAAAGATGCAGCAAGGTTTCACGGGTAGCTCCCCTAGGGTATGACTATTCCTTCTGGAAAAGGGTAGTATCATGGTATCGAGCCCAAATACTTACTCGTGTGGACGCTGTATATTTATTACCGTGTGATGTTGTTGTTGGAGGGCCCTCAGATAAAGGTCCCAAAGGACCGGGGGTGGCATATCTTAGGTTTTATTCCCCGGGAAGGGGGTAGCCGACCTTGTGTTGGCAGAAAACGAAGGATAGTTCTCGGGTCGTCCTTCCAGAGGCGTACCAATGTGGCAATGGGAAGTTCCTTGGCCTGACCATTTGTTGGAAAATCCAAAGAAACAATACGCGCTCAATATGGTTTTAGTTGTATAACCCGCCATTCACTTATGGTGGTCACCACTGTTTAGATGATAGCTATAGTAGGCATAGTACGAAATGTCTATGCTAGCTAAGATTAATATTATACTTTCTAAATGTTTTCCACTATGCACCTATAGTAATAATACAAAAGGATTTCGCGTATTAAGCATTTTTTACTATCATAAGGAGAAATCTCCTCCAAGTCTGCGTTTGCATTGTATGTGTGGTGGAAGGCCTTATGGCAGTTTCATTTTCAAAAAAAAGCATTGCGGATTTCAATGTTTTAAAATTCTTTTGTTTGTTTTTAAAGATTAAACTGTTTTTGTTTGCTCATACCAGTCCCATGACTGACCCGAAGTTTATTGTTCCCTTCCTAAACTCTGGGTGCCCACAATTTTCCACACGGGCAGTCTAGAGTTGGGTTTTTCAGATAATAGATATCGATTTGGTAGCTTTCAGCTTTCTCTTTGGTTTTCTTTGGAGACTCTGGATATTGAAATCTTTGAATTCATGGACGAGAATTGCTCATCTGGGTGAAACGAGATGGTGGTTTGAACTTGTGATTTTGGAGTTGGCTTTGGAGCATTGGATTTGAGTTGTAGTTGCTGTTTGGAGTTTTGGTTCCGCTACTAGTTCATTTTGTTTTTCGCTATAGCAATTGTCTCTGATGTTTCTTGTATCACAATGATCATTGTTGTGTATTGGATATTGTATTCATTGGAGTTGTATATGATATTCATTCATTTTCTTCCGCTGTGTTGTTTTACTTAATTGTGTTATAAGCTCCGGCGGCTCTGATTTAAATGGTCGAATCTGCGGCATCGAGTACGAGTGTTGTATTCGGTGTCGGTTTTCGAACGCGAAAATTCCGTGCCGTCACTTTTGGTATCAGAGCTGAAGGTTGAAACTTTAGCTCAGGAGTATAACACACTAAGTAACTCATTAGAGATAGGGTGAAGTATGCCCTAGAATGAGTATATCCCTAAGATATCCATTCGAATGCCTCAGTAAATTCTCTTGCTATCCACTGATAGTGAGTATGAGTGCAAGAAGAGGACGAGATAGGGGACAGGGGAATATGACTACAAATGGTCGGTACCCCGCAATAGCGGAAACAACTTTCTCCGTCAATCTCCTTTGATTCGTCTTTTCAATTCTTTGATGATTCCTGGTAGTTCCAGGAAGTAGCTTTGATATATTTGCATGGGAAACAAATTCCAGATGGGTCAGAATGGTTTGTTTGGATGAATTGTTGCTTTGGTTGCTATGGTTGATAGGTATATTTTGGTTGTTTAAACTAAAAGTTTTGGATTGTACCCATATATCTGTTTATTCTGTTGGGTCCAGATATATTCTACGAGTGGTTAGTTATCCTTTCGAACTAACCAATATTCGTGTATATTTGTAGATCTGGTGACCCGAGTATCTTGTGAAAATTAAATAGATTCTTTCTAGTATCTATTATTGATATTCTGCTTTGGTAAGCCAATTGCAGAATAAATATTCAATTTTATCGAAAAGATATTTCTATGTCTTTCATCTATCCTTTGTTGTCTCCCTACTTTCAAATTTCAAGGACGAAATTTTCTAAAGGGGGGAATCTGTAACGATCCTAATTTTTATGCTAAATTTAAATTGTTAATTAATTTAATTTTTGAATTTAATTGTGAATCAATGGTGAGTTAATTTGAATTATGGGTTGAAATTCAAATAATATTTATTAATAACATAGTAGTTCGAGATAATATTGGATTTGGAAATAAATATTTTGAATAAATTGGGTTTGAAAGAAAAACTTTATCTTTTAAAATTTATAGAGATTTGTTTCCAAATATATAACATACATATGTAATATGTATTTTGAAAATATATTTGAATTCAATATGATAAATTTTAAAAAAAAATTAACCCAATAAATATGTATAGATATTTATTTATATATATGAATAAATACTTATTTAAAAGTACAATAGTTTGAAATATAAATAGAAATTGATTTAGAATTTAAGAAATTATTCTGTATCTATAACATGAAGATTTGGAAATTATGTTTTGAAATCGATATAAATAAATTCACAGAAAGTAGTTAAAAGGTTAAAAATCAAATGTATACATATCTTTTGAAAAATTTATAAGATTTGAATAAAGTAATTATAAAATTAAATTTAGAATATAATGTATATGTAAAATTGGTTGGTAAATTTATAAAATGAGATTTTAAAGAAATTATTTCTAATTTTATTTAAACTATGCATTATAATTTGAAAATGAGTTTTGAATATGATTTTAAATTTTTAAAAGGGTTAATTAAGAATTAATTTTTTTTATTCATGAGTAATTGAAATTTTTCTTTGAAAATAAATAAGAAAACATGATTTATAAATAAATTTACATAAGGGTTTAAAAATGTAAACAAATTTAAGTTCAATAAGGATATAAACACAAATTTTAAATAGATTTCAAGAGAAGGTCTAAAACATAAAATTGTTATTTTTAACAAGTGTTAAGGTAAATAACAAATGTTTACAAATGTAATATGAGGATTAACAAGTGGCAAGATGTTTGTTTTTCTTTTCAAACTTCAACATCTTCATGTAATCAAAAAGAAAAGAAAAAACAAAATCAAACCTGAAAGCAAAGCAAGAGGATCAAATCAAAATTCAACAAAGCAAAGTATTCTTAAAATAATCATGTAAATCTGAGAATCAAACACTTTCTGAAATCTGGAAATAAAGATCATGCATGCAGTTCTAATTTGGTTTGAAAAGCAACAAGATCAAAGCAAACAAAGTGATTCAATGTCTTTAACCTAGAGTTTAAAATTAGAGGAGAAGAAAAATCAAAACTTTAGCATTTTAAAAAAAAACCTGAAATGGATTCAACTAAGCAAGCTAAAGATCTGAAGCAAATTTCCAGACCAGGCCTCCGTCTTCATCTACAAAATGGTGAGCAAACTAATCATTAAAACCTGAATTTGTTTTATATATATTTTGGCGAATGCTTGAAATTGGTTGTGAAAAAAAATGTTGAATAGATTTAAATACATCTGCATTTCTATATATACATATGTAAGTGAAAACAGTCTGTGCATGACTGTTTAAAAAGCATATATAGGTCTTTGTTCTAAATATACAGGTTTCATACCTGTTTAAAAAATCAATATCTCCTCCCTTAAATCTTTTTAGGCTATGATTTGTGAATTAAAAATGAGTATAATTATGTAACATCAATTTTGAAAATAAATTCAGGTGGATTTATTGAATAATTAATTCAAAAATAGGAATTTACTGTTAAAATCATGATAAGTCAAAAATTCAAGTTTCAAAATTCTAAGTTTTAATTATATGATCTAATTTCGAAATTGAAAATGATGAATTTTGATTAAATTATTACAATTTTTAAGTTTGTAAATGGTGAGGATTCGCGAGTTGAATTGAATTAGGTGTTTCATCGATTTCTGGTAATCGCGGTGACATTGAGCTCCGAGGTTGTGGCCATAGATTACTTGTTGATCAATGATTAGGGAAAAATACAATTTGATTTTATAATTTATTGAGGCATGGGAGCGATGATGTTTTAGGGTTTAAAGGGCTAGTTTGCTTGTTTGTTTTTAAAATTGAACTGCATCGTCGCCATGGTGCCGGAGGGGATCAGACTTGGGGGAAAGGGGTCGTGGGTCATCGGAGCAGCTATGGTTGTGTTCGCGTGGCATCCGGAGGTTTGTAGTGGTGATGCGGGGTGCTTTCTGGTGGTTAGTCAAAGCCGTGTTGGGTTGAATGGGTTGAGTTTCGAATTCATGGTGGTGCTGGGTTTCTGGGCTGTGGAGTTCGTCAAGGAGGTCAACAGTGACTCGTGGATGATCTCGACATTTGTCGGAGGTGGGCCGGTGGATGGTGCATGTGCACAGTGCACTTTGGTGCATCTGGAAGATGTTGGGCTTGGGAAGAAGGCTTGGCCTCGGGTCGAACTTGAAGGAAACTGGGGAGTTGCTCGGGGGAGAAGTGATGTGGGATTTCTCGAAGTGCTTCTTAAGATTTAGCAGGGTTAGGCTCGGGTATGATTGGTTGTTGCAGGTTTTATAAGCACGGGAACCTGTTCTGTTTTTTTATGTTTAAAAGTAAAGTTTAAATAAAATTTGAACTAAGTTTAAAACCTGAGTGGAATCTGAATTCAATAGTTTGAATTTTGTTTTGTTGAAATAATTTAAAATTTGAAATTTAAATTTAGTTTTAACAACTTTTAAAATATAAATGAATATTGGTTTTAAATTTAAACTGGAAGTTTAAATTGAAAAATATAAGTTTTAAAATAAGTTTGAAGCTAAGATTTAAAATCTGTAATTTGGTTTGAATTTCAGTTTTGAAAATAAAATAAGTTTTTAATTTAATTTGTTTTAACTATTTTAGAAATGGTTAAATAATTTGAATTTTAAAATGAAGGTGAAAAATGTAAGTAAAGCTTTAAAGATTTAAATTTAAATCTGGAATAAATGATTCAATCTGTATTTCAGTTTTGAAATTAAGGAAATTTTAAAATTTGAATTTGTTTTTAAATAACTTACAATGTTTATAGTGTAGGTATAAATTGATCTGAAACATATATTCTTTTAAACTTATTTTATAAAATGGTTATTCTTTTAACATATGAGATGAAAGGTTTTGAATTATCTTAAAAACCTTGTTACCTTGTTTGAGTTAAATTTGTATTTTAAATTTAAAATGGAGTTTAAATAGAATTTAAAGTAAATTTAAAAAAATTTGTATTTTTATGCTTAATTAAGTAAAATTGTTTATCTTAAAGATAAATAAAATTTAATAATTTGGATTCATTAAATTATTAGGTTGGATAATTTATTATTTAATTAATTAATGATATGGATGATTAATTAAGTAATTAAGAGTTTTTAAATTAATTAAATAATGATTAAGATTAATTTATTTAAGGTTAATTAATATGTAATTAAGAATTGTTAATTAGATTTTAATTAATGATTAAGGATTAATAAATCAAGTAAATAAGGGTTAATTTAGTGGCAGTTAACACTTGATTAATTAGATAATTAGAGAGTAATTAATTGTTAATTACTTGATAATGGAAGTGATTAAGAGTAATTATTAATTAAGGAGTAATTAATTAGTTATTGTAATTAATCAAGAATAATTAATTAAGGATTAATTATCAATGAAGGATTAATTAGTTATTATAATCAATTAAGAATAATTAATTAAGATGGTTTGTAGTTAATTAACATTAATTAAGTAAGATTAGTGACTAATCTGATTTGAATTAACCAGATGATAAATTGTTATTGCTTAGGGATGTTTGGGTTCTGATTGAACTGGTTGATATTCCTGATTGAGATGTCATGTTTTGATTTGAGCAATGTTTACTGTGATTTATTATCTATGATATGTACATGTGATATGTGAATGAAAGATAAGCGTTACAATTGGTTTGTACCGCTTGTCAAAAATAAGCGTTATAATTTATACCGCCTATTGAATAGATTGCTGTATTTAAATCTATGTTGTTTGATGTTGTGCACTATTGTGTAGAATCCCTGGATCACACTACACACACAAAATTTGGATTTCACGTGGAAATCGGTTAATTCATAGATTTTTAAAATAAGATTTGAATTTAAATTTTTAAATTCAAATAGTTTCTGGAAATAAATTAATTTTAATATGGAAAGCTTTGAAAACGTGTTTTAAGAATGAAAGTTATTTTGAACAACTAATAGAGATTTGGAATTTGAATAATTCGATTTAAATTGGAATTCAATATCTGGAATTGAATTTTGTATTAGGTATTTATGATTTAAAAAGGGGTATACAAGCTTATACCGATTTAAACCATTTTAAAAATGTTGTTTTGGGAATTTGAATTAACCCAAGGATTTTTACTAGTATAAATGAAATCGGGTTTTCCGAAATAAAACTGTTTTATTTCAAATGATAAAAGCTTTCGCATAAGCAATGAATTTCCAATTCATAAGAAATTTCAAGTTTGAATTGAAATAGTTTTCCAAGTTATGAATGAATCTTTGGAAATAACTTTGAAAGCTATGAAATGAGTCTTTGATTTAAAGACCCGATGAGTTAATCCAATTTGGAATTGAATTGTTTTGAAAAGCTATGAATGAATCTGTGCGACAGATTGATGAACCTTGATTTAAAACTTAAAAGGGTCTTAAAAGTGAATCTTTTGTTTAAAAAGATTTAAATGTGGAAATTTTTTAAACCATTGAAGGTTTTCGAAATGAATCTTTTTGTTTAAAAGATTGGAAATGGTAATTTGTTTTAACCACTTGAATGAAAGGTTTCAGGCTTTAAGTAGTGACTTAACTGAGACCCCATATCCATATGTTTTTAAATATTGCGCTCACTATTCTGTTTAGCCGGGAGAGGACCTTTGTGTCATATAGCCCATTCCGAATATGTGATACGATGTTATGGATAGCATTTGAAGATCGGTGGTGAAGACCGGATGTTTGCGAGAACGATAGGATGACCTATCGATTATCTCTGCACTGAGTAGCTACGGTATAGAGATTCCCTAAGTGATGGGAAGTCCGTTCGGGATTGTGAATACCCGGATTGCAAGGGGTTCTTCGGAAGTGCCTTCAGTTCTGTTCGAACCCGGAACGGACTTGTATGGATGTGTGTCTGACCTTACACTTTGAGATGTAAAACTAGTTTCTATCAAATACATTTCTGTTTGGTGGCGGAGATTTATTCTCTTAGCTTAACACCCTTCTCTGAGATGTACGAGCTCAGAGGTTTTGTAGTTGATGGTTACTAGTGATACATTCCCAATTTGGTAATGTGGCATACGAAGTGCTGCTGATCATTTGTGATCAAAGCATGGCTTTCGTTTAAAGCGTAGCTTTGTGGACGAGACCTCATCGAGCCTCACAAACCGGTAATGGTCGAAACAGGAAAGATGCGGCAAGGTTCCAAGGGTAGCTCCCCTAGGGTATGACCATTCCTTCTGGAAAAGGGTAGTATCATGGTATGGAGCCCAGATACTTACTCGTGTGGACACTGTATATTTATTACCGTGTGATATTGTTGTTGGATGACCCTCGGATAAAGGTCCCAAAGGACCGGGGGTGGCATATCTTAGGTTTTAATCCCCCGGAAGGGGTAGCCGGCCTTGTGTTGGCAGAGAACGAAGGATAGTTCTCGGGTCGTCCCTCCAGTGGCGTACCCATGTGGCAATGGGAAGTTCCTTGGCCTGACCATTTGTTGGAAAATCCAAAGAAACAATACGCGTCCAGTGCAGTTTTAGTTGTATAACCTGCCTTTCACTTATGGTGGTCACCACTATTTGGATGGTAGCTATAGTAGGCATAGTACGAAATGTCTATGCTGGCTAAGATTAATATTATACTTTCGAAATGTTTTCCACTATGCACTTATAGTAATAATATCAAAGGATTTCGCGTATTAAGCATTTTTTACTGTCATAAGGAGAAATCTCCTCTAAGTCTGCATTTGCATTGTGTGTGTTGTGGGAGGCCTTATGGCAGTTTCTTTTTCAAAAAAAGCATTGCGGATTTCAATGTTTTAAAATTCTTTTGTTTGTTTTTAAAGATTAAACTATTTTTGTTTTCTCAAACCAGTCCCATGACTGACCCGGAGTTTATTGTTCCCTTCCTAAACTCTGGGTACCCACAATTTTCCACACGGGCAGTCTAGAGTTGGTTTTTCAGATAATAGATATCGATTCGGTAGCTTTCAGCTTTCTCTTTGGTTTTCTTTGGAGACTCTGGATATTGAAATCTTTGAATTCATGGACGAGACTTGCTCATCTGGGTGAAACGAGATGGTGGTTTGAGCTTGTGATTTTGGAGTTGGCTTTGGAGCATTGGATTTGAGTTGTAGTTGCTGTTTGGAGTTTTGGTTCCGCTGCTAGTTCATTTTGTTTTTCGCTGTAGCAATTGTCTCTGATGTTTCTTGTATCACATTGATCATTGTTGTGTATTAGATATTGTATTCATTGGATTTGTATATGATATTCATTCATTTTCTTCCGCTGTGTTGTTTTACTTAATTGTGTTATAAGCTCCGCGACTCGGATTTCAATGGTCGAATCTGCGGCATTCGAGTAAGAGTGTTGTATTCGGTGCCGATTTTCGAACGCGAAAAATCTGTATCGTTACAATTATTGTCGTCAAATGGGATGTAACTAATCAATAAATGGGAACCTCTTATTAAAATAAGAGACTAAATACTAGGTTATAAATGAAATTTCAAGAAAGCTGAAATTTGTAACCTATAAAAGCAAAAGATATGATTATTGAACGTTTAATTTATTAAAAGAAATAAGATAAACTTGTGTAATTTTCAATTACATTCTTAGAAGCATATATATATATATATATATATATATATATATATATATATAAAACTTACCAAAAGATCTAAAAGTCGAAACGTCTAATAAGAAAATGTAATGGGAAAATTTAATAGGTAAAACTTATGTAATAGAGAGGTTCAATGAATTACTTCTATAAATAAGAATTTTATGTTATAGTGGTTATAAACTTTAGTTATGATTGAAATGCTACTAATTTAATGTAATAGAAGTGTAAGTACTATAAATAAATGATAATAAACTTAAGTATATGGTTGAAGCTATTTGTAAATAAAATAAGTAGAAAAGATGAGTACTGTTAATATATGATTATACTTAAGTTAATGTATTGATATGCTAAGTAATTGAATTGCACATGAATACTATTAATAAATGAATAAATGAAATTAAGTAACAAATGAATGAATGGAAATTGAACATTTGCAAGAAATAAATGTAAATTAAAAAGATTAATCATTGTATGAATGAAAAGGAAATCAAACAACAAATCTTATGAAATGAAATTATTAAGAATGAACTTGATCTATTGTTTGGAATTGTTGTTTGTTTGGTTTATGGATGTTTGGGCAAGGATACTTTAAATTGGTTTGGATGTATGAATAATTTATTTAGTTTCATCTAAAATGTTGAGTAAATGGTGCACTTAGTAGTTTATTCTCCATTCTGTACAATTTAAAGTTTATGAACCTAAACAACTATTTGTTTTGTTTGATATTAATGGATAGTTGATTTGTGTTGATTTTATATGATGATTGTATATTGGTTGCAAGTGATCATTATTTATTTATTTGTTAGTGGTTGAAACAACTTTAAATATTTCATTTTATATAATTGTTAACCTTTTTAGGATTATATAAGTGAAATGCAGGTTATGGAAGAAATTGCTATTGCTTTTGGTTTCATAAAATAAGCGTTAATTGCCCGACAAATAGGCACATTCTCGGATTACGGTTTTATAGCGATATTATATTGTTTTTCCCATTGTTGGGACATATTATTTTGAAATATTATGATATATATTGTTATATTTGATATTTTATTTTCTCTCGAGCCTCTCCGTACAAAGGAGACTCCGTCGAAATTTTCCGCAAATTTTGGACTGGATTATTTGATATTATATTATTTTAAGATGATTTCGAATGGTTTATTTGGCAACTGAATTGTATTGAAGTTTATAATTTGAGATTTGGTTAAATCTAAAATTTTAGAATTCGAGTTGTTTTGAAATTGATTTGTGAAATTGAAGAAGCTATTTGTTGTGTAAAGTATTTTAATATTTAAACCATTTAAGTGGTGGAAGTTATGTTTCAAAGTTATGAGTTTCAAAGTATTATGATTTGGAAGTGTTATATTTCAAGTGTTTTTGATTTCGAAGTGTTATAGCTTTGAAAGTGCTATGATTTTGGAAAAGGATATATTTGAAATGAAAATAATGTCGTATTGATTTGATTTTTGAAATGGGAATGATATCGTATGTATATGGTTCTGAAATGGCAACGATATTTTGGTTTTGAAGTATATAATTATTTGGAAATGACCGTCATGTTATAATAACGTTTGGTTGTTAATGAGACCGGGATCGGAAGTTGTCATACTCACTGCCAACTCCGAAAACCACTTTGACAACCATATTCGCGGTGTAGATTCTAGAATGAAGTAGGATGGTGGCGATGTTCTATTGAGGAATGTATGTGGATCCGACTCCCATCAGTTGGCACAAGGTGTCTAAAACAGGAGCGATTCCGGGCCAGTGAATTAGCTCCTCTTATCGGACAAACTCCTTCGATACCATTCTACTACTTTGTGATTGATTGGGGCCCTTTTGATTTTTTTGGGGTGTGGCTCGAGGTGGGCGGTAGCTGCGCGCTCCGCGTCACCACCAGTCCGGATAGTAATTGGTATATCTACACTAGCGTTGCCTAGTTATGTCATGTCACCTACCCTATCCACCTTGTACGAGTTTAGATTTCTCCCGTAGCCCTTGGATATTTAGGGTAGTCTCCCGATCTGGAGATGCGCTGATACTGGATGGACTACTGGGACTATTACGTGTTAAGGTGGAAAATATAAAGTCTTAATGCTATTTTAAAGTAAGTTTATTTTACTATTAGACATTATTATAATAGCGTATATTACTACATAGTAAATAGTTTAATGGATCCTTAGGAGATGTGAATCTCGAGCATCTCTTAAGTTATAGCATTCATGTTAGACATTGGATAGGGGATGTCAAATCCCGTAAACATCTCTGATGCCGTTCCACTCATATTATTTACCGTTGATTTAATTACATAAGATCTTTTGGTTTTGACTCGAGTGTTTTGTCTTTTCAATTCGCTTGGGTCAGCCTAAGCATTTCAGCATTTGAAGACCTTATTTCTAGAGGATGAAGACGAAGATTGTATTATTACTATTATTTACTATATTATACCACTGCATCACATTGTTCCGCTGTAAGGTTATTTATTATTCTTTGGTATGTGTAACTCTGATTCTGTGTTATATGAGTATAATCAAATGTTTTTGTAGAACAGCTTCATGAACTGTTATTTGATTATTATATTTTTTCATTCCGCTATAAGATTCTGTTTTTTTTCTTTCTCTGCTTTTTCTTATTCACCCTAATAAAAATCAGCCATTTTGTATGTTTTGAGTCTGACGTATGTGGTTTATCGTCGATTAAAAATGTACAAAAAGGCGAGTTGTTACATTTGGTATTAGAGCTTTGGTTTAGCGATAAACCTTAGCTTTGTAGGGTCTGACTCTATATTAATAGGGTACTAGTACCCCATGATGAGTCCCTGAGCGTATATATATAAGAGAGCATATTTGATAGTGTTATAAAAAGGTTTTAATATTGTGTTAATTTGTTCCATTTTGTATTTATAAATTCTGGTTGGAGTATAGGACGCTATGACATCAATAGGGATTTGTAAATACTTAATAGGACAGACCGACACAATATTTGTTTTGAAATATAGGTAATTGAAATAATTTTGCCTATTATATTTTCTGTGTATAAAGTAATAAATTTTATGAAGGTTATATTTGGTTGAAATATATTGGTTGTTAGGTAGTGAAATTTAAAAATATTGGTTGGAAATAATAGATAAAATAAAATAAATGAAAATTGGAAATTTAGAACCTAAGTCCCGAGGTTTTTGAAAGTTTCTTTCGAATGATCTTGGAATATAATAATAATAATATTTAGAAGTATTTTCTGATATAAATATTTCAATATGGTTTGAAAGAATTGCTTTGATGTAAAGTTGGAATGAAATAAGTTCTGTGCCCTCTCCCTGTCGTTGGAAAATAATTTCGGTGATGAGTGCATGCATCATCAACATTCATTTTCGAGTTTCAAAGTGGGAAGGCCACTGTAGTAGTTTTAGTGCATATTTATTTTGATAAACAAATATAAATCTCAAATTTTTTTAAATGTAAATGGATATATATATATATATGTATCTATATATTGTAAGTGTATACATCTATCTACTACTTTAAAATGATTTGAAACTTAACCCGGTACTTAGTTTTAAGTTTCTGTTAATTAATAGTTTCAATTATTATAGTGAAATGGGATGTAACTAATCAATAAATGGGAACATCTAATAAAAATAAGAGATTAAATGTTAGGTTATAAATGAAATTTCAAGAATTTGAAATTTTTAGCCTATAAAAGCAAAAGATATGATTATTGAACGTTTAATTTATTAAAAGAAATAAGATAAACTTGTGTAATTTTCAATTACATTCTTAAAAGCATATATATAACTTACAAAAAGATTTAATAGTTGAAATGTCTAATAAGAAAATGTAATGGAAAATTTTAAAAGTAAAACTTAGGTAATGGAGAGGTTGAATGAATTACTTTTATAAATAAGAATTTGATGTTATAGTGGTCGTAAATTTAAGTTATGACTGAAATGCTACAAATTTAATGTAATAGAAATGTTACTATTATAAATAAATGATAATAAACTTAAGTAAATTGTTGAAGCTATTTATAAATAAAATAAGTAGAAAAGATGAGTAATGTAAATATATGATTATAGACTTTAAGTTAATGTATTGAAATGCAAAGTAATTGAATTGCACATGAATACTATAAATAAATGAATAAATGAAATTAAGTAATGAATGAATGAATGGAAATTAAAAATTTGCAAAAAAATAAATGTAAATTAAAAGGGTAATTCATTATATGAATGAAAAGGAAATCAAACAACAAATATTATGAAATGAAATTATTAAGAAGGAACTTGACCTATTGTTTGAAATTGTTATTTGTTTGGTTTATGGTTGTTTGGGCAAGGATACTTTAAATTTGTTTGGATGTATGAATAATCTATTTAGTTTCATCTAAGACTGTTGAGTAAGGTGCACGTAGTAGTTTATTCTCCATTCTGTACAATTTAAAGTTTGTGAACCTGAACAACTATTTGTTTTGTTTGATATGAATGGATAATCGATTTGTGTTGATTTTAAATGATGATTGTATATTGGTTGCAAGTGATCATTATTTATTTATTTGTTAGTGGTTGAAACAACTTTAAATATTTTATTTTATATAATGGTTAACCTTTTTGGGATTATATAAGAGAAATACATATTATGGAAGCAATTGCTACTGCTTTTGGTTTCATAAAAAAAGCGTTAATTGCCCGATAAATAGGCACATTCTTGGATTACGGTTTTATAGCGTTACTATATTGTTTTTCCCATTGTTGGGATATATTTTTTTTTTTTTGCAAGGCAAGCGGGGTTAACTGGTCCCCTACCAGTTTATTGAGTAAAAGATAAAAGTAATTATGAAAAAGCTCATAGTTACAAAAAAACAGAGAACAAAAACGTGGGCAAGAGAAACAATGAAAAACAAAAGAACAAAGAAGATCATGACACAGAGAAAACAGGGAGCTGAAAAAGGAAAAAAACTTAAAAGATCAATCCATAGCTTCAGCCAATAATGAACTGAAGGCAAAATTGCTTTCCTTCATACCCGTGATGATAGTTATCTTAAGCACTTCCCATAATTGTTGTATACTTCTAACCTTGTTTTCAAAAATTCTCAAGTTTCTTTCCTCCCAAACAATGTTCAGATACTTCTTAAGAAAGAAAAAGAAAACAGTTCTTCTTTCCTTCCTCCATCTAGTTGATTTGCAAATCAGATCCCATTCTACTTCTGATATGCCATGCCTATGATCATCAGCAATTCTTGTAACCAAATTTCCCCATAGTCCAAGTATTTCATTGCATTCAAAGTACAGATGTGACACTGACTCTATCTGCAGCTTGCAGTAAACACAAAGGGGATCAATGTTCATGCCATAACTCAACATTTTTTCCTTAGTTAACAATGCATTCATGATCACCTTCCACAACATCAGATTGTCCCTAGTAGGAGAGGAATTGGACCATATAGCTTTGTACCAAACAGAATTAGTACTGCCAGTCACATTATAAAGAATATCATATGCTATAGATGTAGAATGTTGTTTCCCCTTCCATAAAACTTCATCTTTTTCAGCTAAACCATATTGTTGAGATAGGTACATATTCCAAAAAGCCCTTATTTCCTGATTACTAGTATAAGGGAGCAACAGCTTTCCCACATTCAAGTAGTCAGAAGCATTAGCAAGTGTACCTATACCTGACTGTTCAATCTGATGGGCAGAGAAGACATTAACAAGTATCAAGCCTTCATCCATTCATGGTTCATTCCAAAACTTGATATTACTGTTATAAGTGAGATCATACTTAATGTACTGAGTGAATTCTGATCTCAACCCTAATAAACACCTCCAAGTCCAGCTGCAACTCTGAGGAACTGGCATTGTCCAGAAATTCCTACTACCCAAGTTATATTTTCTGGTCCATTCAACCCATAAAGAATCAGCACCACTGAGTAAGGAGTTTATGTGAGCACTGATAGCTGCTTTGTTCCATTTATTCAAGTAGATGATACCAAGACCTCCTTTCTTTTTAGGCAGTTCCATTTTAGCAAAAGAACAAGGAATAAGTTTTTTGATAGAACAGAGCCAGTCCAAAAAAATCTAAGCATTGCAGTTCTAACCATGTTCACCATTTTTTTTGGGAGAATAAAAACTCTAGACCAATACACCATCATTGAGGTGATAACAGACTTTATTAGAACTAGTCTTCCAGCTTGAGAGAGAAACCTATTAGCCCATGTGTTCATTAAATTACAGATTTTAGAATACAAGGGCAGGCAGTGTCTAGTGGTGATTCTTGAAGTACAAAGTGGTATACCCAGATAATTCATGCTATTTTCCATCAGTTGCAGCCCAGAGATACCAGTAATTCTATTAGCTTCCTCAGTGGATATTCCTGAGGTGATAATATGAGATTTATTGGCATTTAATTTCAACCCGGTCATGTGGAAGAAATTATCAAGGGTTGTTTTAATATTTTCAATTGATTTTTGATCTGGCTTTGTGAAGATCATAATGTCATCAGCAAATAACAAAGATGTGATTTGGAGGGGTTTACATTTTGAATGGTACAATATGTCACTTTGCATATATTTGGTAGACAGCATTCTAGTAAGCACTTCCATAACTAAAATGAAAATATATGAAGAGATAGGATCCCCTTGTCTGATCCCCTGTTTGCTGTTGAAAACCCCAGAAGTAAAGCCATTATATTTTAAAGAGAAAGTAGCAGTTGAGATACAACCGTATATCCAAGCCACATAAACTTTGGGAAATTTCATCAGGGCCATAATCCTAACTATAGAAGTCCAGTGAACACTATCATAGGCTTTCATCAAATCCACCTTAAGCATAGCATTTTTGGGAGCATGAGATCGACCATAGCCATTTAATAATTCATGGGATAACAATATATTATCAAGAATGTTTCTATTGGGAAGAAATGCAGTCTGATTATTGGATATGATTTTGGAGAGGACTATAACAAGTCTCGATGCCAATATTTTTGAAACACACTTATACATGACATTACAAGAAGAGATGGGTCTAAAGGAAGCAACAGAAGTTGGAGACTGGACTTTGGGTATAAGAACTAAATTAGTTGCATTCACTTGTTTAAGAAGTTTGAAAGAACTGAAAAAATTATGGACTGCCTTTAGAAAATCCTTCTTGATAATTTCCCAACTATGGATGAAAAAGATGACATTGAATCCATCAGGGCCTCCACTTGAATGTTTGTTCATTGCAAATAAGGTTTCTTTAATTTCCTTATCAGTTACCTTATCAACAAGTTTGGCAGCTTCATCAGGAAGCACCTCAGGTAAATGGATTTGGGATAGGTCATCAATTGAGGGAATGAAATCATTATTGTTACCAAGCAAGTTCTTGTAGAAGAACAGAAGTGCTCTATCAACAGCAGTAAGGGTTGAGTGCAATTCTCCTACTTCATCATATATGTTAGTGATATGCTCCTTAGATTGTTTTACCTTGATTGTAGCATGAAAATAGGCAGTATTATTGTCTCCCTCAGAAACCCATTTTTGTCTCAATTTTTGTCTCTTCATATTGGCTTCAGACTTCAAGGCTTCTGAAAGTTGATCAAAAAGAGTCCTCTCAGCAGCAGCAGCTTCAGGGTTGTCAGGGCTTTCCATCATTTCTTCCTGAGCAAGTATGAGGTGGCTCCTTAACAATGCAGACTTTAAATTGCCATCACCAAATTTTCCTTTGGCCCATTCTCTTAGAGCTAATTTAGTAGCTCTTAATTTCCTTCAAAATATAAACATTGGGATATATTATTTTTAAATATTGTGATATATATATTGTTATATTTGATATTATATTTTCTCCCGAGCCTCTCCGTACAAAGGAGAATCTGCCAAAATTTTCCATAAATTTTGGCCTTTGAAAAATTTTGAAAAATGTTTTCCAAACTTTATTAATTTGAGTATAAAAGATTTAATGGGTATAAATTGGTATATTTATTTAAATTGATTAATTTTGTAAATTTATTTGTTTATAAAGCTAATATTTTTGAATAAGATGTATTGTTTACTTAATTCCTACTTTCTCCCATTTTTCGCTTACGGGGACGAAAAGTTTGGAATGGGGAAGAGTGTAACGACCCGCAAATTTCAATAATTAAATTGGTTAATTTAATAAGATTTTTTGTAATTAAATTTTGGGAGAAATAAAAACTTTATAATCTATAATGAAGTGAATGTTAAAAATGAAATGTAGCAATGGAAATTAAAACTAACTATTGACAATTGGAGTGAAATCCCAATAATGAAATAGTATAAATTGTTACAACTTGGATAAGAATTCAATATAAGATAAGAGAATGTAAATATTGAAGTATGTAATGAAAGGGTATCATAAATGGTAATGAAATAAAATCAGTGTTATATATGAAGTATAACCTGTGTTGGTAAGTAATAAACTTATAAATGTAATTAAAAGTAAATATGTGACAATTAATATATGTTGTTTATTTATTTAGTGTATTAAATTAAATTCGGTAATCAATTGCAATAAGTCTAAATTGAATATTATGTTAATGTAAATCTAGATAATAAATGGAAAATAATGTTAATTTTATAGTAAGACAATGGGTTGAATAAAAAGAATGGATGGCAAGACTTATTAAATTATAGGAATTTAAATTTTAGTAATTGGATTAATTGCAATTAAATGAAATTTAGTATATAATTATTGCGTTAATAGAGATTAAGATGAAATTTGAGAATATTAATGTAATAAAGCATGAACCAATGTTAATTTCATCCATTTGATAATAATTTATTGAATAATAAGATTTTGAATCAAATAAATGGGTTCATTGGAACTTCAATTAATAAATAATGAATTTATTAAAATTGAAATTAAATATGGTAATGGGTAAATCAATTAACTTTGAAATGATATCTAAGTTTGTTTAGGTTTTTGTAATTGTTTAAGAAATCAAAAATGATGGAATTTGTGAATTATTAAATTTGAATTGAAAAGGTGAATTGATTAAATTAATATTAATTTAATTAACTAACTGAAAAATAGCCATTTTGACCACTGACTAGGATTTCGACGAAAACCAGTTTCGTCAAATCTTTAACGGTGAATTATTGTAGGATTTCAAGTTTCATAACGATCGGGCTTGTCGTTTGATCATACAGGATTGAAACGCCTAGAAATCAATTAAATTGAAATCAATTTGAAATAAAATAATTTTAACGTAACTTCTTCATACGACGGAATTAGGACCTGAAACCTATTCCATTGATTTTAAAATATTTGAAAACATCTATTTTGATATATGGGTTGATCCATTTTCGTTCCGGAGGCAGAACGGGTTTTTCGGGTCGTTTATCGTTCCAATACGAATCAAATCTGATCCGTTATATCTATTTTCTAACATATCTATAAATACCTCGTTATAAACCCTAGTCACTCCTTATTCTCATTTGTCTGTACATACAATTCAGCTGTCTCTTCTCCTCAATGGAAGACAAGCAAATTCTCAATTCCAAATCCAATTGCAATTCAAAATTAAATAAAAAAATTCAAACTCCTCAATACCTATCAAATTATATATCAATCTAAAGCTCTCGAATAGAGCATCTCAGATCCGTAATTTTTTTCCCAATTCGAATCATTATTTGTTCAGAAATCGATGGTTTCTTCTTGGCCGTTCATCGTGCGACGATCAACGTCGATGGACCGTCAAATTGATGATACCATCGTCTGGAGAGGGTCGCGTGCTGTCCATCAGTATGGCTCATTCTTTATTTTACTGGTTGGATCGGTCGAATTTATGCATGCAGGCTTCGAAATACTAGAATCTACGGCGGCGGCGGAGTAGCTCTAGCGGGCCGCGGTGATGCCGGTCGGAAGAGGGGTGATGGGGGACTCGTCGACGGCGGTGGCTCGGCGTATGGAGGCTTCGGGTGGCGCGCATGGCGTGGTCAAAGTTAGGTCAATGGCTGTAGAGATGGGTTTGGTTCCGTGTGTTTGAGCTAGCGTGCGAACGATGAAGCAAGGTGACGTGTTAAATTTTTTCTCTTATTTTATTGATTTTATAATATAAAGCGTATAATATTCTAATTCAAATAACTTTTGCATGTGGACTCCATTTCACGCGCGGTTTTCTCCACTAGGATCGTATTGGAATTTCGGACATTTTGACGCTAGCTTGGACGAATTCTAAGACCGTTCAAATTTTGGGCTTATTTTGAATTGATATTTAATTTAAATTCAAAGGTGTTGTTTTTACCCACTCATAACTTCTAAAATTTCTTATGTTTGTTAAATTTAATGCATGATGTGATTAGGAATTTATTTATGTTTGTTTGGTATATTTTTAATCATCATCTCGGTTAAATTGAATTTATTTGAATTAAATTGTTATTTAATTTATTATTGCATATAAACTGCCAGTTAATTTCCTGTTATTTATTATCAGTTTCTATATTGATATTTATGGATTATTTTGGATGATGATTGTAATGGACGTTGATTATTAATATTGGTTGAATGGATGTTTAGTTTATATCGTTAAAACTGCAAGTTCGTTATGGATTATCATTAAGTCGGGATTGCGGATTGAAATGATATACAATCGTAAAATATAAAATTATGGATTGAAATGAAAAATATCCGTATCACTTGGCCATAGGACAGAAAATTATGTACAGACACCATGGTCCACATATAAAAATATTTTGAAAGATTTCTATGGTTTTGTAAAGAAATATATGGCTTTATATAAATATTGATTCTAGATATTATATAAATGTTATTTTATTCTTGATTTTGCTATGGATAAATTCATTTTAATATATAATAAGCTTAATAATAAGTTTGATTTTTATTGAGATAATACAGTTAAGTATTTAAATTGTAACGACCCAGAATTTTTAATAATTTAAATTTGAATATTTAATTAATTTTAAATATTTATAAGTGAATTTTTAAGTCAAATAAATTTTTATTTGAATTTTTGGATTTAATTGGATAATTAAACCGATAATTTAATATGTTAAATTATAGAAATAATTAAAAATTGAGTTAAAAATGATTTAAAATAATTTGTAAAATTTTATTTTATCATACTGGAGTTATAGAAATATTTTAGAACTTTTAAAATCGAATTAAAAGTTAATTTGTGAAAATTGAATATTTTAATATTTAATAATCGACTGTAAAATAGTCAATTTTTGAACAGTCTCAGAATTGAACGAAACCAGTTTCATTGGATCCGTAATAGTTAGTTATTACCGAATTTCAATTTTCGTGTCAATCGGAGTTATCGTTTGATCGTGGCAGCTCGAAACGCATCGAATCGTTTTTAATTTAAATTTGACGAGTCAAAATAGCCATTTTTCAAAAAGTCTCGGATTTCGACGAAACCAGTTTCATCGGATCCGTAATGTGATATTATTGTAAGGTTTCAAATTTCAAGTCGTTTGGATTTACCGTTTGTCCGGTATAAATTAAAACGCCTAGAAATCGGTTTAAATCGGTTTAATTTAAATTGAGCGTTTACAGCCATAACTCGCGCATACTTCCGAATTAGCTTCCGAAACTTGTTCCATTGTGTCCGGAATGCGGGATAAACCCTAGGTACGCTGGTTACGGCGTCTAAATCGGAGTTCAGAATTCCCGGGATGAATAGTGTTTACGCTTGCTTTTCCTATAAATACAACCTCACTCTAAAATAAAATAAAAAAATAACAAAACCCTAACCCTATTATTGCTAGCCGCCACTTATACATGAATGGCCAGAAATTAGCTTCATTCATCTCTCAATCTCTCTCAATCTACAAAGATTTAGCCAAGGTGTTCAACATGAAAGTCGTAGAGCTCGACGAGAGCTTCGATTCCATACGGTGATGATCGAAAACGGAGCGACGTGGAGTGATCAAGAGGGGGTCGTTCTCTACAGGTGCGCACGCATTTCCATGCGTTAGGAGCAGCCGAGCTTCACCACCTGGAGGCCGAGTGTGTGTGGTGGAAGGAGCTTCAAGATGCAAGTCTCCGATCGTGTTCAAATCGCTTGTTGTGGTAGAGAATTGAAACCCTAGAATTGAGCTATTGGGTTCTTTGTGTCGGCCTTGTTACTGAAGAAGGAACGTGGGAGAAGATGAGGGTGTGGATGGTCCAGATCAGGTTGGAGTTGGATCCAAGGGTGAGAGTGTGTGTATGTTGTAAATAATAAAGTTAATGTTGTATTTAGATTATAAAAATCGTGTACAAACTTTAAAAATCCATAACTTTTTCATACGAGGTCGAAAAAATGCAAATCCAGTTGCGTTGGAATCGTATGGACGAGCACTACGCGATGGAGTTGGTTTGGAGTCGTTTGGAGTTAGTGAGAATTTTGGGTAAAATTAAACGCGCGTTTAATTTTATTCGAAATAAAAGCTGAAACGGAAATTAAAACCAAGGTGAGAACTTCTCACTCAATCGAATAGATTTCGATTTTATTTTAAATAGTTAGATTTAAAAATATTTGAATGCATGTTTGAATGATGACTGTAAATTATTGATTGTTAAAATAGACATTATACGCCGTTAGTAAGCGGATGTTATTTAATATAAACATATACCGCGAATATTTCATAAACAGTGAAATTGGTATTATATATAATATCAATATATATATATTGGCATATGTATATATTGCAGTTATTGATTTCCCGCATTTATTTGTTTAGCGGATGAGACCCTATTACGCCGTTATTAAGCGGATAATATTTAATAAGAACATGTACCGCGATAATTTCGTACTGGAGCGAAATTGGTATTGTGCTAATGTTTTTGGATGCAGGAAACAGGTTGGAGGGATCCAACTGGATTCCTCAACAGTATTTATTTTATTTCAGATATTTTGATATTTGATGGATTATCATATCGATATATGATATCGTTGTTAGTCGTGATTGACTATTTGGTGTGTAGCATCATTGGACCCAGATTTTGGGATTTTAAAATGATTTTTAAAGTGATTTTGAAAATATACTATGTTTTTGGAATTGATCCATTATAAATAAATAAACGTTATAATTTTTTAAGTTATAAAAATTATGGTTTTTGTGAAATATAGTTAAAAAGCTGATTTTTTAGAAATACGATTAAAAGTCGATTTTTGAGAAATATGAACTCATGATTTTATAAAATAATTTAGATTGGATTTTTGAATATATGATAAAAGTTTAAATATAGGATTTATAAAATTTGATTATTTTATAAATCGAAATGATGAAATTATAAAGGAAATTAAAAGATGTTTTAAAGAATAATATTAATTGATTTATATTAAGAGATTTATAAACGGATATTTATAAATCGAAATATTGACATTATAAAACGAGTCTTTATAAGTGTTTGAATGAAGTGAAAATGAAATTCATTAATGAATGAAATTTATAGAATTATGTAACGGTGAAGTTATAAATGGAATTTTATAAACAATAGGTTTATAAAATTTGTAAAGTTCAAAGGAACGATTTTTGCAAATAAATAAATTATAAGTGTTTGGCTTATAATTTGGACCTTTGGTTTATAATTAAGATTATAAATCGAATAGGTAAATAAAGAAGATTTATAAAGGAAGTTATTATGAAATAAATGGAAATGGAATTTATAAACGTTGTTTTATAAATTCGCAAACGACTTATTTTGATAAGTTAATTGTTATAACTTATAAATGGAGTTATATTCACGTTTTTAGACAGTGAATAATCCTTTAAAATAAAATGAATAGAAAGGATGAAATTTGTAATGTAGTATATTCACGTTTTTGAATAGTGAATAACACGTTAAATAAAATGTTTTTGAATGTGATGTTTTAGATAGAATTAAAACGATCTAACGATGTTTTTAAACATGTTGAGATTCGAAACCATAGATTTCAACATTTATTGTTGAAATAGATGTTTCGAGAAATAAAAGGAAATGGTAGACTATAACACTGTTGTTATAGTAAATGATTTCCGAAAGGAAATGTTTTATTTAGTATTGGGATTTATATATCTATTTTAATTTCGAATCCCTATACTAGTGATTTTGGGTTGTCGTAACGATGTTTTACGCAACATTTGTTTTAGCCCAAATAAATATGTTTAAGTGAATGATTTCCTTAAAGAATGAAATATATACTTAATTCGGTTTAAGTATATTGAATATTTTCTAAGTGATTGAAAATAAAAGATTGTGAATTACTTATTTAATAAGTATGGAAATGTTTCCAGTATAAAGTAAATATATTGAATTTATCTTTTTGAAGATAAATTGAAAATGAATAATTGAAATCGTATATGCACGAATATTTTGAAATATAAATTCATTATGGAATTTATATGTGAAAAGTGAAATTGGGTAAAAATAAATATTGATTTATTTTTGACGTATTGAAATTATATATCTTGTAAAGATATTTTGAAAGTAAATAATTTGGAAATTTATTTGGAATCTGGTGATGTGTGCATATCCATTGATAGTTCAATAGCCGACTATCAGTATTTCCATTTTGAATGGGTATTTAATGTGAATTGTTTGAATATGAATGCACACTTATTTTTGAATAAGCGCTCACTATTCGGGTTAACCGGGAAAGGACCATGGGGTCGTATAACCCATTCCGAATATGTGATACGTCGTTGTGAATTGCATTTGAAGATCGGTGTTGAAGACCGGTATTTGCGAGAGCGATAGGATGACCTATCGATTGTCTCTGCACTGGGTCGCACCTGGTATAGAGATTCCATAAGTGATGGGAAATCCGATCAGGATTGTGAATATCCGGATTGCAAGGACTTCGTAAGAAGTGCCTTCGGTTTTGTTCGATCCCGGAACAAACTTGTATGGATTGTATGCCTGACATTACAATTTGAGATATAAAGCCGATTTCTTTCAAATATATTTCTGTTGGTGGCGGAGAATTTATTCTTTGCTTAACACCCTTCTTTGAGACGTACGAGCTCAAAGGTTATATAGTTGAAGTTATCAGCGATATATCCCATTTTGGTAATGTGACATGCTGAGTGATGCTGAAATGATCATTGTGTTGATTATTGTGATAGGATCATTTATTTGATCGTCTATCTTAGTGATCATTGTGTTGATCATTTGTTGACCCAAAGCATGGCTTTTGTATAAAGTATGTTTTTGTGGACGTGACTTCGTCGAGCCTCACATCCCGGAAATGGTCAAAACAGGAAAGATGCGGCAAGGTTATTAGGGGTTGCTGTAGCTCCCCTTAGGGTATGTGCATTTCCTTCTGGAAAGGGGTGGTATCATGGTATGGAGCCCAGATACTTACTCATGTTGAAAACACTCTATTTATTATTGTGTGATGTTGGATATCGAGCGCTCGGTTGAAAAGGTCCTAAAGGACCGGGGAATGGCGTGCTCGTGTCAGTAGTTACCCAGTTAGGGGTAACCCGGCCTTGTGTTGGCAGAGTTCCGGTTTGGTTCTCGGGGGTGTCTTTCCAGAGGCATTCTCAGTGGCAATGGGAAGTTCCTTGGCCTGATCATTTGTTGGAAATCCAAAGAAACAATACGTGACTTGTACGGTATTAGTTGTAGAACCTGCCATCTAATATGGTAGCTATTAGTAGGCATAATATAATGGTACCTATGCTGGCTAAGATTTATATTCTACTTTCGAAATGAATTTTTCCTACACTATGCACTAATAATAATATCAAATGCTCTTTTTAAATGCGTATCAAGCATCTTTGACTATCATAAGGAGAAATCTTCTCCAAGTCTGCGTTTGCATTGTGTGTGTGGCAGGAGGTCTTATGGTAGTCTCATTTTTAAAAGCATTGCGAATTGAATTTAAAAATATCCCTCTATTTTGTTTTCAAAGATAAATAAACTGTTTTGAGTTCTCACACCAGTCACATGACTGACTCGGAGTTTATTGTTTTCCTTCCTAAACTCTGGGTGCCCACCAATTTCCACACGGGCAGTTAAGAGTTAGGTTTATCGGGATATTCTGGATATTCAGGAGTTGCTGGAGGCAAGCTGGATGGCATGGCGTATTACTAGTATATAGTATTTCTTTTTCCGCTGCACTGTTTATTGTTGTATGTTGTTGTACACTCTGATGATATGATGTAATGTAATGAAATGTAATGTAATAACTGATATAGTTCTTTGTTTAAAGATTATTCATTTATTATTATATGTTGTTCCGCTGCGAATTGTGAGATTCTGTTGTTGTTCTGTTGTTGTTTTCTGTCCCGTCCTATTTTCTTCTGTTTTTTTCTTTTTCCTCTATTCTCTTTTTCTTCTATTTTTAAAATTCTTCTATCTTCTATTTTTCAAATTCTCTGTTTTCTTTCTCTGTTTTTCAAAAAAAATTGTCTATCTTCTTTTCCCTCTATTTTTCTTTTTCTTTCTTCTTTTTCTCTCTTCTTTCTTTTTCTAAATTCTTTTTAAAACCCCTAAGGTTTTGTATTTTCGTTCATCTTGAATTAAACAAAGGAGATTAGTGTCTATTCAAGGAGTACGGACTTACGGGTCTTTACATTTGGTATCGGAGCTCTGATGGTTAAGCGACAACCATGGTTCTGTAGGGTATTACTCGTTAGAGATAGAGTCAGCAGTACTCTAGAATGAGTTTGAGTGTAATAATAGATACGAGTGCGTATTTGTTAGTGATATAAAATTGTTTTATATTGTGATGATTGGTTTATTGAGTGGCATATGAACCTTCGTCAGCACGGTCAGTCAAACTATGCCGAAGGGGTTTCTAAACACTTGAATAGAACAATTCGACACAATATTGTTTTAAATTGGGTAAATAAAATAATTTTACCTTGATTATATTTGATATATAAAGGAATAATTTTTCAGAATTATTAAAGTGTATGTAAGTTGATTGTTAGGTTGTTTGAATAATCTAAATAAAAGAGTAATTGTATAAGCAAAAGAATTATAAGAATTGAGTTATAATTAAAGTGAATTACAATTGTGAAATAAACTTATATATATAAGAAGTGAAACTATATAAAATATGAGTTGTAAATAAAGGATGTATAAATGGAATATAACTTAAGTTATGTGAATGAAATTCAACTTTGTAATTGAATTGAAATAATGAATAAATTGAGTGTAAATAAGTTGATAAGGAATAATTAATGAAAGTATTAATTCATTAAAATCTAATGTTATTAGAAGTTGAATAAAATTGAATGGAAATCAATTTAATTAAACCAATTGAAAATGATGGTGTTAAATCAAATTTAATGAATATAAGTGAAAAGAATTTGGTTGTAATTAATATAAATTGGTTGTTATATGATTGTTATATGATTGTATATAATTCATTAAGAGTTAATGAAATTGAAAGCTATGAAATTGAATTCAAATTAGAAAGTAAATAAATTTGAATAGAATTGAATGTAAATTGGATTTAATTAGTGAATGTTAACTAATTGAAACTAATTAGAATTGAGAATGAATGTTAGTAAATTCCAACATTAATAAATCAAATATGATTTAGAGTGAAAACCAATTCATTGTATATTAAAGAGAATTCGAATGAATATTGATTTGGTTATTGATTATGAATGTTTATTGGATATGGATGTTAGTTGGTTGATGGTTGAATATATATTGCATTTGTTGTTTAGTTGCATTTGCTAAGTGACATATATAGTCATTATGTTCCTATATGTTGTATATCGATACTATTTTCGTATATGCATGATTCTCATGTTGTTTGTTAAGTGTTTAGTAGATGCGGATCGCGTTTGCTTCGCATTTGGAGCTCGCTTTAGCGCTATATTAGCCGTATATGCTTGCTAATAAAATATAAGGTACATATCTCGGATTAAATATCGTACTTTTACACTTTTTTCCCTTCGGGATGCCTCATTACTTGATGAGATGTATATTTGTGATATATATACTGTCATTTTTTTTTTCGGATCGAGCCGCGCAAAGGAGACATGGCGAATTTTTCCGAAAATTTAAGGCGTTAGAAAAATTTGAGAAAAATTGGAAAATTTTGAAAACTTTAACTTTGTTTTAAAGTTGAAAGTTAAAAGATATAATTGTTTTTGAAAAGATAACTAAGTATGATTTGAAAACTTAGTAAAGTTATTGTAAGAAGTTTAATTATGAATTTTGGAAAGTTAATAGATTTTGTAACCTTTCTTACTTATAATTTCGAGGGCGAAATTCTTTTAAGGGGGGAAGATTGTAACGACCCAGAATTTTTAATAATTTAAATTTGAATATTTAATTAATTTTAAATATTTATAAGTGAATTTTTAAGTCAAATAAATTTTTATTTGAATTTTTGGATTTAATTGGATAATTAAACCGATAATTTAATATGTTAAATTATAGAAATAATTAAAAATTGAGTTAAAAATGATTTAAAATAATTTGTAAAATTTTATTTTATCACACTGGAGTTATAGAAATATTTTAGAACTTTTAAAATCGAATTAAAAGTTAATTTGTGAAAATTGAATATTTTAATATTTAATAATCGACTGTAAAATAGTCAATTTTTGAACAGTCTCAGAATTGAACGAAACCAGTTTCATTGGATCCGTAATAGTTAGTTATTACCGGATTTCAATTTTCGTGTCAATCGGAGTTATCGTTTGATCGTGGCAGCTCGAAACGCATCGAATCGTTTTTAATTTAAATTTGACGAGTCAAAATAGCCATTTTTCAAAAAGTCTCGGATTTCGACGAAACCAGTTTCATCGGATCCGTAATGTGATATTATTGTAAGGTTTCAAATTTCAAGTCGTTTGGATTTACCGTTTGTCCGGTATAAATTAAAACGCCTAGAAATCGGTTTAAATCGGTTTAATTTAAATTGAGCGTTTACAGCCATAACTCGCGCATACTTCCGAATTAGCTTCCGAAACTTGTTCCATTGTGTCCGGAATGCGGGATAAACCCTAGGTACGCTGGTTACGGCGTCTAAATCGGAGTTCGGAATTCCTGGGATGAATAGTGTTTACGCTTGCTTTTCCTATAAATACAACCTCACTCTAAAATAAAATAAAAATAACAAAACCCTAACCCTATTATTGCTAGCCGCCACTTATACATGAATGGCCAGAAATTAGCTTCATTCATCTCTCAATCTCTCTCAATCTACAAAGATTTAGCCAAGGTGTTCAACATGAAAGTCGTAGAGCTCGACGAGAGCTTCGATTCCATACGGTGATGATCGAAAACGGAGCGACGTGGAGTGATCAAGAGGGGGCCGTTCTCTACAGGTGCGCACGCATTTCCATGCGTTAGGAGCAGCCGAGCTTCACCACCTGGAGGCCGAGTGTGTGTGGTGGAAGGAGCTTCAAGATGCAAGTCTCCGATCGTGTTCAAATCGCTTGTTGTGGTAGAGAATTGAAACCCTAGAATTGAGCTATTGGTTTCTTTGTGTCGGCCTTGTTACTGAAGAAGGAACGTGGGAGAAGATGAGGGTGTGGATGGTCCAGATCAGGTTGGAGTTGGATCCAAGGGTGAGAGTGTGTGTATGTTGTAAATAATAAAGTTAATGTTGTATTTAGATTATAAAAATCGTGTACAAACTTTAAAAATCCATAACTTTTTCATACGAGGTCGAAAAAATGCAAATCCAGTTGCGTTGGAATCGTATGGACGAGCACTACGCGATGGAGTTGGTTTGGAGTCGTTTGGAGTTAGTGAGAATTTCGGGTAAAATTAAACGCGCGTTTAATTTTATTCGAAATAAAAGCTGAAACGGAAATTAAAACCAAGGTGAGAACTTCTCACTCAATCGAATAGATTTCGATTTTATTTTAAATAGTTAGATTTAAAAATATTTGAATGCATGTTTGAATGATGACTGTAAATTATTGATTGTTAAAATAGACATTATACGCCGTTAGTAAGCGGATGTTATTTAATATAAACATATACCACGAATATTTCATAAACAGTGAAATTGGTATTATATATAATATCAATATATATATATTGGCATATGTATATATTGCAGTTATTGATTTCCCGCATTTATTTGTTTAGCGGATGAGACCCTATTACGCCGTTATTAAGCGGATAATATTTAATAAGAACATGTACCGCGATAATTTCGTACTGGAGCGAAATTGGTATTGTGCTAATGTTTTTGGATGCAGGAAACAGGTTGGAGGGATCCAACTGGATTCCTCAACAGTATTTATTTTATTTCAGATATTTTGATATTTGATGGATTATCATATCGATATATGATATCGTTGTTAGTCGTGATTGACTATTTGGTGTGTAGCATCATTGGACCCAGATTTTGGGATTTTAAAATGATTTTTAAAGTGATTTTGAAAATATACTATATTTTTGGAATTGATCCATTATAAATAAATAAACGTTATAATTTTTTAAGTTATAAAAATTATGGTTTTTGTGAAATATAGTTAAAAAGCTGATTTTTTAGAAATACGATTAAAAGTCGATTTTTGAGAAATATGAACTAATGATTTTATAAAATAATTTAGATTGGATTTTTGAATATATGATAAAAGTTTAAATATAGGATTTATAAAATTTGATTATTTTATAAATCGAAATGATGAAATTATAAAGGAAATTAAAAGATGTTTTAAAGAATAATATTAATTGATTTATATTAAGAGATTTATAAACGGATATTTATAAATCGAAATATTGACATTATAAAACGAGTCTTTATAAGTGTTTGAATGAAGTGAAAATGAAATTCATTAATGAATGAAATTTATAGAATTATGTAACGGTGAAGTTATAAATGGAATTTTATAAACAATAGGTTTATAAAATTTGTAAAGTTCAAAGGAACGATTTTTGCAAATAAATAAATTATAAGTGTTTGGCTTATAATTTGGACCTTTGGTTTATAATTAAGATTATAAATCGAATAGGTAAATAAAGAAGATTTATAAAGGAAGTTGTTATGAAATAAATGGAAATGGAATTTATAAACGTTGTTTTATAAATTCGCAAACGACTTATTTTGATAAGTTAATTGTTATAACTTATAAATGGAGTTATATTCACGTTTTTAGACAGTGAATAATCCTTTAAAATAAAATGAATAGAAAGGATGAAATTTGTAATGTAGTATATTCACGTTTTTGAATAGTGAATAACACGTTAAATAAAATGTTTTTGAATGTGATGTTTTAGATAGAATTAAAACGATCTAACGATGTTTTTAAACATGTTGAGATTCGAAACCATAGATTTCAACATTTATTGTTGAAATAGATGTTTCGAGAAATAAAAGGAAATGGTAGACTATAACACTGTTGTTATAGTAAATGATTTCCGAAAGGAAATGTTTTATATAGTATTGGGATTTATATATCTATTTTAATTTCGAATCCCTATACTAGTGATTTTGGGTTGTCGTAACGATGTTTTACGCAACATTCGTTTTAGCCCAAATAAATATGTTTAAGTGAATGATTTCCTTAAAGAATGAAATATATACTTAATTCGGTTTAAGTATATTGAATATTTTCTAAGTGATTGAAAATAAAAGATTGTGAATTACTTATTTAATAAGTATGGAAATGTTTCCAGTATAAAGTAAATATATTGAATTTATCTTTTTGAAGATAAATTGAAAATGAATAATTGAAATCGTATATGCACGAATATTTTGAAATATAAATTCATTATGGAATTTATATGTGAAAAGTGAAATTGGGTAAAAATAAATATTGATTTATTTTTGACGTATTGAAATTATATATCTTGTAAAGATATTTTGAAAGTAAATAATTTGGAAATTTATTTGGAATCTGGTGATGTGTGCATATCCATTGATAGTTCAATAGCCGACTATCAGTATTTCCATTTTGAATGGGTATTTAATGTGAATTGTTTGAATATGAATGCACACTTATTTTTGAATAAGCGCTCACTATTCGGGTTAACCGGGAAAGGACCATGGGGTCGTATAACCCATTCCGAATATGTGATACGTCGTTGTGAATTGCATTTGAAGATCGGTGTTGAAGACCGGTATTTGCGAGAGCGATAGGATGACCTATCGATTGTCTCTGCACTGGGTCGCACCTGGTATAGAGATTCCATAAGTGATGGGAAATCCGATCAGGATTGTGAATATCCGGATTGCAAGGACTTCGTAAGAAGTGCCTTCGGTTTTGTTCGATCCCGGAACAAACTTGTATGGATTGTATGCCTGACATTACAATTTGAGATATAAAGCCGATTTCTTTCAAATATATTTCTGTTGGTGGCGGAGAATTTATTCTTTGCTTAACACCCTTCTTTGAGACGTACGAGCTCAAAGGTTATATAGTTGAAGTTATCAGCGATATATCCCATTTTGGTAATGTGACATGCTGAGTGATGCTGAAATGATCATTGTGTTGATTATTGTGATAGGATCATTTATTTGATCGTCTATCTTAGTGATCATTGTGTTGATCATTTGTTGACCCAAAGCATGGCTTTTGTATAAAGTATGTTTTTGTGGACGTGACTTCGTCGAGCCTCACATCCCGGAAATGGTCAAAACAGGAAAGATGCGGCAAGGTTATTAGGGGTTGCTGTAGCTCCCCTTAGGGTATGTGCATTTCCTTCTGGAAAGGGGTGGTATCATGGTATGGAGCCCAGATACTTACTCATGTTGAAAACACTCTATTTATTATTGTGTGATGTTGGATATCGAGCGCTCGGTTGAAAAGGTCCTAAAGGACCGGGGAATGGCGTGCTCGTGTCAGTAGTTACCCAGTTAGGGGTAACCCGGCCTTGTGTTGGCAGAGTTCCGGTTTGGTTCTCGGGGGTGTCTTTCCAGAGGCATTCTCAGTGGCAATGGGAAGTTCCTTGGCCTGATCATTTGTTGGAAATCCAAAGAAACAATACGTGACTTGTACGGTATTAGTTGTAGAACCTGCCATCTAATATGGTAGCTATTAGTAGGCATAATATAATGGTACCTATGCTGGCTAAGATTTATATTCTACTTTCGAAATGAATTTTTCCTACACTATGCACTAATAATAATATCAAATGCTCTTTTTAAATGCGTATCAAGCATCTTTGACTATCATAAGGAGAAATCTTCTCCAAGTCTGCGTTTGCATTGTGTGTGTGGCAGGAGGTCTTATGGTAGTCTCATTTTTAAAAGCATTGCGAATTGAATTTAAAAATATCCCTCTATTTTGTTTTCAAAGATAAATAAACTGTTTTGAGTTCTCACACCAGTCACATGACTGACTCGGAGTTTATTGTTTTCCTTCCTAAACTCTGGGTGCCCACCAATTTCCACACGGGCAGTTAAGAGTTAGGTTTATCGGGATATTCTGGATATTCAGGAGTTGCTGGAGGCAAGCTGGATGGCATGGCGTATTACTAGTATATAGTATTTCTTTTTCCGCTGCACTGTTTATTGTTGTATGTTGTTGTACACTCTGATGATATGATGTAATGTAATGAAATGTAATGTAATAACTGATATAGTTCTTTGTTTAAAGATTATTCATTTATTATTATATGTTGTTCCGCTGCGAATTGTGAGATTCTGTTGTTGTTCTGTTGTTGTTTTCTGTCCCGTCCTATTTTCTTCTGTTTTTTTCTTTTTCCTCTATTCTCTTTTTCTTCTATTTTTAAAATTCTTCTATCTTCTATTTTTCAAATTCTCTGTTTTCTTTCTCTGTTTTTCAAAAAAATTGTCTATCTTCTTTTCCCTCTATTTTTCTTTTTCTTTCTTCTTTTTCTCTCTTCTTTCTTTTTCTAAATTCTTTTTAAAACCCCTAAGGGTTCGTATTTTCGTTCATCTTGAATTAAACAAAGGAGATTAGTGTCTATTCAAGGAGTACGGACTTACGGGTCTTTACATTAATTTTATTTTAATATAGAGTTTATAGTGATTTAAATAAATGAAGGTTGCAACATAAATTTTTAATTTATTTGAAATTGAATTTATTAAATTTGAGATTTTTAAAGGATATGATTTTTACAACTTGATTTGGTTTAAGGTGAATATAATGAATATTTCAAGTATAAATAAACTGAAGGAAATAATTAGTTATTTGTAATTTGGGTTTTATTGAAATGATAATGGATTTATTAAGTAAAATATTTCAAAACTAAATAATAGAAGATTGAATTTGATATATATATATATATATATATATATATATATAATTATCAAACTCAGTTTTGAAATTGTTGAATATTTAAAGTTTAAAATATACTGAATTTGAAATGGTTTATTTGTGGATCAAATCTATTTTGAAATCAATATGATTTGGAATGATTTATTTGAAAACTGAATTCAATTGAAGTTTATGATTTGAGATTTGGTTAAATCTAAAATTTTGGAATTCGAGTTGTTTGGGAATTGATTTGTGAAATTGAAGAAGCTATTTATTATGTAAAGTATATTAATATTTAAACCATTTAAGTGGTGTAAGTTATGTTTCAAAGTTATGAGTTTCAAAGTATTATGATTTGAAAGTGTTATATTTCAAGTGTTTTTTATTTCGATGTGTTATAGCTTTGAAAGTGCTATGATTTTGGAAAAGGATATACTTGAAATGAAAATAATGTCGTATTGATTTGATTTTTGAAATGGAAATGATATAATATGTATATGGTTCTGAAATGGCAACGATATCATATGTATATGGTCCACATATAAAAATATTTTTGAAATGAAAATAATGTCGTATTGATTTGATTTTTGGTTTATTTGGCAACTGAATTGTATTGAAGTTTATAATTTGAGATTTGGTTAAATCTAAAATTTTAGAATTCGAGTTGATTTGTGAAATTGAAGAAGCTATTTGTTATGTAAAGTATTTTAATATTTAAACCACTTAAGTGGTGGAAGTTATGTTTCAAAGTTATGAGTTTCAAAGTATTATGATTTGAAAGTGTTATACTTCAAGTGTTTTTGATTTCGAATTGTTATAACTTTGAAAGTGCTATGATTTTGGAAAGGGATATATTTGAAATGAAAATGATATCTTATTGATTTTATTTTTGAAATGGAAATGATATCATATTTATATGCTTTTTGAAATGGCAATGATTTTTGGGTTTGAAGTATAAAATTATTTTCAAATGACCGTGGTGTTATAATAACGTTTGGTTGTTAAAGAGACCAAGATCGGAAGTTTTTGTACTCTCTGCCAATTCCCAAAACCACTTTAACAACCGTGTATGCGGTGGAGATTTTAGATTGAATTAGGATGGTGGCGACATTTTATTGAGGTATTTATGTGGACCCGACTCCCGTGAGTTGGCATAAGGTGGTTAAAACAGGAGAGATTCCGGGCCAGTGAGGCAGCTCCTCTTATCGGACACACTCCTTCGATACCATTCTATTACTTTGTGATTGATTAGTACCCTTTCATTTTTTTAGGGTGTGGATCGAGTTGGGCGGTAGCTGCGCGCTATGCGTCACCACTAGTCCGGATAGTAATTGGCATATCTACCCCGGCATTGCCTAGTTGTGCCGTATCACCAACCCTATCGTGCGTTATACGAGTTTGGATTTCTCCCATAGCCAGTTTAGTATTTAGGGTAGTCTCCTGATCTGGAGATGCGCTATTACTGGATGGACTACGAGGACTATTACGTGTTTAGGTGGAAAATGTAAAGCCTTAACGCTATTTTAAAGAAGTTTATTTTACTATTAGACATTATTATAATAACGTATATTACAACATAGTAAATAGTTTAACGGATCCTTAAGAGATGTGAATCTCGAGCATCTCTTAAGTCATAGCACTCATGTTAGACACTGGATAGGAGATGTCCAATCCTGTAAACATCTATGATGTCGTTCTACTCATGTTATATATCGTTGATTTACTTACATAAGATCTTTTAGTTCTAACTTGAGTGTTTTTCGTTTCAATTCGCTCAGGTTATTTTGAGCATTTCAGTGTTTGAAGACCTTATTTCTGGAGGATGAAGACGAAGATTGTATTATTACTATTATTTACTATATTATTCCGCTGCATCACATTGTTCCACTGCATTGTTATTTATTATTCTTTGGTATGTGTAACTCTGATTCTGTGTTGTATGAGTATAATCAAATGTTTTTGTAAAACAGCTTCATCAACTGTTATTTGATTATTATATTTTATCATTCTGTTGCAAGAATCTTTTTTTTTTCTTTCTCTACTTTTTCTTATTCACCCTAGTGACAATTCACCCTTTTCTGTGGTTTGAGTCTAACGTGTTTGGTTTATCGTCGAGTCAAAACGTACAAAAATGCAGGATGTTACATTTGGTATCAGAGCTTTGGTTTAGCGATAAACCTTTGCTTTGTGGGGTTTGACTCTTTATTAATAGGGTAGTAATACCCCATGATGAGTTGTTGAGCGTATACATATAAGAGAGTGTATTTGTTTGGGTTATAAAAAGGTTTAAATATTGTGTTAATTTGTTTTGTTTTGAATTTATAAATTCTGGCTAGTGCGTACGACGCTATGACATCAATAGGGATTTCTAAACACTTAATAGGACCGACCGACACCATATTTGTTTTGAAATATAGGGAAATGAAATAATTTTGCCTATTATATTTTCTGTATATAAAACAATAAATTTTATAAAGGTTATATTTCATTGTAATATATTGGTTGCTAGGTAGTGAAATTTATAAATATTGGTTAGAAATAAGAGATTAAATAAAATAAATGAAAATTGGAAATTTAGAACCTAAGTCCTGGGGTTTTTGAAAATTTCTTTCGAATGATCTTGGAATATAATAATAATATTATTTACAAGTATTTTCTAATTTGAATATTTAAATATGGTTTGAAAGAATTGCTTTAAAGTAATGTTGTAATGAAATAAGTTCTGTGCCCCCTCTCTGTCGCTGGAAAATAATTTCGGTGATGAGTGCATGCATCATCGACATTCATTTTCGAGTTTCAAAGTGGGAAGGCCGCTGTAGTATTTTTACTACAGATTTATTTTGTAACAACCCTGGTTGGAGATTACCGTAAATATTAAATTATAATGAATATTATAATTTAGTATTGTAGTCAATTGAATTAAATGGAAGAAAATGATGAATTATATTGTTTATTTGGAATAAACAATATAATATGAATAAATTTTGGGAGAACAATATAAAATAAGGTTTATTTCAAATTAAATGATTGAAGAAAATTTAAGATGAAGGAAAGATGAAGTAAACAACTTAATTGTGATCTTTGAGTTGGAAATTGGCATTGATGGAATTTTGTAGGAGCATTAAAGGAATATTGGCAATTTATTCCAATATTCTCCTTTTATTGTAGAATAAAAGGGAAAATAGAAGTAGAAAGATTTTATTGTATTAATAGTAATAAACATATGTGTGAGATAAAGTTGTTCCTTTATTTCATGAATTTTGAATATAGAGATGCAACTATATTCAATTAACATGTACGATTTGGCGATAATGTAATTTATTGTCAAATTGCATCTTTTCTTTGTTAAATACAAAGAAAATTGTTAAAAAATGTTTAATCATCATATGCATAATGAATTTGAATTTTTGGGCTAATGAATTGTAACAAATATAAATTAATCACTCCATTTCGATGGTTGGAGTGGTTTGGAATAATTAATGGAATTTTGTTTGGATTGGGGAAATCACATTGGTAATTTTAAAACCAATAATACATTTTATTGTAAAATAAAATGTAGGGAATAAGAAGAAAAAAATAATCTTCTTTGAGTATAAAAAAAATGATGGACATGAGTAAAATAAAGTTTCTACTTTATTTCATGAATTTGAATGTAGTTAATTGACTACATTTGATTAAATTGATAATTTGTACAATATTGTGCTTGTTTGCCAATATTGTCATTTTATTAATTAAATATATATATATATAAAAATGAGTTAATAAAATAATTAATCATGATAACTATGATTAAAAATGTGATAAATAATTTAATAATGTCTAAACCTGTATTTGTTTTGTTTTGGGTACATAATATCTTTTTATTTAACCAATTGTATTAAATTTGCAATTATGGGAAAATTGGATAAATTGAGTAATAAATGGAAATTTAATAACAAAATTGTTAAAACTTATGTTTTGATAATTTTATTAAAAACTAGATGACATAACGAATCCAACGCATGCAAAATCATTAAAAACGGAGTAAAAATATAGAAGTTATGAAGATTTAAGCATTGTATAAGTGTAAATTGATCAACTTCATTATTTTTGTTAAGTAATTAATTTTGGGCCTAATTACCTAACCCACACACATTAGTCCTAATGAGAAACATCTAGAGAAAAAGTACGTTCTTCTTCTTCATTGTATACGGCTTCTCCTCAATACTTCTGAAACTTAAAAACAATGGCTGTCTTCTCAAACCCTAGCCATAATTAACAAAATTCTTTGCTAAATCAATAGAAATTCGGGTCTAATTCAACAAGAAGGTAATCTCCATCCTTCTCTATCTTAAATTTGAGGAGAAATCTATATTTGTTTATTGTAATTCTTGTTTTGTAATTTATCTTCTCTTGCATGCCTATTTTCAGCAATCATAGGTACGGCAAATGCGAATTCGAGTTGAAAACTTCAATCTTCACGCCTAAATCATCATCTTTTTGCTGCTAATAGGTAAGATAAGGCTTATAGCAACTGTAAGTGAACAAATTTCAGCAGCAAATAATCTCTTGCTTGAAATATTCGGTTAAATATGTTGAATTTTACCTCTGTTCTATATTGATTGATGCTGAAAATGCCCTGTCTTGTTTTACCCATATCTGGCTCGTCCGATGTCGGATTGATGCCGCTCTTTTTTCAGATTGTAGAGAACTGATTATAGTTTGTTCATGTTAAATTTCATTGGGTTTTGAGTCCGTTTGGACCTTCTTAATTGCTGTCAAAAATGAAAATCCGAGAGGGATTAAGCCCAGAATATTCTAGTGGCTGGTTAGTGTTTTCATCATAACTTTTGTGACACTTATCAGAATTTTGATTTCTTGGATGATCTGAAATCCTTGTGAAATATTCCAAAACTTTCATGTTTTCGGCTTTGACTGATTTAGAAGTCTACATAGTGGAAAATTGGCATTTTCATCGCTGTCCTGTGTTGACAGGCAGCGCAAATAATTTCTTTCTTAGTAGTATTTCTATCATAACTTCTTCGTTACTGATCGGAATATCAAAATTTATGAAGTTTTGGAAACCTGAGGCTGTTGGCTACAATTTTTGTATTTTGTGTTTTGTAGAATTTCGAAGTTTGCATGGTGGAAAATTGATGTTTTGCAATGTTGGTCTGTTATGAACTGCCCCGATATTGATGTAATTGTTCGACTTTGATGATTTCATTTGCATGCTTTTGCAAGAATTTTACTACTAAATTTGATGCTAACATTTGATTCTTTTGTCCAGCAATGGACTAGTAAATTTAGAATGTGACTTGAATTTAAATTGGTTTTAAATTCGATTTAAAATTTGAATATTGGTTTTTGCCGATTAAATTGCAAATTGATGTTTTTCTGAGTTTTAAAAATCCGAATAAATTGCATAAAATCTTCTAAAATCATGGTTTGAGCAATAAATGTTTTTATACATTTTTAAAGTTGTTTAAACAATTATTCTTTATTTTCTAGGCTTTCAAAAATCATTAAAATTCTTTAAATGATGGGTTTTCACTCAAAATCCTTTAGATAGATTTCTATAAATTGGTTTAAAATCCCGTTTTCTCTAGTAAAATATATTATAATTAATTTTATTTACTTTAATTACTTTGATGCTTTTTCAGACATATAAGGAAATAAGTTAAACGATTTAGTAAATCCGCGAGGTATGAGACTTGAGTATTTACTTTATCGGTTAATTTCGGACTTGTACTACCGAAAAGATTTTGAGGAATCATTTGATTTCCTCCTTGATTTTAACCACATTGTGGTATGAGTTTGAGATTATATTAGTCCATTTGGCTAATACGTATAGTCCGAGATCTCCTATTCGGGAGTATATACGAGATTAGGACTATATTGATGGAGATATACTTGCCAATGATATGAGGCAAGATTTTGATGGAATTTGATGAGTTTGATGTTTTTATGGAGTTTCTACTCGTCGATGAGAAGATAAGGGTTTATCATCTTATACCATATGCCGATGACATGAGGCGATTCTTTTGATGATGTTGATGATTTCTTAGTGTGGCACGAACTAGCGGCTGGAAAACCGCTAAGTGAGAGCGTATGGTATGGGACATACGTTACCACTTTCCGGGTTACTATCCGAGAGTTGTTGACACATTCTGTGAGAACTACCGGTACTTAGAGTCCCGATCGGGTTAAGTAATACTTGACTCGATCACTTTTAATGGCGGGGACTCAGCGGACACCGATTGGAGTAAGGTGCTCCAATCACTTTTGATGGCGGGTGTTCGCGGAGAATATAGATGACGTCAAAGACCGGATTAATTCGAGATGAGGATTCCGGTCGAGATATGGATATGGTACCATGATGGTGAACAGTACTGGTAAATAGCACGTGCAGCATGCTTTTGCATGTAATAATTGGCCAGTATGAGATTTCTTTTATGAGTTATGATGATTTCGATTTCACCATTTTTGATGTGTTTACCTAGCCTTATAGATGTAAATAAGGCAAATATGATTTCTTTGAGGATTTTGGCGATTTCAAATTTTATGGATTTATACTTGGGATTTATGTACGACTTGAGAGATTTATTTATTCATGGATAATGTTTGAATGTTTTCCTTTATACCATATACATGAATTCCTTCAGATTAACCCAAGTATATGTATATGCAAACCACCATAGAGACATAGTGAAGTTACTTGATATCAACCCTAGATGTTCATACCTACTTATGTTATCCCGTTGCGAAGCTCTTCTCTTTACCTTATCGTATTCCTTTCTAACGATAAGATTCAGTTTCCTGACCCGTGTGTTTATTACTCGGGTCAGACCGAGTTGTTTCAGGTTAGCTATCAGTTACGGGACTTTTCTTTGATGCATCTGCTCGGATATCATCCTAGCACTTTTGTGGTTTATATTTCTTTCCGCTTGACTCTGATGTATTTATATTCGATTCCATGTATATAGTGTGGTCGACTACCACCTTTATTGTATTCATATTGTATTGTACTAAACATGTATCAGTGTATATGTATATATATGATGTTGATTACCGTTCTGTGATGTGCTTTATATTTAGTTATGCTATTTTGTTCTGATAGATCCGTTAGCCACCTATAGATTTGGAATAAGCATTTATTGTGTATGTCGATCCATTGAGATAGAAAAGAAAAATCATAGTGCATTTATCGACGTATTCAGTAGATGTTTAAGACAAAGTTATAGATGGTCGCCCTTAACCAGCCCTAGTCTCCACTTTAGTAGACAAATTACTCATTAATTCTCTTTACTAAGGTGGGTCTCGGGGTGGGGCGTTACAGCATGGTATCAGAGCTGTGGTCAGAACAAAGTAGAATAAACACAGAACAGTACGTAAATCACAATACGTCGAAGTACAATACGAGTGAATCATTGTCCTTTATTCGAGCTTGTTTTCGAATCGTGCTTTGATTCTTTTTCGAGTTTTGGGATATGTTGAGATGGAATATGTCTAGGAATATAAATTGTATTCCGTTGTATTCCATAATTGAGTTTGATGTTATCTTATCTTATGAATAATCTTATTTGGGATTATTCTATTCTTTTCTTTTTTGCCGATACGAGTGAGTTCGTATCGATGGAGTTGATCGTTTTTTTAGCATTCTTGTTGCATTCATTTGAGAGTTGTGATTCCTATTGAAGGGATCCACAATGATTAGCTCATTGTGGGCATTCTGAGATTTTTATTTGACGTTGCTTTTGTGAGTATTTGTTTGTTACTCACAATCTTGAGATGTATCTGATTTGAGATGGACTAACTTATTTGATGTTAAGCCCGATCCTTTTGTTGTTATAGGATCCTGTATTTATTTGGGCATCCTAATTTTATTGGGTTATTATTTCTATCACTTTGAAATGTTAATGATGATTTCAAAGTTTCTGTATTCGCTCTTGAATATTGAGATGTTGATGATATATTTCGAATTCCAATCAAGGAGAATTTGTTGAGTTTTGTAAGTCCGTTTGGATTTGACATCCAATCGAGAAATCGAGTGTTGAGGTAACCTTATTCCAAGCTCTTAGCTCCTCAATTATCCTTCCACGAGGATATCCACTAAGGAATGAGGAGAGTTTCTAGATTATTCGAGTTTGACTGAATTTATCATTCTACTTTGTTTGAGTGTACTTTTCAGATAGTCAATCAATGTTATCCTTTAGCATTACTCCATTTGAAGTAGTGATTCGTGGATTGTGTGCTTCTTCTCCTTCGAGAAGAATATCTTGCTTATCCTATATCTTGCTGATTTTTTTTTGAGTGGCTCGTGACATTGTAAGATTGACGAACACTCTATCTCCTTTTGATGATTTTGAGAATCGAGTATTCTGGGAAAATCTCGATGCATTCTCTTAATGTTCTTTGGTTTGATTTTTTTTAAAGCAATATATATGTATATATATGTGAGTTTTAAAAAGAGAAATTGGAGTTTTGAGATATTTTAAAAAATCAAAGAATGTTTTGAGAATATATTTATTTGAGTAGTATTCATTCATAGAAATAATTTTAGAGTGTTGGGTTATCCATCGAGTAGTTAAGAGTTCTAGTCGATACGCCTGATCAACGTTATCGATAGGAATCTCCTAAATGCTATGATGAGGCAATCAGACACAATGGTTTGTGTTTTAAAAATTGAGATTTTGAAAATAATATTTTAAGATTATATATTAAATTTATTTTTGAATGGTAATTGCAGCCAATGATTTTAGAGACGAGTAACATAGTGGCGAGGCAGTTTTGATCATTTGATCGACTCTGCAGCCAATGGATATATCTATTATTGGAGATTCAACGGCAAGGCAATGCCATTTATTATTTATTTTGAAGTTGTAAAGATGAGAATATATGAGAATATTCTTCATTTATACTTTATTGGAAGTATATTTTGAGATTTTTGAATCTATATTAGATACATTGGATATTTTAAGAGAAGAGTTACAAGAGTATTGAAAGATTGTTTTTTTAAATTATTTAAGTGGTTTAATAAAAAGAGTAAAGAGAATTTAAACCCTTAATTTATTTTGAGGGATATTATTATGGCTTTACAAATCTCTTTGGAAATTAATTTTGAAGTAAGAGAAGAAATTTGGACTTTTAATTTGAGTTTTAAATTACTTACTAAGTAGTATAGTAAAGAGTTTGAAAATTTTCAAATGTTAAAAATTGAGATTTAAAATTTAAAAGATGTTGGGATTTAAAAATTCTGAATATCTTGGATTGAAAAGTAATTTGAGCTTATATCCTTATTTCTTGAGTATATTCTATCCTTGAGTTAATATCAACGACATGCCTTATCACGGTCGTTCGAGTTTGGTGGCCTTGCAAGAAGTCATTACGTGATTTATTTATCTTGTCTATTGCGTTTATCTTATTGTGAGGATGTTCTTTCCGCATTATTATGTAGAAAATCTTATTGATGATATTCTTTATTGCTTAGAGTTTGGGTTTAAGTGAGTTTAGTCCCGACTCTATTCGTAGAGTTTTGTGAAATCAATCATTTTCGATTGATTAATTGTTAAGCATCTTATTGAGTTTTTTTCGAAGATGGGATATCTTCGAAATTCTTTCAAGTTACTTGGAAAATTCGATGGTTTGCTAATCTCTATATAAGCATTTTATGGGCCAATGGATTAACCAAGGAAGTTTTACCTTGTTTCTCCCTACCATTCTATGTTGAGAATATGAATGGTTTGAGTTTCGAGCTTCTCTTTTATCCTTTGTGGATTGAATAAATTGTGCTGAATACAGATTTCCTCTAGAAATTGCGAGGACGCAATTTTTATAAGAGGGGGAGTCTGTAACAACCCTGGTTGGAGATTACCGTAAATATTAAATTATAATGAATATTATAATTTAATATTGTAATTAATTGAATTAAATGGAAGAAAATGATGAATTATATTGTTTATTTGGAATAAACAATATAATATGAATAAATTTTGGGAGAACAATATAAAATAAGGTTTATTTCAAATTAAATGATTGAAGAAAATTTAAGATGAAGGAAAGATGAAGTAAACAACTTAATTGTGATCTTTGAGTTGGAAATTGTCATTGATGGAATTTAGTAGGAGCATTAAAGGAATATTGGCAATTTATTCCAATATTCTCCTTTTATTGTAGAATAAAAGGGAAAATAGAAGTAGAAAGATTTTATTGTATTAATAGTAATGAACATATGTGTGAGATAAAGTTGTTCCTTTATTTCATGAATTTTGAATATAGAGATGCAACTATATTCAATTAACATGTACGATTTGGCGATAATGTAATTTATTGTCAAATTGCATCTTTTCTTTGTTAAATACAAAGAAAATTGTTAAATAAATGTTTAATCATCATATGCATAATGAATTTGAATTTTTGGGCTAATGAATTGTAACAAAAATAAATTAATCACTCCATTTCGATGGTTGGAGTGGTTTGGAATAATTAATGGAATTTTGTTTGAATTGGGGAAATCACATTGGTAATTTTAAAACCAATAATACATTTTATTGTAAAATAAAATGTAGGGAATAAGAAGAAAAAAATAATCTTCTTTGAGTATAAAAAAAATGATGGACATGAGTAAAATAAAGTTTCTACTTTATTTCATGAATTTGAATGTAGTTAATTGACTACATTTGATTAAATTGATAATTTGTACAATATTGTGCTTGTTTGCCAATATTGTCATTTTATTAATTAGATATATATATAAGAATGAGTTAATAAAATAATTAATCATGATAACTATGATTAAAAATGTGAGAAATAATTTAATAATGTCTAAACCTGTATTTGTTTTGTTTTGGGTACATAACATCTTTTTATTTAACCAATTGTATTAAATTTGCAATTTATTTTGCAATTATGGGAAAATTGGATAAATTGAGTAATAAATGGAAATTTAATAAGAAAATTGTTAAAACTTATGTTTTGATAATTTTATTAAAAACTAGATGACATAACGAATCCAACGCATGCAAGATTTAAGCATTGTATAAGTGTAAATTGATCAACTTCACTATTTTTGTTAAGTAATTAATTTTGGGCCTAATTACCTAAATGACACACATTAGTCCTAATGAGAAACATCTAGAGAAAAAGTATGTTCTTCTTCTTCATTGTATACGGCTTCTCCTCAAAACTTCTGAAACTTAAAAACAATGGCTGTCTTCTCAAACCCTAGCCATAATTAACAAAATTCTTTGCTAAATCAATAGAAATTCGTGTCTAATTCAACAAGAAGGTAATCTCCATCCTTCTCTATCTTAAATTTGAGGAGAAATCTATATTTGTATATTGTAATTCTTGTTTTGTAATTTATCTTCTCTTGCATGCCTATTTTCAGCAATCATAGGTACGGCAAATGCGAATTCGAGTTGAAAACTTCAATCTTCACGCCTAAATCATCATCTTTTTGCTGCTAATAGGTAAGCTAAGGCTTATAGCAACTGTAAGTGAACAAATTTCAGCAGCAAATAATCTCTTGCTTGAAATATTCGGTTAAATATGTTGAATTTTACCTCTGTTCTATATTGATTGTTGCTGAAAATGCCCTGTCTTGTTTTGCTCATATCTGGCTCGTCCGATGTCGGATTGATGCCGCTCTTTTTTCAGATTGTAGAGAACTGATTATAGTTTGTTCATGTTAAATTTCATTGGGTTTTGAGTCCGTTTGGACCTTCTTAATTGTTGTCAAAAATGAAAATCCGAGACAAATTAAGCCCAGAATATTCTAGTGGCTGGTTAGTGTTTTCGCCATAACTTTTGTGATACTTATCGGAATTTTGATTTCTTGCATGATACGAAATCCTTGTGAAATATTCCAAAACTTTCTTGTTTTCGATTTTGACTGATTTAGAAGTCTACATAGTGGAAAATTGGCATTTTCATCGCTGTCCTGTGTTGACAAGCAGCGCAAATAATTTCTTTCTTAGTAGTATTTCTATCATAACTTCTTCGTTACTGATCGGAATATCAAAATTTATGAAGTTTTGGAAACCTGAGGCTGTTGGCTACAATTTTTGTATTTTTTGTTTTGTAGAATTTCGAATTTTGCATGGTGGAAAATTGATGTTTTGCAATGTTGGTCTGTTATGAACTGCCCCAATATTGATGTAATTGTTCGACTTTGATGATTTCATTTGCATGCTTTTGCAAGAATTTTACTACTAAATTTGATGCTAACATTTGATTCTTTTGTCCAGCAATGGACTAGTAAATTTAGAATGTGACTTGAATTTAAATTGGTTTTAAATTCGATTTAAAATTTAAATATCGGTTTTTGCCGATTAAATTGCAAATTGATGTTTTTCTGAGTTTTAAAAATCCGAATAAATTGCATAAAATCTTCTAAAATCATGGTTTGAGCAATAAATGTTTTTATACATTTTTAAAGGTGTTTAAACAATTATTCTTTATTTTCTAGGCTTTCAAAAATCATTAAAATTCTTTAAATGATGGGTTTTCACTCAAAATCCTTTAGATGGATTTCTATAAATTGGTTTAAAATCCCGTTTTCTCTAGTAAAATATATTATAATTAATTTTATTTAATTTAATTACTTTGATGCTTTTTTGGACGTATAAGGAAATAAGTTAAACGATTTAGTAAATCCACGAGGTATGAGACTTGAGTATTTACTTTATTGGTTAATTTCGGACTTGTACTACCGAAAAGATTTTGAGGAATCATTTGATTTCCTCCTTGATGTTAACCACATTGTGGTATGTTTTTGAGATTATATTAGTCCATTTGGCTAATACGTATAGTCCGAGATCTCCTATTCGGGAGTATATACGAGATTAGGACTATATTGATGGAGATATACTTGCCAATGACATGAGGCAAGATTTTGATGGAATTTGATGAGTTTGATGTTTTTATGGAGTTTCTACTCGTCGATGAGATGATAAGGGTTTATCATCTTATACCATATGCCGATGACATGAGGCGATTCTTTTGATGATGTTGATGATTTCTTAGTGTGGCACGAACTAGCGGCTAGAAAACCGCTAAGTGAGAGCATATGGTATGGGACATACGTTACTACTTTCCGGGTTACTATCCGAGAGTTGTTGACACATTCTGGGAGAACTACCAGTACTTAGAGTCCCGATCGGGTTAAGTAATACTTGACTAGATCACTTTTGATGGCGGGGACTCAGCGGACACCGATTGGAGTGAGGTGCTCCAATCACTTTTGATGGCGGGTGTTCGGGGAGAATATAGATGACGTCATAGACCGGATTAATTCGAGATGAGGATTCCGGTCGAGATATGGATATGGTACCATGATGGTGAACAGTACTGGTAAATAGCACGTGCAACATGCTTTTGCATATAATAATTGGCCAATATGAGATTTCTTTTATGAGTTATGATGATTTCGATTTCACCATTTTTGATGTGTTTACCTAGCCTTATAAATGTAAATAAGGCAAATATGATTTCTTTGAGGATTTTGGCGATTTCAAATTTTATGGATTTATACTTGGGATTTATGTACGACTTGAGAGATTTATTTATTCATGGATAATGTTTGAATGTTTTCCTTTATACCATATACATGAATTCCTTCAGATTAACCCAAGTATATGTATATGCAAACCACCATAGAGACATAGTGAAGTTACTTGATATCAACCCTAGATGTTCATACCTACTTATGTTATCCCGTTGCGAAGCTCTTCTCTTTACCTTATCGTATTCCTTTCTAACGATAAGATTCAGTTTCCTGACCCGTGTGTTTATTACTCGGGTCAGACCGAGTTGTTTCAGGTTAGCTATCAGTTACGGGACTTTGCTTTGATGCATCTGCTCGGATATCATCCTAGCACTTTTGTGGTTTATATTTCTTTCCGCTTGACTCTGATGTATTTATATTCGATTCCATGTATATAGTGTGGTCGAATACCACCTTTATTGTATTCATATTGTATTGTACTAAACATGTATCAGTGTATATGTATATATATGATGTTGATTACCGTTCTGTGATGTGCTTTATATTTAGTTATGCTATTTTGTTCTAATAGATCCGTTAGCCACCTATAGATTTGGATTAAGCATTTATTTTGTATGTCGATCCATTGAGATAGAAAAGAAAAATCATAGTGCATTTATCGACGTATTCAGTAGATGTTTAAGACAAAGTTATAGATGGTCGCCCTTAACCAGCCCTAGTCTCCACTTTAGTAGACAAATTACTCATTAATTCTCTTTACTAAGTTGGGTCTCGGGGTGGGGCGTTACATATTTTGATAAACAAATATAAATCTCAATTTTTTTAAATATAATTAGATATATAGATATATATTGTAAGTTTATACATCTATCTACTATTTTAAAATGATTTGAAACTTAACCCGGTATTTAGTTTTAAGTTTCCGTAATTAATAGTTTCAATTATTGTAGTGATATGGGATGTAACTAATCAATAAACATGAAACTCTAATTAAAATAAGAGATTAAATGCTAGGTTATAAATGAAATTTCAAGAAAGTTGAAATTTGTAACCTATAAAAGAAAAAGATATGATAATTGAACGTTTAATTTATTAAAAGAAATAAGACAAACTTATGTATTTTCAATTACATTCTTAGAAAACTTACCAAAATATCTAAAACTTGAAATGTCTAATAAGAAAATGCAATGGAAAAATTTACAAGTAAAACTTATGTAATTGAGAGGTTCAATGAATTACTTGTATAAATAAGAATTTGATGTAATAGTGGTTATAAACTTAAGTTAAAATTGAAATGCTACTAATTTAACGTAATAGAAACGTAAGTATTATAAATAAATGATAATAAACTTAAGTAAATGGTCGAAGCTATTTATAAATAAAATAAGTAGAAAAGATGAGTATTGTAAATATATGATTATAGACTTAAGTTAATGTATTGATATGCTAAGTAATTGAATTGCACATGAATACAATTAATAAATGAAATTATGTAATAAATGAATGAATGGAAATTGAAAATTTGCAAGAAATAAATGTAAACTAAAAAGATAAATCATTATATGAATGAAAAGGAAATCAAACAACAAATATTATGAAATGAAATTATTAAGAATGAACTTGATCTATTGTTTGGAATTGTTGTTTGTTTGGTTTATGGATGTTTGGGAAAGGATAATTTAAATTTGTTTGGATGTATGAATAATTTATTTAGTTTCATCTAAGACTGTTGAGTAAATGGTGTACTTAGTAGTTTATTCTCCATTATGTACAATTTAAAGTTTGTGATCCTGAACAACTATTTGTTTTGTTTGATATGAATGGATAATTGATTTGTGTTGATTTTATACGATGATTGTATATTGTTTGCAAGTGATTATTATTATTTTATTTGTTAGTGGTTGAAACAACTTTAAATATTTCATTTTATATAATTGTTATCCTTTTTGGGATTATGTAAGTGAAATGCAGGTTATGGAAGAAATTGCTACCGCTTTTGGTTTCATAAAATAAGCTTTAATTGCCGATAAATAGGCACATTCTCGGATTATGGTTTTATAGAGAAATTATATTGTTTTTCCCATTGTTGGGATATATTATTTTGAGAGATTGTGATATGTATTGATATATTTGATATTATATTTTCTTTCGAGCCTCTCCGTACAAGGAGACTCCGTCGAAATTTTCCGTAAATTTTGGACTTAGAAAAATTTTGAAAAATGTTTTCCAAACATTGTTAATTTAAGTATAAAAAGATTTAATGGTCACAAATTGGTATATTTATTTAAATAAATTAATTTTTTAAATTTATTTGTTTATAAAGTTAATATTTTTGAATAAGATGTATTGTTTACTTATTCCTTCTTTCCCTCCTGTTTCCATTTCGGGGACGAAAAGTTTTGAGTGGGGGAGAGAGTAACGACCCGCAAATTTCGATAATTAAATTGGTTTATTTAATAAGATTTTTGTAATTAAATTTAGAGAGAAATAAAAACTTTATAACTTATAATGAAGTGAATGTTAAAAATGAAATGTAGCAATGGAAATTAAAAATAATTATGGACAATTGGAGTGAAATCCCAATAATGAAATAGTATAAATTGTTACAACTTGGTTATGAATTCAATATAAAATAAGCGAACGTAAATATTGAAGTATGTAATGAAAGGGTATCATAAATGGTAAAGAAATAAAATCAGTGTTATATATGAAAGTATAACCTGTGTTGGTAAGTAATAAACTTGTAAATGTAATTAAAAGTAAATATGTGACAATTAATATATGTTGTTTATTTATTTAGTGTATTAAATAAAATTCGGTAATCAATTGCAATAAGTCTAAACTGAATATTATATTAATGTCAATCTAGATAATAAATGGAAATAATGTTAATTCTATAGCATGACAATGGGTTGAATAAAAAGAATGGAGAGCAAGATTTATTAAATTATTGGAACTCAATTTTAATAATTGGATTAATTTCAATTAATAGAAATTAAATGATTAATTATTATGTTAACAGAGATTAAGATGAAATTTGAGAATATTAATGTAATAAAGCAAGAACCAATGTTAATTTCATCCATTTGATAATAATTTATTGAATAACATGATTTAGAATCAAATAAATGGATTTATTGGAATTTCAATTAATAATTGATGAATTTATTAAAATTAAAATTAAATATAGTTATGGGTAAATCAATTAACTTTGAATTGATATCTAAGTTTGTTTAAATTTTTGTAATTGTTTAAGAAATCAAAAATGATGGAATTTGTGAATTATTAAATTTGAATTGAAAAGGTAAAGTGAATTGATTTAATTAATATTAATTTAATTAATTAACTGAAAAATAGCCATTTTGGCCACTGACTCGGATTCCGACGAAATCAGATTCGTCGGATTCCTAGTGGTGAATTATTATAGGAATTCAAGTTTCATAACGATCGGGCTTGTCGTTTGATCATACGGGCTTGAAATGCCTAGAAATCAATTAAATTGAAATCAATTTGAAGCAAACTGATTTTAACGTAACTTCTTCATACGACGGAATTAGGACTTGAAACCTGTTGCACTGAGTTTAAAATATTTGAAAACATCTATTTTAATATATGGGTTGATCCATTTTCGTTCCGGAGGCAGAACGGGATTTTCGGATCGTTTATCGTTCCAATCTGAATCAAATCCGATCCGTTGTTTCTATTTTCTAACCTCTATAAATACCTCGTTATAAACCGTAGTCATTCTTTATTCTCATTTGTCTGTATGTACAATTCAGATGCCTCTCCTCCAAAATGGCAGACAGGCAAATTCTCAATTCCAAATCCAATTGCAATTCAAAATCAAATCAAAAAATTCAAACTCCTCAATACCTATCAAATTATTTATCAATCTGAAGCTCTCGACGAGCGCATCTCAGATCCGTAATTTGTTTTCCAATTCAAATAATCATATTTTCAGAAATCGATGGTTTCTTCTCGGCCGTTCATCGCGCGCGACGATCAACGTCGATGGATCGTCAAATTGATGATACCATCGTGTGGAGAGAGTCGCGCGCTGTCCATCGGCATGGCTCATTCTTCATTTTAGTAGTTGGATCGGTCAAATTTATGCATCTAGGGTTCGAAACCCTAGACTCTACAGCGGTGGCGGCGTGGCTATAGAGGGCCGCGGTGATGCTGGTCGGAAGAGGGGTGATGGAGGACTCGTCGACGGCGGTGGCTCGGCGTAAGGAGGCTTAGGGTGTCGAGCACGGCGTGGTCAAAGTTAGGTCAATGGCTGTAGAGATGGTATCGGTTCCGTATGTTCGAGTTTGCGTGCGAACGATGAAGCAAGGTGACGTGTTAAATTTTTTCTTTTATTTTATTGATTTTATAATATAAAGCGTATAATATTCTAATTCAAATAACTTTTGCATGTGGACTCTGTTTCACGCGCAGTTTTTCCACTAGGATCGTATTGGAATTCTGGACATTTTAGCACTGGCTTGGACGAAGTCTAAGACCATTCAAATTTTGGGCTTATTTTGAATTTAAATTCAAAGGTTATGTTTTAACCCACTGACAACTTCTAAGATTACTTATGTTTATTAAATTTAATGCATGATGTGATTAGGAACTTATTTATGATTGTTTGGTATATTTTTAATCATCATCTCAGTTAAACTGAATTTATTTGAATTGAATTGTTATTTAATTTATTATTGCATATAAATTGCTAGTTAATTTCTTGTTATTTATTATCAGTTTCTATATTAATATTTATGGATTGTTTTGGATGATGATTGTGATGGATGTTGATTGTTGATATTGGTTGAATGGATGTTTAGTTTATATCGTTATAAACTGTAAGTTTGTTATTGATTATTATTAATTTGAGATTGCGGTTTGAAATGATATACAACTGTAAAATATCAAATTGCAGATTGAAATGATAAATATCCGTATCACTTGGCCATAGGACAGAAAATTATATATAGACACCGTGATATATATATATATATATATATATATATATATATATATATATATATATATATATATTTTGAAATGATTTCTATGGTTTTGTAAAGAAATATATGGTTTCATATAAATATTGATTCTAGATGTCATATAAATGTTATTTTATTCTTGATTTTAAGCTAAGGATAAATTCGTTTTAATATAGAATAAGCTTAATAATAAGTTGGATTTTTATTGAGATAATATGGTTAAGTATTTAAATTTTATTTTAATATAGAGTTCATAATAATTTAAATAAATTAAGGTTGGAAGATAAATTTGAAATTTATTTGAAATTGAGTTTATTAAATTTGAGATTTTTAAAGGATATGGTTTAATAACTTGATTTTGTTTAAGGTGAATATAATGAATATTTCAAGTATAAATAAATTGAAGGAAATATTTAGTTAATTGTAATTTGGGTTTTAATTAAATGATAATGGATTTATTAAGTATAATATTTCAAAACTAAATAATAGAAAACTGAATTTGATATACATATGAAATTATCAAACGCAATTTTGAAATTGTTGAATATTTAAAGTTTGAAATATACTGAATTTGAAATGGTTTATTTTGTGGATCAAATCTGTTTTGAAATCACTATGATTTGAAATGGTTTATTTGAAAACTGAATTGAATTGATATTTATGATTTGAGATTTGGTTAAACATAAAATTTTGGAATTCGATTGTTTTGGAATTGATTTGTGAAATTGAAGAAGCTATTTATTATGTAAAGTATTTTAATATTTAAACCATTTAAGTGGTGGAAGTTATGTTTCAAAGTTATGAGTTTCAAAGTATTATGATTTGAAAGTGTTATATTTCAAGTGATTTTGATTTCGAAGTGTTATAACTTTGAAAGAGCTATGATTTTGGTAAAGGATATGTTTGAAATGAAAATGATATCGTATTGATTTGATTTTTGGAATGGAAATGATATCATATTTCTATGGTTTTGAAATGGCAATGATATTTTGGTTTTGAAATATAAAATTATTTTGAAATGTTCGCGGTGTTATAATAACGATTGGTTATTAAAGAGACCAGGATTGGAAGTTGTCATACTCTCTGCCAACTCCAAAAACCACCTTAACAACCGCATACGCGGTTGGGATTCTGAATGAAGTAGGATGGCGGCAACGTTCTATTGAGTTATGTACGTGGACCCGACCCCCGTGAGTTGGCATATGGTGGCTAAAACAGGAGCGATTCCGTGCTTGTGAGGTAGCTTCTCTTGTCGGACACACTCCTTCAATACCATTCTATTATTTTGTGATTGATTGGGGCCCTCTTGATTTTTTTGGGTGTGGCTCGAGGTGGGCGGTAGCTGCGCGCTACGCATCACCACCAGTCCGGATAGTAATTGGTATATCTACCCTGATATTTCCTTATTGTGTCGTATCACCTACCCAATCGCGCCTTGTACGATTTGGATTTCTTCCGTAGCCCGCGGAGTAATTAAGGTAGTCTCCCGATCTGGGGATGCGGTGATACTGGATGGACTACTGGGACTATAACGTATTAAGGTGAAAAATGTAAAGCCATAACGCTATTTTAAAGTAAATTTATTTTACTATTAGACATTATTATAATAGTGTAAATTACTACATATTAAGTAGTTTAATGGATCCTTAGGAGATGTGAATCTCGAGCATCTCTTAAGTTACAACACTCACATTAGTCATTGGATAGGAGATGTCAAATCCCGTAAATATCTCTGACGTCGTTCCACTCATATTATTTACCGTCGATTTACTTACATAAGATCTTTTAGTTCTGACTCGAATGTTTTGTCTTTTCAATTCACTCGAGTCAGTCTGAGCATTTCAGCGTTTGAAGACCTTACTTCTGGAGGATGAAAACGAAGATTGTATTATTACTATTATTTAATGTATTATTCCACTCCATCACATTATTCCGCTACATTGTTATTTATTATTCTTTAGTATGTGTAACTCTGATTCTGTGTTGTATGAGTATAATCAAATGTTTTTGTAAAACAACTTAACTGTTATTTGATTATAATATTTTGTCATTCCGCTGCAAGATTCTGTTTTTTTTTCTTTCTCTGCTTTTTCTTATTCACCGCAATAACAATTCGCCCTTTTATATGATTTGAGTCTGACGTGTGTGGTTTATCGTCGATTCAAAACGTACGAAAAAGCGGGATGTTACATGTGATAACCCGATTTTTTGAACATCTGTAATTGATTAACAAACTAGGTTAATTAATAGAATGTTGATTTATAGATTGAACAAATAAATCTGATAATAAACATTTATACTTGGATAGATATTTATTTGATAATCTTCTAGTATTATTATTTTAAAATTTGCAAAACCATTATTTTCAAACAAATGTAATGTGTGTTTGTTTAAATATGTATATGAGTCAATTTAAATTGAATTTGAATTTGAGATTTGAAATTCAAAGAATAATTATATTAGTGTATAATTAAGATTTTTAAATCTTCTCTTTTCAAAGTTATATATGTATAAATACTAGAAGGGTATGAATATAAATATAAAATATAAATCGATCAAAATTTTATGAAGTGATGAATTACAATTTGAAGATATTGAGTACTAAAATCCTATTTATTTCTAAGAAATTAATTTTTGAAATTTTAAATCTAAAATTTCAATCTACAATTTATCTATATAAACTAAGATTTATAAAAAAAGGGTTTAACATACCCTCTTTTAAAATTTTATATGCTTAAGTATAAACCAAACTAAAAGTAAAATATAAAATCATATTATAAACATTTAATTACATGTATAACCATCAAATACAAAAGTTTTCAAAATCATTTAAAAATTGTAAGAAAATGAATAAATGCAAATGTTTAAATTATGAAGTTCATTGTTAACATGTGTAATGAGATTATAATGATATTTGGACAAATGTAATTAATTTGAACAAGTGTCAAATTTTTATTTTAAATTTTCTTTTTAATAAATCTAACTTAAACTTGTATAAACAAACAAACTTCCTCTTCATTATTTCTTTTCCTTTTTAGAGAGCTGCAAACATTTTAAAAATCAGAAAAGAATAAAAGATTTAAACATGAAACAAGATACAAATCAAACTGTCTCAAATCATCAAATCAGAAAGAGATCAGCTTCAAAACAAAGATCTAACTCAGATCCAAAAGCTAAACAAATAAAATCAAATTCAAGTGCAAATTTCAGCTTTTTCAAAACCTGTTTTCAAGTGTAAATCTAGAGGCAGATCAGAAATCAAAACCTTCGTTTCAATCCAGATAATGAAGTACCAGTAGTTTTTCCCTCTGTTTCCAGAAATTAGGTGAGTAAACAAAGCCTTAAAATTATTTTAAAATTTCATTTCATGCAGTATAACTAGAAGTAATTGGGTGATAAATATTGACATGATTTTTAAATATGGATGCATGCTAATTTCTTTAAGTAAATTATGATTTGTGATTGCGTGATTTGTTAACAAAAATGCATGTATATTTGTGTATATAGATGTTGGTATGAATGTCTGGAAAGTAATATAGGCTCCGTTCTTAGTGCTACAGGTTTAAGAATGTTCAAGAAATCAAATTTTCCCTTCCCCTAATCTTCTTTAGATTTGATTTATGAGCAAAACTTGTGTATAACCAAAAGAAAATGGAATTAAAAATATTTCCTGTAAGAATTTGATGGTAGTTGTAAAAAAAAGAACATTAAGATTTATACCATATCAAAATCTCGAGAAAAGAAATTAGTTGATTCAAGTATTTAATCGGGTTTGATATCGAAAATAATGATTTCTAAAAATAAAATCATGATTTTCAAGTGTTTAAACCAAGAGATATTGTAAGATGAACGAATTTTGGCTTTCAAACAATCTCTGATGATAGGAGAGGTTAGGAGTCTCGAGGTCAGCACTGAAGCAAGTAGGGAAGATGGAGGTCACGACAAAAATGGGAGGTGGGTGGTCTGATGGACGTGGCGGCGGGGGCGAGATGATTTGGGTTCTAAACCTAGTTTTGGTCGAGCTGGGTAATTGAATCACTATCTTGCCTCTTGTGATTCGAGTTACATAAGGCTCTGGGAAATGGAGGTGTGGTGGGTCGGCAAACCATGGCAGGAGTTGTAGCAGTTTTCGTGACTGGAATCATGGATTCGAATGGTATTTCTGATGATGGATTTGGGTTTCCATTCATCTGGGATGCTCGATTTTGAACCGAGGATGGAGATGATGTTTGAATGATCGTTTTTGCTCGTAGGGATGTTGGGAGACTTGACGATGTTGTCGTCGATGGTCGGAGTAGTCTCAGGTGGTAGTGCATGTGCACGTGATGATGGTGCGTGCCTAAGAATTGGGGTTGTGAAAAGGTCTGAAAGTCAGCTTCGAGTATTTGGACGGGTAGCTCGAGTTCATTCTCGAGTATATTGGAAGTGTTTTACCTGTAGGAATTGGAACTTAAATTTAATCAAAGCTTTAATAAAAATGGGAAGAAGATAAACTCGGGTTTGACTCGAGTAAGTTTCGGGTTCGACCCGAAGCAGAGAATGTTAAACCCTTACAAGGGGTTTTAAAAGTTTTAAACTTGTTTTTTTTTTTGAAATTTAAAATTTTAAATTGGTTTGAAACTTTCTACTTGATGTTTAATAAATGTTGCTTAAACATCTTGATGTAAGAAGTTGTTAAGTGGCAATTAAGCTAGTTATAAGATAAGATTTTATCTTAAAATAATTAAGGTTATCAGGTTTTGAGAATAGTTAGTATAATTATTTAATTTGATAAATTAATCATAAAGGATTAATTATGTGATTAATTAAGAATAATTAATTTGCTAATTAATAAATAAGTGAGAGTTATAAATCGATTAATTAAAAGTTAATTAATTGTAATTAAGGATTATTAATTAAAGATTGTTAATTAATGACTAGAGGTTAATTAATTGAGTTATTAAGTAATTAAGAATAAATTAATCAAGTAATTAAGTTTGATTTAATTAGAGAGTTTTTAATTAAGTAATTAGAGGTTACTTAAAAAAATTAAGAAGCACTTAATGTGTAATTAAGTTTTATTAATTAATAAGTTAGGTTTATTTATGAGCAAAACTTACGTATAACCACAAGAAAATGGAATTAAAAATATTTCCTGTAAGAATTTGATGGTAGTTGTAAAAAAAAGAACATTAAGATTTATACCATATCAAAATCTCGAGAAAAGAAATTAGTTGATTCAAGTATTTAATCGGGTTTGATATCGAAAATAATGATTTCTAAAAATAAAAAAATGATTTTCAAGTGTTTAAACCAAGAGATATTGTAAGATGAACGAATTTTGGCTTTCAAACAATCTCTGATGATAGGAGGGGTTAGGAGTCTCGAGGTCAGCACTGAAGCAAGTAGGGAAGATGGAGGTCACGGCAAAAATGGGAGGTGGGTCGTCTGATGGACGTGGCGGCGGGGGCGAGATGATTTGGGTTCTAAACCTAGTTTTGGTCGAGCTGGGTAATTGAATCACTGTCTTGCCTCTTGTGATTCAAGTTACATAAGGCTCTGGGAAATGGAGGTGTGGTGGATCGGCAAACCATAGCCGGAGTTGTAGCAGTTTTCGTGACTGGAATCATGGATTCGAATGGTATTTCTGATGATGGATTTGGGTTTCCATTCATCTGGGATGCTCGATTTTGAATCGAGACTGGAGATGATGTTTGGATGATCGTTTTTGCTCGCAGGGATGTTGGGTGACTTGACGATGTTGTCGTCGATGGTCGGAGTAGTCTCAGGTGGTAGTGCATGTGCACGTGATGATGGTGCGTGTCTAAGAATTGGGGCTGTGAAGGTCTCAAAGTCAGCTTCGAGTATTTGGACGGGTAGCTCGAGTTCATTCTCGAGTATATTGGAAGTGTTTTACCTGTAGGAATTGGAACTTAAATTTAATCAAAGCTTTAATAAAAATGGGAAGAAGATAAACTCGGGTTTGACTCGAGTAAGTTTCGGGTTCGACCCGAAGCAGAGAATGTTAAACCCTTACAAGGGGTTTTAAAAGTTTAAACTTTTTTTTTTGAAATTTAAAATTTAAAATTGGTTTGAAACTTTCTACTAGATGTTTAATAAATGTTGCTTAAACATTTTGATGTAAGAAGTTGTTAAGTGGCAATTAAGGTATTTATAAGATAAGGTTTTCTCTTAAAATAATTAAGGTTATCAGGTTTTGAGAATAGTTAGTATAATTATTTAATTTGATAAATTAATCATAAAGGATTAATTATGTGATTAATTAAGAATAATTAATTTGCTAATTAATAAATAAGTGAGGGTTATAAATTGATTAATTAAAAGTTAATTAATTGTAATTAAGGAATATTAATTAAAGATTGTTAATTAATGACTAGAGGTTAATTAATTGAGCAATTAAGTAATTAAGAATAAATTAATCAAGTAATTAAGTTTGATTTAATTAGAGAGTTTTTAATTAAGTAATTAGAGGTTACTTAAAAAAAATTAAGAAGCACTTAATGTGTAATTAAGTTTTATTAATTAATAAGTTAGGTTTTATTAATTAATACTTAAAGGATTAATCATAATTAATTAAAGGTTGATTAACAGTTAAATCAACTGGTGATTAAGGATTAATTAATTTGTAATTAAGGTTGTTAATTAATAATTAAGTTTTATTAATTAATAATTAAGATATCATTGATTTGTTAATTTGTATTAAGAGATATTGATTAATAATTATGGTTATTAATCAATAGTTGATGGTTAATTAATCAGTAAATTAAGGATTGATTAATTTGTATTAAAGGAGATTAATTAATAATTGAAGATTATTAATTGATAATTTAAGGATAATTAATCTATGATTAGAGATTGGTTGATTGATTGATAAGGAAATCAAGGAGTGATGAAATTAATTAAAGGATTGTAATTAATTAATGGTTGATTAAGCAGGATTAGATGATTAATTTTGATATGAATTGATAATGCTTGCTTATGGATGATTGTTTGTTGAATGTCTGAATTGAATGATATCTATTGGATGATATATACTGGATAATATACTGTGACATTCTGTTCATATGACAAGGGTTATATCAATAATAAACGGATGATGTTTATTTATGTTATTGCTGTATAAAAGTGACATCCAGTATTTGAATTTAATCACTTAAATAACTTTGGTTAAGATGACATCGGATTCGAAGAGGCCGGAGTCGGGTATTAGTGAATACCCGAAACCACTTCGATTCTTTATAGATTGATATGTGAAATCAATAGGCTGATATGGAATGATTTAAGTAAATTGGACCATTTAACCTAAGTTTGGCACTTAGAAATTGATGTGTGAAACAAGTAATGTCTATAACAGCTTGTGAAGTTGTAAATTGATATAAGTTACCCCGGGTTTATATAAGTTTGCATGTTTTTTGTAATCCTTGTTAGATGGGTTTACTCACGCTGGTTTCCAGCCTGACCCGGGTGTTACTTTGATGTAATGCTCGGGTCAGACCAAGTATTACAGATTTTCAGGTAAGGACGTGCTGGAGCTCAGGAGGTGAGCTGGATGGCAGAAACGTATGAAGTGTATACAGCTGTGACATATTATTATTTATCTTAGACATGGTTGTTTAAACTGTCCGGTGTTGTGTATTGGTTATTAACTCTGATGTATAAAAATTTAATTGACCGATACAGTTTTGTTTTGTAAACTGTTATAATATATGATATTATATTTTGATCCCCTGCGAAATGTGAGATGTTGATGTTTATGTTCTTCTTCTTCTATATCTTTCTTCTTTTCCTTAACTATCTGGAATTTTCGGGATCGAAAATTTCGGGTCGTTACATTTGGTATCAGAGCAAAGGTTAAGCGAGAACCTTGGCTCTGGTGGGAATTACTCATTAAATAGAGTCTGTAGTACTCTAGAATGAGTTGAGTATATAAATATATGAGAGCGTACTTGTTATTTTCTTATATAAAGATTTTAAATGAGTTTATATAAGAATATATTTTGATATATAAAACAATATATCTTTCTAATAAATATTAAGGTAATAGGATGTTAAATATTGGAATTAAATTAAGTGGTAATAGAATTACAACCAAATTGAAATTAAAAAAAGATAAGTTTGAAATGGATTCAAACTGAAAATAAATCTTGAAGTTGGGGAAGAATTTCTAAATAAGATGAATTAGAATTGGTTTCAAACCGGAGAAATAGAATGGTTATTGTGTTTAATAATGGGATGGTTGTTTTCCAATAAACAATAAAATGTTTTAAGGAAGAAACCATTTAAAAAGAGAATAACTTGTAAATTTGAAAGGATGTAAATTAAAGTGGGTTTCCAACTGTGAAGTTCTGAATTCTAAATCTAAACATTTGCAATTGCTTTCAAAGTGTTAAAGGAAATAATAATATTCAAACTATTATGAATATAATATTATTTTAAAATAAGAAGTTGTTTGTAAACATTAAAAGAATTTGTTTTGGATTAAAACCAAGGGTGGTTTAAATTTTAAAATTCGGCTTGGTGGGCCAAGAAGAAAATATGTATATATGTCAGGAATATACGTAACATCAAAGATGGTTTGAAATAAACTCTAAATGTTGAGTTTTAAATTTGGAATAAGATGTGAAAACCCAAAGTGATAAGTTTTTGAACTTATAGATGGGAAAGTATTTTGAAATTTGAATGGAAATTCAAATTGCGTATATTTGACTAAATTAAGTAGATTGAATTTAACCTAGAGGAAGTTAAATAAGTTTGAATGGACAACCTGATTTGAAAATTTCAATATGAAACTGGGATTTAACTTGGGAAGTTAAATGGTTAATTTGAATTGGGAGTTTGTGTGATCTCAAAATGGGTTTGAAATCTGTGAATTGGAAATGTATGGGTGTTTTAAAACAATTTGGATAATATTATCCTATTAATAATCTTTAAACTGGAATTGGATTTGAATTATTATTTGAACCTAGAAATAGGTTTATGAAGAATTAAAGGTTAAACTGATTTAAGAGAATTAAATCAACATTTGAAAGTTTAACTCGAATTTATATAACAGGAAATTACCGTCAAGGATAAAATTTCACAGGTTTTTAGCTTCAAGGACAGACCTTCAATATTTTATCCTGAAGGACAACTTTCTGTAGGTATCAGTTTTTAGTTATTGATAGCAGTTTTTAGGTATCAGTTTGTAGTTATCGGTAGCAGTTTTTAGGTATCAGTTTTAGCTCAGTAGCAGTTTTGTTGTCCTTTTGAAATTTTTTTGAAAATGTTTGTACTTATGAATAATTTTTAGAAGAATGTTTGTCCTTGTGATAAAAAATATTGAGGTCGTGTCCTTAAGGCAAAAAATATACAAATCTTTGTCCTTTAAAATAATTCCCCCTTTATATAATTCGAGATGATTTAAAGTGAGATTGAATTTGAAATTAGTTTAAATTGAAATTGATTTAAATAATTTGGATTTGGGATTAAAGTTGAATAGTTTTAAAATTCAAATGGAATTTGATTTGAATTTGGAAAGAATCAAGGATAATTCAACTTGAATTGGGATTAAATTCAAAATGGGGTTGAAATGAATTGAAAATTTAAAATCGGTTCTGTTTGAAAGTTATTTGAATTAATTGGAATTATGATTGAAGATGGATAAGTTTAAAAATTCAAATGGAAATTTGAACTGTATAATCTGAACAGGAATTGATGTTGAATGAGTTCAAATTCAGATAAGAAGTTGAATTGAATTGGATGAAAATGGAAGTTAACTTAATTTAAATTGAAATTGAAAGTTAAAATTTATTGGAATTGGGATCAATTCAAATTGGAATTGAATCAATTTAAATGGAAGTGGAAATTTAAATTGAATTGATTGGAAATGGAGGCACGGAATTGAACAGTTTGACTCTGGGCTATTTTCAAAATAAATTGTTTTAGTACAAATCTATTTTTTCCAAACTAATTACTATACAACATTTCTTTTTAAACCTAAAACTATCTTATACTTGTTTTACAATTATTTTTGGAACTATTTAATAATTTTTTCAACTGTTTTATAAACTAATTACTGTTTTTCAACTACTTTATAACTAATTACTATTTTATAGCCATTTTAGAATTATTTAAAAAAATTATAACTATTTGACTATTTTCCAACTATTTTACAATTACTTAACTGTTTTGCAGCTATTTTACAAACTAATAATTATTTTTCAATTACTTCTATATTTTTAACTTTTCAAGCTATTTTCTAAATTTAAACTGGGCAGAGTTTAAACTCTTTTGATCGAGTACCCAATGGAGATTAGAATAGAGGTGATAAATCCAAATGGGATTGAAGTAATTGTGAATAAGTGAATGAAAATTAAAGTGAATGTGAATAGAAAAGAAATTGATTTGGCTAATAAACAATGAGATAAATACGTAGGATGTACGTATATTATTCTATTCGCATAATGATTTGATCCAGATTCGAGCATAGGATTTCGAGATAGTTATATCGATCCGAGTTGGGATTTTTCACTCGATTTTCTACGGCGAACCTGGATATGGATTGTTGATTGGTTCTGAATATTCTCTATCATAGTTATGGCTATGCAAGGAGAATGACGGTTTCTGATCAAGAAACCAGATCTGAGTCCACACTAGAAAATCGGGAGGACGATACTAGTTCGGATGATACATGTGCATCCTACGGGTTTGAATGAAATTGTTACTGGGAATTTATGAATAATAATTGTAAAATGTTTTTTGAAATGAAAGGTATATTTTGTGAAATATATGATGAAGTAAAATGGAAATTGGATATTTCTATGACAGAAAGTTATTTTATAGAAGTAAGTGATATGATAAGTGGTTTTGTATAGAGTAATCAAATTTGGATATTTGATTTTGAGTAAACAAAGTTATATATCTTTGTTGTATAAGATAAATTTCTCCTTGTTGAAACTTTTTCCAAAAGAAAAAGATTTGAAAGTATTTGAAGTATAAAAGGAGTTTTATACAAGTTTAAAATGATCCAAAGATTTTTATCAAGGATTATATATATCTATATATATAAAGGATCTTATGTGGATTTTGGAAAAAGGTTTTGGGAACCTTTGTTTTTGAAAGGCTTTTGATTTTTGGGTAAAATCAATTTTGGAATTCAGAAAGCCTAGTTTGAGAATTATCGATTTTGGAATAATCAATTTTGAGAAAGGAGATTTATATGAGATTCATACTAAGTGTATGATTTGGAAGGTACTATATGTGTATACTAGGTCAGACCGAGTATTACATATTTTTTGGTAAGGACATGCTCGAGCTCAGGAGGTGAGCTGCATGGCAGAAACGTATGGAGTGTATACATCTGTGACATATTATTATTTTTCTTGGACATGTTTGTTTAAACTGTCCAGTGTTGTGTATTGGCTATTAACTCTGATGTATAAAAATGTAATTGACTGATACAGTTTTGTTTTGTAAACTGTTATAATATATGATATTACATTTTGATCCGCTGCGAAATGTGAGATGTTGGTGTTTCTGTTCTTCTTCTTCTTCTATCTCTTTCTTCTTTTCCTTAACTATCTGGAATTTTCGGGATCGAAAATTTCAGGTCGTTACATTACAATCCAAATCTAATCCAAGTAGAATTTCTCGGGTGTTTCCCTTGTACAATTTGGCGATTTGTATAGCCTTCCAAAAATTTGGTCAAATGTGCCATACCTATCATCCATTGGTGACCACTACTAAATGTAAATTCTATGAAGGGAAGGTGTTGTTAGTAAACTAAGGGTCCTAGAGATGCAAACCGCACCTCCGTGTAACTATTGGAGATGTTGCATTTTTATTTCTTTTAACGTAAAATTCTGCCGCCCTCTTCTTTATCCTTGATTGGCAGGAAATTCTCTTCACATTCCTGTATATCTCATCTTTCCCTCGAATGGTGACAATCTGTGATCTAAATTTTATTTTTCCCAAAATTCCAAAGTTTTCGGGTTGAAACAACTATTCACTGTCAAATGCTAACCTGATTTCCTTATTGACTTCCAGTCTTATTTATGGTTTATCGCTATTTAAGTGTCCCCATTAAATTTCACTGTTTACATTGCTTTACAGCATATATATTTATGAAGCGGTTTAAATCCATTTAATAATATCAACACAAGAATAAATAGGGATATATCTTGTACCACATCGTACACTTTTCCAATAACTAAGGAAGACAATTAGTGACTACAACATAAGAATTCTAAAAGAACATTTACTGAAAGCTGCCACTTATTATCAGCAAATATAAATGCTGTTGAGGTCCTAATACTTCTTACTAAATTAAGATGGGTATTTCTCAATATGTCATTCCATTATTACCCATTTCCCTTAATTTTCCTTTTTGGTTTCTAAAAAATGTGGTCCATTCATATCCTCAATTAATATGTCCACAGTAGTTGATCATTCCTGTCAAAAATGGACCATAATTTGATCCTTCTTTAATACCTATAACCTTCTTCAGGTTTCCGAAATCTGTTCATTACTCATATTTCTTCCATAAATACCATATCAAGTTTCCTTGTCAATCCCTATTAAATACCTTTTTCCACTCATTAATTACAAATTTATTGCCCGTTAAATTTGTAATTAATGTCCATAAACCTTAATCCGCTAATTACTACTAAAACGTGTATGGTCGTAATCTATGTTATCTATATATATTCTAGTCGTTAAGTGTGGCTATACGTATACATATTTTTAATTACTAAATTCTACAACTAGAATACACATTTCCATATTTTAATTTATCTAACCTATCCTTTTAAAAAGATTACCGTCATAATTTTCATAAAATAAGCACAAGTGAGATTTTTGTTTGGTTTGGAGGAATTATTTGTTTTCTTTTTATCGAAATAGACAGTGTAAGCTACGAAAAAGAATATCCATCTCTTACATATCCCTTTCCTTTTTAGTTTATTTATTGTTACTTCAAATAACACGCTTTTATACGTATTTCGGAATTGGACAATTTACGGAAACTACATAGAAACTGCTTCAATATTAAAATATAGAAATTCATATTCTACGGGCAACCTAACTTACAAACCAATTACAGATCTAGAATATCTTAAAAGCTTTACCAATTTCTTCAAACAGAGGTTTGGGACTGATTTCAAATTTCTAGATCATGTTTACACTATATTCCTATTTTATTAGTATTCTAAAAACCTTAATCTGTCCTATTTTGATTGTGATCCCTATCTACTCCATAAAAACTATTCTTTACAAAACCAGAATTTTAGTAATCGTACAAAATAGTTTTAAATAAACTGTTTTCATACATTCGAACTTATTTCAAAATCAGCATTTATTATCTCATTTCCTGTAAAACTTAAATTTTCACAAATATGACCCAAAATCTATATCTTTAAAAAATGGACTTGGAAATCTTTGCCAAGAATTCAAAATTTGCTAGTTCCAAATAGAAGTAAAATAATTTCACTTTTTAAAATTTCCTTCATCACAGATTTTTCCCTTTAAAAGTTAGACTTTCAACTCATAGAGTTCAAGGGCTGCTTGGTAAAAAGGACTATGGAAAACTTCCCTTTTTAATGCCTTGTGAAAATAAAGTCTCGCTCCTTTTGAAAATAGGATTTTCGATACAAAATATTCAAAAATCAGTTATTATTCTTGAATAATTAACTAGACATTTACTATTCCAAAGAGTATTCTAGTTACATGTATTGTCATTTTTAGAATAATAGAATTTTCCTCAATCACCATTTCAAAATAACAGTATACCATTCAAAAACATATATTAATATCTATTACCTTATTACTCAAGTTGTTTGACAAAATACTTTTTGTAACTTTGTTCAAAACTCTTAAAATCTCTTGGAATCCTTTTCTTATCAATTTCAATAATATTCTCATTCAAAACAAGTTCTGAATTTGAATAGGGAAAATGTACATATAAAATTATCATCTTTATATAAATGCTTTTCCTCATATGCAAAAATATCCAACTCGTTTATTTATTAACACCATTTAAATTGCCAAAAACACTTTATATAACTTTAAAATATAAAAAAATGGAGTAGACCAAGATAACTCCTATCTATTCCTACTACTCCTCTTCTATATCATTTACCACTGGACTAAAATTCCCAATTCTATCACTATCTAAATTCATCTATCATTCTCTGCATTTTCTTATACAGGATTGTTCCTCGTATATACCTCATCTAACATTCTTAACCTTCTAATCTTTCTATCCTATGTTGATCAAGTGCCTTTTTCATTTGTAAACCCTTTCAAAAGAAATTTAAGGAAAAGAACCTCTAATTTTATAAGGTAGAAAAAATCATGCATTTCACAAAAGAAAAATCCCTTACTAAAAATCTTTGTACCAAAATTTTTTGGCACGATAGATGTAAACTAAAAGCTTTAAGAATGCAAAATTATTTTAAGTTAGAACTTTCTAACTCAACTATTTATAAACTATAATCATCTAAATGTCCTTGCTCTTTTCAGGATATCGGCTTCCCAATTCATAAAGTAGACGAATTTATTAAAAATATAGAAGAATCCAAAAATGGAGAATCTAAAAGTTGAAAACAGTTAATTCAACAAATTTTAAATTGAAAAGTTAACAAATGAGAAACTTCTCATTTTTTTCTTTTCGATTTTTCAATTAGTTAAAAACCATCCACCATTTTGTTTTTTAAATTGTTTCACCACTACTTTCTAAACTTTTTAACAAATGGTAGTATATTTCTAAAGCTATCAAAAAATTACTTCTAAAAATTAAATCTCTTACTTACAATGCATATGATTTTCACTTAATAATCTTTTAAGAAAACTAATTCAAAACTTCCAAGGAGTGTCAAAAGTCTCTTTACCACTTTATTTCTCAAGGGGTAGGATTTTAAAAATTGGCTTCCAATGTTCTTCTCTTTGAACTTCCTACTCAATCATCTAATCTTGTTATCTTCTTGTGGTGATTAACGTTCACCTTGTTATAGCAGCTTGTTTGACTACTATATTCCATCCCTTCGTATGAATATTATGCCTTATAACATCTAATTATTAACTAACATTTATATTTACTACTCTCTTAAATGTCACTTTGTTCAAAATAAATGATTATTATCTTAATGGACGCATCCTAAAGACAATTATATGCTTATTCAACTTTATCTTTTTAATTTCTTCCTTATCTTCCCATAATTAACCTAATTGTCTTATAAATCTATTTAACTTCTTGTAAGTCCTTGCTCATTCATTACCTATTAAAATTTAAGAGCTACTATCTTTCCTTTATAACTCTCATCCCTATTATTTAATATGCTTATAGGGTACACAATGATAAGGAAGTCTATGTCCAACAAATAAGTACAAATTTAAATCTATTTATTTTTTCCAACTCATAGTTTCTTCGCCCACCCTTTCGGAATATGGTAGTAACTACTTCTATAGCCAGAATTTATAGAGTTAAGTGTAAATTTGAAAATAAGAATATTATTTATTGTAAGATTTTTGAAAAATATTTTCAAAAATTACAAATACACCACTCATTCGTGTACTTTTCCCCGTTGATCTGGTAACCTAATCTCTTGTACCAACCTGCTCTAAAACAGACCTATATTCTGATCCTGAAAAGACCCATCAAACTTAGGCCCATTCCAAATCGGGTTGTTGGTTGGTAAAAAATACTATACAGAGCAATCAATCTATTCTTTCAGAACTCATAGCAGAAAGATTAAAATATAATAATAAAGATAGTATCCACATATTTCAAATCATTTCAAATGTCATAATACATAACAATAGTTGTTACAACATTTTGTTCAAAAATACATTTTATGGTACAATAGAAAATAATACAAAACAATATATAGTAACTTCTACAAGCATCACTTTCACCATCTTCAAGCTTCATCGACTGCATTTCTTACCAATATTGTAATGGGAAGGGAGTCAGAACAGTAAGTGTTCGGTGAATAAAAATCTTGAGTCTTACCATTTCAGTACTTGGACAGTATATTTCGAAATAAGAATATGTCAATGTACATAAAATAAATTCTTATAAGGAAATGAGGTGGGTCCACATCAACCACTTAATACCTTACATTCTCGAAGCAGGTATTCAAATCCTATAAACCAAATCCCATGTCATGAATATCCAACAAAGCGAGAGACAGTACCCAAGCCACTTAATACTTTTTATTGGAAAAATAGGTAGACTCTGACCATTTAAGACCTCAATCAAGGCCTATTCCCAAGGCGGACTCCATAATGGTAACTATCAAGCTAACATCATATGGAATCTCTCAACCCACTTAATACTTCTTTATGGAAAGGCGGACCCTCAATTAGTCACTTAATACCTTATTCCGAAGCGGACCCCTATCGAGATACCACCTAACATGCCTAATAACTAACCCCTTGACCATTTAATACTTCACTTAAGGAAATGAGGTAGGCCCTCAAACAACCAATTAATGCCTCAAGACCCCAAAGCAGTCCCTTCTTATTATGGCCTATACTCAAACTGACATCTCACATTAGTCCAACTATTCATAGGAACTGATAGCCAGATTAATTGGGCAGATTTAACTTACAGAATTTGAGATTAACCTCGCATCATTACAAATATTTATCATTGAAGATGTTTCATATCAATAGGAAGTGTACACACTACTGGTAGCCTCAAAGTGAAGGGAAAATTTCTGTCGTGCAAGTCTACAAACCTAGCTTCCTATGACTTAGCCATAATTTAAATACTCTCCATGTATATAATATTTATCTTATTGTTTCATAAATAAGGCCTTATAAGGAACCTTCCTTACGCCTTAAAATATCAATTACCTTCCTAAAGGGCGAAATTAATGACAATTACTAGCTAATTAACTACTCAATTATACGTCATAATTATATATTTATTATGCTAATAAAAATAATACATATTCGCATCTAATAAATTTTAAGTGTGCGGTTTATACGCCCTAAATTAGCATTAAATGTCAATTCCTTTTTAACCATAATACTAATATAAGTCCTTTCCCTTCAGATTTCAAAGCTTTCAATATCCATAACAAGGATTAAATATTCATATCCAAAATTTCAATAAATAGACTTAATATAGAAATCCAATTTATTACACCAATTCTATGGAATATCAAAAACAATAGGAATTGCAATTCTAACTTCATATTTTATTTAACTCCTCTTGTACAAAAGAATAAACGAAGGAATTTTATGTGGAAAAAGTGGTATAAACTACGAATAGAATTCATACTCTAAAACCTTATTCCATTATTGAAAATTCACAATTTAAATCAAATAAAGAGGAGAAGTGGATTAGACTATGAAATTATCTGAAATTGCAGAACAATTCAAGTTCCACCAAATTAATACAAATAATTGAGAATCTCCATCTATGATTGACATTTCAATATTAAAAAAAATTGTGATACTTTATCTATTTCATTTTCGCAATCCTAAAATCCCAAAGGCATATTCAAATTCACAAATATGTACTAAACAATTACTTAATAAAATACAAAGGTTTCCACTCGTAGTTCGTCCTTAGCTATGCAACGCCCACTATAATCTCCTTCCGGTCTCTTTTTTGATATATACAACAAGGGATTTATATATATTAGATTCAGAAAGGTTAGAGGAAAAGAGGTTTATAAATTAATTAATAAACAAAGATAGATTAGGATTTCTTACCTGAAACCCTATAGGAGTTTTCTGAATCTAAGAAGAGATAAACTGACAGAGCTTCGTCGATGTTCCTAAAATATTTATGAATAAAAGTGAGGGATCTAGGGTCGTATTATAGTGATTGAAATACACTAGAACCATAGGTTGAAACTAGGTTAAAAACGGATGAATCTAGAGCATACAAAGCCCCTAAACCCTAGCTGCCACACAAGAAGCGGTCGACCTCTTCCCTCCAAGCGATCAACCTCTAGGGGTTAATCTCTTGAGGTTAGGGGGTTGATCACTTCCCCCTTTTTGGGAAGAATATTTAATTTTTAAGCATTATTTATTTAATTAACTTATTACACGTTAATTGTTAATTTTAACATTTACTTAACCTCTAAGTCTAATCAAGTTCATTTCCAAATTTCAAACTAGGGAATTAATTATTTTATTTGAATTTGAACTAAATTAGTAAAACTTGAAATGCTCATAACTTTTCATTTGAGCTCCATTTTCAGCATATTATATATAGAAATTGATCGGAATTTCACCATAAATGCAACGGCAAAACTTTCACGGTCAAATTCCAACTTTTTGAAAATTTCCACTTTTACTCCTACGCCAATTAATTGAATTTCTCTTAATTTACTTTTCTAATTAGGGTTGATTTTATGAGGTGTTACACTTCTCCTACATCATTTTCACTATCTACAAGCTATCATTGACAGTTAACCAACTCCAATTCTGGAGAAGGGAACTCTAGAGATTGTTGACCTCAACTGCTTTCTCGTCTAGGTCGATTTTCAAATGTTGCACCTCTCACTTCTACTCCTAATGGTGGTAGGATGCCTCTTGTTGGGCCTTCTCTATCTCATCCCCAACCTCTTTGCCAACCTCTTGAGCTGTCGCCTCAAGATCTCTCATTGCCACCGCATCCTCAATCTCATTTTGATGGTCATCCACTTCCTCCCCTCAGGCACCCATGCCTTAACTTCCTCTAATGTTAGAATTTTGAGAGCAACCATGCCTTGCGTATATAAAAAGGAATAGGCCCTGGACATTGAAGGAAATAATTCGCAAATAAGAAAAGTAAACGTCAAAGAAAAAAAAATTAATATCAAAGACCAATTTCAATGGAAAATCACCAAGAAGCTCTCTTGTAGTTTCATCTCGAGGACAACCTCTATCTCATTTTCATGCCACCCCAACTTTGGTCGGTGCACTTGCTTGATCACCTCTATCGAATTTCTGACCAATGTATGAAGCTGCCTACCATCCTAGTTCATCTCCACGGTAAGGGCGATGCGAGTAACTCTTATAGGGGGTTTTATAAATGTCCCCCAACTCGGCTTCCCCCATGAAGAAATATAGATGGAGTTGATCCTCACCATACTCTACCTTCTCATCATCTATCCATTCCTCTTAAGAAGACAAGCAACAGAGTGCACAATGTTGATTAATGAAGGTAGGATGACGACAAGGTGAAGCTTATTTCTTACGAGAGGTTCGAGTGAGGAATGACGGTTGTTGTATATGGTGTAGTCAGGGTGACACCCTCCTCTTGGGTTGCTAACGCAATGCTTTTCTGCTATAGAATTTGGATGGAAGTTTTGTTAGCTTAAAGAGTGTCATCCAAGGAAGAAAAATCCAGATGGACCAATGCAAAACAAAAGGAAGGAAAAGTATAAGTTACTAAGTAATCAGAATGAAGTTTCATAAAAAGTTAAAGCTTTATATACCTCAGGAAGGGTTCAACAACTCTTTCTAAGCATAGGGGTGCGAGCAAGACATGTACAAATAAACAAAGCCAAAAAATTAAAGTTCTATCTACCTCAGGTAGGGATTGACGACACTTCCTAATCGGGATAGTTTATGGACCAGCTACTCACCTTGCATTTTATTATCCACGTTGTCATATAAGCATGGATTATGGACCAACTACTCACCGTCATTGGGATGATTGCCCACTGCCAAACATTTTCCCACATCTTGACCCAGGTTAGCCTCAATTAACTCTATGCCATCTTCTAGCAATCCTCAGTCGCTCCCCCACCCCCATTTTACTACAATCACCATGGTGGTCGCATCTCTTCTTCTTTTGGCCTTCAACCCTTTCACTGTCTCCCTCGGAAAAGTTTTGTTGGTCCCCAATATCCGACCTAACATAGGATTGCATCCTAAAAATAAATGTCATATTTCAATTCCGTAGATTGTCCTCAAGCTTAAAGATGGACTTAACTCGGTCGAAGAATAGAGATCTCGGTAATAAAGAAGAAGGAAAAATATACATGGGATTCTAAACACATGCACATGGAGGATAGAGTTGATAGCGGTCAGAAAGAAGAAGAAGTGATATTGGTAAGCGACCACCTTGTCCGACAGGTCGAAGATTATTTCTGAAATAATGCATTTATGCATATAATAGTACGCCCTTAGAGAAGCTCATAAGCTTGGAAAGCTTGTACATAGTTGTGTTGACAATAGGCATAGGCTTCGGGAGACCTAAGTCATGACCGATGAAAAATAGAGTGGCCAACAAGATGTAACCATTGGGGGCGAATTAGGTTAGCACCATCTGATGAGAATTAAAAAAGCGGACAAAGTAGTGATAGAGGAGGGTCGATTGCTTTCATTTAATGTAAGGGATTGCTTAGGAAAAGTAGCTAGGAGGAGGCATGTTCGCTCTATCTTTTAGAATAAGACATAGTGAATTAAACCGCACGACGCCATGCTTGGCTAGGGCTTCAATATGCTTGTCTTATTCATCCCTAACCTTTGAGGGTATACCCTTAGATGGGCAACCAATACCTAAAGGTCTCTTGATGGCACTTTTCTTTCCCTTAGTCATCAGTAAAAAAACGAACCGCAACCTATTCGCTAAACCTCCCTGCTAAAACAATATTGGGCCACGCTAGACTCGAAATCAAGCACACTTGATTTTTATCTAAAAAACATCTAATAGGCCATGCAAAAGAAGAAGAAAATAAAAGAGAAGAAGAAACGTTGAAGACGAAGTAAGATTGGAAAGCTGTGTATAAGAAGCTTAAAGAACGATTAAGTAAGGTTCAAAAATGAAAAAGCTCAATAAAGGAGAAGAAGATACTCTCATCCATTGGATGAAATGAGAGGGAATCGACCTAGGTAGTCGAATTCCAATTGACTGCATCGTTACATCAAATTTTACATTTATGAAGACAACTTGAGGAATGAAATAACATAGCCAATATGAGCATGATATGTGTCATGCTCATTTATTATGAACAAGACAAGTATGTCCCTGCCAGTGGAGCAAACTTAGAGGGGTTGCTAATTTTTCTTAAATTTTTTTAAATAGGCCCATCGATTAAAATCCCAATAGTATAGGCCTGCAAAAACACATATTAACTGATGTCACTTTCTGCCCGATAGCATGACCGTCTTCAACATACCAATCCACAAAGAACTATTCACCCCCACTTTCCTTAAATCCAGGACCTTTCTCATCATATCCCGTAGATCAATAAAGGGCTCCAAGCCTCACGGACAGTACTCCCTTTGTACGCCCTTCATTTTGAAACCCAAAGGTGAAACCTCGATGTGCTACATTCACCTTGGAATCATCATTGGATGACAGAGATGAGATCGGTATTATTACACAGTCTTACGTAGACAGAGGGGATATGCACTGAAAATTAACAAATACGTCATCACAATTCAAAGTTAACAATTTAGTTCCCATTGTTGTGCCCATATGTAGGCCAAAAATATAATAAAAAATTAATTAATAGTGTTATGCCCAACATACGAAGATGTTGACATAAACAGTAAGTATAGCAGAATCAAAATATTAGATATAACATCCAATACTCATGCTTCATCTTTGACATCCTTCATTCGTTTAAAAGAAACTTACCCAAGCCCAGCAACTTCAACATACTCTAATGAGTATCCATGAGTTTATGGGGAAAACAATAATAAAACATGGATCATACATAAAGTATGGTGTGAGCACTATATTACTCTAAGCATGAAAGATAGTATGTCTGCGCCGTTGAAGCATGGAAAAGGTTTTCCACTCCCTATACCAAAGCATCCAATCAAAGCAACGCAATAAAAAATAATTTGACCTTGTATTAATTGAGTAAATAACCATTTAACAAATTTTCCATTAGATATCATACACAGTCTAACCAAAATCTAAAACACTCACTTTTTAGGATGCCACTAAGGCCTTATGCCTTCCTCAATAAGTGAAAGGTATTAATCTAAGTATTTGGCTGCCACTAAGGCCTTATGCATACACTACTGACTTTTTTTATTAAATCTATTTTGGTTTTCCACTTAGGACTTACCCATCGCTTTCATAATTCGGCCGCCACATTCTGCCTACACTTCTACTACATAATTTATATAACCTGTAGACTGTGATGTGACGGTACCCAATCGATGTAGGAAAATTGTCAAGATGAGTAAAGTAACTAAAATCAAATAGATAAACCTATTGTATATCCTACAATGCGTTGAATAAAGTATAACGACCATTGCATATATAGAACAAGCACGATGGTAATAATTGAATAAGCCACATAGTCGATGTTCTCAAGTTGATCACAACTGTATATAAAGATCACATCAAATAATTAACTCAAGCATACCATTTTTGAATAAAATAAACTAATAAATCCTATATTACTGCATAGTGGAATAATAACAATAGTAAGCCAAGTATAAGTATATGAAAGCATAACCTCCTGTTAATCCTTCTACACTACTCCATGTGCTATCCCACACCTGTTATCCAGTGTACTCATTTAAGAGTACCTGAGATAATAAGAGCAAATAATAAAACCTCAAGTCAGACAATGGTCTGGTATGAGGGATAAAACGATCTCAAAATCTAATAAAAGTCAATATAGTATATATGACATAGGGTATGGAGAATCATTCTTGACCTATCCCTACGTCTAAAGACTTAACACAAAATAGTATATATTAATCAACCATCATCATCATATATGTGTACTACAAATCAAAGTACTATGTCAAGTGTCAGGAATAACATCAACAATACCTACGTCATGTGACATCTCTAGGGTGATAAAACAAACATAGCATCTACCAAACAATACTCACATCACTCGGATGTGTTAGATATATGGTAACTCGTATTGAACCATCATGTAACGGTCCATAAATTTCGATAATTAAATTGGTTAATTTAATAATATTTTTGTAATTAAATTTAGAAAGAAATAAAAACTTTATAGTTTATAATGAAGTGAATGTTAAAAATAAAAGGTAGCATTGGTAATTAGAACTAATTATTAAAAACTGAAACGAAACTCCAATAATGAACTAATGGAAATTGTTATACTTATTTATAAATTTAAATACAAGATAACAAGTGTGAATGTTGAATCAATTAATGATATAATATATGATTAATAGAAATTGAAATATACAAGATTTGAATGAAAAGTGATTTAATTAATTAAATTTTAATTTAATATTATGTTAATTGGAATTAAGATGTAACTGGGAAATATTAATGTGATAGATATGAACCAATGTTAATTTCATCCATTGATAATAATAGATTGAATAATAGGATGAAAGTTCAATTAAATTGGATCATTGGGAATTTAATTTGTAATTACTCAATTGATTGAAATTGAAATTTAAACATTGAAATTTGTAAAGTATCCAATAATAAATTAATATGGAAATTTGTTTAAGGGAATTTAAATTTACCAAGTAATCCAGAATGATAAAATTTGTAAATAATTAAATTTGAACTGAAAAGTGATTTAATCAATTAATTATTAATTTATTTAATTAATAATGTGAAATATAGCCATTTTGGCCACTGACTCGGATTTCAACGAAACTAGTTTTACCGGATCCATAACGGTGAATTATTGCAGGATTTCAAGTTTCGTAATGATCGGACTTGTCGTTTGATCGAACGGACTCAAAACGCCTAGAAATCAATTTAATTGAAATCAATTGAAATTAATTTGAAATAACTTGATTTTAGCATAACTTTCTTCATACGGTTGAATTTGGATTTGAAACCTGTTCTATTGATTTTAAAATATTTTTAAACATCTATTCTGACATATGGGTTGATCCATTTTCATTCCGAAGTCGAAATGGGCTTTTGGGCCAGTATCGTTCATTTATCCAAACCAATCGTATCCGTTCCTCTATTTTCAGCTCTACCTATATATATCCGGTTATAAACCCTAGCAACCTTTTTATTTCTCATTTATGTACGTACAGAAATGTCTGTTGCTCCTCTTCCTCAATGGCTGAAAATCCAAATTTTCCAGTTCAATTCCAATTAAAATTCCAACAACAAAAATTCAAAACTCCGTAACTACGTCGAATTATATATGTATTTGAAGCTCTCGACGAGTGTAAGTCAAATATATGATTTGTTTTTCAGATTGGGTTTCGTTGTGGCCAGGAATCAATGAAATATTCACTGCCATTCAATCAAGTGCGATCATTTTCATCTGATCATCAAATCGATGGTGTTGTTTTATAGAGGAGGCAGAGGGGATCGCATTAAGGTGGGTAGTTGGTCGAATCCATGGCTTGATCGTGTTGTAGAATTCGATTAGGGTTTTATTTGCATGGCGGCGGCTAGATGTTCTAGCGGTGGATCGGCGTTATAGTCGGCCGGGATAGGTTCGTGGGTGAGAGCAGAGTCGACGGCGAGCCTGGCGGAGGTCGCGACGCGCTAGGCGTTGGCGAGGTGTCGTGCGGAGATCGACGGCTAGGGTTTTTCATGTGTTCGTTCTTTACTATACGGATATATTCTTTGTGTGAGATAGACGTGGTGATGACGTGGCCTATTGGATGCTGAGAACGGTGATTTTGTTCTATTTATTTTATTTATTTATTTTATTTTAAATCATTTATCGTTCTAACTCACATAACTTTTACATACAAGGTCCAATTTCACGCGGTTTCTTTTGTTAGGATCGTATTGAAATTTCGAACATTTTGATGCTGGTTTGAGCGAATTTGTAGACTGTTTTAATTTTGGGTTTAAACTTGATTTAAATTCAATTAAATTTAAAAGGTGAGTGTTTTAACCCACTCACGACTTCTAAAATTTCTTATGTTTGTTAAATTGATTTATGATGTGATTAGAAATTTATTTATGACTCCTTGGCATACTTTGATCATCATCCTAGTTAATTTGAAATTATTTGGATAAAATAATTATTTAATCTATTTTTGAATATAAACTGCCAGTAAATACCTGTTATTTATTATCTGTTCTATATTGATGTTATTGATCGAATTGGATGATAATTGTGATATATGTTTGATGATTGATATTTGATGAATGGATGTTGTATTTTATATTGTTATAAACTACAAGTTGTTATGGATTTTTATTTCATTCGGGATTGCGGTTTGAAATGATATATAACCGTATTTATATTTTAAATTATGGATTGAAATGATAAATATCTGTATCACTTGACCATAGTGTAGAAAATTATATACATACACCGTGGTTTATATATAAAAACATTTTGAAATGATTTCTACGGTTTTGTAAAGAAATATATGGTTTTAGATAAATGTTGATTTTAGATATTATATAAATGTTATTTTATCCTTGATTTTAAGCTATGTATATTTTGATATAGAATAAGCTTAATAATAAGTTTGATTTTTATTGAAGATAATATGGTTAACTATTTAAATTTTATTGTAATATAGAGTTTATAATGATTTAAAAAAAATTAAGGTTGGAAGATAAGTTTGAGATTTATTTTAAATTGAATTTATTTAAGAATTAAACTCAAATATAATAAGCTTGATGTGAAAATTATTAAATTTGAAATTTGGAATGGTATGATTTTATAACTTGATTTGGGTTTAAGGTGAATTAAATGAATATTTCAAGTATAAATAAATTGAAGGAAATATTTATTTATTTGTAATTTGATTTTTATTTAAATGATAATGGATTTATTAAGTAAAATATTTCAAAACTAAATAATAGAAAATTGAATTGTTGAATCGTAATTACCAAATTTAGTTTTGAAATGGTTGAATACTTAAATTTTGAAATATATTGAATTTGAAATGGCTTATTTTGTGGATCGAATCTGTTTTGAAATCAATAAAATTTGGAATACTTTTATTTGGAAACTGAATCGAATTGAAATTTATGATTTGAGATTTGGCTAAATATAAAATGTAGAAATTCGAGTTGTTTTGGAATTGATTTGTGAAATTGAAGAAGCTAGTTTATTATATAAAGTATTTTAATATTTAAGTTATTTAGGTAGTGGAAGTTATGTTTCAAAGTTATGAGTTTCAAAGTATTATGATTTGAAAGTGTATATTTCAAGTGTTTTGATTTCGAAGTGATAACATTGAAAGTGCTATGATTTTTGGAAAGGATGTATTTGAAATAAAATTGATATTATATTGATTTGGGTTTTAATAAAATGATATCATTTTGGTTTGGTCTTTGAAATGGAAATGATATCGTATTTATACGGTTTTTAAATCGATATTTTATTCTGGTTTTGAAGTATAAATTATTTTTAAATGACCGCGGTGCTATAATAACGTTTGGTTGTTAAAGAGACCGGATCAGAAGTTTTCATACACTCTGCCAACTCCCAAAACCACTTTAACAATCGTGTACGCAGTGGAGATTCCAGAATGAAGTAGGATGGTGGCGGCGTTCCTTTGAGGTATGAAAGTGGACCCGACTCCCGTGAGTTGGCATAAGGTGGCTAAAATAGGAGCGATTTCGGGCCAATGAGGTCGCTCCTCTGATCGGACACACTCCTTTGATAATATATTCTGACTTTGAGATTGATTCGGTGGCCACTTTTGATTTTTGATTTGGGGTGTGGCTCGAGGTGGGCGGTAGTAGCTGCTACGCGTTACCACCATTCCAGATAGTAATTGGTATATCTACCCTGGCATTTCCTAGTTATGTCATGTCACCTACCCTAGCACGCTTTGTACGAGTTTGGTTTTCTCCCGTAGCCCGTGGAGTATTTAAGGTAGTCTCCCGATCTGGAGATGCGCTGATACTAGATGGACTACTGGGACTATTACGTGTTAAGGGCTATATGGATAACCCCTTAACTCTATTTAAAAGTAAGTTTATTTTATTATTAGACATTATTATAATAGCGTATATTGCTACATATTAAATAGTTTAACGGATCCTTAGGAGATGTGAATCCCGAGCATCTCTTAAGTTACTGCACTCACGTTAGACACTGGATAGGAGATGTCGAACCCCTTAAACATCTCTGACGCCATTCCACTCATATTATTTACCACTGATTTAACTTACATAAGATCTTTTAGTTCTGACTCGAGTGTTTGGTCTTTTCAATTCGCTCAGGTCAGCGTGAGCATTTCAGGATTTGGAAGACCTTATTCTGGAGGACGAAGACGAAGATTTATTACTCTTATTTATTATAGTATTCCACTACATTCATACTATTCCGCTGCATTATTTATTATTATCTGGTATGTGTAACTCTGATATGTGTTGTATAAGTATAATCAAATGTTTTGTAAAACAGCTTCATGAACTGTTATTTGATTAGTATATTTTGTCATTCCAATGTTTCTCTCCGCTTTTTCTTATTTACCCCATAATAATCCGCCCTTCTGTATGGATTGAGTCGGCATGTGTATCTACTTAAGCGTACAAAAAGGCGGGCTGTTACACATCATAAGTCAAAGACTAATGGAAAATCTTGATTTCTTAGCGCTCGAATCCAGACCACTTTACAAGATCAAGAACTAGACTCACATCGTAAAAATACATGATAAGACATTCAACATTGTAATATCAAGGATGACATCATAAAATCCAAGTGAGCATCCTCACATACCCCCTCTTTATAAGAACACTTGAAACCTCCAAATATCAAAATCCCTTTGCACATATCTCCATAGTCAAACACATCGTCGTTCCATTCCATTTGTTTCCATAGTAGAACACATCATCATTCCACCCACAAGTTCCCATCATTGAACTTTTCCTTAAGGATCATCATCACAACTTCCATCATCAAGTCATCCTTATCGAAGAATCTATAGACACATATCATAAGTCGTAGCATCCCCATGTATAAGTCCTAAAGTCTTCATGTCGAAGTGTTGCGTCATTGCTTTTCTATCACAACCGCTCGTCATAGAGCCATAACATTTGTACATCATTGCTCTCATGCCCGGACGGCTGCCACTTCGGGCTTTACACTACACATTTAATTTTTATTTTGGTTACTGCACTAGGCCTTAGACCGACACTATCATGTTTCAGCTGCCAAACCTAGCCTTACGGGTACTTTGTTTACGGTTGCCGCATCAAGCCTTACACCTATTTTTTCATTCTCTTGCCTACCATTGTAAGATTACATCTACCACCAAACCCACCACCTAACGTTTCACTATTAGACTATTTAATTAGCTAAGCATTAAGTGTATTCGGTTGATATTTACTACTTACTACATTCTAATTAATGTTTAATTACTAGCTTTGGCTGTCTTATATCGTAGCATGCACTTCAACCTCCATAAGTTACTAGTTTTGATTTCAAATGCCCTACCATGAGCTAAGCAGCCCTTGGTAATCACTTCATTCGGTCTCATCTAGGAAGCCTGTCTTGGTTAACTTTAGTGACTTATGATATTTAAATACTCTTTTATAACAAGAGTGCTAATTTATTTAAGCAGATGACTCATTATGATGTCTTAGAGGCTCGAACCCATGACCTCAAGAATCTCTATCTAAAGTGTTATAACTCTAACCACATGAGCTAAAGGTTTTTAATGATATTTAAATCTTTAAATTCTAAAATCCCTTCCTCTTTCCAAAGTTCCTTCTTAGCTGTCAACTGCCTTCAGCCATTGGCTATTAACTTTCTATTTACTAATGTTAGCCATAAACTTAACATTTCTTGGCTTCTTACTCAAGTCTTTGCACCTAATGATCTAGTTCATCTTACTTCGATTTGGGTCCACCTCCTTCGGCACTACCTCCTGGTGCTTGTTGGGAATTGTTTCCTACATACATGACACTAGCTTTAAACTTGTCAACTTCCGATTCTCTTGAACGAGTCCTTTATTACCATTTTATTGTACATCTCTGACGTGTTCAACACAATTTGTGGATTTGGTATCTTATCCAACAATAAAACACTATGTTTAATTTAATTACCTCTCGGCCCCCCGTTATTACCCCTCGTGCAACCGACTAATTTCCGTTGGGTAGAATAATTTCTCTTGGAAATATTTTGTTTCTAGAAAATCATACAAAATATTTACATGAATTTTTCTTTTATAAAATTTCCCCAACTCCCTATGTCTAACCATTTTCCATGTGATACGACACTCAAATATTTCATATCAATTTATTTACTTGTGGGAAAATTCTATGAATCAAAACCCATCTTCAGTAATGTATCTTTAACATTTATATTAAACTCTCAGGTCAAATAGAATACAAAAAGCATCAGATATATTCGATATTGCGATTATGAACAATATAAGGAAAAAAATGGAATTAGGAAATATATTACTCACCTTGATTTCTAAGTTAATGAAATATCTAGTTCTCCTAGCGTGAAATCATCATTTTCTTTTACTAGGCCACAATCACCACTAAAGAGCTCAACCCTTTATTTTTATTTTAAGAACTAATGGGTTGTATAGGACTAATGAAACGTTTTGTATTATTCACCCATATGGGTCGTCGGCCTACCATTCCTAAATTCATGTACTTACTCTAAACTCTTCTTTGGATAAGTATGTGCCTAAATACTTATCCCATTATGTCATTTATTTTGATAATTAGATTAATTTTAATTTTAATTTTATCTCATATAACTAATCCTTTTTAATTAGTTATTAATTAATTTATAGAGTGTTAAAGGTTTCTTATCTTATACGAATTTCGCCCTCGAAATTCACATAAGGCGCGACAATGATTCTCAGCCTATTTTACCATAAATACATAAGTTCCCTACGATGTTTTCCAACAAAATGTACTGGTGCATTTCATTAATATATGACAAAATCAACCATAATATCACATATATACATAGTCTCAACAAAACATGGAAAACAGATATGCTAATATAATCAAATCACTCAGGAGAAGACCTCTTTTAACCTTATATTATGTTTCCCAAGTAAAATCACCAAGATCCTTACTGCACTGAATCCACAAAATCTTCATCATCTAATTCTGAAGCTCCTACACATCTCGAACAAAAATCCGAATGGGCCTTACTATATAGGTCTTGGTTCGACAAAAAAATCCTATATAACTTTCAAAACTACAACATCTGTAGGATCTCGAACACACCTCCAAAGATGTGATATGTGAAACGCATTATGGACCCCAGCGAAAAAACCTGGCTGATTGATTTTATAAGCTACTTTGTCGATTCTCTCTAGTATCGAAAATGGGCCAACGTATCTTGGCGCTAACTTTATAGGCTTTTCGAATCTCATAGTGCCTTTCATCAGTGAGACTTTAACAAACACATGATCTCCTTGATCAAATGTCTTTCCACCTTTTATCGACATAGCTCTCTTCCTCGTTTAAGCATCTTCGTTCTTTGTCGAGTAAATTTCACTTTGATTGATTACCATATCTGGCCCTAGAACAAGCCTATACCAACTAAGTGGCGACATGCAAGGTCTTCCATACAATGCCTCAAAGGTGCCTTTTCAATACTGGACTAGTAAATATAGTCGTATGAAAATTTCATTGAGGGTACATAATCTTCCCCAAATCCATCAAAGTCTAATGCACATGCTCTTAAGAAATATTCAAATACTACATTGACTCACTCGATCAGACCATCTATTTATGGACGTTATGCAGTAGTCATACACAACTTTTGTAATGCCCCACCTCTACGCCCATATTACCTAAGAATATTACAAGTAATATTGTCAAGTAATATGGAGAATAAGGTTGGATAGGAGGGACCATCCATGTCTATTTCCTTGGGCTAACATTATCACGTCATTATTTACTGCATAACTCGATAAATGGACATGAATAGTCTCGGCACAAAACAATAAACACGTTGGCTCAATTAGAACAGAATAATATATCATATAATATACAATGTACAATCACAGTTATAACGGAAAAGTAATACACCAAATATGTAACAACCCTTCTTTTCGATCCTCAAAAGTCGACACTAATACATCCACAGTATCAACATGTCGAACATCCAAGTATCGAAAAGACAAATCATTTGGGTGAAAGAAAAGAAAAGATAGAACATAATCTCACAACATGATGAGTAATCTATAAAATATCAATGAACTTTGCAAAAAGAAAACTTTTGTGCATACATCAATCAGTGTACAATTATCCTATCATCAGAACCTGGACAATTATAACAACCTATGCTTAAATTTCTGATAACTACAATAAGAACAAAACAGCAAAAGATAAAATAATCACGGAAGAACGTCTTGGATGATCCAGCTCATCTCCTAAAGCTCCAAAGTGTACATCGAAATCTGCAAAATATGCTCGGGTTACCCAAGCATTATAAGAAAAATAATGCCTGGAACAATTTGGTAAAAACAGCGCGAGAAACACAATCAAATGGATTCTCGTATCTTATAAAACCATTCAATATAAAACGTATCTCATAAGACCATGCCGCATATAAAGACATATGAGTTTTTACCTTACGATAACAAAATTTTTTATAGAAAAATCCCGTGATATTATAAAATATCTAGGGGTTTAAAGTAAATTATGAACATAGTCGAAATGCTTGCATCTCACGTTCCAGCATAGTTAGGCATAACTAAATCCACACGGCATGTATTAGAGATTGGACTTCCATCAATGAAGGCTAATGGGGTACCACCTGCTATAGTACACCTCTAGAAAAAATGTACCAAAGGCCTTACATAAACCCCTTGCGAATCAGAGTCGGGTGCCCATTTAACATGATAGGCCGGATTACATCATTCCCCAGGACCAAGGTTCCAAAAACAATGTGCACCAGCTCCACGTGCATACCAAATATGTAAATATCAATTCCAAATTAAGGAATGACTACTTCTAATAGTAGCAAACCACATAGCTTTGAAGCATATCCCATGTTTTAGTCAATACCAGGTTGTAAGGCTTGTGAGGTCACGATTACATTTTTCTTCTCTTAGCAATTCCATTTAGAATGCTAACATTGTCCTCTAGGCAATAGTGCAATGTCAGCAATCATCCGTAAAACTCATTTATAAGTCTTGTTTTATAACTCCTTTATCAAATATCCTTTATAATATCCTTTACAAAATATCATTTATAGATCTCCTTAAATGAATCTTTTTACTAAGTACAATCCTTTTTATAAAACAATTTATCATTTTTAAACACCTTTATTCAATTAATTAATTACATTTAAACATCATAAATAAATAGATATTTGACTTCAAAAAACACTAATAAGATAAGCAATTAACTTTAAACACATCATTAATTAAATAATTAATTAACTTTAAACAAAACTAAACCAATTAACTAACAACATTAATAATATAATCAAATAACTTATGACCTCAATAATGATATAATTAATAACTTTAAACATCTTTATTAATAAATGAAATAACTTACTTTAAAACATCGTTTATAAATACAACCTCAAATTGATATAGAATTGTAGTTAATTTAAATCCATAACTTTACAAATTCGGAAAGAGACTTAGCAACCACAATGGTACCAAATCAAGTTACCATTTAATTCAATTTTAACTTTCAAGTACTTATCCAGTATTTACATGAGCAACGTAAATTTAAATCAAATCCATAATTAACCATCAATAGGTAACACATCACTTTTTTCCGATATCAATTAATCCATATATTAGTTAACTAGCATACGAGCCAATGTCAAATTTAATATAATAGCTACCACACCGATGTACTTGACATTAGAAGAACGGTGATTTATTTTGTTAAAAATGTGCCATCAATAATCTATTCAATTTAATTATAGTCGAACGAGTATTTATTCTGCTAAATAGATGTCCTAAATCTTTTAAATTTATTTGGCTATTTAATGGCATGTGCAAAGAGAAATCCTTGTATTTAAACTACTCTTTATAAAAGAAGGATTCTTTCAAACAAATTGATTCTTGGAAGTAAAATAAAAACTTTATTTAAAAATAATTAAATCTTATTTAAAACTTAACTTAATAAGTAATTAATTAATAATTAACTATAGCGAATTAATAATTAAACCTTGATTAATTAGCAATTAATTAATAAATAAACATTTCTTAAATAATAGTTAATTAAATAATTAACCTTTCTTAATTAATAATCAATCAACCCTTACTTAATAAACTATTTATAATATCTTACTTAATTAAAGTACTAATTACCTTTACTTAATTAATTAATTTAAATAATCATTAATTCCTTTAATAATTAATTAATTAAATAATAATTAAAACCCTTAACTGAAAATTAATAATTACCGTTTAATACTTAAAATATATTTGAAAATACTTTTCAAAAGTAATAAAAATGCAAACACTTTTAGTTTTCGAAAAGTGTTCATGTTTACAAACTATAGGTATGGCGGTTATCCCTACGGATACCATAACTTTAGTACTTAAAATATGTTTGAAAATAGTTCAATAATTAATAATTCATAATTATCTTTCAATACTTAAAATATGTTTGAAAATACTTTTAAAAATAATAAGGGTTAAAGCACTTTTAATTTTCAAAAAGTGTTCAGAACTACATCCATAACGACTATCGCTATAGATATTATACCTTTAAACTAGCCCTTAAAAATATACATTTTTACTTTTAAATTTCTTTATAAACTTAGTATAAAGTTTCTAAAAAATAGAAAAGTAATGTTTGAAAACTTGTAAAAAAAATTCTAGAAAATAAGTAAACAAATTTAAAACACAAAGTATCCCGATGTCTCAACACGAACAAATTCAAGTGCTAACACTCTCCTTAACATCCAACATCACATACGTGAGCATAAACATACATATACGTATGTTATAATATCATATAACACATAAAAATCACAACATGCACACCATACTTGATTTTCAACTTCATTGCCAGGTCAACAACCAACATCTCATATAAATACATATATGTAAAGAACCAAAACACATTATATTTTTATATAAGAAACCATCAAATTTTAGCAAATAAAGAAATTTTAAAAATTATTTAAAGGTGTGTGCTTTACTCACCAATACCTAAGGAAATTCAAACTAAAAATTACAACTGCTTGCACAAACTTTGATTTTCTATAAAACCTTGCTTTTTGGAAACTCTAAGAGAACAAGATGGTTCGACCCTTGGTAGATGAACTCGGTCTCGGCTTGAGGGAAGTGTTTGGGCTTGTTTTGAGAAGGAAGGAGGTGTATAAAGGAAGGTAAGGTGTTTAAATAAGTTCTTAAGAATTTAAAGTGAAAAAGATAAGAATTTTGAACTTTGAAAATTTCGATAGTCATTAAAATATGAGAGAGAGCTTGGAAAAAGAAGGAGAAGTTAGAAATGAAAAATGAAAAATGAAAATAAAATGTGAAGGAGGAAAAAGAAAATTGGTTTTATATAAAATGGGTTAAATAAATTACCAAAATTCCCTTAAGTACATACCCTCCATCACTTTTTTGCTCTATCACCTCCCCCTCCTTTATGTACACACCACTACCCAAGCTTCCCCTTTTATCCGTCATGCTTTTCCCTTCTTTGTACCATGATGTTAAGTGAAGTGTGACATACCTTTTTAATTTATTTTAATTTTAATTTTTTGAAAATACGTCACATCTCATTCTTTTACTTAAGTATATACATATTTACATATTATTACCTTATCCATACATATTTTATTAATATATGCATGTGTATATGTTAGCTAAAATGGACATTACAATTTTGAAAACTTTCAGACGATGAAAAGTCGAAAATTTGGAAAACGATATTTGGTTACATTTTTTATTTTTTTCTAACTAATTATTTTTGTAAACAAATTTTGAAAACCATTTTGGCATCATTAATTATTAATTAAAAGAAAGTATTATAATTATTGAATTAAATATTAAAATAAATTACATATTTACAAATTATAGTAACAATATTCCGAATCATTACATTCTCTCCCTTAAAAGAATTTCGACCCTTAAATTTCAGCACATAAATATCCAATATTATCCATAAGTCTACATGATGTTCATATATCATCCATATACAAAATCTATTATGATCTCTACTCGAACACACACCTTCACTTCTAAACTAATATCGCTCACCCGATTCTCTAGTGCAGACTCCGGTCGGGATCTTGATAAGAAACCTTCGTTCTCCTTACATAGCAATATACTATAATAGAAAGCTTTGGTTCCATATCAAGAACCCTCAATGAGCGTTCGCCGCTATGAATCGAGTGATAGATCCTTATTTGGAACGGTGTAAAATGCATCAAATTCGTGTCCTCGAATCTGGGATTAAAAACTATGTGAAAAAGAAAAATGATCTATATTCAACTTACGTACATATTCTTGTTGGTTCTTACTAATACCAATTATTTTTCTTTTAAAATTATTCTTGAAAACATTTCACAAAAACTAAACTTAAGTTTAATGTGTATAATACCCTATTACATCCTGAGAGTATATACCACTATCTGGTTCAAAATTTTCCCACTTTGAACTTATTAAGCAAACTCAAAATCCAAATACCCGATTTTATTCCAAAATCCTCTTTTAAATCAAACTATATATATAACTATAGAAAATGCGTACATATAGCCCGAGTAACCCTCAAATTATGCTAATGAACTGGGAACTACCAAATAGTATCATACGTTCATTGACCAAGAAGAATAAGAAGAGAAGTGCTTACTATCCAAACACATCTCTTTTCCATTTTTAGTTATTTTCGGGCCACTCGAACTAGTTAACATAAAAATACTTCTTCCATTTCAAAATCCCTTTTTTGAAATAATACTATTTATACTTCGGGTTCGTTAGGATTTGAACTTGTTTCGATCGCACAATGTTAAAGAGAATAATTTATCAAGTGCACCACAACGTTTACCTAAGAAAACATCAGATTGTCACTTAGAAGATTATTCAAACTATCACAAAACTAATCGAAACTCATTCATCGAACCAAGCAAAGAAAATACACTTACTTGAAAATTTTATTTTCCAAAATATTTATTCTTAAAAATATTTTCAAGTTAAACTTTTACTTCTTTTCTCAAAAACATTTAAAACGTTAATAAATCTATTTCCTTTTGTAAATCAAATCATGTGCTTGGGATTAAATCAAAATTTGGTTTATCCAAAATAATTCTATAGAAAATTGCTAAGGAAGAAATTTCCCACTTAGAAACTCGAAAATGAACATGGATGATGCTGCAGTCATCCTCGAAATCAATTCCAGCGATAGAAGAAACTTCGATGCTTTCTGTCTCCTTTAAATACTCTTAGGAATATTTCTATCTATACATACTTTCAAGTAATACTATTATTGTTTTTCCCAAAGCCTTGAAAACCATTTTCTCAAAAGAATCGGAATTTAAGTCCTTATTTACGTGCTTTGGTTAAATATTTTTAATTTATATGCCACATTCTTATAAACCAATTTTATAGAATCATTTCTCAAATCATTATTCTAAAATATTCTAATTTTTAATAAACATCTTTTATTAAAATTAAATTTTATACCAACATTAATATCGAATGGCTTATAATCAAATTATAAAACTTAATTCACAAAGTGTTTGTTCAAATGCTCCCATAATTTTATCTACACTATACATGCTATAGAGAGTAATTTACTTATAAATCAACGAACAATCGTAAATGCCCAAAAATTAGACGAGGATGACTAATCAAACCTTAAAAGATAATAATTTAATATTATCATTTCCTAACAAACAAACACATAAAAAACTATATTAACTTTTAAAAAATGTCCCTTTAGATATAAAATATACTCCTATGTAAAATTATTTCATTTACCCATTTTAAAGTAATATTGTTTGGTTGTCCCTGTTAAAGTTTTTAGGAATCCCTATCGATAACACTGGTTAGACGCATCAACCAGAATTCATAAACTACTCAACCGATCAAACAACCCAATGTAAAACATTTTTATATCACTAAAAAGTATATGCTCCTATATATGCAAGTTAGACTCATTCTAGGGTGTGCCTTGTAAACAACTTACCTTTTTAATCCACAGAAGTTAATTCTAATACATCCATGGTAATCACGTGTCGAATGTCCAATTACCGGAAAGACAGATCGTTGGGGTGAAAGAAAAGAAATGACACAACACAATCTCACAACGTGACGAGTAATCTGTAATATATCAACGAACTTTACAAAAAGTAAACTATTATATACATACATAATTCAGTTATCCTTTCATTAGACTCTGGACCGTTATAACAAACTGTCCTTGCAATTTGTGATAAATACAACAAGAAAAATAAACAGCAGAAGGCAAAAGAAAATACGGGAGTATGTCTTGGAGTATCCAGCTAGACTCGTAAATTTCCAAAATACCTAGATAAATCTGCAAAATATGCTCAGGCTAACCCAAGCATTATAAGAAAATAACGCCTAGATCAATCTGTTAAAACCAGCATGAGAAACACAATGAAATGGATTGCTATATCTCATAAAACCTTTCAAAATGAAAGCTATCTCGTAAGACCACGTTGCATATAAACACGAACGGGTTTCTACCTTACGATAACCAAAACATTTCATTGAAAAATCAAGTGATATTATAATAATGTCTGAGGGTTTAAAGTAAATTATGAATATAGCTGGAATGCTTGCATCTCACATTCCAACATAGTTTGGCACAACTAAATACGTACGACATGTATTGGAGATTGGATTTCCATCAATTGCAAGGCTACTAAGGTACCGCCTACCATAACCACAAGAAAAATATACCGAGGCCTTCGCATGGACCCCTTTAGAATAAGATCCGGCTGCCTCTTTATCCTGACAATTCATATTACATCATTCCTTAGGACCAAAGCTCCAAAAACAATGTGCACCAAACATAGCCCCACTTCCGAATGCACGCCAAATCCATAAATATCAATTCTAGATCTAGGAATGTTACTCTTAACGAACCATATAGCTCAATAGCATATCCTCTGTTTTAGTCATTATCGAGTTATGAGGCTTACGAGGTCACAATTACCTTTTTCCTCTATTGGCAATTCCCATTTGGAATGCTAACGCTACCCTCCAGGAAATAATGTAACGTCGGCATTCATCCATACAAGGTGTTCAAGATACGAACAAACCGAAGGAACTACTTCTACTACATCCATTTTGAATCACCTCAGGATTAGTAGTAAGTAACCCTTGCACTTTAAAGGCCTCCGTCTTCGATTCCATCATCTTTAAAAAGTTTTCAATATAAAAATTCAGTTGGATCGAAGTAGTTTACGAATATTTCATACTTAGCCGACCTTGATCTCATCGGACCAACATTCGATAGTTTCCGGTAATCTCAAATCTGGCTCTTTTGGAAATAATCAGGAAATACATAAGAGCGGAGATCAACTCCTAACCATTTAAGTGGGTGGATTTTCTCATCATTTGTCCAATGAGAAATAAACGAGATTTATACGCAAATTACAACATCATCGAAGATGACTGTGCTATATAATTCTTATGTTTTCTCCTTGATATTACCAGAGTTAAAAATTGGTCCAGATGTGATAATTTTTTTATTTAACAATCAATTAAACAAACACCATGTTACCCGGCACCTTGGCCCGGCTACAAAATGACAGTTGAAGATATTATCATTAGCACTAGAAAAGATTCTGACCAAAAAGAGTCTGATGATATACGGGTTTGATGCAATCGACATGTTGTGGCGTTTATGTGCAGTTTGGTAGGTACGGTTTGACATACATAGCTCGGTCCAAGTCAATTAACACAGCCGCTCGGTCTAATTCACTCAACATGCGTCGCTCGGTCTAGGTCACTCGACGAGCGTCGATCGGTCAGTTGAGTCATCGTCGACCGGCATGTACCACTCGGCCAAGGGAAGTGAAGACACACATGGCTCGGCCACATTGGAGCGGAACGTGCGGCTTGGTCGACGATGCAAGTCACATGCGAAATTCGGTACTGCTTTACTTCGAGGTCCACTGCGAGCTACCTTGAGTCCTTCAGGAGATCGCTTCGAGTCAATTACCCAAATGACCACCGTTTGGCCATCCTGGGTCGGCATTTGTCGTTCGAGGTATATTGCTCGGCATGCCTAGTTCGGTCAAATTGGGGTTCCCATATATGGGGTAAGGCACTTTGCTCCTAGGGCTGAGAAGGAAGTCCAGCCTATCTTCGTCTATAACTAGTGGGGCAAGGGTGCAGTGAAAAGGGACCTTTTTCCAAGGACACCGAGGAGACTGTCATTTTCAAGACTCATTTTTTATGTTAAAATTGTATTCAAGCTTTCGGTGTATGGATTATATCTGTATTCAATTATTTGAAGAAGTAATAAAGATTATGATCAAAGTGGACGTAGGCAGTTAGCTCGAACCACTATAATTCTGGTGTCCTCGTTCCTCGCAGTTCTTGCTGCATTCTATTGTGATGTTCCTCTGTTTTAATTTACCTTTTTCATTAGTCTCTCTACATAATCCCACTCAAGGGTATTAGTGACCAATTTTGGTGCTAACATTTTGGTGCTTTCACTGAGAATTGAATTCTCAGCTTGATTGGATCTCATCGTCTACTAGTGGATTTCCATATTCATGAGATAAATCCAGTTGTTTACTTGAAAAATTCCTATTATACTTAGATTTGAAATAAATCTAAAGGAAGCTGATAGCCGTAGTCAGAGAAACTAAGTCTACTGCCCCAATATTTGTAAGATTTGATTATGCTAATTTTTTTAATTAGAGTTAATCAAGTGTTCTTGTTCATGTGAAAGGATTGGATTCACTGATGTGTGCAAGATTGGGGATTAAACGTTGAAGTTTGCACTCAAGTTGAATGAAGGCCGAAGCTCCTTCGAAGGCAATTCAGCCGATCGCCCCAAAAAAGGCATATGCCGACCACCCAGAAAAGGCGTATGCCGATCGCCCCAGAAAAGGCATATGATGACCGCTCCAGAAAAAGTCTATGACGACCACTCTAGAAAAGGTATATGCCGAGCCACTCTTGACCGATCCACCTTGGCCGAGCCACCTTGGCTGAACCGCCATGTCGAGCTATTCAAGGCCGAGCCACCAGCCAAACCGCTCTAGGCCGAGCCACTCCAGGCCGAGCCACTCCAGGTTGAGCCCTCTAGGCTGAGCCACCTTGGCCGAACCGCCTTGGCCGAGCCACTCTAGGCGAGCCACCATGGTCGAGCCACTCTAGGCCAAGCCACCTTGGTAGAGCCACTCTAAGCCGAGCCACTACAGGCCTAGTCACTCTAAGCCGAGCCGCCTTGGCCGAACCGCCTTGGCCGAGCCACCCCAGGCCGATCCACCTTGGCCAACCTACCTTGACCGATCTGCCTTGGACGAGCATGCTTGGCCGATCCAAACTTCAGTTACACCGGTCTCTTATATGTCCCCTATTTTCGAAAAAAAATATTTTCGGGTACAAACCCTAGCCGCAACGCAGTGCCTCTGGATAGCAAATTCAAAATTCAACTTAATAAATGAACATTCTATCCACTTCTCTTACAACCCATGATCAACCAGGGCATAGAGGATCTAGCGGTAGCTTCTGAATGTCAACAAGTGAACGAACAAGCAACCGCTACTCAAACGATACTCCCAAAGGTTGGAGAACATAGATGATATGACTCTAGATAAATGCCAAGATGACACCAAGCACCATTCTTCATTAACCCAGCATTTCGAATTTCGTGACTCCAAGCAGACCATTGTTTAGATCTAAGCAATTTATTCCAAATACTAACAAGGATACCATACTAATCGCGTTTGACGATAGTCAACCTCCAGATATGTTTTGGCAGTTTGTTAGCTGGAGATCCTCCTATGACTACGGATCGTTTATATAACAAAGTGAATCTGAACCAAAGTAAGGAGGAGTAGAGAAGATTAGGAATGCAGGCCCGTCGACTAAGGACTCTGATTCCATTAGACAAAACAAGATCTCAAAATTTGACTCATATGCTCTTTGAAAGATTCAATCGATGGCCTCTACTTGAAGACTCGCGACTCGTAGTGGTACTGAAAACCAATCTCGAGAGAGTCCACCGAAGTCCAAAGAAAATCAGAAGAATGTTGTATATTTCAAGATGCTCACTGATTCTAACATGGGCGATTACAAACACCTCTGAAATGTGATCTAAAAGCCGATCTGGAAAGGAAAGCTTCAACAGTATGTATAAGTCATGTAGAATGGCTGGCAGCGAACATCCGATGCCTATCAATAAAGGGCTATAATTATCAATTGGACTGCTAACGGCCGACATCCCTTTGAAAGGAGTCAGGGGCAAAGTCAAATAGCGAGTACACGATGCTTCTTCACTTATCAATGAGATTTATTCCAATCTTGTTTGAATTATTTCCATTTCTATTTTTATTTCAATTGTTCTATGAACTATGACCAACCTGAACTAAACTAATGTCAAAACGGTACAGGTGACCAAGTACTCGGATTTGGCCGCCAACCAATCCACGCAAACTGTGATCGAACCTGTGAGGTTTTATCAAGACGATATTGATTCGACCGCTCACCATCAACCATATGCCTTTGATTTGGAGTCCAATACAAAGCGAACATGACTAACTGTCCATTCGTTGACCTCCGCATTTGACTTAAAGACCTATGCAAGGCTTGGAATGAATATGGCCCGATCATCCACTCAAATCGAGTCATAAAACAAAGTTTGACAAAATACAAATGCCTCCTCTGATGCTTAGTGACACAAGGATCTATCTAGAGTAGACGTATTTGATCATCTACACATTAAATCCTACCCTGAACACCAAAGGTTGTTCAAAAGCCAGACTTGGAGTAGCTGTGATGGACTACCTGCTCGTCAACCATTGCTCTCAATGCATAGATATGACTACACCTTGAAATATATGCAACTTACTTTGTCTACTGAATAATCCATTATCCTTATTTTCTAGAAAGAGATGCGAAGCAAATTGTGTGAGATTTGACTATCTAACCCAGCATGGATGTGATCCAACCATCTGTCATATACCTCCTTCCCTGACTTGATTGGAAGAGCTATAACCACCAAGCGGACGAAAATCAACCATCCATTTTTCAAGTTTTGTCCCTTATGCTAGGGGAAGAGTCCCATTCCATGAGCAAACGTGGTTCGATCGTTCATTCGACAATATTAACCTCGATACGGTAAATGAAACACAAATTAAAGGGTGGAAATACGACTGCTCTTAATGAAAACCGCTAAGTCCCTAAAGCGGATTAGAGTACTCTGAGTACCCAAAGAGCGGACTAGATTATAAACGATCTAAAAATCTATAAGTCCCCAGATTGCGGACTAGAGTACTCTGAGTCCCCAGAGCGCGGACTAGAGTAGAAACAACATAAAAATCTCTAAGTCCCCAGAGTGTGGACTAGAGTTCTCTGAGTCCGCAGAGTGCGGATTAGAGTATAAACAACTTAAAAAACTCTATGTCCCTAAAGCGGACTAGATTACTCTGAGTCCCCATAGCGTGGACTAGAGTATAAACGATCTAAAAATCTCTAAGTCCCCAAAGTGTAGACTAGAGTACTCTGAGTCCCCAGAGCGCAGATTAGAGTATAAACAACTTAAAAATCTCTAAGTCCTCAGAGTGCGGACTAGAGTACTCTGAGTTCCCAAAGCACGAACTAGAGTATAAATGACTTAAAAATCTCAAAGTCCCCTTAGTGCAGACTAGAGTACTCTTTGAGTCCCTAGAGTGCTGACTAGAGTATAAATGACTTAAAAATCTCTAAGTCCCATGAGTGCGGACTAGAGTACTCTGAGTCCCCAGAGTGCAGATTAGAGTATAGACAACTTGAAAATCTCCAAGTCCCCAGAGTGTGGACTAGAGTACTCTGAGCCCCCATAGTGCAGACTAGGGCATAAATGACTTAAAAATCTCCAAGTTCCCAGAGTGTGGACTAGCGTACTCTGAGTCCCCAGAGTGCGGACTAGATTATAAATGACTTAAAAATCTCTAAGGCCCCAGAGGACGGACTAGAGTACTCTGAGTCCCCAGAGTGCGGACTAGAGTATAAATGACTTAAAAATCTCTAAGTTCCCAAAGTGCAGAATAGAGTACTATGAGTCCCCAGAGCTTGGATTAGAGTATAAATGTATTGACAAAAATCTCTAAGTCCCTAAAGTGGACTAGAGTACTTTGAGTTCCTAGAGCGTGGACTAGAGTATAAACGACTTAAAAATCTCTAAGTCCCCAGAGTGCGGACTAGAGTATAGATGACTTGAAAATCTCTAAGTCCATAGAGTGTGGACTTGAGTACTCTGAGTCCTCGAAGTGCAGACTAGATTACTCCGAGTCCCCGAAGTGCGGACTAGAGTGTAAACGACTTAAAAATCTCCAAGTCCCCATAGTGCGGACTAGAGTATAAATGACTTAAAAACCTCCAAGTCCCCAGAGTGCAGACTAGAGTACTCTGAGTCCACAGAGTGCAGATTAGAGTATAAAGGACTTAAAATTCTCTAAATCCCCAAAGTGCGGACTAGAGTATTATGAGCCCTCAGAGTGTGGACTAGAGTATAAACGACTTAAAAATCTCTAAGTCTCCAGAGTGCAGACTAGAGTACTCTGAGTCCCCAGAACGCAGACTAGAGTATAAAAGATTTGAGAAAAATCTCTAAGTCCTTGAAGCGGACTAGAGTACTTTGAGTCCCCAGAGCACGGACTAGAGTTAAACGACTTAAGAAAATCTCTATGTTCCTAAAGCGGAATAGATTACTCTAAGTCCTCAGAGCGCGGACTGGAGTATAAACGAATTGACGAAAATCTCTACGTCCCAAACTATGAACTAAAGCACAAACCGTTCGACAAATCTCTAAGTCCCCGGAGCGTGGACCGAAGCATAAAAACGAATTGGGCGCGAGTCGAACGAGGAGAGAATAACACTAAGTCACCAGAATGCGGAGTGGTGTATAAACATCAATAAATAGACGAGTGGATTCCGACTGTTCTCTATTCCGCAAACTTCGGCCTAAAACCGACTGGAGGATTACTAACTCGCTAAGGATGGAGTTCAACCATCCAACTAGTGGCCTAGCAAAATCAATGCTGGGAGCAGGAGTACAAATCACAAAAAGCTGAGCATGGCAGCTTATTATAGCTCTAGCTTGGCGTTCTTTACAACTTAAAGCAATGACTATAGGGAGACCTCAATATAGAACTTATCGAAATGGCCTCCAAAGCTACGGACGACCGACTATATCATACCTCGGATCAAGGGTCAATGCCGATCTGCACCTAGCACATAAGAATGTGACTCGGATGTTCCTTGAAAAATTAATACTTTCAGAGTATGGAAAGGAGAGTAAACCATGAAGACTTGGTCATAAATTCTCCAACGCCCTCCTTCGATCCATCAGGAGGTGTATGAAACTGGATGAACATGACCCGACTTCATTAGAGCTAACCTTACCTCAAGATCTGATTACAGAACATGAACCGAAGTGGATGTGGCTGACCGTCCAGTGCCCAAATTACACCCTGAAATTGACGAGGCATCAAAGTATTCCTCTTGTAATGAAAAACCACAATTCAATTCAGGATAGGCGAGACCCAGCCTCCCATTGACTGACCGGATCCCATGATTCAATGGGAAAGAGAGTAAAGATAAAGTGGGCATGGCTGGCCTTCCTACTTATCGATATATGCCCCAGACCTAGGGGCACGAGTAAGAAGTAGTATGAATGTGAACCGCCTATTCGCCGATCAACTCTATGTCTTTGGAGTTTAGGTGGGAATATAAACATAGCTAGGACGAGACTCAACCATCCATGCAGTACATTTATCAACCCGAGACTGGGAGCAGATGCATGGTCATCCAAAGACTAGCTGTGATAGCTCAATATTGAAACTTATATATAGTTCTTAAAGCTACTCAAGGCTATGACCGAAAGAATGCCTAGAGATAGAATAATTAAAACGATGTCTAAGCTCGTGGGCAACTGACTGTCATTCCAACTCGAAGGATGGGTAAAGGATCATGAATGCATTAAATAGAAAGTGCATTACTCGAATATACATGAAAATTCAAACTCATAGCAAGATTCAGCAATGCAGCTGCACGCAATTCGAGGCTAACTCCTACTCGACATTTTCTTCAACGAGCTTTTAAGCCTGATCTTTGGCCATTTGCAGATAATCGGTTAGAGCATTCAAAGCCCTTCACTCTCAAATTTAATAACTCATGACAAGACTCTAGGATTCGACCAAAGTAACCATCAACATTGACCATCCCAACCATATTTCACATTGAATGTTATGCAACATAGTTATATCTAAACTCAAAGAATCCGGAATTGCACCCGCTAAGCTGACAGTCGACATAACAGCCAGCCATAGCGACCCTTTCCGGGTGCTGAATATCAGATCATAGCTCAGTGCAATGATGATAAAAGAATTAGCTGGATTTTTCTGAATAAATGATGATATGTTCCCTTGGATCCATTCTGACATGCATGTGTGATTTCACCAACTATCGCGAACCATGCATTGTATATCGACCCGAAGCTACAAAAGCTAGTGCAATGTCTATTGATTTCATCATGAAAGCTCCACTCTTACTTTTAGGCTCACTCCATCAACGCCTATGCCTAGCAGCTATCGCGATAGGGCATACAAGGACTTAAGATGTCAAAAAGACTACATAAATAGAATATCGAACTAAGCCGATACGATGTCACTTATTTTCCTTGAAGGGCTATCCAAGGATGGAAATTAGCAGACCTCATACCCGAATTCATTGCATCAGACGACTACTCGAAAAGTAGTAGAGAACCAACCAACAGATTGAAAATGTATGCAGATGGAGCATCCAGTGATCAGTGTTATGGCGCGGGAGTCATGTTAATGAATCTTGAGGAATGATCGATGCATTACGTCCTGAAACTCGATTTCCCTGTAACAAACAATGATGCTTAGTATCAAGCCTCGACCGCCAGCCTCAAACTTGCTAGAGGATTTGGAGTGGAAACTTTACATATCTTTTGTGGTTCCTGATTCATAGTATGCAAAGTTAAGGAAGTTGATCTTGCTAAAGGGCATTGTCTTACTCCTTATCTCGGCCAGGTCCAAGAGCTACTAGCCGACTCCACGTATTACATCATTACACACATACTCATCGAACAAAATGAAAAGAGTCCAATCACTGGCCAAGCTGGACAGTTTTACGGACACGCAAATACTTAATATTCCAAGCATTGACGGATGGAGATCGGCTAGATCTTCGAGACAGAGCCAAAAAAGGGGTCATGGTTGACTCCTATCAAAGACTGTCTACAATGAGGAATTTTTACTGAACGGAGAAATGGAAAATGACAGATACTTCCCAAATCTTCACACCAAATCATCCAAGAAGAAGTCGCGTGTAGAAAAGAGTTTATCCATTCCCATGCTTCGGTGTATCGCCTATGATGATATCTTGAGCGAAGTATATGAAGAAGAATGTAGCTATTGCATCAGGGGGAAACCCTGAAAAAGAAAATATTCTGCTATGGGTACTACTGACCAACTATCAATCCAAATTGGTTGATCATGCTAGACAATGCGACGAGTGCACGATGTTTGCAAAAAAAATCCGGGAGCCCCGTTGATGGTAATTACTCAAATGTCTAGTCCATAGTCATTTTCCATTTGGAGGCATTGACATCATCTTCTTGCCGATCCTAAAGGTGGTGCGAAATACGCCATCATAGTAGTCGATGACTTCACCAAATGGGAAGATGAAGATCTTTTCATCATGACCAAGATGAAGAAAATAATCAACTTCATTGTCCGTAACGTCTTCTGTCCTTATGACTTTCCATGATCCATTATAACTGCAAATGGACAGATTAAAGCTATGAACAAAATCATAAAGTCTATTCAGAAGAAAGGTTTGGAAAAGGCTAGAGGAAATTGGTGGATGAACTCCCAACAGTGTTATGGGATTATAGAACTACCCATGAGTCCATGACTGGCTGTACTCCATTTGCATTTTCTTACTGCTCCGAGGTCGTCATCCATGTAAAACTTGAAGTCCCCTCTCATAAAGAGGCTGATAACAACCCTTATTTCACAAAAAATACGAACAAGAAATCACAATTGAATTGCAATTAAACTAGATGGAATTGGTGACGATTTATGAGCATATAAAATGCATCCGGGAGCCAATAGCAAGAACATGTACCCAAACATGCATATGTACATCCGAAAAGGTTCAACTTCTTGAAATCAACAGAAATTGAGTTCTCACTTAGGGTTATTAAGAAAATATTGGATCAAATAGCCGAAGCTTACTAGCCTTGTAGAACCGGACAGGGATGACCACTGATGAACTACAACCCTGGATTTAAAATATTGGGAATCGACCAAGCGTCATGACGACCAAAGAAGGATACGACACCTTGTAGGATAAAATTTAAGGTTAATGACTATTAAGGAAACACGATGGATTTATTTCTGAAAACAAGGAATACTCGCTGATTCAAAGCATGTCGTGTTGCTTCACACGACCATTTTGGGGGGCAAATGTTACCCAGCACCTTGGCTCGGCCACAAAATGAGAGTTGAAGATATTATCGTTAGCAATAGACAAGATTCTGACCAAGAAGAGTCTGATGATATACGAGTTTGATGAAATAGACATGATGTGGCGTTTATGTGCAATTCGGTAGGTACAGTTCGATACATATCGTTTGGTCCAAGTCACTCAACACACATCGCTCAGTCCAAGTCACTCAACACACATCGCTCGGTCCAAGTCACTCAACATACATCGCTCAGTCCAAGTCACTCAACATGCATCGCTCAGTCCACGTCGCCCGGCGAGCATCGATCGGCCAGTTGAATCCTCGTCACTCGGCATGTACCGCTCGGCCAAGGGAAGTGAAGTCACACACGGCTCGGTCAGATTGGACCGAAACGTGTGGCTTGGTCGACGATGCAAGTCACATGCGAAAGCTGACACTGCTTTAATTCGAGGTCTACTGCGAGCTACCCGAGTCCTTTAGGAGATCGCTTCGAGTCAGTTACCCAAATGACCACCATTCGGCCATCCTGGTTCGGCATTTGCTGTTTGGGGTATATCGCTCGGCATGCCTGGTTCGGTCAACTTGGGGTTCCCATATATGGGTTAAGGCAGTTTGCTCCTTGGCCTCAGAAGGAAGTCCAGCCTATCTTCGTCTATAAATAGAGGGGCAGAGTGAAAATGAGCCTTTTTCGAGAATACTGGGGGGACTCTGCCATTTTCAAGACTCATTTCTTTTCTATTAAAACTTGTATTCAAGCTTTTAGTGTACGTATTGTATCTGTATTCAATTATTTGAAGAAGTAATAGAGATTACGATCAAAGTGGACGTAGGCAGTTACGCGAACCACTATAATTCTGGTGTTCTCGTTCCTTGCAGTTCTTATTGCATTCTATTGTGATATTCCTCTGTTTTAATTTGCCTTCTTCATTAATCTTTCTACATAATCCTACTCAAGGGTGTTAGTGATCAATTTTTGTGCTAACACACTAAAACATAGATATAATACTATATGAGATCCACTACGCCTCTATTAATTAATCTTTCATTAATTAAATAGATTTAAAAATATTTGATTCAAAATACCTTCACAAAAGATATATCCAAAAACCCCTTAAATCTTTTTAATACTTGGGAAAACATTCATATACTTATCTCATCGGTGCATGTATATTGCAATCCATTATATTTTCACTACTTAAAAATATCCACACACTTATCTCAATGATATAAGTATGTTAACAAAACTTAAGGATGATTTTCCTCTTTTCCAAATTCATATTTAAAATGGGTCGAATCAATACCATTTACAAACATTTCTTACTATAAACCAAACCACTTATACTTCGGTGTTAAGTATGGAAAAAATGTTTCCATCACACAACAATTAAGAAGGATTAATTGACAACAAATCTCACTCTTTTTATAAAATTTCTTTTTTATAAGCACATTTCATATTTATAAGTACTTTTATAAATATCCAAATTAATTTACAATGCTTCTTTTATGAATCTTTAAAATGATTTATAAAATCCCCTTTTCATTTATAAAACTCTTTCATAAATCTACTTGTATAACTTCTTTATCAAGTATCGTTTATTATCTCCCTTACAAAATATCATTTTTAAATCTCCTTAAATAAATCCTCTTTAGTGAGTACAGTCCCTTTTATAAAATAATTTATCATTTATAAACGTTTTATTGAATTAATTAATTACTTTTAAACATCAAAAATAAATATTTAATTAACCTTAAAACAACACTAATAAGATAAGCAATTAACTTTAAACACGTCATTAATTAAATAATTAATTAATTTTAAACAAAACTAAACCAATTAACTAACAACATTAATAATATAATTAAGTAACTTAAAACGTAAAATTAAATAACTTTAAAATATTTACTAAAATAAATTATATAACTACGTTAAAACATCATTAATAAAAACTTAACTTTAAATTGAAATAGAATTGAAGTTAATTTAAATCCATAGCATTACAAATTTGAAAAGAGGTTTAGCGACCACAGTGGTACCAAATCAAGAAATTATTTAATTTAGTTTTGACTTTCAAACATATCTTATATTTACATAATCAAATCCATAATTAACCATAAAGAGTTAACACGTCAGTTTTTCCCATTATCAATTAATTTGCATATTAATTAACTGGCATATGAATCAATGTCCAGTTTAATATAATAGCAGAACAGGGTTTTATTCTGCCAAATAAATGTCCTCGACAATTTTTTCAATTTACTTATAGCAGAATGGTAATTTGTTCGGCTAAACAGGTGTCGTCAAAAATCTATTCAATTTAATTCTAGCAGAACAGAGATTTATTCTACTAAATAGATGTTTAAAATAATCCATTCAATTTATTTGGCTACTTAATGGCACGAATGAAGAGAATCCCTTGTATTTAAAAGAAAGCTGCTTTTAAAACAAATCGGTCCTTGGAAGCAAAATAAAACCTTTATTTAAAAATAACTAAATCTTAATTAAACTTAACATAATTAATATTGACTAATAATCAACTCTACATGATTAATAATTAATTAATAATTAAAACTTGATCAATTAGCACTTAACAAGTAACTAAACCCTACTCAAGTAATAATTAATTAAATAATTAACCTTTTCTCAATTAATAATTAATTAACCCTTACTTGATTAATTAATTAAAATTATCTCACTTAATTTATAATTAGGTACTAATTATCTTCACTTAATTAACTAATTTAAAAAATCATTAGTTTCTTAATAAATCAATTAAGTAAATAATAATTAAAATCCTTCAGTAGTTAATAATTCATAATTACATTTTAGTACTAAAGATATGTTTGAAAATAGTTTTCAAAAATAATAAGAGGGAAAGCACTTTTAATTTTCAAAAAGTGTTCATTTTTTCGAACTGCATGCATAACGACTTTCGCTATAGATACCATATCTTTAAACTTACCCTTAAAAACCGTACCTTTTTACTTTTAAATTTCTTTATAAACTTATTATAAAGTTTCTGAAAAACTGAAAAGTAATGTTTGAAAACTTGTAAAACTTTTTATAGAAATCAAGTACATAAACAGATTTATAACACAAAGGATTCAATGTCTCAACATGAATAAATTCAAGAGTTAACACTCTCCTTAACATTCAACATCACATACATTAGCATAAACATGCATATATGCATACTATAACATCATATTAAACATAAAAATCGCAAATTTCCTACCATACTTGATTTTCAACCTCATTTCCAAGTCGATAACCAACATCTCATATAATTACATATATGTAAAGCATTAAAACACATTATATTTTTATCTAAGAAACAATCAACTTCTAGCAAATAAATAAAGTATAAAACTTGTTTAAATGTGTGAGCACTACCCACCAAAAGTTAACGGAATCCAAACTAAAAATTATAACCGCTGAACCGAACTATGATTTTCTCTATAAAATGACTTGCTTCTTCGAAGCCCTAAGAGACCAAGAAGTTGGTTCGGCCCTAGGTAGGGTGGACCCGGCCTTGACTTCAGGAAAGTGCTTTGGGTTTTTTTGAGAAGGAAGGGGGCGTAGAAAGGAACATAAGGTGTTTAAATAAGATTTTAAGAGTTTAAAATTTAAAAAGATTAGATTTCTAGACTTTGAAAATTTTAAAAACCATTAAAATATAATAGAGAGCTTCGAGAAAGAAAGGAAAAGTTGGAAATCAAATGGAAATGTGAAGAAGGAAAAAGAGAAATTGATTTTATATAAATGAATTAAAAAAATAGCCAAAATGTCCCTTAAGTACATACCTTCCATCACTTTTTTTGCCACATCACCTCCTTCCTCTCTTTGTTTATGTACGTGCCACTACCCAAGCTCCCCTCTTTTATCCATCATGCTTTTCCCTTCCTTTGTACCACGGATATTAAGTGAAGAAGGACATTGCCTACTAATTTATTTTTATTTTAAATTTTTGAAAAGATGTCATGTCGCATTCTTCTGCCTAAGTAAATACATATTTACCATATTATTACCTTATCCACATGTATATTATTAATAAATGTATGTGTAAAATGTTTACTAAAATTTACATAACATTTCCGACAACTTTTAAATGATGAAAATTCGAAAATTCATAAAACGATTTCTGATTACATTTTCGATTTTTCTTCGAACTAATTATTTTTGTAAACACATATTGAAAACCATTTCACCTTCATTAGTTATTAATTAAAATATGATATTTTAATTATTAAATCCATGAATTGAATATTTAAAAAAATCACAAATTAAAGTTATAAAATTTCGAGTCGTTACAAAATATCTTTCTATATTGTGAATCTACAAGAGGAAATACTAGACTTACATATACGAACATATACATACATAGAGTATGACAGGTCTCAAATTATACATGACTACATAAGTCTATAACATAGAAAACATACAACAAGCATAAAGGCTAAACTCAAATGATACATCAACATATAAGTAACATCTTATAACTTCTTAAGCTCACTGAGTCCCTGTACCTGTCATGTCTCATCTTGACTGGAGTATTATAAAAATTATAAATGGGTCAAACCATCTCTAAATATAAAAAAGGTGAGATCATATAACGAGCATGCATAGACATCAAAGATATAGAAATCCATATAGTGGATCACAATAAACATCATAAGGCATCACTATGAAGTCATCCACTAAAAAACTTGCATAATACACAAAGCATAACAATAACTATATAGTATGCCACATGCAAATTAAAAACATTAATACCGAATCACCATGTCCTCTCATGCCCATCAATCACAATCATCTCAAATATTATGATAAGGAAACTGGCTCTGAAATCACAAGAACAAAAGAGACTGCATAAAAGCAAGTCGAACTCCAGAAATCAAATCATTCAACTTTGCATCCCAGATTGCGAAATCAAAAGCATTCTTTCATTTTTTCATAACCAAGCATGCAGTGGACACTTTAGTTAGAAGAAACTGCTGAGAAATTATTTTAATGTGGTTTCTATTGACCTACTCTTTTCAAAGACTCGTTTGAATTTTGCAGAACTTAAAAATGTTGCCAAATGCTTAGAAGAATTTTTTTGATGAAATATGGTGCCTATATACCCTTTTCTTATGATCGAAATCTTTGATGTTTGGAGTATTGACTTCATTGGACCGTTTTTCAATTCTATTGGAAATTGTACAAACTTCTTGTTGTCGATTACGTCTCAAAATAGGTCGAAGCCATTCCGTGTAAAATCAATGACCATAGAATTATTGTGAAATTCCTTAAAGAAAACATCTTTTCGAGTTTTCCAATACCTCGCACAAAAAGAAGTGATAACGCCACCCATTTTTGTAATCGTTCGTTTAAAATTTTAATGAAGAAATACTCGATAACCCACAAGATATCCACTCCCTATCATCCTCAAATTTATGGACAAGTTGAAGTTTCAAATCATCAAATAAAACAAATTTTAGAGAAAACGGTTAATAAAAATCAAAAAGATTTGTCTCAAAAATTGATCGATGCGCTTTGGGCTTACCGTACTACTTTTAAAACTAACCTTGGAATGTACCCATTTCATCTAGTTTACGCGCAAGCTTGCCATTTAGCGGTTGGAATCGAACATACAGCATTGTAGGCAATAAAGAACATAAACTTTGATCTCGATAAAGCTTGTGAAAACGAAAAACTACAACTCAATGAACTAGAAGAACATAGGAACGACGCGTATGAAAATAAAAAAATTTCAAAGAAAGAACAAAAGTTCTTCATGAGAAATCTATCCTAAGAAAATCGCTATCGCCTAACCAAAAAGTTCTTTTATATGACTCTAGACTTCACTTATTCCCTAGGAAACTAAAATCGAGATAGACTGGACCATTTGTGGTACGAATTTTTTTCTACACAATGCCATAGAAATACAAAACCCCAGGGATGGTTCAATTTTCAAAGTCAATGAACATCATTTAAAACCTTTCTTAGAATTGCCAAGTAACCAAGTGGAGGAGCTCATGATTTTTCATGAGCCATGCTACATCTAGTAAGAAATGTTAACCCTTTTTGTAAATATGTACATATTTTTCTCCGTTACACTAGTTATATCATGCACTGCTGTGGGGACACAGTCAAAATCAATTGTGGAGGGGAGTCTCGTCTTCATTTTGATTTTTCATGGTTTATTTTTTTGCATTTTATTTCCAAAACTCAAAAAATATTATAGCAAAAAAACAAAAAAAATCTCAAATATATGTATATATATATATATATATTATAACGACCCGATATTTCCAACCATTCGCATCCGCACAGGTCGGACTTGAATTGTTCAAAATACCGCTTTGTAAATAAAATTTGGCAAATCTCAAAATATATAGTAAATAAATAATCACAGACTTATAAACACAGAATCAGAATACTCGCAGCGGAATATAAAAATAACTTAGTGGTTCATGAAGCCACTATCAATAGTCACAAAATAAGTATAAAATACATAGTCTTAAACCAAATATAGTTTAAAATCTCCATAGAAAATCTCAATTCAGATTGTCTTGATTACAAAGCCTAATAAGAACTGAACAGAAACTTGACGGCAGCTTGAAAAGAGATGATCAGCAGAAGTCCAAGCTCCGAAGTGAAGTCTGAACTGAAACTCAGGCTGACCCGAGCGTAAATTAAAACATAAACACTCGAGTCAGGACATACATACTTATACAGTGTAAGCTAATTCAAGTGAACTGTAATAAAATACAAGTAACTTAAAGGATGCTTGGGACCGCCCATCCTCTAAGGATACATTATACTATTTACTATATAGTAATACTTCGCTATTATAATAGTGTCTATTAGTAAAATAAACTTACTTTTAAATAGCGTTAAGGAGTGACCCAATATTCCCCTTAACACGTAATAGTCCCAATAGTCCATCCAATATCATAGACCCTCCTGATCGGGAAGCCACCAGAGGATACCACACGGGCTACGGGAGAAAACCAATCTCGTACAAGGCTCGCTATGGTAGGTGACACGGCACAACTAGGCAATGCCAGGGTAGATATACCAATTACGCATCGGGACCGATGGTAACGCATAGCTGCTACTACCTTCCACCTCGAACAACGCTCCCAAATCAAAGGTGGGCACCAAACAATCACAAAGTAATAGAATGACATACGAAGAAGTGCGTCCGATCAAAGGTGCTACCTCATTAGTCCATCAATCGCTCCTGTTTTAGCCACCTTATGCCAACTCACGGGAGTCGGGTCCACGTATTTACCTCAAAGGAAACGTCACCACCATCCTACTTCATTCTGGAATCTCCACCACGTACACGGTTGTCAAAGTGGTTTTCGGTATCGACAGAGAGTATGCCCATATCCGATCCCGGTCTCTTTAACAACCAACGTTATTATTACCCGTGGTTATAAAGAATCTAAAATAGTTTATATTTCAATCAAAATGCTACTTTTGAAACTATTTGAAAGTGAAGTTATTTTTCTTTCAAAATAAAATATAAAATCCCAAAAGTTTAGCATTAGTCCAATTGTATCGACTACAGCACTTGCAAAGTGTGGTAATATCCTTTATAATAAATTTGAATACAGTAAAATTTAGATTTCAATATAATTTCAGCAAAATTGAACCTTTTATTTAAACAAATCAAAATTTCCACTTTTAAATAGTCATTTAAATTTCTCAATAATTTATGATTTTTATAAAGTAAATTCTTCAAGTATATATCTAACTTTTATACTTTATATAAAATCAAGTACACATTTTCTATGAATTTTACTTAATAATTAAGTTAAATTACCATTTCCAAAACAACTAAATTTCCAATTAATTTCTTATCTTACCTTTATTTCAAAACCAGCCTTCCATTTCTAAATCAAGTTATATTTCAACTTCCATATTTCACTAATTTAACTATTTAATTCATAGAAAACTTATCCTCGCTTTATATTCAAGTTATAACAAATTTCTTATTTTATTTCTTAGCTAAAATTCAATTTATTTTACAAATCCAAATTTACAAGAGAAATTTATACTTTAAATTTTTAACTTTTATGTATTTACATCTTTAACTTGTAAAATATAACTATGCTTAAGAATCATTATAAATCAAATTTTAAACAAAATATTATACGTTCTAATTTTACAAATATTTAATAATTCCAGAAAATTTATACATATACATATACATATACATATATATATATATGTATGTATGTATGTATGTATAACCACAGGTCTGTATAATATTTTCTAACCTAGGTCAAGTGCTACGGGTATATATTATTTCAACCTGTAATTTATAAAGAAAATCTGGGTTTGATCATTTCAAACTCGCAATCCCAAGTTAAATAAATAACTAAATAAATAAATGATTAAAATAAATATTGTTCAGGCCTATCATTTCAGTCTGTAACGATTTCTATTCTACAGGAAACTAGCAGTGGGATTAAGCAGTAAATTAATAAATAGTATAACAGCATAAATAAAACAGTATCTAATATAACTGATGATGTGTAGGTTTAATAACAGGATTTCTAACATCATCTATTTATATAACAGTCAAATAAAATGAAATAAAATTTTATTCTACAATTACACTTGTTATTAATTCACAGATATATAAGTACGTTTGTCAGGTGAGAATACTCACCTTCTCGAAGCTGCAGAATTTATTCAAACAACGATATCTACCCCGAAAGAAGAGTACAGAAGGCACGATCAATTTTCAGTGGATGCAATGACTTGATTCAAATCTTGAACAAAGTAATTAAATAAAACTAAGTATTCGAATCTTATCACGAACACAACAAATTTGAAACAAGATTGAATTAAAGGAAATTGACACAACGGCTCGACCACTCACCACACGACTTGACCCACATATCAAAGGCTCGGCTTGTTCATCATTCCTTCTTCTTTTTTCGAACGTTGGCCAGCACAAAGTCACGGGATGGTTCATGGTGTAAGGTCGGTGACAGAACAAGGAGCGGAGGGTAGTGGCGGAGTAGCCGAGCACGATGGAACAAACAATAGGAAATAGAAAAAACTATAAAATAGGAAGAGGAAAATAAGAAGGAAGAAGGGATGCAGCTATGTACCCAATGCTACCTGAAGCTTTAGCATGGCAGGGAAGAAAATAAATGAAATTGTTGCAAATGTGCTACGTATTTAAAGATGAGCTTGCGGTAATGGAAATGTAAATAAGGGGTTATGAATTTATATAGCGGATTGCGTGTTTTTGGGCATGCGAAAAATCAATGCAGGAAAAATGGCAAGTGAATTCAAATTTTAGAATGCTAAAAGAAATGAATGATTTCACTGCATTATTAAAGGTTGTGTTTTATAATTAAATTGGTTGAGTGATTTTAGCAAAGTAACGGCAAGAATTGATTTAAAACAATTATACCCGTGATTGGAATATGTACATAGGGTATCTTGAGTGATTTTAGAGGGGGAAACTGCAAGAGATAAATGAACTTTTGAACGTACTCTAATAAATAAAATCTTGCACCGATTTAAGGTGAAAATAGGCACCGATTAATTTATTGCGTTGATTTACAAAAGAAACGGCAAGAAAAATGAAACGTCTAGGGATTAAATTCTTTATTTAGCTAAGATAATAATTTAAAGAAGGCGCATGATGGAGATAATTGCGTTTGTTAAAAATGCAAGAAATAAATTGCTTTAGGAACGGTAAATGGAATGAGAAAAAAACATGATTATTTAAAAGATGTAAATAGGCGATGATTTTAGGGTGAAAGAAATAGGCAAGCAATTAATTGATGGCGTCGGTTTTTGGGAACTATGGCAAGAATTTAAAAATGTGAACGGTTATGGAATTTGTGATCATGGGTTTTCATTTACATAAGAGAAGTTGCGCAATTCACGTAAAGGAAAAAAATATGGCAAGAAATCATTTTTAAATGGTCAGGAGATTATTCTGCGTGATGTATGCTTTTTGAAGAGGAAAATTTTGTTGATTTATTAATTTAAAAACGCAGGAAAAAATGATAAAATGAGAAAAGCCAATTCAAGGCATGCGAAAATTTTAGACAATATTTGTTAGAATGGCAAGAGAAATAACTGCATAGATTTATGTGGGAGAGGTCAAAGGCAAGAAATAACAATTATGAACGTGTTTGATTAAAAGATGCAAACTGCATAGGTTAAAACGCAAGAATTAATAAAATTTGTTTTTGAATGGCACGTAAATTTAGCAGGTTAAAAATCTTATTGATCGTGACTTATTGTTCAACAGAGGAAGAATGGTTTAAATTTTACACCAAAGTGATTGCGTTAAATGGTGATGCACATTTTACACTTAAAGGGAGTAATTTGCGTTGATTTAATGGAAGAAGGAAATGGTAAGCAAATAAAATTTAAATAGTAGGGGAAATTAAAAATTTCATACCAATTTTAGAGCGATTGAAAATAAAGGAAAAGGTTATGTTGACATGCGAATTTAGGCAACTTTTAAACGAAATTAATGGGCTAGGAAATTTGTTCATTTACCACTTAGAATTGCACATCTACAAATTAATTATTTATTTATATTTGCGGTACGAATTTTTAAGAATGTGTACTATAACCGCAATAATATACACCCAAATTTATACAAAAGTAACGCTTATACGTTATTTATTCCATCAAATAACGTGCATTTTAAACGCGTAATTAAACAATTTATTAATACACTCTAAATTTTGAAATTTATTGCTTAACTAAAAAAATAAAATTTATTTACGTTCTTCTGATTCATATTACCATTTACAAGGAAATTTATTATTCAAATGAATGTAAATAAGTAAAACAAAATATTACTAATTTTAAAAAGGTAGATAATCCATTTTTAAAAAAGACAAAAGCAAAGTATAAATGTTGTTACAGTAATTCAGTTGAATTAAAAAAAATCAATTAGAGTTTGAAAGATAAAATTTATAATTTTAAAAATTCCAATTAGAGTTAATCTTTAACCAAAGTCAAAATTTCAGAAACCTTATCATTTAATTAAAAATTTAGGAAATGTTTTAATCAATTTTAAAAATTTAGATTTTTATACAATAAACCCCAAAGTTTTATAATTAAAAGAATGAAATATTTGTTAAATTTTGGGCTGTTACGTATATTTTTTTAGCATTTTTTATTTATTTTTGAAGAAAAAGTATAGGATAAGTATATTTTTTTATTTTTATAATTGAAACTTATGAAAATATATTTGTCTCAACAAAAATAAAAATGAAGTTTGATTACAAGTAATGATGGTTTAACTAGTATATAGAAAGTTCATGGGTGATAATTATGAAATATATCCTAATTGAAATCTTTGTTTAATAGGTGGTTGATTTAAAGTAAAGGCGATAATATTTTAAAATTTTAAGTTAGTTAACGCCAAGATGATATTGTAAAACTCTCTCTTCATAAAAAAAGAAAAAACAGAAAGAAAAAAAAATATTTTTTTTGTATATATGTATATATTTTATTAACACCTAGAGTGATGTGTTCACACTTAAATATGTACACTCGTCAAGCTCTGTACCATTCTCACATAAGCCCGAAAGGTAGTGCGTGATCAGTATATCAGGACTCCATTTATCTAAGTTAGGTGTATCTATATAAAAGTTCTTTCATTAAAAACACCTATAGTCGATAGGTGTATAGACTTGTGTGTACACTCGTCATACTTTGTATTCCGCTCACATAAGCCAAAAAAGCAGTGCATGGGCCATATATCTTCCTCAATTTTCTGAGTTAGGATATGTAAATATTGTTAATATCAATAAAATTTTCAAATAAAAAGAGAGTAAGCAATTGAAATCCAGACACTATTTTCACTTATTTGATTTGACTTGTTATTCAAAAGAAATGAAAATACCTCTTTGAAAAACTTTGACTATCATCTAAGGATCCGTTTCATAGTTGCACTATGTTATCAATCGAAATTACTAGCCAAACAGGAGTCCAATTGTGATGATAACTTAATTTTTATTGGAAATTTTGACAAGCAAAAGGACTTAAGTTTCTTTATAATGACCAGAACATATGTTTAACTTATTCGTGTCGATTTGAAAGTAAATTCTTCATTTGTAAATATTTTTAAAACTTGTATCCGTCACTTTATAAAAAAATCTTGCATTTAGGAATTTCTCATGTTACATTTGGATTTTGTGGGTAGTATCCGCAGAAAACCCTCAAGAGACAACACTCATCATACTAGGGACACCTAAAGATTTAACGGCTTATTACATGCGTTCAGTGCAATCGTGCTCCCTACGAAAACGGATTTATCTTACTTTTAGTTTATTTGAGAAAGATTAAAAAGATAAGTGTGGACGTATTTGATCTGCACGTAAATGTGCATATTTTTACACCCATATTTAATATATTTTTATTTAAATAAATGTCAAAATTGGATATTTTTACATGTTTAAAAACAAATTTCAAATATGCTTTCAAGTCATCATTCATGCATCAATGTGGGGGGCAAAATGGTAATTTTATGCATATATTAAATTTGAGAATATCCACTTGCACGTTATATTTTTAATTTGTAGAAATTGGATGGAAATATGTAGAGGCTTTCATATGCTTATGCATGCACAAGAGAAGAAGACTAATGAAGATGGAACATAAATCAACTCATGCATCATGGAGGAACTCACCTACCCAGTTACCTTAATCTACAATTAGAAGCTCATGCACAAGTTAGTGGAGGTTAAAGTTACATGCATACTTGATGACGAATTAATTAAAGACCAATGATAACATGGTAGTCACACTTCTTAAGGGGTATTTTAAAAAGTCCCCTGAAACATGGATTAGGGTTTTGCGCATGTATAAATAGCCCTCTTATGTTCATGTAGTGGATATTTAATCACTTATCATATTAGAATGCAAGTTATAGCCTCAAATTAAAAGCGAAATATAAATGGCTTCCTAAGCCTTTTTCATTTTCTACTTGTTTTTATTTCATGCTTACTTGTTCTTTTATGCTTATCTTCACTTATATGCTCTTTTTTCTTTCATGTTAGTAGTGTAGATTTATTTTATGCAAGTATATTAATTCTCCTTTTATTTTATTTGCTCTTACTTTGCTTGTTTTTCTTTGAAATTTACAAGTGTTGAATTGATAACACAAATGAATAGCTAAACCCCTTTAATTTAGAGGTAATGAAGCTCTTTAAATTATGTAAATTCAGTATATCTTGTCGTTTATGATCTTTTTTATGCTTCATAAAGATTTCATTTTAATGTAAGTTTATAAAATGAATTTGATAGTCTATGTTGTATTTACAACTAGGCTATTCTTATTTAAACGATAAACACAATTTACATCATCTTTTTACTAATTGATTTTTTATTATGAAATTAAGGTAGAAACAAAATTTGATCATCTATGTTACTGAATACAATAGTAAATAGATCATACTTAAAATAGCATTTGCTTTGACTTCATTTTCATTACAATTGATAAATGGTTTTATGTGTTGTATTATAGTTCGTTGGTTTGAGTTTTGTTAATTAATAACATAAATAAACCACACTTATGATAAATACATCACTAATTTCATTTAAGATCAAAATAGAGAGATCATAAATTATTTGTGTGTTGATTTACAAAAGCATGAGAGTGGATTAGCCTCTAAATTGTTTTCGAATCTCATATTTTCATTCACTTGTTCGGGCTAGTTTTACAATTTTTAGCTAAAAAACAATCTCAAGTTTGGATTAATTTGATTGAGAAGAATTTTATATCTATATAATTCCCTGCGGATCAACCCTACTCGCCACATACTAAAATTGTACGATATGCGTTTGCGGTTAATTTTTAATCAAAATTTGTCGGCTATTTTCTAATTCGATGGAAAATTAGTCTTTTATCATGTTTTTGGCGCCGTTGCCGAGAAATTGATTTGATTTTTAATTTCCATTCTTCGAATTATTTTTTGTTTAATTTTTGTGTATTTTCATTTTTTGTGTTAATTAGCATTTTAAAAAAATATGTTGTGTTGTGTGTTTGTTGTTTGATTTTTGTTATGTGCTTGTTGTTTTTCCATTTGCATATCCATATTTAAAAACCATATATACATACACAATTTCATTTGAAAAGGAAAAAAAATTATTTCATATATATTTTTACATTTCATATTTTCATTTACAAATTTTTAATTGCATTTCATTTTTATTTTTTTACATTTGTATCTACGTATCTTCACCCTGTTGTCCCCCTGCCAACTTGCTGCCACCTCTCTTTGGCTGTCCACAACAAGTTGTCTGAACCCTTCAGACCATCCACCACTTTAGTTTTCGTTCATCCTATCACTGCTCTACCACTACATACAACTATCAACCTGCTCTGTCAACAAATTCATATCATAACCACAGCCTGCCTTCCAATAGCAACATACTTCCCAACCTTACAATTTCATTCTGTCTATCATCAACCCACTTCTGCAACTTCTGCACTTCATACAAACCACACTGCCTTTACTACTTCTTCAAACCATACAAAACTTCTCGCTGTCCTGCACAACTACAGTCATTAATATCATCACACTGCACTCCAACCTTACAAACTCCACAACTTCTCTGACCACTTAACTGCTACATACCATCATTCCCATATCAAACATCCCATTACTGCTAAACTTCACTACTGACCAACCCTACAACAGCCACATCACCTCAAATTGCTCTTACCATACAATTCTAAACTACCACAGACCTTCTATCCACTGCTATACCAACCTTCTTCTGCCATACTAAACTGCCATCACCAGAATCATATACAAACCACCAGTCATCCATTACTTCACATCTCAAACCACAACATCAACCCCTTCATCACCTCGTTCAGGAATTTAGACATTCAACTGCATATACATCAACCTCTACAAATCTCCCACTCTTTCCACTTAACTACCATACTACTTCATTTGCATAGTACCCTCACAACAGTGCACACTGCCACCGGTGTTCAAACCAACCATCAGACCACAACCAGTCATCCTGCCTGCTCCTCCACAAACCTCAAGCAACTGCAGCTCTGTGCATATCCCAGTACATAACTGCCCCACACTGCCCCTGATTAATTCTACCACCACAACATCGTACTTGATCACAAAATTCTATCACAAACTATCCACCATCCCATAACAGACATTCTCCTCACTGTCAACACCAACACAAACCTCTGTCCACATACAAACCAATTCAGTTCACTACATACATAACTGATCACTAAACTTCTCCACACTACAAAATCATTGCCACACCTTAATGCAATCTTGCCTACCTCTTTCAACACTGAAATGACACTTGATTCCAACCACCCACTGCCCCATAAACTCCACACACGCAAAAAAAACTACTTCATACCACATTCCACTCCAGCAACACATATAGCTGAACTTCAGCCATACAACTACTGTCCCTGCCTTGGCCTCTGCCTCACACTTTAGAGCATCGCCCACCTTGCCACACTTACTCCTCACGAACTAATTCACTGCCATAAACTTGCACCACACTTCAACCTATTTACTGCCTCCAGCATTTGACTTCCCCACCACTTCTTCTCAACAAAACCATCACCTAACCACGCCCAACCGCCTGCAACCAATCTTGCTTCAAACCATCAACTAAACTTCATGTTAGGGATTTTGCGATTCGAGACGGATTTGATGGTGATAGAGATAAAAACATGCTGTACTTCCGACTTCAAGGATCTACTGAATAGATTCTTTCAGACAATAGTTCAACCCACCAGGTACAAACGGGTTATCGAACTATCGACTTTCAGGATTCAATGAATCCCTATAACAGCGTAATCGGATTCAAAGTTTGTACGACTTTGATCCAACCAAGAACACTTCAGAAACTGTATCTGATAATGCAATTTATATAGAATAGAATGAAGAGGAAGAAAAGAACAATTCTGCAATGGTTTTTGAATTTGCAACACCTTGGAGGTATTACAAAACAGAGCAGCGGATTAATGGCGTCGCAGAACTGTTTGGGAAGAAGAAGAGGATAGAAAACTGTTACGAAATGATTCTGGGCGTTGCTATTTATAGTGTTGAAGAGGCGTCCATTCGCAAAGCGTTGCGACCGTTAGCAACGGTTCGCAACCGTTACGAACGAGTTCAAAAAGCCAAACGTCGCGTCTATTCATATTTTTAATGTTTAGAAACGTTAAAAATTCCCGCCATCATTCAAATTCTGAATTCCGGTTCTGGGTCCTTAACGGGCTGAAATCTGGCCCGTTATTGTTCATATACAGTCCAAAAAAAATCGGATCCAAACCCGAAACCGGGCCGGTTCGGTCGGACGGACGGCGGCGGCACGCGTGTGGTGTTGCATGACTTCTCTCCTCACAACAAAGCAAACATATGGTAGCCCCAAGGCCCCAACATCCACTTGAGAGAGCTATACTTATACAAGTATAGTCTCCTCTTTTCTACAACGTGGGACTTCTCTTCTTCCTCTTTACTTCTTCTCTTCCAAAACCAAAACCCAAACCCCAAAGCTTTTGAAAATTTTACAACAATCTCCCCCAATTTTCAAAATAAGAAAATAAATAAATAGGACGGCTACGTCACTAGAGTGATTTCCTACATACCCAAGTGGGATCAAGCCTATGTAGTTCTAAGATCAAGTTTTGCATCATCGTGAAAACCAACACATAAATAAAAGGTATCTTTTGGATTTGAACCTTTACTTAGTGCAAACCATTCAAAGCCATATCAAGATTCTATGGTGAACGAATCTTGAACCAAGTATCCCTGATGATAAAACCGGAACAATCACACATGTTGATTTCCTTAGGTAAAGTGTTTGTATTTCTCAGCACGTTAATGGCCATGTGTTTAAATCCTGGTTCATGAGTCTACTTAGAAAGCGGTCTTACTTTCCTAGGAAACGGCCTGATTTCCATACTCATATAGGTAAGTCTCTTAAGGTGTTTCTGCGATACACCTTTTAAGGTTTCTAGACTTATTAAGGATATATATCCATCCTTTGTTCTTGCAGAATCCAACACTAAATATTATGGGATTATTAATTTAGTGTTCCATAATTATTCTCTTAACTTGTTGGTACCCATTGAACTTTGTCTATCCTTTTCAAGACATAAGTTGAGTTTCTGTTAAGGATGATCAACCTTCATTCACAGACCTTAGTCCCATTTCTTGTGACTTTATAGAAACCATTGCCTTTGGAAGCCCTTTTGTAAGTGGGTCAACCAAGTTTTTCTTCGTTTCTATGTAGTCAACAGTTATAACTCCTCTTTTGAGTAACTGTCTCACCATTTGATGTCTTAGACTCACATGTCTAGACTTTTCATTATATGTCTTATTAGACACATTGTATATTGTTGCTTGATTGTCACAGTTAATCAAGACTGCTGGAGATGGCTTCTTCCACAAAGGGATTTCCATTAATAAATTCCTAAGTCATTCCGCTTCTTTACATGCATCTGCTAATGCAATCAATTCTGACAACATTGTTGAGTCAGAAATACAGGTCTGCTTCTTGGAAGCCCAAGACACAGCAGCGCCTCCTAGTGTAAAGATCCATCCAGTCGTAGACTTGGATTTGGATTCTACATTGTTCCAGGTTGCATCACTATATCCTTCTATTACGGCAGGATATCCTTTATAAGATAAACCATATTCAATGGTTCCTTTCAAATAAGCTAAAACTCGAGAAATGGCTTTCCAATGTTCGAAACCTTGATTACTCGTAAATCGGCACAATATACTTATAGCATGCGCGATGTCTGGTCTAGTGCAATGCATAGCATACACAAGACTCCGAATAACACCGGAATACTCTAGTTGAGAGATAGTACGTCCAGTGTTCTTTTCCAATTTAATACTAGGATCTAAAGGAATTGGTGCTGGTTTGTCATCGTAATGACCATACTTTTGTAGGAATTTCTCTATGTAATGGGATTGAGTTAGTAATAACTCCCCCTCTTTCCTAACAATTTTAATTCCCAGAATTACATCATCCTCTCCAAGATCTTTCATATCGAATTTAGAAGACAGAAACCTTTTAGTTTCATTCAAACAGAATATATTGGAACCAAATATTAGCATGTCATCAACGTATAAACATATTATAACAATACCATTGTTATCCGATTTGCTATAACTACATTTATGAGCATCATTAACAATGAATCCATATGACAGTGCAACTTTATCAAACTTCTCATGCCATTGCATGGGAGTTTGCTTCAGGCCATAAAGAGATTTTACTAATTTACAAAATTTCTTTTCTTGGCCTGGGGTTTTGAAACCTTCAGGTTGTTCCATATATATCTCTTCTTCTAAATCTCCATTTAGAAAAGCAGTCTTTACATCCATTTGATGTATGACTAATTTATGAATTGATGCAAGTGCAATTAAACAGCGTATAGAAGATATGCGAGCAACTGGAGCATATGTATCAAAATAATCTAATCCATGTCGTTGCTTATATCCCTTAGCAACTAATCTGGCTTTAAACTTATCAATGTATCCATTTGTATTCAACTTTTTCTTGAATATCCATTTACATCCTATAGGTTTAGCACCAGGAGGTAAATCAGTTAAAACCCAAGTTTGGTTTAACATTATGGAATTCATTTCATCATTGATAGCTTCTTTCCAGAAATTTGAATCTCTGGTTTCATAGCTTCAGAATAAATTTTGGGATCATCATCAACGTTCATTACATATCTAGTCACATTGAGGACTTCGTCCTTACTGCCTTCTACAAGATATGTAATGAAGTCAGGACATAGTCCTTCTCTATTCTCGCTCTTTTACTTCTCCGTTGTTCAGTACTATTATCTGGTACTGACACTTCCTTGCTGTTTTGAGCAGGAGCATAATCATCGTCATTGATATCATTAGTCATACTACGTTCTGGACTAGATGATCTCAATGGGATCTCAACAGTTTGATTTTCAAAAAAAATTCTACATCTATAGATTCTATAACTTCTAGGGTGTCAAGAATAAGAAATCTATAAGTTATACTATTAAGTGAATATCCTATGAAAACACATTTAAATGCTCTATTTCCTAACTTTGGTCGTTTAGGGTCTGGTTTTCTAACATAAGCTAAGCAGCCCCAAACTTTAAGTCTAGTTAGGTTAGGTTTCCTATTAAACCATAATTCATAAGGGGAAATATTATTCTTTTTAAGTGGTACTCTATTTAAAATATAACATGCAGATAACATAGCATCACCCCATAGGTTATAAGGTAAATTAGAACTTATGAGCATGGAATTAACCATTTCTACTAAAGTTCTATTCTTCCTTTCAGCAACACCATTTTGTTGTGGTGTATATGGGGCAGTACATTGGTGAATTATACCTTGTTGTTTACAAAACAAGGTGAATTCATTTGAGAAATATTCACCACCACGATCTGAATGTAATATTTTAATTTTAACTCCTAATTGTGTTTCGACCTCCGCATTGTAAATTTTGAATTTATCAAAAGCCTCATCTTTAGTTTTCATTAGATATACATATGCATATCTAGTATAATCATCAATGAATGTTATATAGTATTGGTTACCACCATAGGTGATATGATTTTTAAGTCACCCACATCACTATATACCAAATCAAGCAAACCAGTTTTCCTTTTTACGGATTTAAAGGATTTCCGGTGTATTTTTGCTTGAACACATATTTCACATTTAGAGATGGTATCGAAATCACAATCAAAAATTAATCCTAATTTATTCATATTCTTAATGGATTTTAATTCACATGTCCTAGTCTACCATGCCATAAATTAATAGAATCAATAATATAAACAGAAGATTTGTTTATTAGATTCAACTTAATCATGCTGTTACAAGAGTATCCCTGTCCAATGAATTTACCATTCTTAGACAACACTAGCTTATCAGACTCATACACCATCTTGAATCCTCCTTTGTTAAGAAGGTATCCAGAGACCAAATTCTTACACATATCGGGTACATAGAATACGTTGACGAATGTAAGAACTTTTCCAAAGGTGAGAAGAAGTTCTATAGTGCCTTTTCCCAGAACTTTTCTTGGAACCTTATTTGCTCCAGTAACTTTGTCGGCTTCTCCTTTATTTTCTTCGTAACTCTTGAATAGATTACGGTGTTTGCAAATGTGAATGGTTGCTCCAGTATCGAACCACCAATCATTATCATTGCCACTAACGGAGTTCGCCTCTTGCACTACAGCCACAAGCGAGTCTTCGACCACATTCACTTTTTGTTGTTTCTTCCGCAGACGGCAGTCTCGGGCATAGTGGCCGGGCTTGTTACAAAAATAACAAGCACCTTTCTTTTCGTTGTTAGTTTTGGAATGATTTTTCTTAAATTGTGTCTCATTCTTTGGTTTTAGTTTATCAGTAATTTCAACATTATTTGCCTTAGAATGGAACTCAGTTTGCGGATTATCATCTGGATCGCGTTTGCAAGAGTCTTCTTCAATACGAAGATAACGCTGTAAACCATCTAAATTATAATCCGTTTCCGCATGCTTCATCTTTTTCTTATAATCATTCCAACTATGCGGAAGTCTAGAAATTATAACTCCAACAACAAAAGATTCAGGGAGATCAATTTCAGCATCTTTAAGTTGATTCACTAACAGTAAGATTTCGCTTACTTGTCCAATTATGGACTTATTGGTGACCATTTTGAAATCCATAAAATTAGAAATAAGAAACTTTTTATTACTTGCCTCGGATATGCGGTACTTATTCTCCAGAGCTGTCCAGAGTGCCTTCGATGTTTCCAAGGTCCTATGAGCATTGTAGACTGGGGTAGATAGCGCATTCAGAATATGGCCTCTGCATAAGAAATCGTCCTCTTTGCGCTTTGCACGTTTAGCCTTTAGAGCAGCATCATCCTTATCAGTTTCCTCCGGGATTTCTTCCAAGTCATCTTCCAAGATGTAGAACAACTTGACGGTGACCAGGAAAAATTTCATCATCTCTTGCCAACGAGTGAAATTGTCGCCATCAAAGCGCTCTAATCGAGTTAGATGCTGATTCATAACTTGTAGAGCGCTCGAACCTTCCATGATTGAAGAATATTGTCTGAAAATTTGTTGGGGATTTTGCGATTCGAGACAGATTCGATGGCGATAGAGATAAAAACAATGTTGTACTTCCGACTTCAAGGATCTATGGAATAGATTCTTTCAGACAATAGTTCAACCCACCAGGTACAAACGGGTTATCGAACTATCGACTTTCAGGATTCAATGAAGCCCTATAACATCATAATCGGATTCAAAGTTTGTACAACTTTGATCCGACCAAGAACACTTCAGAAACAGTATCTGATGATGCAATTTATATAGAATAGAATGAAGAGGAAGAAGAGAACAATTCTGCAATGATTTCTGAATATGCAACACCTTGGAGGCGTTACAAAACAGAGCAGCGGATTAATGGCGTCGCAGAACTGTTTGGGAAGAAGAAGAGGATAGAAAACTGTTACGAAATGATTCTGGGCGTTGCTATTTATAGTGTTGAAGAGGCGTCCATTCACAAAGCGTCGCGACCGTTAGCAACGGTTACGAACGGGTTCAAAAAGCCAAACGTCGCGTCTATTCATATTTGTAACGTTTAGAAGCGTTACAAATTCCCATCATCATTCACATTCTGAATTCCGATTCTTGGTCCTTAACGGGCTGAAATCTGGCCCGTTACTGTTCATATAAGGTCCAAAAGAAATTCGGATCCGAACTCGAAACCCGTACGCGGCCCGGTTCGGTCGGAAGGACGGCGGCGGCGCGCGTGTGGTGTTGCATGACTTCTCTCCTCACAACAAAGCAAACATGTGGGAGCCCCAAGGCCCCAACATCCACTTGAGAGAGCTATACTTATACAAGTATAGTCTCCTCTTTTCTACAATGTGGGACTTCTCTTCTTCCTCTTTACTTCTTCTCTTCCAAAACCAAAACCCAAACCCCAAAGCTTTTGAAAATTTTACAACACTTCAGTTCAGCAAACCAATCAACCGAATGCAAATCGCCTCTTTCTGATTTCACCTGAACCTAAACCAATTGACTCACTTTTTAGTTGAATTTGTGTTTCTTTGAAGTCATGATTTCCTCGTTCTTTTTCTTTTGTTTGTGTTCGTTTGTTTTAGTTTGTTGTTTTGTTTAATTCATTTTATCAAAGAAGATAAGAATCATGGGTTTGGGCCTAAAATTTATTTGTGGGCTGGGGAATGATGTATGTTTCAATTTTTTTAGAGTAAATTCATTTGTTTTGATTTTGTTTTCTTTTGGAAATGGTTATATATATATATATATATATATATATATATATATATATATATATAACAAGTTTGTTTTGTTTTTCATTTGTTTTAGTCTTTGTTTTCTTCCTTGATATCTAAATAAATATCGATCTTGAATACTCCTTTTTAGGTTGTCAAAGCATATAAGAGAAGTGCTTGCTTAAAACCACGTTGCTTTGCTTGCTAAAAAATCACCGCTTAAAAATAAAATTGCAAATAATTCTGCACGCTCTGGTATCGTGCTCTCATTTCCAGTTTTATTTAAATTGCATTGTTGGTTGCTTACATTTGCATTTATATATATATATATATATATATATATATATATATATATATATATATTTCAAAAAATTCAAAAACAAAAACAAAATTCATTGTAGTTGCATTGTTATAATCACGTTTAACTTCTGCTTTGCATTTGTTTCATCTTATTTTGAGTTTCTAAGGGAACACCCCAAATCCACATAAGATGAAGGATTTCATCACCCCTTCCTTGGCCTACAAATTGCATTTCATTCTAGAATTTTGACTAATAATAACGGTTAGACTTTATACTCAAGGGAGTCGCGAGCTCACCTAGGGCTTAATTGTATCTTAACAATGGTATTTTTGAACAATTTTATTTCTTGTCGTCAAGGCTAGGCAGAACAATAACCATTTATAAATATTACGATGATTTGTAAATATTATAGTGGTTGGTTCTTTGAAGATACTTAAACCTTCGGCTGCATTGCTATGGCGATTTATGGTGCACCGATAACTCCTGCCTGTTAACTGGCTAAGAAATATTTTGTTGATAAGGCAAAGTGTGGTTATACAATTTTGGATTAGGAGCTACTGAGTATAGAAAATTTGAAATTAAGTCCTTTACATTCATTTAGTTGCATTAGTTCATGTATATTCTAAAACAAATTCAACATCCAAAACTATAAAAATTTGTAAATTTTCCTTGAATTGGTTTTTAAATCCTTTCCTTCGAAATTTTCTATCAAAATCAAAAATCGAAAACAAAAAAATATAAATTTAACTTAGTTTTTCTAAAAATCCATAACGAAAAAAAATCCTTTTAAATCTTAATCATTTGAAAATTTTCAAACAAAATAGAAAATCCAAAAAAAATTGAGTTTGTTTTTATTTTTACAAAAAAAATTCAAAAATCTTTTAAAAAACAAAAAAAAATAACATATAAAAAAAGAAAAAATTTGAACATTTAGAAACAAAAATCAAATTTTCCTTTTGAAAAATAAATCCCTTTTGGTAAATATTTTTCCTTAAAAAAATAAAAAAAAAAGCCAAAAAAAATTTCTCGCCTCATTTTTTAAACCTTGCTTCTTTCTTTTAAACTTGATTCCAACTTCTTTCTCTTCCCTTATTTTTCTCGCTAGTGCATGAGTATTTGGATTCGTGACAATTCTACGAATCGTTGGACTTGTGACCCTTCTACAAATCGTTTAGCTTGAACAAATGATCCTTCTGAAAAGGTGAATGAGAATGCCCCTCGAACTCTTATGAATAGAGTCTTTCGCGATAGAGTTTATGTTCCATCTTGCATCACATTACCCGCTTCCATGGATAACCATTTAGAAAATTTCTTAAACCATATTACCACGCTTCCAAAATTTGACAATTTTGGACACGATGACGCATACATTTTCTTGGCAAAATTCGAACAAGTTTGCGCGACCACGAAAATCTAACTTTCTGATGATGGAATGAAACTTCAATTAATTCCATTTGCTCTTATGGATTACGCTGAAAAATTGTTGTACAGCTTACCATCTAACTCAATTAAAACTTGGAAAGAATTTGTGAAAATTTTCTAAAAAAAGTTCTACCCCTTGGAAAAAACATCTAAAATCCGAAACGAAATTGTCAATTTTCACCAATTCAGGGGAAAACCATTCGGAAAATATTTGAAAGATTTAAAGAGCTCTTGATAAAATGTCCACACCATAACTTCGAAAAATGGATGCTTTGCCAGATCTTATATGATGGACTCGAAAATACCTCACGAACCATGCTCGAATCAATGTGCCAAGGCAACTTTCTCGACCAACATCACGATGATGTTTGGAAATTTATTTAAAACCTAGCCGAAAAGTCGTCCAATAGGAACGTTCTAATGAAAAATCAATTCACTCATGATCGAGCGCACATTTAATAGGATCTTCTTTGACTTTGGAAGCTAAAATCGATGCAATGATTAATTAATTCAAGAACGTTTTCTCATCAAAAAAATTGAAAGTGCCAAAAGGATCGGGTAGTATGAAATACTGACTAATCTATTTACTTTTGCATTATGTAAAAATAGAAGTAAACAGTAAAGTAAATGACACCGGAGATTTTTATACTAGTTCGAACTTCCCGTTCTATGTCCAGTCCCAAACCCCTTCTGGAATTCAACTATTAACTCTCTCTTAATCCGGAGGAACGGGTATTACACCACCTGAGCAATCGAAAAGGACTTCAACCGCCTAGACAACTGAATAGGACTTTTACTGCTTGAGCAACCGAACAGGACTTCAACAAAACAGAAACAAGTAGTGTGACAAATGTTATATTCTGACACAACATATCTTGATATAAAGAATGTCACTACGATAACTTCTATAACCAAACCAAATGGTATTGAGTGGAGGTGTAGAGGCTAAAGGTTTATTCGACTAGAATATGGGATGTGGAAATGAAGCACATTAGTTGAAATCTCTTTATCACATGAATTTCTTGGAATTCCATATATTGCTTAGGAATTGAGAAGGAATTAAGAGTTTAAGGTCCAGAATTCAAAGCATATAGTTGTTCTCAATGTATTATGATTCAGGAATGGTTAAGGGATTATATAGTTGTTGTTGGGATGCTAACGAAGAGGTGCAACCTTCCAAATTCACCATTGATGAAGAGAAGTGGCTGCAAGAGCGAAGAGATGCAACTTCTAGAGCGACGAGACATGAAGGCAAAATTTCAAAAAAAATAGCCGTCTTTGTACTAATTCAGTCGAATGAGGATGAAATTCAATCGACTGAAAGTGGCCAATTTTGATCCAGAACTTCGGGCTTATTTCAGTCGACTGTTTTTCATAAGTTAGTCAACTAAGACTAGTCCAGTCGAGTGAGCAAGAATTCAGTCGAATGACTAAGCAAAATTTCCAAAAGCTTGATTAGTTCAGTGGTAAAAGCACGCGCTTATTTCTCAGCCTACCTGGGTTCGAGTCTCAACTTTGCATATTTTTAACCAATTTATTTTTCACCTTTTCCATCATCGTTGTGACCTGAAATAACTTAATAAACATATTAGAAGCATTGTTGTATAGTTGTTATCATCAAAACACCATATATATGGTTCTAACACAAATGAACCAACTTCCAAACCCATGAGTTATAAATGCAACGATCCTAATCACATAGCCGATCAATGCCCTAATACGTTCGAACACTCAATGCTTTCAATAAAGCTAAAATTGACCCATTTTCTCCAACGTACAATCCTGGTTGGAGAAATCATCCGAACTTTGTGTGGAATCAAAACAATCCCAATACGAATGTGATTCGTCGCAATTTTCAAGCATCTCCGAGTAATGCTTCAAATCCTCCCTTTCGGCCCAATCATTTCCAACCAAACTTTGTGGGTCCGTCTCAAAATCAACTGAATCCCCAAGACGATAAATGTTTTAGTTCACTTAAGAAAAGTCTTGAAACGTTGGCTAAAGCAAACACTTAAAGCCTCCAATCAAATGGCAATTTGCAAAATTTATTGACCTCATATATGCAAAACACAAGCCAATCAGTTACTAAACATGAAATGCAAATGAATCAATTAGCCACATCAGTGAGTGAACATGGACGAGGCACATTCCCAAGACAGCCTGTTTCAAATCCCAAAAATCAAAACACTAATTCGAATCAGGCCCATGTTGTTAAAGGTAGCAACGTAATTCAGTTGAATGCTATCACTACTTTCTGTTACGGAAAACAAATAGATAATCAAGTAATTAATCCAAACATTTATCGAAACTCCTCTCGACACTTCTAAAACAACAAATGAATCTGAACAAAACATGGAGCCAAACATCGAATCAAACTCCAATCCAAATTCTTCTTCTACTCAAGCAAGCCCGCCTGCTGAGTATGATGTTCCATTTCCAAATCATCTCCGACCCAAGAATCACTTTGACCAAAGGGAAAAGATGTTGGAAATTTTTAAACAAGTAAAAGTTAACATCCCACTTCTTGACATTGTTCATCAAGTCCCAACTTATGTTAAATTTCTTAAGGACTTGTGTACCCAAAAGCGACACACTCAAGTGCCTAAAAAGTCTTCTTAGTGGCCAGCTTGATTGAAGTCTTATCCCAATCCATTCATGTTAAATATAAAGATCATGGCTACCCCCACAATCTCGTGTACAATTGGAGATAAGATGATTAACAAATGCGTGATAGACTTAGACGCAGGTGTCAATTTGATTACATACTCTGTGTATGAATAATTAGGTTTAGGAGAGCTGAAACCTACAAAGATCATGCTTCAATTCGCTGATCGTTCCATTAAAAAGCCCGTAGGAGAAATTGAGGACGTGCTCATTAGAGTAGGGTAATTCATATTTCCTGTTGATTTTATCGTTCTCGAAACACAACTGGTGACCAAACCTTCGAGTCAAATCCCTTAGATATTGGGCCAACCATTCATAGCCACCTCAAATGCCTTAATCAATTGTCACAACGGTTCGATGAAAATTTCTTTTGGAAACATGTGGATTTTAACACTTTCAATCTTGAAAACCAATCGAATGAATCTTGTGACCAAACGTTGGAAGTTAGTTTCATTTATAAAAACTTTGAAAACGAGATGATTGACGTTAATGATGAACGCGAGGCCAAGTATGAAAGATTGTTTCACAAAATCTCCAAGGAGATTGAATACACACTCCCTTTTGAATCGCTTCTAGTTGAGTCCGAATCTCAACCTAATTCCTTGACCGAGCAACCCCTGAGGTTGGACCTTAAGCCCCTTCCTGATCACCTTAAGTACGTGTGATATCCCAGAATTTCAGGCAATATATATGTGATAATCTTCTTTTATAAGTTATTTAAAATTGGCAAATTATTGTTTTTCAAACAAATTAAATATGTGTTGTTTATATATGAATATATATGTGAGTTGATTTTAAATTGAATTTGAAATTCGAAAGACAGATATCTTAGAATAAATTGGATTTAAAAATAGTATATATATGATTTTTATTAATTTAATTTGTTTTATATTATTTTCGTTAAAGGATTTTATAAATATAAATAAAGAAAATGTATTAACTAAATAGAAAATAAATATAAAGATTTATAAAACATATCAAAAATTAATTAACACATGAAAAATGCAAGTGTAAGATTAAGAGCGTGCATTTAAACAAGTGTCACATTTATTGATTTTCTTTTATTTTTAAAAATTCATAAATCAAAGCTATAAATATGTCTACACTCTTCTTTTTCCTTTCTTTTCTATCCTCATTATCAAACTTAAGAACCAAAAGCCATTAGACAACTAAAACCAGAGAGAAAAAAAATCAAAGAAAAATAAACAAAGCAGAAAAATCTAAAGCAACAACTCTTTACAACCTGAATCACCAAGCAGATCAAAGCAAATTAACTAGATCAAGAAAATTCATCTCAGTTAAATAAGATCATCTCAACCAGATTTCCAGTTCAAAGATCAAAGCATTCCTATTTCACACCTCCTCTGTTCAACATCCTTTTAATGTGAGTAAACAGAGCTTAAAACTGTTTAATCTTGATGCATGTGAATGATATTTTAAATGATGATGTGTTAGTTGTTTGCATGAATGAAATTATGTTTGCATGTTTATAAATATGAAGTTGTTAAGTGTGCATGTCTTTATACATACATACATACGTACGTACGTACATACATATACATATACATATACATATACATATACATATACATATATATATATATATATATATATATCCCTGTTCTTATTTTACAGGGTTTAAAACAAAGTCAAAATTCAAAATCTCCACATTTAATCTCCGATAGGCTGTGATATTCAAACAAGTTATCTTTGCTTAAACATAAACTAAGTTTTAAAAATATATTTAAGTAAAATTAGTTTGAATATTATCTGGAAAATCAAGAAGACAGTGGAAAACTTTAAAGCATGTTAAATTCAAACATCACAATTCTATTCTCTGATTCACCTTTATAATTTGAATTGTCTTTGAAAACAAGGATTTTTAAAAGAAAAATCACAATTTTTTAGTTTGTAAATTGAGAGAATTCTCGGGTTGATCAGAATTTGGGTTTTAGGTTTTTTCTGGTGATCGAAAGGCTCGGGGTGATCGGGATCGCGATTGGAGGTAGCTTGGAGGTTAGTGGTCTTGGCAAAAATAGTCGTGGGATTTATCAACTATTGAGGCGGTGGCACGGCGTTGGGAAATTGGTTACTGCAGCGTCACCGGAGCGTCGGAGTTCATCGGGTGTAAGGGAAATGAAGCGTGGGTCTTCGGCGAACCTGTGGATGGATTTTCGTGGTTTCTAGTGGTTAGCAGCGTCAGATCGAGGTGGTTTTTAGGTGATGGGTTCGGTTCCAGTTTGTTCGAGATGGCTTGATTTCCATTGAATGCTTAGGTTGAAGTTTGGGTGGTCGGGATCGAAGGTGTAGGTGATTGTCAATGTGTTGGAGGTAGCATCCGTGGTCGGAATCGCCTTGATCATCGGTGCACGTGCACGAGGGGTCTGATGTCAATGAGTTTGGAAAAGGAAGAGTTGCCTCGGGGGAGGGCTCGGGGGAGTGTTGTCCTGGCCCGGTTTTGGTTTCGTGTAGCTCGTGAGTGGTTTTCAAGTTAACAGATTAAAAAAAACTAAACCAAGTTTTAAAAAAAGGGAAGTTCTTGGGTGTGACTCGGGGAGGATACCAGGTTGAACTCGAATAGATAATTATAACTGTTTTAAATATAAATATAAGCAAGTTTTTTTTTAAAATTTAAAATAAATCAAGTTTTAAACTTTTCTTAAGTAAATTTCTTTTATATAAATAAGCTTTTTAAATAATTGGTTTAAGAAAGTTGTGTGATTTATTTTACTTAAATTAATTAATTTAAATTCTTAAGTTTATTTTAAACTTAAATGAAATATGTAATTAAGTAATTAATAAAAAAGGGTAAAATTTTGTTAATTTATATGTTAATGATAATTATTTCCAAGATTGTTGATTAACATTTTAATGATAGTTTAGTAATTAAGATAAAAGTTTTATCTTGAAAATTAATGAAGATTTTGGGTAATTATAGGTTAATTAAACTAGTGAAGTAATTAAGACTAATTAATTAATTTGTAATTAAGAATTAATTAATTTGTAGTTTAGGATTAATTAACTGGTAATAAGGATTTATTAACTGGTAATTAAGGATATATTAATTTATAATTAAGGATTAATTGACTGGTAATTAAGGATTGATTAATTTGTAACTAAGGGTTTATTTATTAGTAATTAATATTTATTAATTAATAATTAAGGTTTGTTATTTAATAATTAATGGATAAATTAATTAATTAATAATTAGGGATAATTAATCAGTAATTAAAGATTAATTAATTAGTTTATAAAAGTATTTAAAGAATGGTTAAATAATTCAATAATTAATTAAATGGTTTGTAATTAATTAATGTTATTTAAGAAGGGTTAGGTGATTAATTCATAAATAATTAATTTAATTTGAGTTAATTAAATTAATTATAATTATGGGACTAATAAACCTTGCTTATAGATGTTTGATTGTATAGAATGTCTGGATTGATTGATATTTATAGTATGTTAATCTATGATGTTATGTGATGTGTAATACTTTGGATGTGGCAGTGATAAATGTGAGTTACCTATTTGTGTTGAATTGCTGTGTGAATACAAACTTCTGAATTTAATTAAATTGTTTAAACCTTAAGCAATTTGGCCTTCAAGAAACGTTTGGATTTCGATGAGATCGGGATCGGATATCAAATTTGTTATCCGAAAACCACATCGATCTAAGTTAAACGATAAGCCGTGAATCTCAAGTGAAGATCGAGATGAAGTTTCAGAGTGCAAGGGCTATTTGTCATTAACTATGAGGGTGATTCCAAAACGAGTGAAACGGAGATAGTGCCTTCGGTTTCGTTCGAACCCAGAATGAACTTATATGGATGAATGTTATCGGACCATCACCGATGGAGGACGATGAGCATTCCAAGGTATGTGTTCTAAAAAGGTGATCATAGCCTCAAGCCTCATCAATCGGGAATGGCTAAAACAGGGGAGGTGCATGCAAGGCTAAGTGGGTAGCACCCAAGTAGGATAAGATTTTCCCCTGTCTAGAGGTCCCTTTATTCGGCTATGTGGGCGGTTGTTGGCCACAACCGCGGGGTTGTCTTATTTGGACTATCTGGTAAGGGGTAGCTCTAGTTTTTTGTTGTAGGGGATCAGGGTGGATCCTCGGTACAGCGATCTAGACCACATACTGTGATGAACGGCACCCTAGTAGCCCTACCATTGTATGAAATCCAATCTCTAATAAGTGATCTTGGACTGGATTTTATACCTATGTATGCTAAAATTTAATGAATGTAATAATTTCGGCTATGTTAATATTTATTTGAAAACCCTAGACACAATTATAATATAACCAGATTTCCTATCAAATGTTTTGGTTATCGTAAGGAAAAAACTCTTTTTTTGCAGGCAAAACAAAGTTATTATTTTGCACGAGCAAGCTGGTTTTATAGTGGCCATACCACTTGCTGATTAAAAGTGATCAGCCCACAACTTACAAGGCAGGAGTAAGGCAGGTATGCCCTAGCAACTAAAAGAATAATAAAATACACTAAAACAGGAGTTTGGCAGAAGTACCAAAGCAACTAAGATAACAAGCTAGCCTTCTTCATAAGAAAACGAATAACTGGCAGAATCCGTAGATTTCGGCCCAGTGACATGGAGGAAATCCAAGAACAATGCGGCAAGAGAAGCATCATAATCAAGTGATTCTGGCCTGTAGAGAAATTTCCTATCCCAAGAAGGAATGCCAAGCAAAACGGAATTCCTAGTGCCATAGTCTCCAGATGTAAAGAGGGTGATATCTCCATCAACAATATGGTAAATAAGACGATGATCACCCGTGCCAATATATTTATAAAAAACTTAATAGGTCGGATTGTACCTCATATCAGAAGATAAATGATGCCAAGAATGATCAGGGGGATCCCAGACAACCATCCGAACAACGGATGGAACCTGGATCACGGAAGCAATAGTCGCTACATCATCAGCATCAACAGGGGCAGAAGCGTCTAATAAAGGTTCAGGAATATTTGGAGTGGAAGGAACATCCATAGGTGAAGTTTCAGAGATTGCTTTCGGGACCCACTGCCGAGAGGGGGGCGAGGAAAAGGGACCTTCGCCGGGATAGGATCCCCACATGCCAAAGTGCATGTCTCTAAACAGTGACCAAAAGAGTGGCAGGAGGTGCATATATCAGGTTTCCAATTATATTTAACATCTACAAATATGTCGTGACCTTCAATGCAAGCTTTGATCTGATGAGGAAGCAGTCTGTCAGGAGTAATTTCAATCAAGGCTTTAGAAAAAGTGAAGCAGTCTCTATCCACCGTATTAGAATCGAAACATTTAAGGATACCAATACGTGATGCAAGCTAGTAGAGACCAATTAAGGTCTGCAGAATGGTAGGAATATGCGAGAAGATTACCCATACTGGAATAGACAAAACTTGCTCCCTGGATCTCTCAACGGAAGGTGACCAAGTGGTGACAACGAACGGCTTGCCATCAATAATGATAGGATCAGATTCTAACACTCGCCTTCTTTCTTCCTCAATAGAGAATTTAAAGTAAAACATGCCTTCCAAGAAAAAAACAAGCAGCCCACCTCTTAATTTCCATCTACTTCGGCAAAGATTGCGAACTACATTATAGTCCACAACCGAGTCAAGAAAGAAACCGACTAGAAAATCTTTCCATCTAGTTATCCCTTCATGAATGACATCAACTGGAGGGGAATCACCATCCAAATGAGAGAAAGCTATAGGAGTGTAATTGCCAGCAGACCGAGGAAGGCTAGAGAAGAGCGACGACCACTGTTTATCGACTCGACTCTACGGGGCATTGGAACAAACAGGTACCATGCTAGAAAGGTTAAGTTTGATGTTGGCTGACATTGGGATGGCAGGAGGAACTACAACATTATCAGAACCAGAAATTACACACACACGCCTAGAAACAGCCGTAACATCAATAGGCTGTGAATGGGAAGGCTGCGTTGCCACATCGGGTTCAGACAGAACATGCAATATTCCAATTCCATCAGTATTGATCAAAGATGACAGTGGGGGAGACTTACAAATAGTTTGCTGGCCAGCGCTAGGAATAACACCATCACAATGATTGCCAATAACTTGCTCAGCTTCGCAATCACCAGCTAGTATAGGAGCCGAATAAGATTTTCCAGATCTCATGCAAGATCCAGGGTACTTTGAGAATCGAGATTTATCTTTACGGTTCTTCGCCATTGGACTAGAGACGAGGAAGATGGGAGAATAGACGATCGGTAGGAGAGGATCATTGTGCAGAAGACGGCGAGGCGGAAGAAAAATTAATCGCAAAGACCAGATCCAGATTTCCCGGCACGGCAGCCATTTATTTTTAAATATAAAGCTTATAATTAATCGCGAAGAGCAGATCCAGATTTCCAGGCACGACAACCAGTAAGGAAAAAATTTGTCCGTGTTTATTTGTAGAGAGTCTTACGAGACATCTTTTATTTCAAAGGTTTGTTAAGTTAAGCAATTTAACCGTTTACTCACACCAGACCCATGTCTAACCTGGAGTTTATTCTGTATTTCTTAAACTCTTGGGTGCTCAAATTTTTATGAGTAGCGAAGTGGTCAGGTTTGCTCGACGAATTTTGGGAAAAGCTTGGAGCAGGAGTCTTGGCGTATCTATATATCTATTTCCGCTATGTTGATATCATTGTCTATTGTATTTTGAAATGTAATGGATAGACAGGTCTTCACGATTGTCTACTGTGATGATGTGTAACTGTGTAACTCTGTTGAGTAATGACTATGCAATAGTTATGTGATGTATTATATTTTTATGTTTCCGCTGTGGGATTCTGATATTGTTGTTATTTCTTTCTATCTATTCTTTTTTCTACTTATTTCTTTCTTAATGATGATACGTCTTTCTATGGAATGAAAGGCGGGTTGTCACAGTTTGTATCACAGCGCTGGGTTGAGATAATACCTAGGATTTGGAGCAGTATCTATCTTGAGAGCGCATATTTGTAATTTTTATATACCTATCTAAATCGTTGGATTGCCTGTCCAAGTTGCCAACATGAGCTCTAGAGGAAGGAGAGGCAAAGTTGTAGGCAGCACGACGACCACTAATGGAACAGGTATGACCACTAGCGAGGCTGTAAATCCAACGCCGCCTCGAGTAAGCTTTGCTGCTTTGTCTAAAGATTTCACCAACCTGGGAGGAAGGCCTTTTAAAGGGAAGGAGTCCATCATTGAAGTTCAGGCTTGGTTACGCTCGTATATGCGAATTTTTAAGAGTCTGGATCTGTCAGATGAGCAAAAGAGAGTGATGGCATCGTGCCAACTTCAAGAAGGAGCAGCAGCTTGGTGGGATGCACTTACCGTGAATATTTCAGGGCATGATATTACTTGGAGTAAGTTAAAGGAACTGTTTGAGGAATAATTTATGCCTACGGCCGGGAAGACTCGTCTACATAGAGATTTTCTAGATCTGAAGCAAGGGAGTGTCGGTTTTAGAATATGAGACTAAGTTCAATGAATTATCTCGCACAGACCCGGTCTGATTGGCATGCCCCTCAAGAAGAATGAGATATTTTTGCTAGGAATGAGGCCCGAGTTCCACGAGAAGATGGCGGCTCATCTTAGGGGATCACTTGTGGAATTGATCGACATGGAATTGTGGTATGAGGAGCTTATGAATACGAAACCCCTGGCATCTACAGCAGCATCAAGTGGAACTTCTTCCAATCCGAACAAAAGGAAATTCAACCCAAATTGGAAAAGGCAAGGCAAAGGGAAACAGGGAGGCAACAACAGAGCCCGGAAGTGTTATGTGTGTCAGCAAGTGGGTCATTTGGCAAAGCAGTGTCCCAGAGGTAGATCTCAGCAGCAGCAGTATCAGAGTGGACCCGGATCTGCAATGTTTCAGAAGTCCTTGTGTTTCAACTATCAACAGTCAGGGCACATAGTGAAGGCTTGTCCGCTTCTTCAAAGAGCCCAGCCAACTAAGGTGTTTACTGTTCAAGAAGGACCATCAACTTCTTCGAATAGGAAAGGCAAAGGCGTTTTGGAAGGTGCTTTGCTTTTAGATGGCATTTTTGTTAGAGTATTGTTTGATTCTGGTGCATCCCTTAGCTTTATTTCTTTAGATATGGTAGAGAAGTTTCATCTTACCTCTAGTATTGTGGACCGCCCTATTTTTGTATCTAATCCTATAGGGGGAGTGACAAAGTTAGATAAGATCTGCAGAGGCCTAAGAATTTCTTATCTATCTCATAGTTTCTCTTGCGACCCATTTATATTGGATTTCAAAGGGTTTGACCTTATTCTGGGAATGGATTGGTTGGATAAGCATAAGGCTATTCTAATTTGTGAGGAGAGAATTGTGTCTTTGGAAACTAAGTTGGGAAGGATCGCAAAAGTGACTTGCAATAGTTCTGGAGTTCACTTGAGTAATCTTTTGCATGGAATCGAGGCATCTCCAGAAGGCGTAGAATCCATTGAGGTGGTTAGAGATTTTCCAGATGTTTTCGAGGAAGTGAAAGTTTTGCCCCCGCATCGGGAAATAGAGTTTCGGATCGACTTAGTACCGGACACAATACCTTTTGTTCAACCCAGTAGAAGGATGGCACCGAGAGAGAGAGAGAGAAGAGCTGGCGAAGCAGACCTAAGATTTCTTAGAGAGATGTTTGATCCGGCCTATTTTTTCTAGTTGGGGTTCTGATGTAGTCTTGTGACCGAGTTGAATGGGTCATTAAGATTCTGTGTGGATTATTGGGAGTTGAATAAGGTTACTATTAAACATAAGTATCCCTTTCCCCGTATAGACTATCTTTTTGATCTACTCCATGAAGCTTCTTTTTTCTCCCAGTTGGATTTAGCTTCGGGTTTCCACCAGTTAAGGGCAGCTGAGGATAGTATACACTTGACTGCGTTCATGAGCCCCAATTGTTTTTATAAGTGGCAGGTTATGACTTTTAGGCTAACCAATGCTCCTATTTATTTTAGGGATATGATGAACAGAGTTTTCCAGATGTGTTGAACAAGTTTGTGCTTGTGTTCATCGACAACATTCTCGTCTACTCCAAGTCTGAAGAGGAGCATAAGCGACATTTGAAGATATTGTTGGAGACTTTGAGGAGGCATGTCCTAAAGGCTATGTTTTCGAAGTGCCATTTCTGGAAGTTGGAAGTGATATTTCTGGGGCATATTGTATCTGGTGAGTGTATTTCGGTAGATCCGGCCAAGGTAGCAGCTATTCAAGAATGGAAGCAACTGCATACTCCTACGGAAGTCCGTAGATTTCTTGGTTTGGCAGGATACTACAGGAAATTTATCAGGGAATACTCTAATATTTCTTGGCACTTAACCAAGTTGACTAGGAAAGGAGCAAAGTTTAAGTGGAACCCCAAGTGTGAAGAATCTATCTAAGATTTGCAGGCAAGGTTGACCGGTGCACCTGTTCTAGCTATGCCTGATGGTAAGAGTAAGTTCGAAGTCTACACGGATGCTTGTGGAGATGGGCTGGGTGCAGTGCTGATGCAGAATGGGAACGTGATTGTGTATGCGAGCAGGCAGTCGAAGCCACATGAAAAGATTATGCTACGCATGATCTAGAATTGTTGGCCATCATTTTTGCTTTGAAGATTTGAAGGCACTATCTATTGGGAGAGAAGGTCGAGCTTTTCATATATCATAAACCCTTGAATTACCTTTTCTCCTAGATGGATCTGAATTTGAGGCAGCAATGGTGGGTAGAATTTTTGGCATCTTTTTATCTGGATATCCTCTATACTCTAGGAAAAGCAAATGTAGTATCGGATGCTCTGAGTAGGAATTATGTTCTGTCTATTTTGGAAGTTGTTCCGTCTCTACTTGAAAGGATTACGAGTAAGTAGGGATCGGATAGAAGATTGGGAGAAATCATTAGGAGAGTCAAGAAAGGTCAGTGCTCCAGTTTTGAGATTGATGGCCGAAAAACTTTGAGGATCAATAGGAGAATTTGTGTTCCAAATTTTAAGGTCCGAACCAAGAAGTTTTGTCAGAGAGTCATCGCTCCAGGCGGAGTATCCACCTGGGGATTTCAAAGATGTATAAGGATATGAAGAGAGTCTTCTGGTGGAAAGGCATGAAGGAGGATATTGCTGCTTTCGTCAATGGATGTGGGATCTGTTAGCAGGTGAAGGGTGATCAACAGAAGACCATAGGATTGTTGCAGCCTTTGGAAGTCCCAAAGTGTAAGTGAGAAATGATATCGATTGATTTCGTTGATGGTTACCAAGGACCAGAAAAGGTAACGAAGGAATATAGGTAATCGTACACCGGTTGACCAAGAGCGCCCATTTTATTCCGGTTAAGGCAATCAGAACTACAGCGTCTTTTGCATAGATTTCCTTGAAGGAGATCGTCAGGTTGCACGGAGTCCCCATCAGCATAGTAAGTGACTGTGACTCAATATTTACCAGTAAATTTTGGAAGGCTTTGAAGACAGCTTTGGATAGAAGATTGAGTTTAAGTACAGCCTATCATCCCCAGACCGACGGACAAATGGAAAGGCTGAATCAAGTTTTTGAGTATATGTTGAGGGATTTTGTTTTGAATTTCGGTGGTTCTTGGGAGGACCATCTGCATTTAGTGGAATTCTCGTACAATAATAGTTATCATGCAAGTATAATGATGGCATCCTATGAAGCTTTGTACGGGAGACCTTGTAAATCACCGTCCTGTTGGGTGGAATCGGGAGATCATCTTGTTCTTGGTCCAGATTTGATCCGAGAGGCATCTGCGAAGGAGGAACTAATCAAGAAGAGAATGAAAGCAACCCAAGATCGCCAGAAGAGTTATGTGGACAAGAGTCGAAGGCAATTGGAATTCGAAGTTGGAGATTTGGTTTTGTCAAGGTTTCCCCGATAAAAGGAGCGAACAGATTTGGAAAGACGGAAAAGCTTGTCCCGAGATATATTGGACCGTTCGGAGTGCTCGAGAGAATTGGTGCTTTGGCCTATAGGATTGAATTGCCAGTCCAGATGGCTGGAATTCACAATGTTTTTCATGTATTTTATCTGAGGAAGTACGTGCATGACCCATCTCTAGTTGTGGAGTCGACATTGCAGGAAGATTTAGAGATCGAACCGGACTTAACTGTAGTCAGGCATCCAATCCAGATAGTTGATCAAGATGAGAAGCAGCTCAGAAACAAAGTGGTGAAGCAGGTCAAGGTTTAGTGGAGTGAGGATCCTAGAGATTGTAGGAAACTCTGCATAGTTTTAGGAAAGCCTATATGGAATTATGTCCGGATAGCTAGTAATGTTTGTTTGAATGAATTGTTTCTTTGGTTGTTAATGTATGGTTGATATGTAAGCTTGGATGGTTTGAAATAGAAGTTTTTAGGTTATCGTTTTCTTTTACATTTCGGGGACAAAATTTTTTAAGGGGGAGGAATGTGATATCCCGGAATTTCAGGCAATAAATATGTGATAATCTTATTTTATAAATTATTAAAATTGGCAAATTATTATTTTTCAAGCAAATTAAATATGTGTTGTTTATATATATAAATATATATGTGAGTTGATTTTGAATTGAATTTGAATTTGAAATTCAAAAGATAAATATCTTGAAATAAATAGGATTTAAAAATAGTATATATATGATTTTTATTAGTATATAATTTGTTTTGTATTATTTTCTTTAAAGGAATTTACGAATATAAAAAAAGAAAATGTATTAAATAAATATAAAGATTTATAAAAACATATTAAAAATTAGTCAACACATGCAAAATACAAGTGTAAGATTAAGGGCATGCATTTAAACAAGCGTCACATTTATTCATTTTCTTTTATTTTTAAAATATCATAAATCAAAGCTATAAATATATCCACACTCTTCTCTTTCATTTCTTTTCTATCCACTTTTTCAAACTTAAGAACCAAAAGCCTGTAAACAACTAAAACCAGAGAAAGAAAAATAAAAGTAAAATAAACAAACCAGAAAATCTAAAGCAACAACTCTTTACAACCTGAATCACTAAGCAGATCAAAGCAAATTCAACTAGATCAAGCAAATTTGTCTCAGTTAAACAAGATCACTCAACCAGATTTCTAGTTCAAAGATCAAAGCATTCCTATTTCAAACTCCTCTGTTCAACATCCTTTTACTATGAGTAAACAAAGCTTAAAACTGTTTAATCTTAATGCATGTGAATGATATTTGAAATGATGATGTGTTAGTCGTTTGCATGAATGAAATTATGTTTGCATGTTTATAAATATGAAGTTGTTAAGTGTGCATGTCAGTATACATACATACGTACATACATATACGCATATATATATATATATATATTTGTGTGTGTGTATCCGCTGTTCTTATTTTACAGGGTTTTAAACAAAGTCAAAATTCAAAATCTCCTCATTTAATCTCTGATAAGTTGTGATATTCAAACAAGTTATCTTTGTTTAATCATAAACTAAGTTTTAAAAATATATTTAAGTAAAATTAGTTTGAATATTATCTAGAAAATCAAGAAGACAGTGGAAAACTTTAAAGCATGTTAAATTCAAACATCACAATTCTCTGATTCACCTTTATAATCTAAATTGTCTTTGAAAACAAGGATTTTTAAAAGAAAAATCATAATTTTTAGTTTGTAAATTGAGAGAATTCTCGGGTTTTAGGTTTTTTCTGGTGATCGGAAGGCTCGGGGTGATCGGGATCGCGATTGGAGGTGGCTTGGAGGTCGGTGGTCTTGGCAAAAATAGTCATGGGATTTATCAACTACAGAGGCGACGGCACAACATCGGAGTAAGGTTTTGGGCTCAGGTTTGGTCGAGGTCGGGAAATTGGTTACTGCAGCGTCACTGGAGCGTCAGAGTTCATCGAGTGTAGGGTAAATGAAGCGTGGGTCTTCGGCGAACCTATGGACAGAGTTTCATGGTTTCTGGTGGTCGACAGCGTTGGGTCGAGGTGGTTTTTAGGCAATGGGTTCGGTTCTAGTTTGTTGGAGATGGCTCGATTTCGATTGAGTGTTTAGGTTGAAGTTTGGGTGGTCGGGATCGAAGGTGTAGGCGATCGTCGATGTGTTGGAGGTAGCATCGATGGTCGGAGTTGCCTTGATCATCGGTGCACGTGCATGAGGGGTCTGGTGTTAGTGGGTTTGGGGAATGAAGAGTTGCCACGGGGGAGGGCTGGGGAAGTGTTGCCCTGGCCCGAGTTTGGTTTCGTGTAGCTCAAGAGTGGTTTTCATGTTGATAGTTTAAAAAAAACTAAAAACTAAACCAAGTTTTTTAAAAAAATGGGGAAGTTCTCGGTTGTGACTCGGGGAAGATACCGGGCTGAACTCGGGTAGATAATTATAACAGTTTTAAAATAAATATAGGCAAGTTTTTTTAAAATTTAAAATAAATCTAGTTCTAAACTTTTCTTAAGTAAATTTATTTTATATAAATAAGGTTTTTAAATAATTGGTTTAAGAAAGTTGTGTGATTTATTTTACTTAAATTACTTAAGTTAAATTCTTAAGTTTATTTTAAACTTAAATGAAATATGTAATTAAGTAGTTAATAAAAAGAGGTAAAATGTTTTAAATTTATGTGTTAATGATAATTATTTCCAAGATTGTTAATTAAGATTTTAATGATAATTTAGTAATTAAAATAAAAGGTTTATCTTAAAAATTAGTTAAGATTTTGGGTAATTATAGATTAATTAAACTAATGAAATAATTAAGACTAATTAATTAATTTGTAATTAAGAACTAATTAATTTGTAATTTAGGATTAATTAACTGGTAATTAAGGATTTATTAACTGGTCATTAAGGATTTATTAATTTGTACTTAAGGATTAGTTAACTGGTAATTAAGGATTAATTAATTTGTCATTAAGAGTTTATTTATTAATAGTTAAAATTTATTAATTAATAATTAAGGTTTATTAATTAATAATTAAAGGATAAATTAATTAATAATTAAGGATAATTAATCAGTAAATAAAGATTAATTAATTGATTTGTAAAAGTATTTAAAGAGTGATTAATTAATTTCATAATTAATTAAATGGTTTGTAATTAATTAATGTTAATTAAGAAGGGTTAGGTGATTAATTCATAAATAATTAATATACTTTAGGTTAATTAAATTAATTATAATTATGGGATTAATTGATCTTGATTATTGATGTTTAATTGTATAGAATGTTTGGATTGATTGGTATTTATCGTATATTAATCTGTGATGTTATGTGATGTGCAATACTTCGTATGCGGCAGTGATAAATGTGAGTTACCTATCTGTGCTGAATTGCTGTGTGAATACAAACTTCTGAATTTAATTAAATTGTTTAAACCTTAGACAACTTGGCCTTTAAGAAACGTTTGGATTTTGATGAGACCGGGATCGGATATCAAATTTTTTGTCCGAAAACCTCATCGATCCAAGTTAAACGATAGGTCGTGAAATCTCAAGTGAAGATCGAGATGAAGTTTCATAGTGCAAGGGCTATTTGTCGTTAACTCTGAGGGTGATTCCAAAAACAAGTGTAATGGAGATAATGCCTTCGGTTTCGTTCGAACCCGGAACGAAGTTGTATTGATGAATGCAATCAGACCATCGTCAATGGAGGACGATGAGCCTTCCAAGATATGTGTTTTAAAAATGTAATCGTAGCCTCAAGCCTCATCAATCGAGAATGGCTAAAACAGGGGAGGTGCACGCAAGGCTAAGTGGGTAGCACCCAAGTAGGATAAGATTTTCCCCGTCTAGAGGTCCCTTTATTCGGTTGTGTGGTCAGTTGTTGGCCACAACCACGGGGTTGTCATATTTGGACTATGCATTAAGGGGTAGCTCCGGTTTTGTGTTGCAGGAGATCAGGGTGGATCCCTAGTACAGTGATCTAGACCACGTACTGTGATGGACGGTACCCAGTAGCCCTTTCATTGTATGGAATCTAATCTCCAATAAGTGATCTCGGACTTGATTGTATACCTATGTATGTTAGAATTTAATGAATGTAACAATTTCGGCTATGTGAATATTTATTTGAAAACCCTAGGCACTATTATAATATAACCAGATTTCCTATCAAATGTTTTGGTTATTGTAAGGTAAAAACTTGTCCGTGTTTATTTGCGGCGAGTCTTACGAGACACCTTTTATTTCAAAGGCTTTTCAAGTTAAGCAACTTAACTGTTTACTCACCCCAGACCCATGTATGTCCCAGAGTTTATTCTATTTTTCTTAAACTCTTGGCTACTCAAATTTTTATGAGTAGCCAAGTGATCAGGTTTGCTTGACGAATTTCGGGAAAAGCTTGGTGCAGGAGTCTTGACGCATCTATATATCTACTTCCACTATGTTGATATCATTGTCTGTTGTATTTTAAAATGTAATGGATTGACAGGTCTTCACGAATGCCTAATGTGATGATGTGTAACTGCATAACTCCGATGTGTAATAACTATGTAATAGTTATGTGATGTATTATATTTTTCCGTTTTCGCTGTGAGAATCTGATATTGTTGTTCTTTCTTTCAATCTATTCTCCTTTCTACCTATTTCTTTCTTAATGATGGCAAGTCTTTCTATGGAATGAAAGGCGGATCGTCACAGTACGCACTTAGGGGACAATGAAACGCGTCCCGTCATAATCTCTGCAACTCTCTCTTGATCAAGAAACTTCCTTACTTTCAATTTTGTCCAAAAACAAGGAAGAAATTGGATGATCGATCTGTTTGATTGACTATGCCAAGCCTGTTCGTGACGCGCAACAAAGGCTTAACCCGAAAAATGAAAGATGTGGTGCATGAAGAAATTCTTAAACTTCTTGACAATGGTATCATATACCAATCTCTGATAGTTTATGGGTTATCCCAATTCATGTGGTGCCAAAAAAGTCTGGGCTTACCGTTATCAAGAACGACTCAAACGAACTTATTCTAACTCGTACTTAAATGGGCTGGCGTGTTTTCATTGACTATCGAAAATTAAATGCCGCAACACTTAAGGATCACTTCCATCTTTCTTTCACCAGCAAATGCTTGCACATTTAGCTTGCCATGAATTCTATTGCTTTCCTAATGGTTATTCCAGTTATAACCAAATTCCAATCGCTCCCAAGATTAAGAGAAAGACAACTTTCACGTGTCCCTTTGACAATTTTGCTTATCGACATATGCCTTTTGGCCTTTGCAACGCTCCTGCTATGTTTTAAAGACGCATGGTCAGCATCTTTTCTAATATGATTGAATGTTTTCTTGTAGTGTTTTTGGACGATTTTTCTATCTTTGAAAACTCTTTTTCCAAATGCTTACACCATCTTAAATTGGTTCTTAAAGGACGAACACTTAACGCCAAATTAGGAAAAATGCCACTTTTGTGGTCACTCAAGACATAGTCCTTGGACATGTCATTTCAAATAAAGGCATTGAGGTTGATAAAGAAAAAATCGATGTCATTGCAAATCTACCTATTTTCAAAAAATTTAAAGACATTCGCTCTTTTCTAGGACACGTGGGGTTTTATCGATGCTTCGTGAAAGACTTCAGTAAGATTGCTCCAACTCTTACGACCCTTCTTGGAAATGTCGTTCCTTTCGACTTAATTCTGATGTGTCTCTTTTCGAACATCTCAAATATGAACTTGTTTCTGCTCCAGTAATTTGCTCAACGAGTTGGGATCTTCCATTTGAAATAATGTATAACGCTTCGAACTTTGCAGTTGGTGTTGTCTTAGGACAAAACATCAAAAAGATCCTTCACGTTGTCTACTATGCTAGTATGACTCTGAATAATGCTCAACACAATTACACAACTATTGAAAAAGCGCTTCTGGTGGTAGTTTTTGCTCTCGAAAAATTCCGGCAATGATTGATAGGATCACACGTTACTGTTTACGCTGACCACTCCGCTCTTCGATATTTCTTCGCTAAAAAGAACTCTAAGTCCGACTTAATTCATTGGATCCTTTTACTACAAGGATTCAATCTTACAATCAAGGTAAAAAAGGGATCCGACAATGTCATAGCTGATCACTTGTCTCGCCTTCCTAACAGACCATCGCCATTACCCATCAATGAAAACTTCCCCAATGAAAACTTCTTTCTATTTCTGTCCATCTGTGGTATACCAACATAGTGAACTATCTAGTCACTAAGGAAATCTCATCCTTTTGGTCGAAACAAGATAAATGTAAATTTCTATCCCAAGTCAAGTATTCTATTGGAATGATCCATACTTGTTTAAATACTGTTCAACCAAATCATTCAACGTTGCAACCCAGTTTGCAAAATCAAAAGCGTTCTTCCATTTTGTCAAAACCAAGCATGCGTTGGGCACTTCGGTAAGAAGAAAACTGCTGAGAAAGTACTTTAATGTGGTTTCTATTGACCTACTCTTTTTAAAGACTCGTTCGAATTTTGAAAAACTTACGGATATTGCCAAATGCTCGGAAGAATTTCTCAGTGGAATATGATGCCTATAAACCCTATTCTTATGATCGAAATCTTTGGTGTTTGGAGTATTGTCTTCATGGGACCGTTTTTCAATTCAATTGGAAATTTGTACAAACTTCTTGCTGTTAATTACGTCTCAAAATGGGGTCAAAGCCGTTCCATGTAAAACCAACGGCCGTAGAATTATTGTGAAATTCCTTAAAGAAAACATCTTTTCAAGGTTTGAAACACCTCGCACAATAATAGTGATAACGCCACCCATTTTTGCAACCATTCATTTGAAACTTTAATGAGGAAATATTCGATAACCCACAAGTTATTCACTCTGTATCATCCTCAACTTGTGGCCAGTTGAAGTTTCAAATCTTCAAATAAAACAAATTTTGGAGAAAACGGTTAATAAAATTGAAAATATTGGTCTCAAAAATTGACAATTGCGCTTTGGGCTTCCCGGACTCCTTTTAAAACTAACCTTGGGAGGTTCTTATTTCGTCTAGTTTACGGAAAAGCTTGCCATTTACTGGTTGAAATCGAACACAAAGCGTGGTGGGCAATAAAGAACTTAAACTTTGATCTTGGTAAAGCTGGGGGAAACTGAAAACTACAACTCGATGAACTAGAAGAACTTAGGAAGAACGCGTATGAAAATGAAAAAATTTACAAAGAAAGAACATAAGTTTTTCATGAAAAATCTATTCTAAGAAAATCGTTTTAGCCTAACCAAAAAGTTCTTTTATATGACTCTAGACTTCACTTATTCCCAGGGGAACTAAAATCGACCATTTGTGATACGAACAGTTTTTCCACACGGTGCCATAGAAATACAAAACCCCAAGGATGGATCAATTTTCAAAGTAATTGGTCATTGTTTGAAAACTTTCTCGGAATTTCCAAGTAACCAAGTGGAGGAGCTCATGATTCTTCATAAGCCATGCTATGTCTAGTAAGAAATGTTAACCCTCTTTTGTAAATATGTACATTTTTTTCCCGTTACACTCATTATATCACGCACTGTTGTGGGGACACAGTCAAAATCAAGTGTGGAGGGGAGTCCCAACTTCATTTTGATTTTTAATGGTTTATTTTTTTTTTACATTTTTTTCCAAAACTCAAAAAAATTACAAAAGAAAACAAAAAAATCTCAATATATATATATATATATATATATATATCTTCTTAGCATTTTTGATTTATTTTTGAAGAAAAACTATAGGATAAGTATTTGTTATTAGTTATTGAATTGAAATTTTTGAAAACTTATTTGTCTCAACAAAAATAAAAACATTGCAAGTAACGATGGTTTAACTAGTATGTAGAAAGGTTCACTGTGATAATTATGAAATATATCCTAATTGAAATCTTTGTTTAGTAGGTGGTTGATTTTAAAGTAAAGGTGATAACATTTTAAATTTTTAAGTTAAGTAACGCCAAGATGATATTGTAAAATTCTCTCTTCATAAAAAAAGAAAAAAACAAAAGGAAAAAATATATTTTTTGTATATATTTTATTAACTCTTAGAGTCATGTGTTCACAAGCAAGTATGTACACTCGCCATGCTCTGTACCCTTCTCACATAAGCCTAAAGGCAGTGCATGATCAGTATATCTGGACTCAGTTTATCCGATTTAGGTGTATGTATATAAAAATTCTTTCATTAACAATACTTACAGTCGATAGGTGTACACACTTGTGTGTACACTCACCATGCTCTGTATTCCCTTCATGTAAATCTGAAAGGCAGTGCGTGGGTCATATATCTGGTCTCAGTTTTCTGAGTTAGTCAATGTAAATATTGTTAATATCAATAAAATTTTCAAATAAAGACAGAGTAAGCATTTGAAATCCAAGCACTATTTTCACCTATTTGATTTGACTTGTCATTCAAAAGAAATGAAACTACCACATTGAAAAACTTTGATTAGTAACTAAGGATCCATTTCATAGTTGCACTACGTTATCAATCGAAACAACTAGCCAAACTGGAGTCTAATTGTGATGATAACTTAATTTTTACCAGAAATTTTGATGAGTAGTTTCTTGATAATGACCAAAACTTATATTTAACTTATTCGTGTTGATTTGAAAGTAAATTCTTCATTTGCAAATATTTTTAGAATCTTGCATCCGTCTCTTTATAAAAAATCTTGCATTTAGGAATTTCTCATGTGGCATTTGGATTTTATGGTTAGTATCTGCTGAAAACCCTCACGAGACAACACTCGTGCTACTAGGGACACCTAGAAGTTTAACAGCTTGTTGCATACGTTCAATGCAATCGTGCTCCCTACGAAAGCGGATTTATCTTAGTTTTAGTTTATTCTATGAAGGTTAAAAAGATAAGTGTGGGGGTATTTGATGTGCACGTAAATGTGCATATTTTTACACCCATATTTAATCTATTTTTATTTAAATAAATGTCAAAATTGGGTATTTTTACATGTTTAAAACCAAATTTTAAATATGCTTCCAAGTCATCATTCATAATCAATGTGCGGGTAAAATGAGAATTTTGTGCATATATTAAGTTTGAGAATATTCACTTGCACATTTTATTTTTATTTTGTAGAAATTGGATGGAAATATGAAGAGGCTTTCATGTGTTCATGCATGCACGAGAGAAGAAGGCTAATGTAGATAGAAAATAAATCAACTCATGCATTATGGAGGATCCCACCTACCAACTTACATTAATTTACAATTAGGAGCTCATGCACAAGTTAGTGGAGGTTAAATTTACATGCATACTTGATGATGGATTAATTAAAGACTAATGATAGCATGGTGGCTGCACTTCTTAAGGGGTATTTTCAGAAGTTCCCTACAATATTGATTAAGGTTTTGTGCACGTATAAATAGCCCTCTTGTGTACATGTAATGGATATTTAATCACTTATCATATTAGAATGCAAGTTGTAGCCTCAAATTGAAAGAGAAATAAAAATGGCTTCCTAAGCCTTTTTATTTTTCTACTTATTTTTATTCCATGCTTACTTGTTCTTTTATGCTTATCTTCACTTATACGCTCACTTTTCGTTCATGTTAGTACTGTAGATTTACTTATGCAAGTAGATTAATTCTCCTTATATTTTATTTCCTCTTACTTTGCTTGTTTTTCTATGTTGATGTTTACAAGTATTGAAGTGATAACACAAATGAATAGCTAAGCCCCTTTAATTTAAGAGTAATGAAGCTCTCTAAATTGTGTAAATTCAATATGTCTTGTCATTTATGATCTCTTTTATGCTTAATGAAGAATTTAGTTTTGATCTAAGTTTATAAAATTAATTTGATAGCCTATGTTGTATTTACAAATAGGCTATTCTTATTCAAACATAAACACAATTTACATCATCTTTTTATTAATTGATTTTTGATTTTGAAATTAAGGTAGAAATAAAATTTAATGATCTATGTTACTGAATACAATAGTAAATATATCATACTTAAAATAGCTTTTGCTTTGACTTCATTTTCATTACAATTGATAAATGGTTTCATATGTTGTATTATAGTTGATGGTTTAAGTTATGTTAATTAATAACATAAATAAACCATATTTATGATAAATATGTCACTAATTGCATTTAAGATCAAAATAGAGAGATCATAGATTATTTGTGTGTTGAGTTAAAAAAATATGAGAGTGGATTTGCCTCTAAATTGTTGTCTAATCTCATATTTTTATTCACTTGTGCCAGCCAGTTTTACAATTTTTAGTTTGAACACTCATAAATTTGGTTTAATTTGATTTAGCAGAATTTTAAATCTATATAATTCCCTACTGATCGATCCGTACTCACCACATACTAAAATTGCACGCTGTGCACTTGAGGTTAATTTTTAATTAAAATTTATCGGCTATTTTTTAATTCGACAGAAAGTTAGTCGTTAATCAGCAAACCCTGAAACCAATTCAACCAAAATAGATCCAATAATCCAGCCTTAACATTCAACAAACTGATATACAAAGCCTTAATGAATTGAATACAAGTTTGAGACTATACATGAAGTTACTAGCTTCTAAAAATGTTTAATTTGCAAGTGAATTGAAGAAGTTGGATTTTTGGTTTCCAGGTTTCAAAGAGGGAAAGTTTATGTTTATTGTAAACTAAATAAGAGATAAGAAAACAAACATATGGTAACTTGAACTCAGGAAATTTTCTCATTTCTTCATAGTTTTTAAATTTCTTTGGGTTTAGTAATTAATTTACAACCTAATAAGAATTAAATAACCTCTTTTATCTAATTCCTTACTAAAAATCTTTTTGAAACAAAAGCCTAAATATTTAGACTATAGCCCAAATAAATAAAACGACATCCTGAATAATGTAACAAAGTAAAATCTCCATCCTTTATTACAATTTAGATTTATCTAATAATTCCAAAATATTCATTCCATATTTTATTCTCCAATATTAAATAAAAATTTGGAATTCTCATCTCAAAAGAATTCATCATATTTTATAAAAGAATTTTAGTTTAAATTTCTCAATTAAATCTTTAATTTACAATGTTGTTTATTTTATTTAAGTAACACAAAAATCAAGGTTATTACAATTTCTAACCCAAAGCACTCTGTAAGCTCCACCATTACTCACTGGCAAACAAAGGGTCTCGGTCTCTAGCTTTAGTACTAAATTCCATAAAGTCTTACTCATCAGAAATGACTGTTCAGAAGTCTGAAAAATCACTTTTGAAATCAAGAACTAAGCAGGTTCGTTGATAAGCTTTCCAAGAGCCTACAAGGGTAGCCTACACGTTAACTCACTCTAAGTGTAAAATCCAAGATCCGAGAAGAAAACCATGTATTGGATTGGTACCGATCCCTGAAGTTTTCTAAGTTGGCCATGATTTTTGAGAGCGACTCTTTCAGGAAGTAGGGAACATAGGGAAGAACTTGGTTAAAAGAATTATGTCGACCTTCAACTATAAATATAGGGTGATAGGCATTATTTAGGGATCACTATTTTTGCTTATATTCTAATTCTCTATAACTCAGTTGTAATCTCGTGTGTCTATACTGATCCATATAAACTACCGACCCATAAGATCAGTCTTGTAAACAATTTATAGAATCATAAAAAAAGTTCAAGTGGATGTAGGCCAGTGATTAGCCGAACCACTATAATTGTTGTGTGTGATTTTCTCTAGTTTTTCATTTAGTTTCTTCATTTTATATTCTTCCATAATCTTTTGGGTATTTATGCCAACTTTTGGCATAAACATTTTTGTTCTTTCATGGAGAATGTATCGATCTCAGGCTATTTAGATCTTTCTCTACTTTTGGATTGCCTTGGTCTAGGAAATAGATCCATCAATTTTTTTCTGATAATCTATGATCATTCTGATTGCTGCAAAATCTATTATAGGATAACTGAATAATGGCTCCATAAAACATTACGAAAAAATCAACCGCCTCCAGGACTGCTAATGATGTTAAGAACATAAGCTCTCAACATGCTAAGGAATTCTCTCAACTCAACATTATTGAAATTCAGAGCCTATCTAATATGATAACATGGGTTGAAATGGATAGGTTGATGAAGGAGTTGAACGATAAGCTGTATGAGCCAGGAAGAAATGAGAAAACAGAAGAAGGAAAGTCTGGAATTGTTAAGCTAATCTCATAGTTACAGAAGGAACTTAAAAAAGCTGTCACCTTCTGATTCAAAAGATGGTGATAGTTCTTCACCGTTTGACGAGAAACATAGAGGAGGAAAACATAAGATGTAGAGGAAAGAAACCGAGACTTTGAGAAGCAAGTTGGATAATTCTTAGAGTACAATTGCGTGGATCGGTACCGATCCATCCCTAGGGGTTGGTATGGAACCCTGCCATCGTAGTTTTGGTCCAGAAGTTGGTGTTGGATTAGATGGAAGTGTTCATGGTGGAGATGGTCATGTTTTTGATGGATAGAATTTTAAGATTTAGACGGACGTTGCTGATCCACCGCGTAGATATCACAGAAATGGAATAACTGGACGAACAGTTCTCCTAGAAACAAGGGAATCCAGATACCATGGAATTAACCTAGACCATTTATAGGGCCAAACACTCGGGAAGGCCATAGTTATTACCATCTAGTAGATCAACTAAAGCCAGAATCCTTCACGGATATTGTCAAGAAGTTGTTAAATGAAAACCAAGATAGAAACAATGATGAATGTGGCTCTTCTTCTAATAGAAATCCATTCATCAAAGAGATATTGCATGAGGATTACCCCGGAAGATTCATGATGCCTATGATGTCGTTTTATAGTAGAACGACGGATCCAAGGTAGCACTTATTGGAATATGAATAGCACATGGACAAAGCAAGGGACCGAATGCTACGAGATGTTGATGCTTCCTAATATTTTTGGTGGGTGTCGCTACAATGTGGTTCACTTGGCTTCTGCCAAGGTCCATATCCTCGTTTAGTTAGCTAGAAGGTTCGTCGAGTAGTTTCGGTTGCATACAACCCATCTGAAAGGTGTAATGTCATTATCTAACCTCTCTCATAATTTTGGAGAATCATTAAAGAACTTTTTGAGTAGATTTAACATGGTTATAACAGAGCCAAGGAAGATATTTTTTGATGGCTTTGAGTAGAGGGACACATCCAGACATAGACTCCAGTAAATGGTCGAAGATGAAACTGCCGCCAACCATATAAGAGTTTTACAGAAAAGTGACTCAATTCTTGTGCCTAAAAGAGGTAAGTACAACGCCGGGAAAGCTGATGGTGGAAAGTTGATCGAATAATTCAAAGTAATGTGTTTGTGGGGCAATCTGGAGAAGCTTTCGACAATATCGCAGTTAATATGGCAAATAAAGGAAATAAATAGAAAAGAAATAATTAAGGTAATGGAGGTAGGAAGCTAGATTTTAACAAACGTTGAAGATTCCTAAAATATGAGAATTATACACAGCTGAACAATTCAATTGAGAACATATCCCTTATGATGCAAGGTACTGAGCAATATAAAACGCCGGCTCAAAGAGAGTCGACCGAGAGAGAGATAGAGAGAGAGAAAAGGTCTAGAAAAGTATTGCCGCTTTCATGAGACCATGGCCATCATTGTAACATCCTTCATATTGAGGCCCAAAAATAAGCGCTACAGATGTTGTAGTCATCTATAGTATTAATTTCCAATGACGGAATGCAGTCATGTTAATGGCAACCATAATGTCAGAAGCATAAGAATATGGAGAAAAAAAATTAACATATTTTCAAAGAAAACTTCCACATTTCATTTCAAAGTAATAATTTCATATTTAGTACATGATCATGAACGTTGCTTAGGTTCATATAAAATATAATTATTACATAGTACTCCAAGACCAACATACGAAGATGTCCTCTTGGTTGATTAGAGTTCCTAAGTAGACAGATATGACTTCTGCAAATACATGCATACAACGAAATGTCATAACACGGCAGAACTAATTAATAAGTATTCTCCTAAATAACTAGTCTTTGCCTCTTACACGTCTTTGGAATCTTTATTCTCCGAACCTACTAAACCTGTAAACCCATACTCTAGACTAACTCAAATTAAATTTTGAGTACCAGAGAGTTTAAGGGGAAAACATAAACTTCGAGTCAGGTATAAAGTTTGGTGATAATAATAATATGCCATCTCGATTGATACCACACCGTTGAGCAGAATGAGTTTTCCCATCACTAATATCTTTTAAAAATACATCTTTTGCAAATTAAAGTCCTGCAACTAAATTGGTAAAGATAAACAATATAAACAATAGTATGCATGCATGTAATATGGGTAGCCGTAAACAATATGTTTAAATCAATGGACTATCTGTCCCAACATCATAGTTTTCTTAGGTGATTATAAACCTATGGCTAATTTAGGCCTACAAGATATTTGAAATTGTCTAACCTACTAATAGTAGACAACTAGACGTCCTGCCAGAAACTTACTATTTCTAGGGTCAACTGATCCTAATGGTTTTGCAAGCTTACCAATAAACTATCTCGTCTTTATATATTCCTTTCTGTATGTACATCTAATTTTAGTCTTACCCGTGACAAATCCCTACACACAGGAATTTTGAACTAATATAGGGGCTACTAGCTAGTGTACAAGGTGCAATCCTACACCTGTCCCATTTGTTTTTCTAATCTCTGAGTCAATTTCATCCAATCCCAGTTTATCTAAAGGTGATATGAACATAATCACATTAGTAAAATTTTAGGCTAAATACGCTTTTCTATTTCATTGAAAACATTTTCTTTATGAATGATTTTATCCTTGAAATCATATATAAAACTAGGTAATTATGGCCCTTTACTTTACTCAAAATATTTATGCCATAGTATATGCTTTTATAAAATTACACTGATGAAGTTCGAATTCTATTAGAGATCATCGCCTCTTAAAACACAGGCCTTAGAGCCAAAGCGATATAAATTCTTCATATTGACAAAATGCGATAACGAGATAGTCAAAAGGGTCTGCACCATTCAAAACATAGATATAAGGCAAAAATTAATAACCCTTACATTTTCATAAACCTCGGCATCATTCTCGCCACTAGGGTCATCACCCTTCTTCGGTAATAAAATATGTTAAAGCTTTTAATTTATAAAAATATGGGCATATGGTCGAAGTAATCACTTCGTCAAACATAGTGTAAAACTATAGGAGATACTTCGGCGACATTTATAAGTATCAGCATCAATGCCATAACAAGAATAGCGTCCTCATTAGGGTTGAAGAGATAATAGGTAGCAACGTAGCCTCTTCGAAAACAATGTTAAGGGATTAATGTTTAAAGAATAAAATTGACGACCATCCGGGTCGAAGTTATAAAACTTAGCATCATCACTAAAACATTGTGGCATCCTTTTTGCCGCTATAAGTCTCATCGAAAAACATTAGGGTCGGCGACCCTATTTAAGATAAGCGGAAACATGCCTTAAAAAAAATTCGGCACTTAGGTCATGCAGCAAGGACAACGTCAAAGACCTTGGTGTCGAGCCTAATGACTTTGCACTTCAAGAAGGAACGATCCATTCCATATTAGCTGAAGTTGGCACCCTATGTGTCATCCTTTTTATCATCGAAACTCATAGACGTACAAAGATGAAGTGCAGCACCATGACCCTCAGCGTTGCAAAGCCGTAATTTATATGAAAACCGTTTTATTTCTATTAAGTAATTCCATTTTACCAACTCCAACTTCTTGTCAAATTCCCATTGGTTAATCTATACTTTACATAATTTCTTTGTAGAAAACTGCTAAGGAGCATATTTTTACACTTCCAAAATAATTTGCAAACCACCCCTTTTATCTTAATGTTTAATAATAATAATTAGGCTTTTCTATCTCAATAATTCATAACAAACAACAAACACTTGGGAAAATCCCCAAAAATTATAGTAAATCTGATTTATTATATTCTTCAACATAAAAATTTTAGGGCCAGAAACATAATTTAATTATTGTTAATAATTAAACCCTACAAAATCGATTTTTCTTCCTTTGAGAAAATCATAAAATATTCATACATTATCAGAAAATTATGAAATTTCAAACCACTAAAATTGTGTTTCTAACATCATATCCAAATTTCAAGTCATTTAGGTGTCGTATGATACGTTTTCCAACTCAAACATATAACTAACTTTCATGATTAAATTCTACAAATTCACCAAAATGCATACAATCATTCAATCATCAAAAGCATGGTATACCATCATCAAAACATTTCAGAATTTATACCTAAAATTTAAAACAACAATTAAAACTTGAGATGCATCTATTATTCACCATGAATGGATTAAGGAACTTAAGATTTGTGTTAATGTTGATTTCCCCTAGCTTAAGTTTAGATTCTCTAGCTTTATCTTCCTCTTTCAATCCTTTATAATGGTCGGCCCTTGCTCTTCTAATTTCGTTTATTATAAAAGTAAATGAAAGTAAGGGAGGAAATAAAGGAATAAGATTTTAGTATTTAAACCTATTCCTATTTTGCCCTTAGTAAATATTCCTTCTTCTTATTTAAGTTTTAAACCATTCTAGTTAATTTATTCATTAAGGCATGACCTACATTTATTTCCAAATCTTAACCTCCATACAAATTTACATTATTTCATTTAATTTGTCTAATTTAATTCCTAAACAATATTAATTAAAATCAGGGGTGTTATAGACTTCCCTCCTTAAAGAATTTCACCCTCGAAATTACAATAAGGTACATACAGGAAACATGCAAACATAGAGGCAAAGAATATTGTCAAACAAGTTAGGATAAGTGTCTCTAATTCTACTCTCTATTTCCTAAGTACAGTCTCTCTCGTCGTTACCCCATTGAACTTTTACTGATCCGACTGTCTTGTTCCTTAGCTTCTTTTCATTGAACGGGATGTCTAACTATAATCATGTCCGGTTCCACAATAATTCTTCCAATGCAGTCAGAGTAATAGTAGTTGCTGAATCTCCCACACACTTCCTATGATGAGAAATATGGAAAACATTATGGACTCCAGCCAAACTGCTTGGCAACTCTATCCTACAAGTGAGTTTCTAACCTTTCTATAATAGGAAATGGTCCAAAAAACCAAGGTGCCATTTCCTCGATTTCCCGAATCTTACTGCACCCATCATTGGTGATACTTTGACGAAAACATGATCTCAACTTAAAAAATATAAGTCGTTTCGTCTCTTGTCTACATAACTCTTTTGTCTAGACAGAGCTTCCTTCATCCTTGCTCGAATTAACTTGATCTTTTCCATGGCGTTTATCACCATAATCGAAGCAAGAACTAATCTATCTCTTGTCTCTAACTAACATATGGGTTGTTTACACTACCTTCCGTATAAAGATTTAAAAGTGCAATTCCTATACTAGCTTGATAATAATTGTTATATGAAAACTCGACTTGGTGTAAATGGTCTTCCCATGATCCTCCAAAATCTAGCACACAAGCTCTTAACAAATCCTCCAATATTTTTTAACTATCCATCTGCCCATCAGTCTGTGGATGGAAAGCAGTAGTCATATCGAGCTTGGTACCTAAAACCTCATGCTGACTCTTCCAAACTTCAGCAAAGAAGGTATCTCTGCCACCGACTATACTGCAAGGAACTCTGTGCGGTGTAACTATATTTTCATGAAACTTAGCTAAAATAGGTGTCGTTCTTGTCGATTTAATGGGTATAAAGTGTGCACTCTTAGTCAACCTGTCCGTTATAACCCTAATACTTTTATTTCCTATATTCGACCTCGGCAACCCACCTATGAAATCGATAAATATAGAATCTCATTTTCACACTGGAACATCTAAGGGCTGAAGCAATACGCTTGGTTTCTGTTGTTCGTCTTTTACTTGCCGACAGCTAAAACACTGCTTTATCCACAAGTCTACATCCCATTTCATACCTTCCCAGAAGAAACTTCTTTTCATATCCTGATACATCTTAGTTCCTTCCGGATGAATAGTGAAATTAGATCGATGACATTTACTAAGAACTTCATTTCTTATGTCACCAACATCGGGAATACACAATCTTCCCTTCTTTCTCAACCATCCATTCATGCCATGATAGAAATCCTTAATCTCGGTTCCACCTTCCAATATTCTAATTCTTTCAACTAGCAATGGATTATCTCTTTGCTTAGAAGCAATTAGTTCAATCAATACTGGTTAAACTTCCAAACAAGATAACATTATGGTGCTCTTACTAGAACTGGCAATCAATCTTAACCCCACACTATAAGTAGTCAATGCTCCCAAATCTTCCCATTCAATCAATATAGATAACACCACACTCTGGTGTTTCCTGCTAAGTGCATCAGCAGCTTTTTCCTTTTCCCGGTTTGTAATCAATTCCAAAATCATAAGCAGCTAAATCCTCCGACTATCTCTGTTGTCTTATATTTGTCTCCTTCTGCCAGAACAAGTGTCTTAGCGACTTATGATCTGTATACAACTTGAAAAGTTCTCCCAAAAGATAATGTCTCCACATCTTTAAAGAAAATATTACGGCAGCCAACTCTAAGTCATGAGTCGAGCATCTAACATCATGCGGTCTGAGCTATTACGAAGCATAGACAATCACTTTACCCCTCTGCATTAACACAGCTCCAAGTCCTATTCCACACACATCAGTGTACACCACCAAATCTTGATTTCCATTTGGAACAACTAACACGGGCACATTAGTCAATAAATATTTTAGCTTCTGGAATGCCTCTTCACATTTATCAGACTAGACATATTTCATGTCCTTCCTCATTAGTGTAGTTATCGGTGCTACTATACGAGAGAAATCCTTAATGAATCTTCGGTAATAGCCGGCATACCCAAGAAAATTCTTTACCTCAGTCACCATCTCGGGTCTTTTCTAGTTATTAACTGCTTCTACCTTAGCTGGATCTATTGACAACCCTTTTTCTGAGACTACATGACCTAGAAACTTCACCTCCTTCTTGACATTTTGAAAACTTCGCTTTGAATTGATGTTGCCTCAACGTCTCAAGATCTATTTCATCCTTAGAATATATCAAAATGTCATCTATGAATACCAATACAAAACAATCCAAGTGCTCTCTTAAAATCTGTTTCATTAAATCTATGAAGAAAGAAGGCACATTAGTCAATCCGAATGGCATTACTAACCACTCGTAGGAACAATATCTTGTTCTAAACGACGTCAACGGAATATTGTCTTTCGCAAACCTTAGTTGATGGAACCCTATCGTAAAATCCAACTAGGAAAACACCTTGGCTCCACTCAACCTATTAAATAAATTATCGATTTTCGAAAAAGGATATCGATTCTTTATCGTCTTTTAATTCATCTTAAGATAATTGGTGCACAATCTTGACGACTCTTCCGGTTTCTTCAGGAACACCGTGGCTGCTCCCCAAGTTGAATTGCTTGGTTTAATAAAATTCTTTCCTTCTAAATCTATAAGTTGAATTTTTAATTCCTTCATCTCGGTAGATGTCATTATGCTAGGCAATCTACTTACGGGTTCAGCTCCAAGTACAAGATCTATTTGTGACTCAATAGCTCGTTTCAACGGTAGTCCTGTAATAGGCTCCAAAACATCTGCAAATTCTCTAACTACAAAAACCCGACTCAACTCATCTTCCTCCTCTATTACACCCAATAAAGCACAGACATCAAATTTTGAATTCTCTACTGAATATATAATTCGATCGCTACTATTAGGGTGTCTAACAGATATTTTTCAATCATGGTAAAATACCCTAGCATCGTATTTACTTAACCAATCCATACCTAAAATAATCCAGAAACCTACGAAATCAAACACATGCAAATTACAAGCAAATATGTGACCTAATAATGCAAACTCTAAATGGTTACATCTCATCCCTAAAGTGGCACATCCGTCTACTGGATTTGCATCCTTTTAAGGAAGTGACTAGGTATTAGGGATCAAGGTTAAGCTTATCCACCAAACATCGAGATATAAAAGAATGTGATGCAATAATATCAAACTATACTCCAATAGGTAATCCATGAATCAAAAGCGTACCTCCCATAATAGCTTTCCCATTCTCCTTAGTTATTGGTCTCATGGTAGCTGGTTCCAATGTAAGCACCTTCCCTTTCTCAGCTTTAGTTGGTTCCTTACATTGGTTCTTATAATGTAAAATCTATTCACAGTTGAAGCACTAGATATTCTTCCTTCCAATTGCTGGCTTCCATCTTTTGAATGACACTCGTTCGCAAAATGCCCTTTCTATCACACTTGTAACACACAACATTTGCTTTTCCTTTCTTAGCTACTTTGCACTTCTGAGCTCCCTTCTTATGAAAGAACTTCCTTTTTTGATTCAACCCACTCTAAGCCTCCATTGCCTTATTACCACCAAAGAAAGCAACCTTCTCAAAGCTATCTCCACTACAATACCACATAGATCCCTAAGATGTGGTAAAGTTGCTCTAGCAAGCTCGGGTCTCGGTCCATGAATGAACTTCTCATTCCTTTTGATAACCGTGTCAATGGTAGCATACCTACATATTGACAGCTCCTAAAATCTAGTTGCGTACTCAGCAAACTTCCTCAGTAGAGTTGACTTAGCAACTTCAGACATACGTCTCTCCTCAAACATCCTCTTGAACTCTGCCCATGTCAAAGTTTCCGCAACCACTGCAATAGTAACACTATTCCACCAATACAGTGCAGCTCCTTGCAATTGTATGGATGTCAACCTCCCTTTATGTTCATTATTCAAACCAGGATTGGTGAAAATCATTTTACAATGGTGCAAACAATTCTCCACTTCAATTGCATCCTTCGTTCCAATGAATGGTTTCCCTTCAAGTCTTGCACGGTCTTTACTCAATACAACATAACTATTGACTACTGGAATTTCTTGATTAGCTCCTCCAGCATTTCCACCAATTAATCCAGCAGCAGCTTCGACTTGCATCATGTTAACGCAGAACTGATACTTTTCTCCTTGTCAACCGGTGGTGTTCCTGAACCTACGGTAGCAGTTGTTTATCGACTCGGATTCCTTGTAGTATTAGGACTGACATTTTCATTGGTAGTGGTACTTCCTCCATCGAGATTCAGTCTTCCATTTCTTGCCTCCATAACTTACTCCCTTAAATTTGCATTTGAACCTTAGTAAGACATGGAAGAATAGTCTAAGAGAGATAGGAGAATGGAGATAAAGTGTACAATTATATATAGCAAATACAAGTACATTACTATAACATTATCCCATATGCCAATATAATTATATGATTCATTTAGATTATGTTTTCAAAAACTATTTTTAAAGTTCAAAATTCTTTGGTTTTACACAAACCTATTCTCTGATACCAGGTTGTAACATCCTCTATCTTAAGGCCCAAAACTAAGCGCTATAGATGTTGCAGTCATCTATAGTATTAACTTTAGATGATAAAATGCGGTCATGTTAATGACATCCATAATATCATAAGCACAAGAATATGACATAATTTCAAAGAAAACTTCCGCATTTCATTCTAATGCGATCGCATTTCATTCTAATGCCATAATTTCATATTCAATACATAATCCCAAACGTTGCCTAGGTTCATATAAAATATAATTGTTACAAAATCCTCCAACATCGACATATGAAGATGAACCCTTAAAATGATTAGAGTTACTAAATAAACGGACAAAACTTCTGCCAATACATACATAAAACAAAATGTCATAACATGGTGAAACTAATTAATAGGTATTCTCCCAAACAGCTAGCCTTTGCCTCCTACATTTGTTCGGAAGCTTTATTAGTCAAACCGTCTAAACACGTAAACCCTTACTCAACCTAGTCAAAATAAATTTTGAGCGCCGAGGGTGTAAGGGAAAAAACACAAACATCGAATTAGACATAAGGCCTGGTGCGAATAATAATAGGCCATCTCGGTTTATAGATATTAAGTAAGACCACACCGTTGAATGGAACAGGTTTCCCCTCACTAATATCTTTTAAAATATATCTTTTGCAAATTAAATTCTTACAAACAAATTGGTTAAGATAACAATATAAACAATTATATGCATGCATGCAACATGGGTAACCGTAAACAATCTGTTTAAATCAATGGATTATCTGTCCCAACATCATAGTTTTCTTAGGCTGACTATAGGCTGATGGTTGACTCGGGCCTATCAGGTATATCAATTTATCTAACCTACTATTAGAAGATAGCTGGATAGCCTGTCCGAAATTTACTATTACTAGGATCAACTTATCCAAGTGATTTTGAGAGCTCACCAATAACCTATCTCATTTTTATATACCTTTTTTTATATACACCTACTTTTAGTTTTACCCATGACAAAGCCCTACACACTGGAATTTTGGACTATATTAGCTAGAGGCTGCTAGCAAAAGTATAGGGCACGACCTTACACTAGTTCCATTGGTTTCTAATTTTGAGTCAATTTCATTCTATCACAATTTATCTGATGGTGCTACGAACAATAATAACATTAGTAAAATTTTAGGCTAAATTACATTTTCTATTTCCTTGAAAACATTTACTTTATGAATAATTTTATGCTTGAAATCATATATAATATAAGGAAATTATGGCACGTTACTTTACTCAAAATTTTCATTCCATGATGTATATTTTTATAAAATTATATTGATGAAATTCAAATTCATTAGAGGCCATCGCCTCTCAAAACATAGGCCATAGAGTCAAAACAGTGTAAAGTCTTCATAGTGATAAAATAAAATAATGAGATAGTCGACGCGGGTCTCCGCCCTTCAAAACATAGATCATAAGGCCAAAATAAATAACCTTTATATTTTCATAAACCTCAGCATCATCCTAACCACTAGGGTGATCGCCTTTCTTCGGTTATAAATATGTTAAAGCTTTTAATTTATAAACATAAGGGCATATTATCGAAGTCATCACTTCATAAAACATAGTGTAAAACCATAGGGGAAACTTCGGCAATATTTATATGTATCGGCATCAATGCCTTAACAAAAATAGCAGCCGCATTAGGGTCGAAGAGATAATAGGTGGCAATATAGCCTCTTCGAAAGCAATATTAAGTGATTAAGGTTTAAAGAATAAAATTGATGACCATCAAGATTGGTGTCATAAAACTCGGCGTCACCACCAAAATATTGTGCATCATTTTCGCCACTATAAGTCCCTTCGAAAACATTGGGGGTCAGCAACTCTATTTAAGATAAGCGACAACATGCCTTTATACAGAACACGGCACTTGGGTCATTCGGTATGGACAACTTAGAAGACCATGTTGTCAAGCCTAATGAATTCGCACTTCAACAAGGAACGATCCATTCCATATCAACAAGGAAATGCTCAACCCTAGGGGCAACCGCTCCAACGGGGCTAGAATAGGCCTAGTGGTGATGAGCCTAGTTATCTTGGGGAAAGACTTGTTATCAACACAATAATCAATGGACCTTATCCAGTTGAGAAGAGCTGGAATGAGATGGAAATGTACAGGAGTTCTTTAAAACACATTGTACATGAAAGTTGCTTTGTCATCGAAGACGGAGCTCCAGCAAAGCAATTGAAGATTATAAAGGATGACATTGCGTTCAGAAGCCGAGATGCATGCGGGATCAAAGCACCTATGCTTGATCCCTTGGTAATAATGATAACGATTGGGCCGCAACCATAAAGATAGTGCTTGTTGATTATGAAGTTCTATCAATATACTGTTCTAAAAAGCTTATGACTAGATGATGATGGATTGTCAGGATCTAAAGCCTTGTAAATCCCAAATTTAGGAATTTACTGAAGAGGCTACCAAACCTATAAGCTGTGTAGACTTACCGATGATTTTAGGAGAATGTGGGTTGTGACCATCGTGGTAATAGATATTTTTACAATGTATAATAAATGTCTATTCCGACCAACCCTTGCTAATTTTCAAGTAGAACTAGCTCTATAGTGCCTAACAATGAAATTCCCCATGGAAAACGAAATGGCAGTTATTCAAGGTGATCATAATTTAGGATGTGAATGTACATCACGAAGCTGAGGGAAGCAAAGCGATGTGTGAAAGAAAAGGACATAGAGAAGATTAACTACGTTAAATCAATGAATGCATAACAACCACCACCTAAGCCTTGGCTCGGCAGACATAATAGAGGATGTGAGGGCAGCCATCACTAAGTTCACTGTTGGCATCCGAGTTAGTAAGGATGATCCTACTTGGATCCTATAAATAGGGTTTCAACTCATCATGAAAACGAAGAAGTATTTCATGGGTTTTCACTGGGTAAACCTACATGTGTTTGCCTAGACACATTTTAACATGTGTGGAATATCTTCGAAGATAGTATGTCATGCATTGAATGTGAACTTCAAATGTCTACTTGTGAAATAGAAGCAGCCTAGGTCCGAAACGATCCGCTATGTTGAAAGAAGTGGATAAGTTGAAAGCCAATGGCTTCTTCTACGACACTCTTTACCAAGAGTGGGTATCCAATCTAGTCTTAGTCAAGAAGTCCAATGGGAAATGGAGAACATGCATCGACTATTCAGAATTGAAAAGGCATGATCGAAGGACAAATTTCCACCACCAAAGATCGAACAATTGGTGGACTCGATTGACGGCTATGAATTGATGTCATTCGTGGTGCTTACTTAGGCTATATCAGATTCCAATGCATATCCTGGACCAGGAACATTATAGCTTAATAAACAATCTAGGATTGTACCGCTGCCTTGTTGTGCCACTTGGTCTGAAAAACACTTGAGCCACCTACCAGAGATTGGTAAATTCCATTTTCAAATATCAAATCGAACGTTCAATGGAGGTCTATATGGATGATATGTTAGTAAAGTCACAACAATCGATGAACCATTTGAATGACTTATCTGACATGTTTGGCATACTCCGAAGATATAGAATGAAGCTCAACCAGCTAAAATGCTCATGACTCCGTCAGGGGTTTTTTTTGATTTTGTTGTGAACTCGGGTGGAATTGAGGGCAATCCATGAAGCCTTGAGAAAATGTTGAAGCTTCAAAGACGATAAAGGAGGTATAGAGTTTGAATGGGAAGGTAGCTACACCAAGTCGATTTATCACAAAGGCTGCACACAAATGCATACAGTTCTTCGATGACCTTCAAGTAGGGAAGAGAGACTTTCCATGGACGTAAGAATGTAAGGACACATTTCAAGCCTTGGTTGACCATCTGGAAAGACTGCCTGTCTTACCAAATCCTTTAGCGGAAGAAGATTTGTTTGTTTATCTGGCAGTCTTTTTCCATGCTTTGAGTGTTGTCTTCTACGTGAAGAAACTAGAATTCAAAGGCTGGTATAATATATCAGCAAGCGATTGGTGGGAGTTGAAAGAAATACCCAAAGTTAGAAAATATGGTCTATTGCTTGTTGGTAACATTAAAATAATCCATCCCTACTTCCAACCTCATCCAATTAAGTTGTCGACTGGTTAACCCTTAAGATAGGTCCCACAACGACCTGATATTCTAGAAGATTATTGAAGTGGAACATCAATCGAGTCAATATAATATATCATACCATCCCAAACAATCAATCCAAGGCCAAGCATTGACTAACTTCATTGCTGAGTTCACCTCTCGGGATAATGAAAAGGAAGAGGTTATGGACTAGAATGCTCAACGGAAGTTTTAAAATAATAGAGCATCCAACGAACGTTGCTTGGGACAGGAATGGTTTTGGTAACCCTCGAGGAACGATTGGTTTGCTTTGCCCTAAATCTCGAATTCACCGTAAGTAATAATGAAATCGAATATGAAGCGCTGATCGCAGAACTCGAGATAGTGAAAGAATTAGGAGTTAAAGCTCTGCACATATATAGTGACACTCAATTAGTGGTCTAATCAATGAGGAAGGAATTCTAGGCTAGGGCAGCGAGGCTAAACTTCTATCCAACAAAGGTTTTGGAACTACTCAATGACTGAGTTTTACAGGATAACAGACATCCCCAGGGAGGAGAACATGAAAGACGATTCACTAGCCAAGTTGGCCAGTTCCAGGGATGCACAACTTATGGGTTTAGTTTCGTTAGTGGTCTTATCAGCTCCAAGCATTGACCAGATGGATGTCGATTGGATCTTGAGGTACAATTTGAGAAAGGATCGTAGATGGCTTTAATAAATGAGAATCTATTAAAAGGAACCCTTCCGGACAGAAGGAGCGAACAAAGAAAACTCCTGCGCCAAGCTCCACGGTTCATTGTTCAGGAAGGAGTACTATGTAAAAGAGGTTTCTCTATTCCCTACTATGGTGTGTCGCCAATGAGGAGGCTAAGAAAGACCTTATTGATGTTCATGAAGGAGTATGTGGCAATCATACTGGAGGGGCAAATGTTAGCAAAAAATATCCTTCGCTATGGATATTTATGCTTAACCATCAACGGAGATGTAGCCGATAACACCAGGAAATGTGATTGATGTCAAATATTTACAAAAATTCTTAGATCCTCGCCTATCGAGATTAAGCAAATAGTAAGCCCAGCAACGTTTGCAGTTTGAGGTATCGATATTATTGGTATGCTACTGATGATGAAGGGCGGAGCTGAATATGTCATGTTGTGGTTGATTGTTTCACGAAATGAGATGAAGCGGAACCACTTGCAATAATCACCACGAAAAAGGTGATAAACTTCATTATTAGAGACATTATCTATCGACAAGCAATCATTTCTGATAACGGGACCCAATTTGACAATTTGGAGTTCAAGAACTTCTGCAGCAAATATCGGATAAAGAAGATTTTCTATGGTAGCACATCAACAGGCGAATGGACAAGTGGAAGTTGGGTACAAAATCATCAAGTCCATTCTGAAAAAGCGATTGACAAAGGCCAAAGGAAAGTGGATCAATGAACCTCCTCTGAAACTTTGGGCCTATTGAACGACCTACAAACTCATAATTAGTCACACTCCATTTGCTTTGGTCTCTGGATAGGAGGCAATGAATCCAATAGAGTTAGAAGTGCAGTCTCTGTTAGAACCTCTATTGTGAGATTTCAACGACTACAATTACACAATCTCATATGCAGGATATATCTTATCATATTGCAGGTGTGTGTGTGTGTATTAGAAGCATGTCACGGTGCACATAAAGATTATGGCTCACAAATAATTGAAGGAAGATGGATAATACTATTTAAAAGGAAGGTCGTATTTTTGTATATAGTCATAGATATATGTTGTACAATCATCTTAAATGATCAAAACATATATAACTTTACATCGACAAATCTAACAAACAAATATTTTAAAATTTATAATTCATAGTGTGACAAACGTTTGTGATAATTCTCTTTTTATTATTTCACAAGATCCACAAATGTCTATAACAGAATAACAGATGTCTGTGAACTATCTCGGCCTAAAAACAACATTTTACAAATGTCGTTTTCTGAATGGATGCTTCTCTCTATTTTAATCCTCCTTTAAAAGTTGTAATCATTCATCAAAGAGTAATCTTTCAAGAAGTCATAATTTTTCAAAACAACTATTTGATTCTATAAATACTCAAATCGATTGGGATTTTAATTTAACTTTCTTTATTATTCACTAACTTCTATATTCAGCTTTTCTTGTGCTATCATTTACTTAATATTCTCAATCACTTCCAACAAAAATCTATATATTTTGGTTAAACTATTTCATATAAATCCAAGCAAATCATATTCATTATTATTCAAAGGAGATTATGGGAAGAATTATACTAGCAGTCACTATCTGTGTTGTATATCGAACACAAGATTGTTAGTATTTCTATTAGCCTATTCCTCCGGACGAAGCGAGGGTCATTGTTTATTTAAATACCGACGGGGAGCTTCAGGATTGGACGTAGGACAAGAGGTTCGAACCAGTGTAAAAACTCGGTGTGCTCGTTTTTATACTTTATTTTTATTCCGTAGTATTGCCACATTTAGCTCATATAATGGTATGCACTCACAGACTAATACACTAGTCATATTAGATACGATCCACTAGACTTTTAATCTCATCGAAAGATCCATTATGATCCTAAAAAGAACGAGGAGCTCCTGCTAGAGTCCCTCGGTATGATCGATGAGAAGTGTGATAAAGCTGACTTGAGAGCTGCTGCTCATCGAAAACGAGTAGCTCGTCATTAAAATACAAAGGTCAGGAACCAGACCTTCGAGATCAGTGATCTCATCTTAAATGAATCTTCCCTAGTCCAGTAAACAAGGGCCCGACTTGGGAAAGTCTGCATGCTATCAAACATAAGCTTGGAGATGGAACATTCAAGCTAGGAACTAGTAAAGGAATTTCGCTTCCAAGGGCGCGGAGTAGCGAGCATTTATGATGGTATTTCGCTTGAAACTATCTTTGTACATACTTTGTTGATTTCAGTGTGACAAGGCTTGATCTGCCATTATTATGGTATAAAATGAATTAGCTTTAGGATCGACGAACTTATGTTCTCGTCAGCTAAATCTTGCGTTGTGAATAACAGCATAATTAAATAACCTACACCTATATAATGCATGAATGTAGGTGCTTGAAGATAGTGCCAATCGAATTTTTCTATCAATGACTAGATCCAAGGAACATGACTGTTCCAGGTATCCAAAGAAGATGCCAAATAACTCCTCTAACCCATGAATTACACATTGGAGTATTAACACATATGGGTCATGCAAAATACAGCAATGAGCAAGGTTAGGCAAGAGCTGATGCAAATGTTCAGAGTTAGACATTGCGATGCCCAGACATAGGCGTCATGTAAACTTATCCCCATGAATAAGGCATAAATAATCAATGCCCTGAGTTAGGCAAGATCAAGGTAAAAATATCTAAGAAATAGACATTTGAGACACCGCTTGAGATGATCAATCTCGGTCAATGATCGAAGATTGGCAAGATCAAACTTGGAAGCCAGAATTAGGCACCCAAGCTATAACTCTATTAGCGTGAAGGGTGATATAAACTCTATCGATGTCGCTAGTCAAATGAAGCTCGGCTAAAGACGGGCAAAGCAAGCCACCAAGTTAGCTAAATGAAAACATTTCACGATGCAGAACATATAAACAAAAGATTTGAGGAGAAATACATCTATTCATTATTAACAGACTTTCTTGACAAAAAGCTGTTGTTATGCTCGCACAAAACTAGCCTACATAAATGTAATGACCCACCTACCCCGAATGCCGACACTAATACATCCACGGATTCTTGTGTCGAGCATCCAAGTGCCAAAAAGACATATTGTTAGGGTAAAATAAAAAAGAAAAGAAACAAAACAAAACAAGACAGAAGGAACACAATATTGGAATTTCACAGTGGAAAGATAACGTATAACATCTAAACACGGTACAAATTGTTACGCTAAGATACATAGCGTTTTAGTGTTATAATTATAAATACTATTATCAACCTGGAAACTTATAACAACTTGTCCTTACAAATGCTAATATGTATAATATAGTAAGTTAGTGGAAATAAGAATGCTACGGTAGGTGAAACATCCATCTCATCTTCTCAAGCTCCAAAGAATATCAACAAAAACTTACCCGCCCCATACTATTCGAAAGAGAATACGAGGAATTTAGGAAAAACCACGCGTTAGACATAAGTCTAGTATGACAAACTCAAGAAATTTGTAGCTTGCATATAATAGTACTTTTGAGACCGCACGGAGTGTCGTTGCGATTATCCCCTCAAAAGAACCACTCATCTAATAATTGCATAAGGTGATGTAATAGATAATGCCTAGTGTGAAGAATATAAATCGGAAAATATATATGATGCTTACATTGATCACACCACAATAATATTACAAGTACATCTAAAACCGCTAAGGTATGTTTGCATAATGGACATTCCGTTGAGATCTCTTCGGTCATGTCAAATCCAATCTCCTACATATGGGTCAAAAATTATCTCTGAGCGTCCTATGCCTCTAGGTAGAGTAAACCATAAGGTAAACACAACTGGCCCATCACGAACCTATAGAACCACATGGAATCAGGTATCATCAACTCTCGCGTGCAACATATCGATGAGCTACTTGAGATGGAGTTCACTTACCCGTCGTGAGTTAGCAATACCCCGGGATGTGCAACCTACTCTGTCTTTAGCCATTTCCAATGTCGAGGTCATATTCAGCATCTCTCATATGAGTTTTCATCACTCAAACATAACAAATGGATTACCACATCTTGAACAGATCACGAATCACGCGTGGTTTCAGTATCTCAAATAGATCCACTTCCAAGAGGTAGAACATGTATCTCAGTCCTGAAGTGGTTTTTGATAAGTAAAACACTTACCAATCCCGATCACTTTAAGACTGAAATGAAGAATTTGGTCATTTCTAGAATAAAGAGAATGATTACATATTGAAACTAAGTCCCGTATGCTTATCACATTTCAAAAAAATTTATGCTAAGTACACGACTAAATACTTCCCACAAACAAGTAAACAAATAAAGAACGATCAAATCACACAAAGGACAATTAAGTCACATAAGCGAATTCTAATCCCCTTTTTCTATTTTTTTCAAAATATTCCATACTATCAATTTTAAAGATCTAAGTACATTTACAAATCCATTCAACAGGTTTAAGACTAATGTAACGTATGCTTTGCCACTACAACCCAAAACCACTTCACTTATGCTTATCTTTAAAACATTCTTTTAAAGGTCTATTTACATTCATAAGTATAATAAAAAAAAAGGATTAAAGATGAATGCTAATAATATATTGTTATAAAAAACCCAAAACCATTCCATACTTACATTATCTTTAAAAACGTTCATTTAAAGATCTAAGTTAATATTTAGTTAAGATCGGTATTTGACAAGTCAACTACCCAGTTCCAAATACAATCTTTATGGAAACCACGGTTCATAAACTTAGCTCGTTTCAACATTCCAACTTATATTTTCCCTCGTTTAAGAGTGAAGCTAGGTAAGTTAGAGGATTGATTGCATATTAAAGCCTTGCCTAGACACTTCTTTCTTGACTCTCACGAATATATAAATATAGCTCATCGGCTTTTAATGTTAAGTATATTTTAATGACTTTCATAAATGAGTAAGAAATCAAAACCGATTAACACATTTTCGATATTCTAGACTTAACTATTCCCCGATCAAATGGGGAGCCGGTGGGTAAGGCCATAATTGCTTATATCCTTACTTGAACATCAATCTTAACACTCACAAATAGATAAGCCTACTTCATCAGCTTTACTGTTAAGCATAGTTAATTTCCTTTTTCAAAACTTATATATATAAATACTTTAAAAATACCTATAAATAGGTTTTAAATATCTATGTAAAATATTACTTGAAAATAACAAATTTATAATTTGATGAAAATAATTAAAAACATGTTTTATAATTTATAACCCCTTTACTTCCAAAATTAATAAATAAATGCTAAAAGTATATTTAAAATTCAAAGAAATTTAAAAATACTTCAAAAAATGTTATAAAACATCCTAAAAAGATTAGGCAAAATATCAAATTTAAATATCATTTTTACATACTTAAAAAAATTGAGTGACTTACTATAGCATTTATACAAATGTTTTTAACAATCCTTATCAAAGAACAACATAGAAAAACATGATCTTTATTACCAGTTTTAACCACTTAAACAAATGATGTAAGGCTTAAAATTTTTATAGTTAATACTACCCTTAGGGTACTGAAAACCCACAGAAAGAAACCTCTAAGAATATCTTTCAGTTTAATCATAAAAATTCCCGAAAATAAGATATTTACTAAAGTATATTTATAACCACCTTTTTACTTCAAATTTAGCCATTTTGTTTGACCATTTTAAACTCCAATTATTTTCTAGTAATAGGTAAACATATAATACTTATTAAAATGCAAAAAATCCTGTAGGATGTCTTTCAAAGTTAACTATGAAAATCGTCGAACATAAGGCATTTTCAAAGTGCATCTATAATGACCTTTTCGCTTTTACTTTCACAATTTGGTTTCATAATTTCTATAACTTTACAAACTATTTCTTTACTATACCATACACTAAAATATGTGTAGAGAAAAACCTAACTAGATTGAAGTTCACTTATAAAGTTAAGGGATATTGAAGTGCACTTATATGACAATGTTAACAAAATTAAAGTTAAGGGATATTGAGTGCACTTATAGTGACTATTCTCACTTCAAACACTTTCAAACATGCCTCAATCCAACACATGAGCCAACCAAACATGTAACACAAAGTCTAGGCCATACTACATGTTATAGAAGGTAATAGAAGTGATGTTATACAATATAAAGTTGTCGTTTATTTTAAAAAGCAAGAAGGGCCCAAATTTATAACTTTACTTACTTAGCGTCACTTTAACGTTATATTTATACATATATACATACAACACACACACACACACATATAAGATAGTGAGATAAATCACTCAAATCCAAGCTTACAACAAGCTCAAATGCACAAAAATCAAAGAAACACTTCCTACCATCACCAAAAGCCAAAGATCCAACCTTTAGCACCAAAATCACAAAGCATCTCCACCCTCCATCATCTAATGCTCACGGCCCAAGATGCATCCTACATCCTCTAAACATTTCTTCCACTTTGACTTTAGATCCATGTTTCTTAAGGTGTTCTAAGGGTTTGGTGAAAGTTTTGTGGAGTTTGGAGAAGATTTGAGCTAATTAGAGAAAATTTGTAAAGATAGAAGTGGATTAGTGCTAATCATTTCTACCATTTTTGATTCCTTTTATATTTTTCAAACTTCTGTGAATAATGAATGAATGTTAACACTCGCCAAAGCCTTACCGTTACATGACCAAGACCCTTCCCTATGTGCCTTGCATGCTCCTTTTATTTTACATGAAAATATCTCTTAGCAAAATTGCCCTTTTACCCTTACACACAAAATATCTTCTACGACATCAGCTATGACATCATCAATTACTTTATTTACATAAATGGAAAATTATTTTTATTTCATATTAATGATTTCCTATGCAAATAAGTGTATGTAGAAAAATTTGAACATCTTTTGACGAGTAAAAAACTGTTTATCAATAAAACGATTTTCGGTGGCATTATTGATATTTCTTCAAAGTGTATATTTTTGTAAAAAAAAATTCCAAATTTTTTTAACACCATTACTTATGATTTCAAAGGAGGTTAACAAGGTTATTAAATCATTTTAATCACATTTGATCTAAGATTCAAATATTTAAATAATTCAGATTTCCGAAATTCTAGGGCGTTACATTCTCCTCCACTTAGAATATTTCATCCTCGAACACAAGCAATAAAAGAAACAATCACAAAGCAATACTCAATAGTATTCAAAATTACCAGCAACCATAGGTTACGGTTTTCTCAAATTCAAAAATCCTCTTATCGTACAAGGACAATAAACAATCTACCAAGCATACCTTACTATCAATAGCGTTAGGTTATTACTTAGTCTATTATTCATACTGCCTCGAAACAAATTGAAGATTCATCACTAAAACATTCCTTAGGCCAAAAAACATAGTATGCATGCACATGGTCATTCGTACGCGATATCAAAACCGATCACTTGCTCGATCACATAAATTTCACTTCCAAACTAGTATAGATCACTTGACCTCTCTTGTGTAGACTCCGATCAGGTTTCTTTACAAGAAACTTTCGTTCTCCTTATATTGCCATGTACTATAATAAAAAACTTTAGGATCATATCAAGATTCTGAATTAAGTGTTCATCATCAAAAATCGAGTGAAAAATCCTTTTTCGAACTGGTGTAAATCACCTAGAAATCATGTACTAAAATCCTGAACCGAGAATTATCATGCGAATAAAATGATTTACGTAAAAGTAATGTATTTATCTTATTGGTTTCTTAACTACACCAATTTCATTTTATCACATTCCTTTATCCAAATAGTATATCCCATTCAATTCTAAAACATTTTATGAAGCATTTCATAAAAACATAACTTCATGTTCATAAACATTTTATAACTTAATCATATTCATATAATACTCCACTACCTCCTAAGAGTATATATAAAACATTAAATTCATTTCACTTATCATGAATGTTCAACAAATTCAAAACTTATTTAGATTTTACTATCTACTCAATTCAAAAGTTAAAAAACTAAACCATTATATTTTCACTAAAAACACTTAGATTCTTGTTCTTTGACGATTCGAAAGTTCATGACTATCCGAAATCATCAAAAATCCCATTTTTTCTAAAAAAATGAAAACTACCACATAACATATCATAACATGATGCACATAACATATTGTCCTAATGCATAGGATTTATGTGTCCACCAAATAACTTAGCAAACTTTCAATTGTTTATTAAACACACTTCTCTACAAAGAAAAAACATAAAATATTTCACAATGAATAGGGTTATGCCACTACCACTCGGGCATCCAACATAGCGTACATACGAAGCTTTTGTATAGAAATTTTATTTCACAACCTTTATCAAACTATTATATATCTTACGGAAAATCTCCTTAAAGTAAACTTAAGAACCAAACACGTTGTTTATTTCAAATTAGTTGAAATAACAAAACATATACATATATCTTTTGGATATCAAACCTACTTTCAGGATTAAATCAAAATATTTTTTTATCAAAACCACTATGTATCATCCCCCGGTTAGAAACTCGAAAATGAACACCAATGATGTTGTAGTAATCACCAGAATTATTTTCAAGTGACGAAAGTGAGTTCAGTATACCCAATCATACATCTCGGACTTAACCAAAATCATTTTCAAAGCGGTATCAAATACTTCATAAAATATTACTGAGTAGCTAATCTCAATCCTATAAACCAATTTCCTAGATATTTTCTTTGAAATAATACCATTATCATTTTTCAGAATCTTGAAAAACATTTTGAAAGACACCGGGATTCAAGTTCTCAAAATATCAGTTTAAATCTTCTTCGCTTATAAACCATACTTATATAAAACCACTTTCTTACAAAAAATCTTTTTACAATGTTTATTTACAAAGTAACTTATCTTTCCTTTAGATTATAATAAACATCTTTCACTGGATTTTAATTTTAACTCAACATTATCACCGAATGCCTTATAGTCAAACTGTGAAACTAATTCAAAAGGTGTTCGTTTCAATGCATCTACAAATACTTTCTACCAAACCCATGTAGTGGAAAGGTAAAATAGCTCATAAACTTGTCGATCAACAATCAACAACCAATAGTCAATTCTTATAAACTGGCTGAGCATGACTAATCAATAAACAAATGATAACGATGCATGTAAACTAGCTGAGCAATATTAAGCTCATAATTCTACAAGTGATAATAATGCTCATAACCTAGTTGAGCATATCGATCATTCTACAAAGGATAGCAATGCTTATAAACTAACCAAGCATGGAGAAACCAACTAATGAGCGGTAATGAATGAAACATCATTAATCCCTACATTAATTGAACTACACTTTCAACTTATATAAGTTACTTTATATAACATCTTTAATTTTCGTTGTTGGAAATACGTTCAAGGCATACATTTATAACAAATACAAATACGCTCTCATATGTATAACACACTCACCTCATGCTAGGGCGTCCCATTACCTATCTCTTGATGAGTCATACCCAACCAAGCCAAGATTATCTCTTATTCGTCAGCTCTAATACCAGATATAACGACCCGCCTTTTCGACCATCGAATGTTGACACTAATACATCGATGGTATTGTGTACTAAGAATAAAAATGTTGAAAAGACAAACTATTAGGGTAAAATAAAAAGGAAAAAAACAAAACAAGAAAGAAAAAACACAATATCAGAATCTCATGATGGAATGATAACATACAATATCAAAAGATAGTAAACTGTCACTCTAAGATACATAGCATTTCAAAGTTACAATTCTAAATGCTATCATCGGCATAAATAGTTATAATAACATGTCCTTACAAATGCTGATATGTACAATATAGTATTGTAGCAAAAATAAGAATACTATGGTGGTGAAACATCCAGCTTGTCTCCTCGAGCTCTAAAGAATATCAACGGAAACTTGCCTTTCTTGGGCTACTCAAAAGAGCATATGAGGAATTTAGGGAACAATACTTCATTTAAATATCACTTTTACACACATAAAAACATAAGATACTTACAACATTTATAATTGTTGTTAAAAGTTCTTGTTAAAGAACAACATAGAAAAGCAAAATCTTTGTGACTAGTTTTAACCATTTAAAAAAATGATTTAGGACTTGAAAATTTTAAAATAAGTACTACCCTTACGGTACTTAAAAACCATGAAAAGAAACTAATGATAATATCTTTTAATTTATTTACAAAAATTCCTTAAAACATGGTATTTACTGAAATGTATTTAGAACCACCTTTTTACTCCAAATTGAGCCATTTTGTTTGACCAGTTCCAAAATCTTTTAAACTCCAATTCTTTTTCAGTAATAAGTACACATATAATGCTTGTTAAAAATGCAAAGAATCGCCTACGAGGTTTCTCAAAGTTAATTTTGAAAATCTCCAAACACAAGGCATTTTCAAAGCACATCCATAGCGACCTTTTCACTTCTAACTTTCACAATTTGGTTTCACAATTTCTATAACTTTTTCAAACCATTTCATTACTGTCGCATACACCAAAATATGTGTAAAGAAAAACCAAACCAAACTATCCTAAATTAAGATCATAAATCCTCCATTTACATAATTAAAAGTTAAGGGATATCTAAGTGCACTTATGGCAACTATTCTCGCTTCAAACACTTCCAAACATACTTCAATCCAACATATAAGCCAACCAAACATGTAAACACAAAGTCTAAGGCATGCCACATGTTATAGAAGGTAAAAGAAGTGATGTTATACAATATAAAGTTGTCATTTTCTTCCAAAGCAATATGAGACCAAAGTTATAACTTAGTTAATATCACTTTAACTTTATATTTATGCACACTCACACACACACACACACACATATATATATACACACACATAGATATATATATAGAGAGAGAGAGAGCTAGGATCTACATCCCCCATATTTAGCACCATCACGTTGCCCCATGATACCACCAATTATATATATATATATATATATATATATATATATATATATATTCAGCCAATATGATAGGAGAGAGAAAAGCTGAATATTCAAATATAAACATGTGGTGGATATTAGGGGCTACAAATGGAGCTAAATAAAGGGGGTTGTGGATCCTAGCTCACACACACGCACATAATACACACACACACACACAAGATAATAAGATAACTTATCCAAATCCAAGCCTACAACAAGCTTAAACACACAAGAATCAATGTACCTCTTCCATCCATCACCAAAAGCTTAAAGATCCAACCTTTAGCACTAAACTCACAAAGCATCCCCACCCTCCATCATCTAATGCTTGCGACCCAAGATGAATCCCCTTCAATTTTCTTCCACTTTGACTTTATATCCATTCTTTCGAAGGTGTTCTAACGAGTTGGTGAAATTTTGTTGTAGGTTGGAGAAGATTTGAGCTAATTAGAGAAAGATTAGTGAAGATAGAAGTGGATTAGTGCTAATCACTCCTACCATTTTTTATCCCTTTTATATTTTTCAAGATTTTGTGAATAATTAATGTTAACACACACCAAAGCCTTCCCTTTACATGGCCAAGACCCCTCTCCATGTGTCTTGCATGCTCCGTTTACTTTGCAAGAAAATATCTCTTACAAATTACCCTTTTACCCTTTGTACACAAAATATCTTCTATGACATCACCCATGACATCATCAAATGCTTTATTTTACATAAATGAAAAAAATTATTTCATATTAATGATTTTCTAAGTGAATAAGTGTGTAAAAAAAATTTTAACAACTTCCGACTAGTAAAAGGTTGTTTATTGATAAAATGATTTTCGGTTACTTTATCGATATTTCTTCAAAGTATTTATTTTTTTACACAATTTTCCAAAATAAGTTTTCCACCATTACTTATGATTTAAAATGGGGTTAACAAGGTTATTAAATCATTTTAATCACATTTAATCCAATATTCATATATTTAAACAATTTAGATAGTTAAAACAAAGTGTCCGAAATTTCGGGTCGTTATAATACACAAGTCCCAAAGTTAAAACTAAAGGCAATAGTGAAATAACAAAAAATTGCAACTAAGTTTTCTTTCTCCACTTCTTATCCTTCCTCCCCTCTCTAGAGAAATGCATACCAAATCTATTATGCTTCCTTCTGCTTGAATCCTTGCCTTTATTATCTTTCGAGAAGTAACCTTTTAGGTCTTTCTCCCAGTCACAGTCACGTCCCAGAGACTTAGGAGTCACAACTTGAACACCCCAAGAATTGGAATAGTAATGGGAGTGAAGATTGATTTTCTAGGCAATGAGAAAGACGGAGAGGAGGAATGTCATCATATTTTTTTGTCTCGATTTCCTTGGTCAACATGGCTTGGGATCATTTCATCTTTTGCATAGTAGCCCCTACGAAGGCTCAGCTATCCAGTAATGATGATACCTTTATCTCCCTGGCCCTTGTGAAGATCACCTACAACCTTCTCTTTCAAAGCATGAATCATTCGGCATCAAGGCAAAGGGTGATGCCTATTGGAGGAGCCAGAGTCAGATGAGGAGTATATACAACGATGGATTATGTTTGAGTAGCTGTGTCCCATTGGCAAGCTCATAGAGATTGTTGATATTAACCACTATTATATCAGCCATCTCAAATGTAGACAAGGTTAGCGATATACCTCAAGGAGATGTAGACTTGGTATTAGCTGGAGTGCCTTTAGAACCTTCTTCCAGAATTGGGGATAAAATGGGCAGCTTTGAAAGTTGCGGCTCATCGAGGTTGTGTTGGGCATCCGAAGAGGGTGCTAAATCAGTTGAGACACCAGAAGCAACCCCGGCAGTAGAAATAACAGTGGAGCCCTGAGGAGGAGTGACGGTTTCGATAGTATTCGGATCTAAACTCAAAGGAGTAGTAATGTTTATTGTTGAATCATAAGGAGCGGATCCAAAACTTTCACCCTGATCCTTTTGAACCATAATAACCACCTCCGGGTGTAAGATAAGCTTATCGACCTAGAACGCTTTTGGGTCCTCTTTATCCAAGAGGTTGAGTTTTAGCTTCTCCTCATCAACCTTGACTCCATCAGAGTGCTCTCGCCTATCTCATGATCTCTTCCCTTGTAATGGTCAAAGCTTGGGAATATCTCTCATCCAACTATTTTAGGTAACCAAATTTGGTAACGTTTGCATTGTACTACAAAAGGATAGGCTCAAGTCCAAATTTAACTCTATTCTACATGGCCTCAACATGTTCTTCGACACCCTTTGCTCGGGCCTCTATGTCATCTTTCACTTTGCGAGCATCAAGTAACTGCTCACAGTAACATTGGGCTTGGATGAGAGCATTAATCTTTTCTTTCTTCTCATCATTCTACAGCTTTTTTAACTTCATTAATTCAAAGGCTTTCTCTTTATATTTTTCTTGAGTTATTCATTTTCCAATGATAGATGAGTAGCTACAATTTACCTTTGTTAGTTCTAGCGATTCTCCTCAACAGACTTAGTCATATCTTCTAGCTTCTTCCTGGTATCATCCAACGAAGTGTTAAGTCCCTCAACCTCCTTGTAAAGGGTGGAGATGATGCGCTTATCATGTTCTTATATTTATTTCCCCCCTCAAGCTCCACTTTTCTTCTGTAGGATACCGCAGAAATCGCCTCAGTTGTTTTCCTCCACTAAAAATGTTGATCGTATACGTCTTCCACATAGGCCACAACTTCAGACTTGACCTTCGCAGAGATATATTTTAGATGAGGAACAAAGAAGACATCATCGAAGCAAATTTTTGGAAAATCATGCTTTATAGAAGCCACATGAGGATTGGAAACACCTTCCATCTTTGTGGCAGTGGAAAGGGTTTTAATTGGCCTCTTATCAGATTTCAACCGAGGAGAGTCGGAGGGAACCATCCTAGAAAATCGCGGCACATGAAAGGATATCATCATTTGTACTAATGAAGGAATTGAAATAAGGGCAATCGGCATCCTAATGGACGGGATAGGATCGAGTACCGTCAAGTGCTTATCCATGATGTGCGGTAAGGGTGAACAAGACCTGCGTCATAGAGATGACTCACGAGACCTATAACATATATCCCGACTCCAATAACCTTGACCTAAGTGCCTTCTCGAATTAAAGTCATGGGACGAACTACGAGAATGGCAGGATGGTCCAAGCTTTTTGTATTTGCTTCCCTGATTCTCGATAGCTAGTGTCGTATAAATTCATGCGCTCCATAGAATATATAAATTAAACAGAGATAAATTAACTCTAGTTTGATGAAAACATAGTGAAAATAGAGCAAGAGTGTAGTGCTTATGAGCGTGAATGTGTCCTAGTGTCCCCCATGGACTGTGGACCTGGAGCTTGATAACAATGGTTATTTACCCCACATGAGTAGAGAGAACTTTATCAAGCAGACGGATACGAGATCTATTATCTCCAATGCGATATTGCAAAGACTAAAGGACCAATTTCATTTGGGGTACTCCCAAAGGACCCAAAGATGTCCCCAGAAGGCAAGATGCAGGTTTATATAGCCACAGTAGCTGGTGGCAGTTGTACAGATGTCCGAGATGAAATGATTTTTATTTTAGGTCATCGAGTTATGAGGACTGCATAATTATCATCACCCCCGTTACTAGAGGACTCATGATCGATGTTGGTGTCGTCATTGCCTCCACGGTCACTTTCTTTTTCTTTAACATGCCCACTCTTTTCTCCGTTATCTTCGACCTTTTAACTTGTTTCAGGATCGATAACGGGTTCAAAATGGGGGCATTCATGACTTTTATCGACATCCATGGTAGCATCATGTTCCTTCGAAGATTCATCGCCGTCGTTCTCCTAAATTTTGGTATATGGCTGATACTACGGCCCTCCTCTAACAGATTGTAAGCACAAAAGTTCTCATCTGTAAGAAGCATTCTCGTTTCCCTCTCTTCGATCGGGACTTGAAGGAGAGTCAAAAGGGTACTCATTAAAGTTGCATTGCAAGGCCTTCTTTAATTATCTACAATCACAAGGAGTGACGGTGCGGATAGATGAAGCTATGACATCTTTATTAGAAAAAAGAAAGTGAAAATGAGACTTACGTCTAGACAACCACATTTGCATAAAACCAAGTGAACAACTTATAAAGAAGAACTCATATTTGAAATAGCTTAGCTTGTTCCTGAGGCCCAATACTATTCGGCAGCCCCTAGTGGATTCCAAGAAAATGAGTGAAGGAACCCTTAGCGGAGCTTAAAGCTATATAGATAATGGATATCCTGGGAGTTGAGCTTATGGTCTAAATGACGAATAAAAATTATATGTATGTGGCTTAAAAAGGCATAGCTATTTAGGTGCAACTAGGCCTGGGCGAGCTTCATAAATAGCAGGATTGTGCGAATAAGATGGTTGATCGGTGGAACATAGCTAGCTATGCACATGTACTAATTAAAGGCTGTATATCCTACTGGTGGGAGATGTGATCGCTAATAGTGCACATGAACTAGCGCATCTTCAAATGGAGTAGCATGCTTCTCTTAAATTCTCTTGAGAGACGCTTCTTAAAAATTCAAAGCTGGAAAATCCTAGGGATCTTCCAGGATAATAGCATCGCTCATGTCAATATCAGAGGCAAACCCTACTGGGGGCTCTTCGGCCAAAACAAAAGGAACTATTTCTAAAGGCTTCCCTGCCTAATGGCTAGCTGAATGAGATTGAGATGGACCTGGAGTGGACCTTGTCGTAGGCACGGTTTCCGAGCTATATTGGTGTCGGACTTGACATACCACAATGTTAAAGGATCTTCGGCCGTAGCGGAGTGACATGAGAAGCATCTACGATCCATAACTACCAAAACTTTAAGACGTAAGAGATATCATGCACACTAAAAGCTGTAACCTTCATGCTAAAATAGAGCCTTATGTAGTCGATGTGCCAGACCCGACATATACCAAGATTGTTCGGATCTCATACATCAATGTGGGGCAATAGTCTGTAGTTAAAATCGTAAATTGTGTACATTATAATTTGTGTGGTGTATGCATCACTTAATCAAAAAGTCGGCAAATAGTTTGTTCAAATGCCGATTAACATTCAAAATGATCGTTATAAGAAACTTTCCCATTGAATTACGATCGTCTACTATCATTCAACTGAGATTGATTCGAATACTTATCTCCACTGTTAGACTTGATAAATGTTTTCTTATTTTATTCAATTTGGGAAAAAATTGAAATGATTCCCAGCCTAAGGAAAGACTCAAGCTAGAATCAAGTGATCGAAGGCCCGAGTCCTTCTTTAAACATTATTAAGCACGCTTCAAGTTTTTCCCTAAATTTATCAAATCTAATTATCCCTATAAGCAAAACTTTCTTTCAAAAATTTCTATGTTCGGGGTCGTCACCGAACCATAAAGGGAGAAGAAACGGCATGCTAAGCCATGACCAAAGGGGGAGATAGCTGAACGATCAGCTGTGCAAGTTAAATTGCTTCCACCATCTACCTAGATATGGCTAAATAAATGGTCAGGTTCAATTCATTGTTTATGTGGTTCGGTCCTTAGGATTTGGCTGTGAAATGGTAACCTTGGCGACATTGATAGCAAGAAAAGGAGGGAGGCTTTGATTCGAGATGATGATTTGAAGCTGGAGGCTACCGTAGCGGTGTGAACTTTGATTTTGTCATGATGGTTTGAAGTTCGTCAATGGCGAGCTACGGGGAAGATAATCTCAAAACAAAAGAAAGAAAGCAAGTGGATATCCCAAGTGTTGGTTTAGTTTATAAAAATCAGCCGACCCATAAACATAAGCACATGAATCGCCTATGTTTAAGACACCATGGGTCGGTGTCGATCCATGGCCTATGGATTGATGTCGGCCCATGAAATTTCAAAAAAGAAAAAAGAAAAAGAAAAGGAGGATACTAAAAATGCGTACATACACCATGGATCGGCACCGATCCATGAAATTTCAAAAAAGAAAAAAAGAAAAGGAGGATACTAAAAATGCGTACACACACACGTATATATGTATGTGTGTGTATGTGTAAACAACAAACATATCTACGTATATATGTGTACATGAATGATAATAGGCAATTGGAGTCCCTAGTGAATTAAAGTCCTACCTAGGTAGTTCGAAGAAGGAGAACGTTGAAAACTTTCTGAAATAAGAATGGCGAACTCGAAGAGCGTGCCCTACTTCTTGTACTACACAAGAGTTGCATGTTCAAAACAGTTAGAAGCAATGCTACCATCGGTGAAAGACATGATGCTACATGAAAATGGTTGGGAGGAAGTGTAGCATCTATTCAAAATAGAACTTGAAATTTGCAATATTGGATTCACAATTTATCTTGATCTAAAGCTTACCTTGTCAAGACAAGGTATACTTTGGGGGACAAATGTTATCCATCTTTACCGTTGAGCCAAATTAGGATGAGTCGGAAGGATCGAACAGGAAATAACCGGAAAGCAGTCTGAAACAATCACTTTTGGACTCAAGAACCAAGCACAATTAATGGATACATAAACTTGCAAGTGCCTTCAAGGGTAGCCTACACATCAACTCACTCCAAGTGAAAAATCCAAGATCCAAGAAGCAAACGAAGCCTTGGATCAATATCCATCCATAGCCATGGATCAGTACCTAACCATAATGTTAGCCCAAACATGTCACATAGCGCATGCCATACAAAGTAAGAGTAATCACCAGTTACTACACGCCATATGGGATAGTTCTCTAGCTCATCATGACTCCAGCGCTCGATGGTTATGTCAGAGTTGTAAAACGACTAAATCGCATGCTTTCATCTACCTTCGAACCATGATTTCCACTTGTGTTCGAGTTCATGATAGTACATCCAAAATTTACATATGCAAATATGAGCCACTCAAACAATATCAAGGGCCAAAGAAAGATTTGTCCCATTTTATGGATCGGTACCTATCCATGGGGCATGGTATGGTATAGATCCTTGAAGTTTGTTAAGTTGGCCATGATCTTTTGAGAGCGACTCCTTTAAGACATGGGGAAAGTAGGGAAGAACGTGGTTGAAAGAATTCCCTCGACCTTCATCCATAAATAGAGGATGATAAGCATTGTTTAAAGATCCTTTTTTGCTTATATCCTACTTTTATGTAATTCTATTGTAATCTCATTAGTCTTTATCAATCTATAGACTATTGATTCATAAGATCACTCTTGTAAAAGTTTTGTAGAATCAAAAACAAAGTTTAAGTAAATGTAGGCTATCAATTGGCCAAATCACTATAACTATTGTGTCACTTTATGTCGTGTTTCATTAATTTCTTTGTTTTATTCTCTTCCATAATCATTTGGGTGTTTTCACCAACGCATAAAGAAGAACAAATATCTCAAAGACTCGTGGTTAGTAAACAACTCAAACCTTTCTCCAAGAAGACAAAGCCTTTAAATATTCAGTGCAAAAATAACTATCACTAGCTCTAAATCTAAAATGGATATCGAACCTCATAGGGTTTCATCTACCAAGATGCATAAACTATTGTTAACCGGCATCTTGGCCTGGTTACAAAACGACAGTTGAAGAAATTATCATTAGCACTAGACAAGATTTCGATCAAGAAGAGACTGAAGGTGTTAGCAAGTTGTCAGGCCCACAACAAAGCAAGAGCATTCGGCCTGTCTGGCCTGGTGCACAGATGTAACGACCCCGGATTTTATAAATATTTAAATTGATAATTAACTGAATTTTTGAATTTAAAATTGTTAAGTAATTTCATTTTGAATAAAATTTGTGAAATTAATTGATTAAGTGATGCGAGTTTCCCCGGATCCAAGTATATTCTGTATAAATCATTTACATTTAAAATACTGTAAATATGAGTATACATTGAATGTATATATATTTGGGTATATATGAGCAAATTTTACATATATATATGTATATATTGAACTTGAGTTAAAATCTCAAGTAAATGGTTTAAAAATAATCATAAAATACAGATATTTGACATGAGTATAAAATAAATAAATAAGTAATAATAAATATTTGAATTGATGGTTAATAATGATTTTAGTTTATAAAATAACATAAGATAATAAATTTGAAATAAAATAATAATTATTATTATTTCTTCTAAAAATAGAAAGTAGAACATTTGCCAAATGTAAACAAGAATTTTAAAATAGAAGTTTATTTGTAAAGTAAAATAATTCATACTTAAGCTATGAATAAAAATAAGAACATTGATATATGAAAATATAATCAATAAGGATTTAAAACAAATAAAAATAAAATAAAGTACAAATAAATAAGCAAAGTAAACAAAAACAAAGTAAAATTAACAAACAAATAAATACTAGTACAAAATAAAACATAAAACCAACTAAACAAATACATTTATATGTATAAACAAGTACAAGCAAATAAAGGATAAAAATATAAGTACGTAGAAGCCAAACTGATAAATACAAATAAACAAAAGAAAGCTATCATTATCATCTTCAAACATGCTACAGCTGAAATGGAGTATGGAGAGGAAAGTATATGCAGGCTGAAATAAAGAAGTACAAAGAAAGGCAATAAATGCAATACACCTCTAGCATTTAATACAAACATCTCAACCATACTGAAGGAAACCATCAGCCTGTACAACAAGTATCACTGTACAAATTTTGAATACCTTGTGCACTTGCTTTCTTTCTTATATCAAGCTTCTTCATTCCAGTTTGTTTCATTTAAAACAAAGCTAAGAAAAACAATACAAACAAAGAAGGTTTCAACAAGATTGCAAAAAAACCTGTTTCAAATAAAAAGGAAGCTCTGTTCTTTCCTGGCAAAACTGTGAGTAATCCTTCATTCAAAACCCCAAAATCTGTTATATCTGAGTTGTTTGTGATTGACATCTGAAATTTGTTGTGAAATATGCTCGAGTAGATGTTAAAAATGCATGTTTGTTCATATATCAATATGTATAAGCCTATGCCTGTCCATATGCATATATCCCTGTCATGTTACAGAAACAAAATTTAAAATTTAAATTCAATTGCTCCTTCTATGATTGATTATACGTTATGATTCCCAAATGAAAGATGATTAGAAGAATATAACCTCATTTTTTTTATATTTTCAAAATTTTGTATTAGGTAATCATTTCAAAATTTAAATTTTACAGTAAGATATCTTCATACTTGAAAATTCAAAAATTTGATTATAGAGTTTTGGTTATACAAATGGATTTGAGTTTACAAACGATGATTTTTAAGATGAAAAACAGAATTTTTAGTTTCGATTCGAGATGGAATTTTCAAGATGATGGGAAAACCCATTTCCGTCAATTCTCAGTAATCAATGACGAATTGAAAGGCGTGCTTGTTATCGAATATAGTTTGAGGGATGTAGATCATCAGAAAATTAGTTAGAGAATTTGTAGATGATCGTGGATGGCGAACATGGTTGATTTAGGGTTTAACAACCCAGTTTGTTCAACGAAGTCTTGAAGGGGAGTTCGTCATCAATATGGCATCGGAGTTGATAGATCTGGGGGAAGTTGACGCGTAAGGTTATGGCGACGTTTTGATGAAGTTCCGGTGGTCTCTGGTGATCTTGGTTGTCTGAACGAGGAGTTTTTCGAGAATGGTGATTTGGTTCCAGTAGTCTCGAGTAGTTCGATTTTGATACTCCAGTGTTCTCATCAATTTAGGAGGTCGGGGGAGTTAGGTGGGTCGGAGATGATGTGTCGGTGGTCGTAGAGTTGGTCGACGATGTTCGATTCAGATGTGCACGTGCACATGTTGAAGTTCGTGCATCAGGAAATAATATGGGATGGGGAAGAAGAAGGGGACTCGGTGTCGAGTAGTTTGAACGTTTGGCTCGGGAAAGTCTCGGGTTATTTGGCTTTTTGCTCGAAGCAGGAAGGTAATTAACCCGAAGCAGTTTGCTTTGGTTTCAGGTAAGAGTTGTATTGCTACAGGTTGTACAAACTGCCTGTACATTTAAATTTAAACTAAATTTAAAGCAAAATTTAATGTATGTTAGTTGAAATCATGATGCAACTGAATTTAAGTTGTCAACTAAGATTTAACAAAGTCTAAATCTAATCAGAAGTATGAATTCAAATTTATGTTTTAAAATCTAAGATGCAGTTTTAATACTAAAATAAGTTTCAGGTTTTAATACCTAATTGTTTCCAGATTTTCAATGATTAGACCTGAAACAAAATGTTGCAGCAGTTCCATTTGAATGGTTAAAGGTATTGATTCAAATGATATTTGAATTTTAAAGTTTAAAATGGATTTGGATGTGAAAAGTCAGTTTTCAATTCAAGCTTTTGTTTAGGAAGTTAAATCGAAAGTTTGATATCAAAGATAACTTGATGGAATTCAAGATTTCCTAGAATTCAATCTGAAAATTTAAATCAGTTTAAATATGAATGTTTTAAAAATAAGTTCAAATAAAATAGTTTTGAAAGGTAAATTTGTTTCAATAAAAATTAACTTGATTTTGAGAATTCTTTAATTTAAAGATTTTTAAATGAAAAGCAAATAAATTGTTTAACGTGAGATTTGCAAGTTAAATATTAAAGTATTTTGGAAAATTAAATTTGAATTAAGATTCAAGTAGTTTAATTTAAAAGATTTTCTTATATAAGTTTATATGTAAATAATAAATGTTATTTACAAGATTTTTAAACTGAATTCAAGTTATAATCATTTTGGATCTTCAATTCAAATGATATTTGAATTTAAATTTGAAATGTAATGTTAGTAAGGTCATTAATAATGAAATAAATTATCTTAAGAATAATAGGGTAATTAAGGAATGACTTATGTATTTAAGTTAATAATTTAAATTGATTTATAACTAAAGATCAATTAAGAAGTAAATTAAGAAATGTTATTAGTTAATGTAGATAATTAACTAAGGATTATTTATTAATTAATATATATGATTTGGAATTAATAAATCAGAATTGGATAATAAATGCATAAGTAATTAATTTAATTGGAAATAAATTGAATTACATAGGATTAAATAATTAATAAATCCTGTTTATAAATTTTTATCAAATGTTTGACCTTACTTATGAATGATCGTATTATATGTGATGCCTTAAATTGATTTCCTTATCTGATTTGTGATACTTTGTACTGTGGATTGAGCTGTGTATGACTCATTCATTTATTTACATTGTATATTATCTGTGAATCTGTGAATGAGCGATAAGCTTATAAGTTATATCGCTTGTCAACTATATTTCTATGTTTTAATCTGTGATAATTGTATGATGATGCACTATTGTGTTAAACCCCTGGACCACACTCATACACACACAAATATGGATTTCACGAGGAAATCGATTAAGTCGCAGATTTTTGAAATAGTTAAATTTGAATTTTTAAATTCAAATGTTTTGGAAATGGAATCGGAATAAATATGAAAAGCTTTTGGAATGGAATTTCAAAATAGAATTTATTATTTTTAAATTACTTGATTAAGTTTTGGAATTTAAATAAGTTGATTTAAATTTAAATTCAATACTTGAAATTTAATCCTGTAATTTGAAATTAGGGATTAATGATATTATACTAATCATTATGAGTTAAACCATTTTTAAAGTATTGTTTTGGGAATTTGAATTTAACCCAAGGATTTCAACTCGTATAAATAAATCAGATTTCCAAAATGAAAACTGTTGTTTCCAAATGATAAACACTTTTAGATAAGAACTGAGATTCCAGTTAATTAGGGGAATTTCAAGATTGAATAGAGAAGGATTTTTCCTAAGTTATAGATGATTCTTTTTCCAAAGCTATGAATTAAATCTGTTTATTTTTAACAGATTTAAATGATGATTTGTTTAAATCAAATTGAAATGGAATGGTTTTGAAGGCTATAAGTTAAATCTTTGATTTAAAGATTTAACGAGTTAATCAAATTGAAATGAAAATTTATTTGAAAAATCTGTGAATGAATCTTTTGTGTAAAAGATAAAAATGTGAAAATTGTTTAAACCGTCAAAGGTTGTGAAAATGAATCTTTTTGTTTAAAGATCGAAATGGTAATTGGATTAAAACCATTTGAAAGAAAGTTTTGAATTATTAAGTTGTGACTTAATTGAAATCCCATTATCCATTTGTTTTTGAAATATTGCGCTCACTATTCGGTTTAGCCGGGAGAGGACCTTTTTGTCATATATCCCATTCCGAATATGTGATATGTCGTTAAGGATGCATTTGAAGACCGGTGATGAAGACCGGGTATTTGCGAGAGCGATAGGATGACCTATCGATTGTTTCTGCACCGAGTCGCGCCGGTATAGAAACTCCCTAAGTGATGGGAAATCCGATCGGGATTGTGAATATCCGGGTTGCAAGGACTTCTTTGTAAGTGCCTTCGGTTCTGTTCGAACCCAGAACAGACTTGTATGGATTGTATGCCTGACATTACAAGTTGAGATATAAAGCCGATTTCTTTCAAATATATTTCTGTTGGTGGCGGAGAATTTATTCTTTGCTTAACACCCTTCTTTGAGACGTATGTGCTCAAAGGTTATATAGTTGAAGTTATCAGCGATATATTCCCAATTTGGTAATGTGACATGCCAAGTGTTGCTGAAATGATCATTGTGTTGATTATTTATGATAGGATCATTTATTTGATCGTCTATCTTAGTGATCATTGTGTTGATCATTTGTTGACCCAAAGCACGGCTTTTTGTACAAAGTGTGTTTTTGTGGACGTGACTTCGTCGAGCCTCACATCTCGGAAATGGTCAAAACAGGAAAGATGCGGCAAGGTTATTAGGGGTTGCTGTAGCTCCCCTTAGGGTATGTACATTTCCTTCTGGATAGAGGTGATATCATGGTATGGAGCCCAGATATTTAACCTATGTGGTTACTACGAATTTATTACTTTGTGGTTGTTGGTTTTCGGGATCCCGAGAGAAAGGTCGTTTACGATCGGGGAATGGCGTGCTCGTGTCAGTAGTTACCCAGTTAGGGGTAACCCGGCCTTGTGTTGGCAGAGTTCCGGTTTGGTTCTCGGGGATGTCTTTCCAGAGGCATTCTCAGTGGCAATGGGAAGTTCCTTGGCCTGACCATTTGTTGGAAATCCAATTCCCAATACGAAACTTGTACGGTATTAGTTGTAGAACCTGCCATTCACTTATGGTGGTCACCACTGTTTGGATGGTAGCTATAGTAGGCATAGTTCGAAATGTCTATGCTGGCTAAGATTTATATTCTACTTTCGAAATGATTTTTCCTACACTATGCACTAGTAATAATATCAAATGTTTCTTTTAATGCGTATCAAGCATCTTTGACTATCATAAGGAGAAATCTCCTCCGATTCTGCGTTTGCATTGTGTGTGTGTGCGGGAGGCCTTATGGTAGTCTCATTTTTCAAAAGCATTGCGAATTGACTTTGAAAATCTTTGGTTGAATGTTTTTTTAAAGATAAACTATTTTTGTTGCTCACACCAGTCCCACGACTGATCCGGAGTTTATTGTTTTCTTTCCTAAACTCTGGGTGCTCATTATTTTCTACACGAGCAGTCTAGAGTTGGGTTTTTTTCAGATAGCTAGATTTAACAGATTATCTGGAGTTAGTTCAGTCTTTGGATCGCACCGGTCTTGGTTATCTTGGTGCATCGTTATTGGGAGTTCGAGCTATTGCTGGATTGATTCTTGGAAATGGAGTTGCAGTTCTGGAGTTCTTCCTTGAAGACTATCTTAGAGTTATTTGTTTCGCTGCTAGATGTTATCTATTTTTCTTTTCCGCTGCTATTTTATTGTATCATATCTCTGATGTATATTGATATCTACTGGATCATCTGTTGTATCAGATATTGTATCAAAGTTGTATATCAATGTATTATTCTTTTATTCCGCTGTGTTATTTACTTAATGATTGTTATAAGCTCCGGCGAATCGGATTTGAACAATCGAATCTATGGCATTCGAGTACGATTTGAAGTATGGATGTCGATTTTCGAGCGGGCAAAATCCGAAACGTTACATTTGGTATCAGAGCTAAGGGTTGAAACTTTAGCTCAGGAGTGTAACACATTAAGTAGCTCATTAGAGATAGGATGAAGTAAATCCTAGAATGAGTAATCCTTAAGATATCCGTTTGAATGCCTCAGTAAGTTCTCTTACTATCTACTGATAGTGAGTATGAGTGCAAGAAGAGAACGAGGTAGAGGGCAGGGAAATACGACTATAATTGGTCGATACTCTGTAACAATAGTGGAAACATCTTTCTTATCAATTTTCTTTGATTCGTTTCTAAATTCTTTTGAATTCTTCGCGACAGCTCCAGAAAGAAGTTTCGATGTGATGGTGGCCTTACGAATCGTTGCAGAAAATTATTACTTCGTACTTCATCGATTTCTTATCAGCTTTTCGATTTAAACTCTAATAAATGAATTAGAAATTGAAAATTTTAATTGAATTAAATTGATTAATAGAATATGAAGAATGATTAGAATTGTATCGATAAAATGATTTTGTTTAAAACTAAAATTTGAAATTTTAATTATAATTTCCTGTATCTATTATTGATATTCTGATTTGGTGAGCCAATTGCAGAACTGATATCCAGTTTGATCTGAAAAGATATTTCTTTATCTTTCATCCATCTGTGTTGTTTTCGTGCCTGCGAATTTCGGGGACGAAATTCTTTTAAGGGGGGAAGTCTGTAACGACCCCGGATTTTATAAATATTTAAATTGATAATTAACTGAATTTTTGAATTTAAAATTGTTAAGTAATTTCATTTTGAATAAAATTTGTGAAATTAATTGATTAAGTGATGCGAGTTTCCCCGGATCCAAGTATATTCTGTATAAATCATTTACATTTAAAATACTGTAAATATGAGTATACATTGAATGTATATATATTTGGGTATATATGAGCAAATTTTACATATATATATGTATATATTGAACTTGAGTTAAAATCTCAAGTAAATGGTTTAAAAATAATCATAAAATACAGATATTTGACATGAGTATAAAATAAATAAATAAGTAATAATAAATATTTGAATTGATGGTTAATAATGATTTTAGTTTATAAAATAACATAAGATAATAAATTTGAAATAAAATAATAATTATTATTATTTCTTCTAAAAATAGAAAGTAGAACATTTGCCAAATGTAAACAAGAATTTTAAAATAGAAGTTTATTTGTAAAGTAAAATAATTCATACTTAAGCTATGAATAAAAATAAGAACATTGATATATGAAAATATAATCAATAAGGATTTAAAACAAATAAAAATAAAATAAAGTACAAATAAATAAGCAAAGTAAACAAAAACAAAGTAAAATTAACAAACAAATAAATACTAGTACAAAATAAAACATAAAACCAACTAAACAAATACATTTATATGTATAAACAAGTACAAGCAAATAAAGGATAAAAATATAAGTACGTAGAAGCCAAACTGATAAATACAAATAAACAAAAGAAAGCTATCATTATCATCTTCAAACATGCTACAGCTGAAATGGAGTATGGAGAGGAAAGTATATGCAGGCTGAAATAAAGAAGTACAAAGAAAGGCAATAAATGCAATACACCTCTAGCATTTAATACAAACATCTCAACCATACTGAAGGAAACCATCAGCCTGTACAACAAGTATCACTGTACAAATTTTGAATACCTTGTGCACTTGCTTTCTTTCTTATATCAAGCTTCTTCATTCCAGTTTGTTTCATTTAAAACAAAGCTAAGAAAAACAATACAAACAAAGAAGGTTTCAACAAGATTGCAAAAAAACCTGTTTCAAATAAAAAGGAAGCTCTGTTCTTTCCTGGCAAAACTGTGAGTAATCCTTCATTCAAAACCCCAAAATCTGTTATATCTGAGTTGTTTGTGATTGACATCTGAAATTTGTTGTGAAATATGCTCGAGTAGATGTTAAAAATGCATGTTTGTTCATATATCAATATGTATAAGCCTATGCCTGTCCATATGCATATATCCCTGTCATGTTACAGAAACAAAATTTAAAATTTAAATTCAATTGCTCCTTCTATGATTGATTATACGTTATGATTCCCAAATGAAAGATGATTAGAAGAATATAACCTCATTTTTTTTATATTTTCAAAATTTTGTATTAGGTAATCATTTCAAAATTTAAATTTTACAGTAAGATATCTTCATACTTGAAAATTCAAAAATTTGATTATAGAGTTTTGGTTATACAAATGGATTTGAGTTTACAAACGATGATTTTTAAGATGAAAAACAGAATTTTTAGTTTCGATTCGAGATGGAATTTTCAAGATGATGGGAAAACCCATTTCCGTCAATTCTCAGTAATCAATGACGAATTGAAAGGCGTGCTTGTTATCGAATATAGTTTGAGGGATGTAGATCATCAGAAAATTAGTTAGAGAATTTGTAGATGATCGTGGATGGCGAACATGGTTGATTTAGGGTTTAACAACCCAGTTTGTTCAACGAAGTCTTGAAGGGGAGTTCGTCATCAATATGGCATCGGAGTTGATAGATCTGGGGGAAGTTGACGCGTAAGGTTATGGCGACGTTTTGATGAAGTTCCGGTGGTCTCTGGTGATCTTGGTTGTCTGAACGAGGAGTTTTTCGAGAATGGTGATTTGGTTCCAGTAGTCTCGAGTAGTTCGATTTTGATACTCCAGTGTTCTCATCAATTTAGGAGGTCGGGGGAGTTAGGTGGGTCGGAGATGATGTGTTGGTGGTCGTAGAGTTGGTCGACGATGTTCGATTCAGATGTGCACGTGCACATGTTGAAGTTCGTGCATCAGGAAATAATATGGGATGGGGAAGAAGAAGGGGACTCGGTGTCGAGTAGTTTGAACGTTTGGCTCGGGAAAGTCTCGGGTTATTTGGCTTTTTGCTCGAAGCAGGAAGGTAATTAACCCGAAGCAGTTTGCTTTGGTTTCAGGTAAGAGTTGTATTGCTACAGGTTGTACAAACTGCCTGTACATTTAAATTTAAACTAAATTTAAAGCAAAATTTAATGTATGTTAGTTGAAATCATGATGCAACTGAATTTAAGTTGTCAACTAAGATTTAACAAAGTCTAAATCTAATCAGAAGTATGAATTCAAATTTATGTTTTAAAATCTAAGATGCAGTTTTAATACTAAAATAAGTTTCAGGTTTTAATACCTAATTGTTTCCAGATTTTCAATGATTAGACCTGAAACAAAATGTTGCAGCAGTTCCATTTGAATGGTTAAAGGTATTGATTCAAATGATATTTGAATTTTAAAGTTTAAAATGGATTTGGATGTGAAAAGTCAGTTTTCAATTCAAGCTTTTGTTTAGGAAGTTAAATCGAAAGTTTGATATCAAAGATAACTTGATGGAATTCAAGATTTCCTAGAATTCAATCTGAAAATTTAAATCAGTTTAAATATGAATGTTTTAAAAATAAGTTCAAATAAAATAGTTTTGAAAGGTAAATTTGTTTCAATAAAAATTAACTTGATTTTGAGAATTCTTTAATTTAAAGATTTTTAAATGAAAAGCAAATAAATTGTTTAACGTGAGATTTGCAAGTTAAATATTAAAGTATTTTGGAAAATTAAATTTGAATTAAGATTCAAGTAGTTTAATTTAAAAGATTTTCTTATATAAGTTTATATGTAAATAATAAATGTTATTTACAAGATTTTTAAACTGAATTCAAGTTATAATCATTTTGGATCTTCAATTCAAATGATATTTGAATTTAAATTTGAAATGTAATGTTAGTAAGGTCATTAATAATGAAATAAATTATCTTAAGAATAATAGGGTAATTAAGGAATGACTTATGTATTTAAGTTAATAATTTAAATTGATTTATAACTAAAGATCAATTAAGAAGTAAATTAAGAAATGTTATTAGTTAATGTAGATAATTAACTAAGGATTATTTATTAATTAATATATATGATTTGGAATTAATAAATCAGAATTGGATAATAAATGCATAAGTAATTAATTTAATTGGAAATAAATTGAATTACATAGGATTAAATAATTAATAAATCCTGTTTATAAATTTTTATCAAATGTTTGACCTTACTTATGAATGATCGTATTATATGTGATGCCTTAAATTGATTTCCTTATCTGATTTGTGATACTTTGTACTGTGGATTGAGCTGTGTATGACTCATTCATTTATTTACATTGTATATTATCTGTGAATCTGTGAATGAGCGATAAGCTTATAAGTTATATCGCTTGTCAACTATATTTCTATGTTTTAATCTGTGATAATTGTATGATGATGCACTATTGTGTTAAACCCCTGGACCACACTCATACACACACAAATATGGATTTCACGAGGAAATCGATTAAGTCGCAGATTTTTGAAATAGTTAAATTTGAATTTTTAAATTCAAATGTTTTGGAAATGGAATCGGAATAAATATGAAAAGCTTTTGGAATGGAATTTCAAAATAGAATTTATTATTTTTAAATTACTTGATTAAGTTTTGGAATTTAAATAAGTTGATTTAAATTTAAATTCAATACTTGAAATTTAATCCTGTAATTTGAAATTAGGGATTAATGATATTATACTAATCATTATGAGTTAAACCATTTTTAAAGTATTGTTTTGGGAATTTGAATTTAACCCAAGGATTTCAACTCGTATAAATAAATCAGATTTCCAAAATGAAAACTGTTGTTTCCAAATGATAAACACTTTTAGATAAGAACTGAGATTCCAGTTAATTAGGGGAATTTCAAGATTGAATAGAGAAGGATTTTTCCTAAGTTATAGATGATTCTTTTTCCAAAGCTATGAATTAAATCTGTTTATTTTTAACAGATTTAAATGATGATTTGTTTAAATCAAATTGAAATGGAATGGTTTTGAAGGCTATAAGTTAAATCTTTGATTTAAAGATTTAACGAGTTAATCAAATTGAAATGAAAATTTATTTGAAAAATCTGTGAATGAATCTTTTGTGTAAAAGATAAAAATGTGAAAATTGTTTAAACCGTCAAAGGTTGTGAAAATGAATCTTTTTGTTTAAAGATCGAAATGGTAATTGGATTAAAACCATTTGAAAGAAAGTTTTGAATTATTAAGTTGTGACTTAATTGAAATCCCATTATCCATTTGTTTTTGAAATATTGCGCTCACTATTCGGTTTAGCCGGGAGAGGACCTTTTTGTCATATATCCCATTCCGAATATGTGATATGTCGTTAAGGATGCATTTGAAGACCGGTGATGAAGACCGGGTATTTGCGAGAGCGATAGGATGACCTATCGATTGTTTCTGCACCGAGTCGCGCCGGTATAGAAACTCCCTAAGTGATGGGAAATCCGATCGGGATTGTGAATATCCGGGTTGCAAGGACTTCTTTGTAAGTGCCTTCGGTTCTGTTCGAACCCAGAACAGACTTGTATGGATTGTATGCCTGACATTACAAGTTGAGATATAAAGCCGATTTCTTTCAAATATATTTCTGTTGGTGGCGGAGAATTTATTCTTTGCTTAACACCCTTCTTTGAGACGTATGTGCTCAAAGGTTATATAGTTGAAGTTATCAGCGATATATTCCCAATTTGGTAATGTGACATGCCAAGTGTTGCTGAAATGATCATTGTGTTGATTATTTATGATAGGATCATTTATTTGATCGTCTATCTTAGTGATCATTGTGTTGATCATTTGTTGACCCAAAGCACGGCTTTTTGTACAAAGTGTGTTTTTGTGGACGTGACTTCGTCGAGCCTCACATCTCGGAAATGGTCAAAACAGGAAAGATGCGGCAAGGTTATTAGGGGTTGCTGTAGCTCCCCTTAGGGTATGTACATTTCCTTCTGGATAGAGGTGATATCATGGTATGGAGCCCAGATATTTAACCTATGTGGTTACTACGAATTTATTACTTTGTGGTTGTTGGTTTTCGGGATCCCGAGAGAAAGGTCGTTTACGATCGGGGAATGGCGTGCTCGTGTCAGTAGTTACCCAGTTAGGGGTAACCCGGCCTTGTGTTGGCAGAGTTCCGGTTTGGTTCTCGGGGATGTCTTTCCAGAGGCATTCTCAGTGGCAATGGGAAGTTCCTTGGCCTGACCATTTGTTGGAAATCCAATTCCCAATACGAAACTTGTACGGTATTAGTTGTAGAACCTGCCATTCACTTATGGTGGTCACCACTGTTTGGATGGTAGCTATAGTAGGCATAGTTCGAAATGTCTATGCTGGCTAAGATTTATATTCTACTTTCGAAATGATTTTTCCTACACTATGCACTAGTAATAATATCAAATGTTTCTTTTAATGCGTATCAAGCATCTTTGACTATCATAAGGAGAAATCTCCTCCGATTCTGCGTTTGCATTGTGTGTGTGTGCGGGAGGCCTTATGGTAGTCTCATTTTTCAAAAGCATTGCGAATTGACTTTGAAAATCTTTGGTTGAATGTTTTTTTAAAGATAAACTATTTTTGTTGCTCACACCAGTCCCACGACTGATCCGGAGTTTATTGTTTTCTTTCCTAAACTCTGGGTGCTCATTATTTTCTACACGAGCAGTCTAGAGTTGGGTTTTTTTCAGATAGCTAGATTTAACAGATTATCTGGAGTTAGTTCAGTCTTTGGATCGCACCGGTCTTGGTTATCTTGGTGCATCGTTATTGGGAGTTCGAGCTATTGCTGGATTGATTCTTGGAAATGGAGTTGCAGTTCTGGAGTTCTTCCTTGAAGACTATCTTAGAGTTATTTGTTTCGCTGCTAGATGTTATCTATTTTTCTTTTCCGCTGCTATTTTATTGTATCATATCTCTGATGTATATTGATATCTACTGGATCATCTGTTGTATCAGATATTGTATCAAAGTTGTATATCAATGTATTATTCTTTTATTCCGCTGTGTTATTTACTTAATGATTGTTATAAGCTCCGGCGAATCGGATTTGAACAATCGAATCTATGGCATTCGAGTACGATTTGAAGTATGGATGTCGATTTTCGAGCGGGCAAAATCCGAGTCGTTACAACAGAAGTCACCTACTATGGGCAGAGGTACCTTGCTCCTAAGCCCATGAGAGAAGTCCAACCCATCTCGTCTATAAATAGAAGGGCAGGGGCACAATGAAAGGGACCTTTTTTGGAGAACACTAGGGAGACTCTGCCATTTTTTATACTCTCCTCTTTTTAAATCAAACTTGTACTCAAGCGATTTATTTACGGATTGTATCTGTAATCAACTATCAAGGAAATCAATAGAAATCAACTTCAAAGTGGACGTAGGCAGTTATGCTGAACCACTATAAATCCGTTCTCGTTTTTATTGTTCTTTTGGCATTGAATTACACTATTTCTCTATTTTAATTTATTCTCTTCATTAATCTCTCTACATAACTCTACTCAAGGGTGTTAGTGACCAATTTTAGTGCTAACAACTATAACCTTACCTTTTCACATTAACAATGCTCTTAACCCTGATCTGGAAGCATTTGTACATACTGCCACATCCCTATTCCCTTCCAGCACCACTAAACTAGAGCTTTCGTAAACCGAAGCTTCAGCTCTCGAAATGCTACCTCACAATCCCTTGTCCAAACATAACTTTCATTCTTACGGGTAAGTATGGTCAATGGTACGGTTATTCGAGAGAAGTCTTGATGAATCTCCAATCGCATTAGACCAATCCCAAGAAACTCCTTATCTCGGTAATCGTCTTGGGTCTCTTCAAATCATTCATGACTTTGACTTTTGAAGGATTTATAGCTAATCCCACCTCTGAAACCACATAGCCTAAGAACTTAATTTACAGCTTCAAAAATGATACTTGGAAGACTTTACCTTCAACTTCTGCTCTCTCATGGTCTCTATCACCATCCTAAGATTAATTTCATTATCTTTCTCATCCTTTGAATACACCTAGATATCGTCTATAAAGATCAACATGTATCTATCCAACTGATTACAAAAGACCTAGTTCATAAAATCTATAAAGAAAGCTGGAGCATTGGTTAGCCTAAAGGGTATGACCAAACACTTATACAAACCATACCTTGTTGTAAACATCGTCAAAGAAACACTCTCCTTGGAAAATTTTAGTTGATGAAATCCCATAGCCAAATCCAACTACAGGAATACTCTCATTCCACTCAACTAATCAAAGAGATCATCTATCCCTGGTAAGGGATAATGAACTTTACTGTCACTTCATTCAACTTTTTATAGTCAATACACATCCAAAGTGACCATTCAACTTTCTCACAAACACCACAGAAGCTCCCTGTGGTGAACTAGTCGGTTTGATGAAACTACCATGCTCAAGTACCATTAACTACTTCTTCAAGTCCTTCACTTCCTTAGGTAGTATTATATTAGATGGCCTACTAACAGGTTGTGCCTTGGTACTAAATCTATATGAAACTCAATCGTTGTTCTCAAAGGTAATCCCATTATTTGTTCGAAGACATCAAAAAATTATCAAACCACAAAACTCTATCTATCCCCTCTTATATACTTTGCAAACAACACAATGAAACCCCGACCTTCACCTCATCTAAAGATACCAAGACTCTAACCCCCCCTTCTTTGGGGTTTTACTGGGCAATGATTCTCTCAGAATAAAAAATTATCATTCTAAACTGACCAGTCCATTCCCAAAATCACTCTGTACCACTCTAAGTCCAAACAAACGGATCACAAGAAAATATGTGATAACAAAAAAAACTAAATCAGTGCACCTTAACACAAGAGTGGCATACCCTTCAATTGGATTAACCTCACGCAAAGAAGTAACGAAGTAGGTAACACTTAATCTTAATCTATCAACCACGCCTCTATAAATAAAAGAATGTGCAATTCTAGTATTAAACAGAACTCTAAATGAAGAATTGGAAATAGAAATCATACTTTCTAACACAGCATTTTTTCCTTTCTCTTTAGTGGAAAGTCCTCATATCGGTCCCTTCAAGTAAAATAACCTTGTCTTCTTTAACTCCAAGCAATTATTCTTCTTATGGCCTGGCTCATCACAACTATAACACTTGACCTTAACCATCGCTTCCGGTTGCAAACATCTTGATGCATAGTGCCCCTTTTGCCTATAGTTGTAGCAAGCAATCTCTGAGATATCCTTTCGAATTCCCCTCTCTTGGGTCTTTCCCTTCGGTAATTTCTTTCCTTTTTGACAAAGTGCAAACTCTTCTTTATTTCTACCTTAGATTCCACTTCCAACCTTCTTTGTGCTCGGTGTATATTATCATATCATTTTATCATAACTTCTTACCATATCAACTACATACCCAAAAGCAGACACCAGGTGCGCCATCACCTTATAATCTAAGCCCTACTTCAAAACACTAATAAACTACTCTTTCTTCTTCAACGAGGTATTAATCAGTTATTGATTATACTTCGCCAAGGCATTGAACCTTAAGGTATACTCTTTCATAGAAAGATCTCCTTGCCTAAGATCGATGAAATTCCTCAACAACACACTTCTCTGAGACTCGAAACTGAGCCAAGCCTCGAACCTCTCCGTGCACTGCTCCAAAGTGATATCCTCTTCAATAATTTCAGTTGTCGATGTATCCCACCAATCTAAGACACCTTATGTAGATTCCTAGAAGCAAGTTTTCTCTTTTGCGCAACATTCAGACATAAAAGCCCTAAATCCTTTAAGATACGTTCGTATACCTAAATCCCTAAAGTATACTTGATAACGTCCTAATAGCTCATAAGGTCTAATGTATCCCCAAGAGCAATGCTAAAACTGGATATTAAAAAGGCCTTTGATTCTATTCATTGGCAAGCTCTGGTCAAAGTTATGGCCAAGATGAACTCTCCCAGACACTTTGCTTCTTGGGTCTACTCTTGCATCTCCTTTGCTTCTTACTCCTTGAGCATTAATACTAGTATGGTGGGTTATTTTTCTAGTACTCGAGGCATTAAACAAGGGGACACTATGTCTCGATACCTCTTCATCATCATCATCATGGAAGGCTTACTCAACTTTTTGATTAAGCTGCTACAACTAGAGCATTCGGACTCCACCCAAAATGCAAGAATCATAGGATCACTTCATTGATGTTTGCCGATGACCTCATTGTTTTCACTATGCCTTCAACTCAATCTCTCCAGAGCATAAACAACATATTAAGGTCCTTCTACTCCTTCACCGGTCTACAAGTCAACCACGACAAATCCACCATTCTGATTACTGGTGTTAGTGAACAGATTCATCCTTCCATTGACCATGTTCTAAACCTACAACCTGCTCCTCCTAGTTTTGATTATCTTGGTATTCCTTTGATTGCCTCTAAACCTAAGTTCTCTATATGTCTCCATGTCTTTGAGAAAGATAACTAAGTCAAAACAGTTAGTCATCTAAATTTATCTCTCAGGCTAGCAAAATCACTATCATTAGGTCTATCATCACTTCTTTGATGGTTTACTAGTGTAGAACCTTCTTTCTTCCAGCTAGATTTATCAAGCAAATTAAAAGAGAAATTAACCATTTTCTATGGCATGAGGATATGTTCTATAAGAAGCTTATTTCAGTTGCTTTCAGGAAAATGGAAATTAGCCTTAGAGTGGGTGGGCCTGGCAGTTCTAATATTGGTGTATGTAATAGGGCTACCTTCTCCAAGCATTTTGATAGTCTCCTTAATAACATTGATAACATATGGGTTAAATGGGCTACTCATCATCACATTGGCAATAAAAGTTTTTGGACAATGCAGGCCTCTCCATTTTATGGCTGGATATGGAGGGTTATATTGAAAATGAGAGAGCCCCTTCTCGCTTTCATCTCTAGTAATGCAGTTGATAGAAGTGATGTTAAATTTTGGAGTGAACCTTGGGCAATGCAAGGTCTCCTCCTATGTAATAAACTTTCCTTTAATGAAATGCAACAGTCAGGCATCCCTCTACAAGCCAGAGCAGCTAATTATATTCATGGAGGTAAGCTACTTCTCCCTTACAGTAGCAATGTTAGGGTCATAAATCTATAGGGAGTCATCAGCTAGATTTAGCACACTTCCTCTTCTTATAAATATGTTTGGTCTCATAAGCAAAAACCTCAATCAACTATGCTTGTATATAAAGCTTTGAAAAATCCTAACCTTGAATTATTTTTTCCTTGGTTCAGAAGAATATGGAACCCAGATCGTTCACACAAATATAACCTTCTGTTGTGGATAGCGTCGAGATATGGCCTTCATACTCTAAGTACATTGCAGCACTCGGGTCTCAGTAATAGCTCATGGTGTTTCTTCTACAAGTCATATGTTGAAGATGCCCTTTTAACTGTTCATTCACCTTCAATTTATGAAGATAGATATTTCTCAAGTGCACCATGCACTTTCGCTTTTGGGACAGTAAATTGGAATTGGATTACATATTTGAGTCGACTTGATGGAAAAATGAACAAAGCCTTGCTCTGTTAATGATTCTTAAGGTTTTCATCTTTCATGTTTGGAGAGAAAGAAATGCCAAATGCTTTGAAGGGAAGGAAAGTAACACGGCCACCTTATTTGTTGGTTTGAATAAAAGCCTTCTTATGGCTTTCAAGAAGTCAATTTTGGATTTAGCTTTGAATTTATTAACAGATAGAGTTAGTTAGTCATGAGTTGTTCTTTTACCCTATTTATAGTTCCTCTATACTCCTTTCTTTTGTTCCTGTTTTTTTCTTCTTATTTTTGTTCTTTTCTTTTCTTAGAGTTACTAGCTTGTTAGTTTCTCCTTTGTTTATGCGATTCGATTTCAATAAAACTGGAAGGACTAGTATAAAACCCTGCCAGCTTTTCCTAAAAGCGCACTTCACCACCGGCTCTCTCCAGGCAAACATTTTGCCTTCTAAATTCCTAAAGTCTTGATTCAACTTTGAAAAGTATTCCCTTGTATCCACTCTCAGCTTAACCATTTCCAACATGGTTTCCTTCATCGTATATATCATAAACCACCGGAACAAAACATTTATATCTATGACAAGGATAGGCGAGATAGCCTCGTTTACTGCTATTGGAGGCACTTTTCTACCATTTCCTTTAATAGTTTATGTGTTATCATTCTCCCTCCTTGCATTGGCTCCTCCTACCATGATTCTTCCACTCCTCAAGTCCATTTTTGTTAAAAAAGTCTTCATTAGAAACAGAAGGAAAGAGAGTGAAACAACAATGGAGGAATAGATATGTCTATCTATATAGCAAAGACAAGTACATTATAAAATAGCGTATACCTTCCCCAAGGCGTTTGTTTTCAACTATCTTATTTATTCTAACTTTTATTTATCTTCGTTCAAGTTAGTGCCCACTAACCTAAGCTCTAGTACAACTACAACATCCCTCATTTTGAAACCTAAATATGGAACTCCAGTGGGAAACTAGTACCTAAAGGTCTCTCGATAGCACTTTTCTTTCCCTTAGTCATTTGTACAAAATGGAACCACAACCTATTCACTAAAACACCTTGCTAAAACACTATTAGATCACACTAGACTCGGTGAAAGTGCATTCGACTTTTATCTAAAAACTTTGAAAAGGCCATGCAAACATAGAAGAAAATAAAAGACAAGAAGAAACACTTATTGTTATTAGAAGTTAAAGGCGGAAGTAAGATTAGAAAGTTGTGTGCAAGAAGCTTGAAGAACAATTAATTAAGGTTTAAAATGCAAAAGTTCAACAAAAGTGAAGAAGATATCCCCATCCCTTTATTGATTTGGGTATCCAATCTCAAATGGGAGAGAACTGATCTACGCTATTGAATTACAATTAAGTGCGTTGTTACATCAAATTGTCAAATCTCTGAAGTCGTCTTGAGCAATGAAACATTATAGCCAATATGAGAACGACATGTGTCATTCACATTAATTACGAATAAGACAAGCCCATCTTCACCTGTGAAGACAAACTTAGAGGGTAACATGGTGCTCGTTTTTGTTGAAAAGGTATAATTGACCCATCAATTAAAATCCCAATAGCATAAGCCTGCAAAACACGTATAAACTGGTGTCACTTTCAGCCTAATATGATGATTGCCTTCAGCATCTCAATCTGCAAAGACCTGGTCGCCCCCTTTGCCTTAAATCTAGGAACTTCCCCACTATATCCCAAAGATCAATAAAGGCCTCCAAACCTTGCGGACAGCACTCCCCCTGTAACATCCCTTATTCTGCAATCTAAAATGGAACAAATGTGTTGTAGTCACCTTGAAATCATCTTCCACCATCAGAGATGAGATCAGAATTATTATTATACGGTCTTAAGTAAGTGGACCATATATGCACTAAAATTAACAAACTCATCATTATAATTCACAGTTAACTAACTCATCATTACAATCAATATTATAATAGTATTATGCATATAATATAAAGATGCTGACATAAACACTAAATACAACGGATTCAAAATAATCGATATAACATCCAAGCCTCTTGCTTCATGTTTGACATCCTTTATTTGTCCATCCAAAAGCAACCTGCCTAATCCCACAAACTTAACCTAATTGAACGAGTACTTGTGAGTTTATAGGGTAACCATTAATAAAATACAAGTTAGACATAAAGTCTGGTGTGAGCACTATATTACTCTAAGCATGAAAGATAGTGAGACCAGGCCGCTAAAGCATGGACTGAATTTTTCCTTCAGTATAACAAAACATCCAATGAAATTGACATAGTACACAAATAAGGTTGAGCTTTTCTTAATTGGGTTAAATAGCCATTTCGTGCAATCTGCCTTTAGTATCATACAAATTCTAGCCAAAATCTAAAACACTTAGTTCTATGCTGCCACTAATGCATTATCCCTTCCTTGATAGATGAAAGGTTTTAATCTAAGCATATGGCTGCCCCAAAGGCCTTATTCCTACACTGCTTCTTGAATTTTACTAAATTCAATTTTGGTTTTGGTTGCCAAATAAGACTTACATTGTCGCTTTCATAACTTGACCGCCACACCCGGCCTCATGCCAAATTCGCTTTTGTTTTAGAATGCCACTTCATGCCTTACACATGTGGCCTCGTATTTCTGTTGCCACTCTAGATCTTACATTCACTTTATTCTTAGTTCCTTGGCTACCTCTCTTGGCCTCACATGTTTTACTATTCCCTTAGTTGCCACCCAAGGCCTTGCTCCAATTATTTTTATGTCCGGACGGTTGCAACTTCAAGCCTTACACCACGCTTTCGGTTTTGATTGCCACATTAGATCTTATACCTATGATTTTTCATTTTGGCTTTCACTCCCAACCTCATGCTTACTTTGTTATTGGTTGCTACATTAGGCCTTACACCTATTCGTTTGGTCTCTTGACAAACCCAATCGACGTAGCGTCTACCATCGAACCCACTACCTAACCTTTCACTATTATGCTTTCTAATTAGCTAAAGTTAAGCTATGTTTGGTCAATATTTACTACTTATTACATCCTCATTAATGTTTAAGTACTAACTTTGGCTATCTTATACCTTAGCATGCACCTCAATCTTTGAAAATCATTACTTCAAGTTTCAGACATCTTACTGAGAGATAACAAGCCATCAGTAATCAGTACATTTGGTCTTTTCTGGGAAGCCTTTCTTGGTTTAACTTTGGTGACTTGTGATATTTAAACCTTTGAATTCCGAAATCCCTTCCTTTTCCCAAAGCTCCTCCTTATCCTAAAATGATCGGCTATTAACTTTTGGTTTATTAACATTAACCTTACACTTAACGTTTCTTAGATTATTACTCAAGTCTTTGTACCTAAGGTTCTAGTTTAGTTTGGTTGACTACACCTCCTTCGGCATTGTCCCTCAGTACATGTTGGGAACTGTTTCCTACTCACCTAAAACTAGTTTTACATATATCAACTTTTCATTCTTTTGACTAGGTCCTTTATTACCATTTTATTGTACTTCCCTAACACATTCACCATAATTTGTAGGTCTGTTCACTTGTCCAACAATAAATTACATTAATTAATTTAGTTACATCTAGACCCCATTATTAATCCTTCGACAACCCATTATTATCCCTTAGCCAAATATAATTCTCCCAACAATAACATAATTTATTTCTATAAAATCGTAGAAAATATTTATATTAAATTTTACATTATAAAATTTTCCAAACTCCCTGTTACTAACCATTTTCCTTGCTATACGGCATTCAGTTAATTCGCATCAATTTATTTACTTACGGTAAAATTCTATGAATCAAAACCCATTTCTAATAATGTATCTTCAACATTATATTAAATTATTGAATTAAATAGATTACAAGAAGCATGAGAAAATTCAATATAATTTCAACCTTCAATAACCTTGGAAGGAAAATGGAATTAGAGAATATATTACTCACTCTGATTTCTCAGTTAATGAAGTTTTTAGCTATAGGAAAATGGAATCAGGGAATGTACAACTCATTTCTTAGTTAATGAAGTTTCTAGATTTAAATCTTCTTTTTCTTTTTCTTTTTCCTAGGCCGCAATCAACGTTAAAGAGCTCAAACTTTTATTTCTGTTTGAGTGACTAATGAGTTGTATATGATTGATGAAACGATTTTTATTATTCACCCCTATGGGTCTTGACCCACTGTTCCAAAATTGATTCAAACTTAAGCTTTATTGAGCTATCTTTGGATTAGTAGGTGCGCAACCAAGTACTTATCTCATCATATTACTTAATTTCATAAAAAAATTAGTTTTAATCTCCACTCATACAACTAATCCTTTAATTAGTCATTAATTGACATTTGGGCTATTACCTCTCCTCCCCCCTCCCACGCCGTCACTTAGCAATCAAGTTACAACACTTTACCTCTTGAAAACCCTTAGCATCCACTGGCCCTGCCTGTGCCTCCTCCTGGCCTCCACATGTCACTTAATGACGAACTTCATTGTTTGCTCCATTTTTGTCGTCATTCGCCAGATTCCTCATAAAAGCCCCTCGTTTCCTCTAGAAAAATATGGTGGCGACCTCTTATTGTTCCTATTACAAACGTGGCATAAATGACAATACTCATCTGACTAAAGCATCAGTGTACATCAATCACTCTCCATACTTCATTGTCTACTTGGAAAAAGCAACATTGCACACCAACCACTCCCTGCTTCATACTATCCTTTTAACATAAGCACTTTATAGTACGACCTATTAGCTATCATGCATCTGGGCCATTCTTTCCACATAGCATCTGAGTTGGCTACCATCTAAACCATATATCGCAATCAATCATCACGAGGAAAAAAGCACTTAGTGCAACAATCTAAGCTCTTCAAGACACGATCTCTTCAACCATAAATAAGGGATCCCATGAATATCTACAACGATCGAATTTTCAACTCTCACAAGTTATATTCAAACACCATTAAAATTATTATTTTAACCAAAAGACTCAAAAGTAAATATATCACTAACCATAGTTGTTGTACATAAAAATATTAGCTATTGCAGGTTAAAAATGAGCCATCACAAATTGATGGAAAATGAAGCTGTCAGAAGATAAAAGCCAAAAAACTATCGCAAGTTGATGGGAGAGAGGCTATTGTATGTTGATGAGGCAATCGCAAGTTGATGCGAAATGGGCTATCACGTGTTGAGGACCAAACAGGCTATCGCAAGTTGATGTGAGATAGGCTGTCGCATGATGAGGATCAAATAAGAAATCATAAGTTGATGGGTGATGGTCCATCGTATGTTTAGGACCAAATAGGCTATCACAAGTTGAGTCATATTGACAGTAAATAAGGTTGTCGCATCTTGATATCCAAGAAAGTCATCACAAGATGATGATATGATCCATCATAAGTTAAAGCTATAAGATATCACAAGATAATGATATGAGCTATCATAAGGTGACATTACTAGCTTTCACGACTTCAGTGAAGCCATCGAGGAATGGACTGGATAAGGATTTAGCATATTGATAAGTAAAGTTATCAATAGTTAACACGAATAAAGCACATGACAAAATAGTGGGAAGAGGCGTTGTAAGTTAGTGATTCAAAGCTATCGTGTATTAATGGAATTAGATGTCGAAAGTTGATACTCTAAAGCTATCATATATTGATGGAGTAGGATATCGAGGGATGTTACTTCAAGGCTATCGCATATTGATAGAATAGGCTAATGAGGGTTGGTCATCAAGGTTATCGTGTACCGACAAATCGAGCTATCGATAGTTGAAAATTCGGAATTAGCGCACTTTAAAAATATACCCAAAAATCAAAATTTTAACTGGCCATAAGGAGTTCTTTTATTGGACTAACTCTGCCACGACATCATGAAGAAGCTAAAGAAGGTTAATGCCACATGTTATCTTGGGAATATGCCACGGTAGCAAATAATCATTAATTTTCTCAAATAACATGTGTCATGAATCTAAACACTTAAGTTTTCTATAAATAGGTACATAACCCCTATTAGAAAGGAGCTGATTCACAGTTGCTCTTCTTCTTAATTTTACATTTTCTTCTATGTATAACCAAAAGGCTTCAGATTAGGGTTTCAGCAGCCATTATACCAAATCAAAATAGAGATTTTATTATAAAGGACTAAATAAATTCTTTTTTGCATAATTACCCTCATATGAACTTATGACCTATGCTTGTTTCTCTATGGACCTATCACTTGGATTTATGACTCTTAACTTGCATATATAGAACCCAAGAGCCTACCTTCCTTGGAACTCCAACCATATACGATTAGAATAGACTTTTACCTAACATTTAGTGGTGCTTTCATTAAGAGTTGAACTCAAGACAAACTAAGAACTTTAAATGTAGAATCGAATTCGCCTTCATCAAAAACTTGAATATGGAAGAAAATCCCTACAAGGATCCTTTGAATCCCACTAGAACACTCTAATCTATCCCCCAGTGTGTCCAATTCAGCAAGGAGTAAGAATTGAATCTACGAAATCTATCCCTTCGAACTTTAAATGAAAAGAAAAGAGCTACCCAGTATAGCTCGAGAAAAATGGAGCTTAAATCCATTCTATATAGGAGAAAATCCAATTTTTGCCTTGGCAAGTGAGCTAAGCAGAAAGAGAAGAATCCAAGAACATGGAAGAAATACCCATTTTAGGGATGACCCATTTACTCAAGCAAGACAAAATATTCAATCTCAAGCTCGATGGATAATTTTTTAAATATTACTAAACCATGTCTTCAACAATTTGCTCAGAAATGGAAAGATGTTGTAAACTCAACTCTTAAAAGGAAAGAAGGAAATTTTCAAATAATAAGAAGGAAATTGAATGGAAACCAAGGAGAAGCTATGAGTCTGCAAAAGAAATACCGAAGCGAGTAAGGAAAACACAAAGCAAAAGGGCCAAAGAGCAAAATAGTTACTCCTCATCATGTTTCTCAAGAGAGAACATATTTTCTTACTAGAGAAATACTGAATTATTGGACTTTTAAGAAAATCAAAAGAAGGGAAGAAAAGCACGAGGGGTTGTATACTACCATTATCATAAAAGAAATGGTCATCATACTAAACCGAGCTTTGTTGGGAATCATAGAATATTACATGAGAAAAAAGGGGAATTGCAGGAGTTTGTTGGATGTAAGTTTTCGACAAAGTATAGAAATGACAAAAAAAAAAGTTTCAAATAATGGTGGATGTAACTTTTAAAGGATGAAACTAATGATTGCAACCATGTTTTCAAAAAGCAAGACATAGAATAAAATGGAATGGAAACTAGATAAAAGCCTTTGGTCCAGTCGCAAGGCCTCAGTTGAAGAACCCATCCAAAGAGTGACGGTCAATTAATCCTTTGGTCCTAATGTCGGGCCTGGCCAAAGCATCCATCCAAGAGAGATGGACAAGAAGCCTTTTGTTCCCACCGCAAGTCCTGGTCGAAGCACCCATCTAAGGAGTAATGGTCCACAAGCCTTTAGTCCCACTAGTAGGCCTGGCCAAAGCGCCCATTCAATGGAGAAGGACGAGAAGCCTTCGGCCCCATCTTAAAGCCTGACCGAAGAACTCTTCCAAATGATAATGGTCAATCAAGCCTTTGGTCCTGCTACCGAACCTGGTCAAAGCACCCATCCAAGGGAGGTGAACGAGAAGCTTTTTGTCCTACCATAAGGCCTGGCCGAAGCAGCCATCCAAAGAGTGATGGTTGATCAAAGCCTTTGGTCCTGTCCTCGAGCTTGGCTAAATCTCCCATCCAAGGGAGATGGATGAAAGGAGATAAATCTTTCATAAATACTTATCAAAAACATCTATGCAGAAGAAAATAGAAGTCAAAGTTTTCTAACTCCATCATTCAATACGATCAAAACATTAGTGAGAAGATCTTAAGAGTTATATCGCAAAATATAAATAGATAAGTCATTAAGAGGCACTATGAAGCATGTACGTAAATTTTTTATATAGGAGTCATATTACAAAATAATTTTACAATAAGGTTTACAATCACAAAAATTTACGACTCGAAAGGGTAAGGAAGTGGGTGATGTATATAAACATGCAATTTCCTCTCCCTTTGACTTCTAAAGTATAATGGTAAGATTCGCTAGATGAACCCATGTCTTATACAAAATAGGAGGACCACCAGTTTCCTTAGGAACATTAGAGTATCCATACCAGGAGAAATGCTGATATATTTTATAGTTGGAAGTGATAGCCTTCCTTAATTGACAACCTCTTTTCAAGCTTATAAATGAGAAGTCGATTTTTAAATCAAAAGCAACTACGACTTTAACTAAATAATCTACTAGTGAATTAAGCTCACATGCCCTAGTGGAGTAAAATTATGTTAATTCTAATTAGCCCTTGAGCTCTTTTACCTCTTTAATTAAAGTTTCCAATATAGAAAGAGGATCAACAATACATTGAATTTCCATAAGGAGATATTACTTTAATTTATTCTCCTTATGACTAATAACTTTAAGAGATTCAATAGAGTCGATCTAAACTACTAACGCCTTCTTATAGGTTAAGTTGGCGTTCCTCAGTTGGAAAACTTGATGAGACAAGTCGCTTTTGTCAGTCTCAAGTGTCTATACATTTAACATAAGTTCATTCCTTTTGCAATCCAAGGTCTTAATCTCAAGTCTAAGATCCGAAAATACCTCGGTAAACTTTTTATTCCAGCACCCTTTTATTTTTGGTTACACTTGAAAGAGGGGGTGTGGTAGGATCGTGTAATATGGAATAATGAAATAGTCTAGGTAGATAAAGTAGGTAAATGCAAGGAGACACCAAGACTTTTATACTGGTTCAGACCTCTCGTCCTACGTCCAGTCCCTAAGCTCCTCTTAGGAATTTCACTAACTAACACCCTCACTTCACCCGAAGAATAGGTTTACAACTTACCCGAACAACCGAACGGGATTTCTTGCCTCAACTACCGAAGAGGACTTCAACTCAATTACTAAAATACAATATTCGACTTGTTGTGTTCTTGTCAACACTAATGAGTCTAATGTAGTACAATATTCCTATAATCTTATCCTCGAGAATATGCAATGTGTTTGTGAAGATTTAGGAAATGTGAATTGCTATGAATCAAAAGAATGTTATAAACAAAAAAAATAATTCAAGCAATAGATTAGTGAATGCTTTGAGAATATCTAGAAAATATGAACAAGAGAATAGTTAGATTAAAGCAAGAGAATTCGGTTAATTGAATGATGTTTGAATCATGTATTTATAGTTGTAAAAAGGATGCATGTATTGCCAAGGGTTGTAGATAAGAGAAGCTTCCATTTCTATTGAAGAATGGTCGCAACTCTTGGGAAGAAGAAGGTGTCCTTTCATGCAAAATTCGCAGGTTCAAATTCAGTCGACTGTGCAGGAAATTCAGTCGACTGAAAATATGAAGAAAAATTTTCAGGAACAATTTCAGTCGACTGTGCAGGAAATTCAGTCGACTGAATTCTGTTGTTAAACAAAAACAGCAGTAGCTCATTTGGTTAGAGTACTTGCCTTCCAAACTAGTGACTCGGGTTCGAGCCCCGCTCCATGCATTTTTTGAAAACTTAATTTTGATTAAAATATGCATGCAAGTTTATTTGAATGTGAATGATGATTCTTGAGGAAAGATTTTAACAAAGCACTTACTAGACTCTATATACATATTTGATGACTCTTGTTAAAATATATAACTATATGAACCATACTTTGAGTCGTTGAGTCAGGATGATGTCGTAGTCGTATATTTGTGAATTTTTGTTAGCAATCAAAACCTCTGATCCAACATTCTCCCCCTTTTTGATGATGACAACTCCATTTTCTATGAACGAATCTTTGACAAGCTTTGTTGATCATATCTCTCTCACTGAATATCTTCCTGTAATTGTGCTATCGTTTTCTCCCCCTGAATCTATGCTATATATTCCTATTTAATCTTTTCCCCCTTAATCTGTGCTTACATGGTTTATTCCTGCAAATTGTGTTAGAGAGCAATATCTTTCTCCCCCTTTGTCATTGACAAAAAGGAGAGTTTTATATGATGATATAAAATATATTTTACATAAGTGTTAACATAGAGCAATATAAAACAAAATAACTACTACTTATAATGTAAGGTATCAGAAAAAAAATTAACATTTAAAGCATGCGATACCCAAGGTTCTTATAATTTCCTAATTTTTAGGAAACCATACCCATTTGGGTGTGGTTGAACCTTTATAAATATAATTTTCATTATTAATTACCATATCAAAATAATCATTAATGTATTTTTCTCTATTTTTCCAATTAACAGGAACCCATATACTTAGATAATTTTTATTCATATTTCCTGTTAATGATTTTGTACTTCTAAAGAAATTATCAATATTATACGTCATAGTAGTATTTGAATTTCTATAGAAATTGGATTTAGGCTTTACTCGAAATTTAGTACTAGCACTATCATTTTTACTATACATGAAAGCATATCTAGTGCTATTTCTACGATCAGTTTTATTATATCCTAAACCACTTTTATCATTAAGAGCTTTTGAATTCTTAACATAACCTAATCCCTTCTTATTTGAAGCAGGTTGAGAATTTTCAATAATCCTGGATAAATTTTCTCTCCCTTTATTAAAATTGGAAATATTTTTAGTAATGTCATCAAGCTTAGTTTTGAGACTAGTGTTATCTAACTCAACAATTTTAATTTTTGTTTTTAACTCATGATTCTCAGAAGCTAGAGCATTATTCTTTTCTTTTTGAGCTTCTATTTCTTGACTTAATAGAGCGAGTTGAGAATTGTCAAAGAGTGAATCTTGAATTTTCTCAAGTTCTTCTTCTAATATTTTCTTCTCGTCTTTAAGCATATCTCTTTCGAATTCTGCTTTCTTCTGATTTTCTAGAGCTTCCTTATATTTTCTTTTAAGACTTTTTAAAGTGTCTAGAAGTTCTGAATTTATTTCTATCATATCATCAAAAGTTAGATCACTAACCTCATTATCTTTTGCCATGAAGCATTTGTTTGTTTGCTCCTTTGATTTTTCTTTATTGCTCTTCCACTTCTTATTGCCTTGACTAGATCTCTTTGTAGCCATTTATTCTAGGATGTTGTTACGATCTCTAGAATACCAGGCTCTGATACCAATTGAAAGAGGGGGTGTGGTAGGATCGTGTAATATGGAATAATGAAATAGTCTAGGTAGATAAAGTAGGTAAATGCAAGGAGACACCAAGACTTTTATACTGGTTCAGACCTCTCGTCCTACGTCCAGTCCCTAAGCTCCTCTTAGGAATTTCACTAACTAACACCCTCACTTCACCCGGAGGAATAGGTTTACAACTTACCTGAACAACCGAACGGGATTTCTTGCCTCAACTACCGAAGAGGACTTCAACTCAATTACTAAAATACAATATTCGACTTGTTGTGTTCTTGTCAACACTAATGAGTCTAATGTAGTACAATATTCCTATAATCTTATCCTCGAGAATATGCAATGTGTTTGTGAAGATTTAGGAAATGTGAATTGCTATGAATCAAAAGAATGTTATAAACAAAAACAATGATTCAAGCAATAAATTAGTGAATGCTTTGAGAATATCTAGAAAATATGAACAAGAGAATAGTTAGATTAAAGCCAGAGAATTCGGTTAATTGAATGATGTTTGAATCATGTATTTATAGTTGTAAAAAGGATGCATGTATTGCCAAGGGTTGTAGATAAGAGAAGCTTCCATTTCTACTGAAGAATGGTCGCAACTCTTGGGAAGAAGAAGGTGTCCTTTCATGCAAAATTTGCAGGTTCAAATTCAGTCGACTGAAAATATGAAGAAAAATTTTCAGGAACAATTTCAGTCGACTGTGCAGGAAATTCAGTCGACTGAATTCTGTTGTTAAACAAAAACAGCAGTAGCTCATTTGGTTAGAGTACATGCCTTCCAAACTAGTGACCCGGGTTCGAGCCCCGCTCTATGCATTTTTTGAAAACTTAATTTTGATTAAAATATGCATGCAAGTTTATTTGAATGTGAATGATGATTCTTGAGGAAAGATTTTAACAAAGCACTTACTAGACTCTATATACATATTTGATGACTCTTGTTAAAATATATAACTATATGAACCATACTTTGAGTCGTTGAGTCAGGATGATGTCGTAGTCGTATATTTGTGAATTTTTGTCAGCAATCAAAACCTCTGATCCAACAATACTCAAAGTTGAAGGAATTTATCAATCTAGAAACTTCGCTAGATTTTTTCGATAATAAAGAAGCTGGAGCAATCATACCACTGCTATGCATTGAACGACCATGAGATAAAGGAGGAACCTATGAAGGCGCCTATTTAGAAGACTTTGTCGGAGTTGAGATAGGAAATCCTTCTTCACCCATGGTCAAGATAAGTTTGTATGATTGACACTCATTTCTAGCCTTCAATAAGTCCATCTTCAAATCAAGAATCCATTGATTAAATTGTGCAATTTCTGCGTCATATTCCAATTATTGAGGATCAAAACATGAGTTAAGGTTTCCAGTTAAATCCAAAAAAATTATGTCCTTGAAAGATATTTTCTTTTCAAGGTCATTAACTATTTCTTAAGAGGCTACTAAAATAGGGTTTAATTGGACATACTTCTCATACTGCTTATTGGCTTCAGCGTTATCGATGGTTGATGAACTAAAAACAGAACGAACGGAACACTTTTCCATAGCAATTACTAATTTAGACTAAATACTCCTAAGATGTTTAGCAAAGCTAGGATTTTCAAGTGATAAAGGTAATTAGCAAAGCTAGGATTTTCAAGTGATAAAGGTAATTCCTTGTCCTAAATTAAAAAATGAGTAATAACTAATCTTCGGCAAAATAAAGAATTGTGGTAGTAAGAAATTTTACTGACAATTTGAAGAACTTCCAGAGTCATTACATTTGCATAAAAAAGAAAAAAAAAACTACTACATACATGCCATAATTTTTATTAATTCATAAAATGAGATAGGGCATCTTGAATTCTTTGAAAAGATGAAGGAGAAATGGAAAATTTAGTACAAAAAGGAGCACCAACAAAAGGAGTATTGACTGGAGGAAATTCTCGATAATTCCATTCTTCGGGAGGGGGCCTAAGTGTACCACACAATAGTTTCATAGAGTTGGTTTGAACCTTGTAAGGATTATGGCCTCTTGGATCTCCCAAGAAATTGAAATTTATGTCAAAAATTTAATATACATGTAATTAAGGTCACAAAGGAAATAATATTTCAATAGATGAGACTTGCTAAATTAAGGAGGAATTTTTCGTAAAGAACATTTTAGTCTAACAAATTTACTTAGGGTATCTTTAAAAAGAAGGGATAAGGAAGAGATAGAAGCAAATTTAGAAACCTACATGTCAATAATATAACAAATTAAAAGCCAAAATATAGTTTTTACATGAATATGCTATTATAACATCAACTTAATTATAACTTTAAAATTATATGGCAACTTCACAAAGGTTCATAAAACTCGGTAATGAATCTATCCTTATTAAACATAATCTTTATTGCATAAAAGAAGCTAATAGTTAAAGGAGTGGAAACACTTTAGATAAATTCTAACACTCCCTGGGATGTGGATCTAAACTATGCCCATCCAAGAATCACCTATGAAGATGTCTAATTAGGCCTCTACAACCATTACTTAGGGAAGAAAAGTTAACTATAGGGAACCTAACATAAACTAGATAAAGACACTCCATTAATTTGTTCCTGTCCTTGATCAACGTCCGAAAAAAGGTACTGAGCTCTTCATTCTCCTTACGGAAGTTGGAATGATGGAGAAAGGATTTTCGTAGAAGAGGGGCGACCTGTTCATTCTTAAAGTCCTCAGAGTACCGAGGCATTTTAGGAGTCTCATATACCTATCATTTGATCCAGTTAAGTGCTTACATAACCTTTCTCCTTCTCTGTTGAGCCTCAAGATCTCATCTCTATTTCTATCTAATATAATCTCAATGCAATTCGTATTTCTCATTTTGTGCTGGTGGTTATGTAATACTGAGGTTATAAACTATCCCTCTATGTTGGAAGGGTCATCGAAGCACTCAGCTTGAAACACACTTTCTCCTTCCCAAAAGAAGATTGGCCAAACTCACTTTGGCCGTGAGGGGTTAAACCACCGGAAGGATTTTTTGATGGCAACAAACCACCAAGGCCATGATCAGTATGAGAAGAAAAAATACCAACGCCATTACTAGGATCCCAAGGAGTTTCAAATCCACCTTGACCTGAACCACTGTCTTCATCCTTCCTCAGAAAACTATCTTGAATGTGTCCCCCAACATTACCATTTCCATCATCATCTTTAGACTTGTCCTCCTCATTACTTTCTCGTTCATCATCAACCGATAGAGGATCATTAAAGGAGTTATCAAATTTCCTTTTGTAGTTTGTCTCGGTAAAATGGAAGGAAGAAAAATCCATATATGAACATCATATTAAATTGTCTTTATAAGTCGAAAATAGGATGGCTTCAAAATTCTGATCTTTCCAACCGGGAGAGATTCATTCAAGAAGGAGGACATCTTAGATTTAACATTGCGCAATGATGACCCTGATTTCCTTTGAGAAAGTTTCGACTTTTCTAAATCCTTGTATAAGGCCAAAATTTTAGCTAAAGCTTCTTGCTGGGCTTGCATTGTTTCTTCATGACTCAAGGAAAGCTCTTTCCAAAGGCATTTAGCATCTCTTCCAAATCATGATTTTTCACTTTTCTAAATCAAGTAAAGTCAAAATTTGGGAGTTTTAAATGGATAATGAGCTATTATCATTCTTGAGGTTTGAACTTCTTTCTCGAGAACCTTTTCCTTTTTTAGATAAAAGAGGGTTTGTTTCTTACAATGATGACATATCTTGAGAAGAAGACGAAGATGATTGTTGTAGTAGGAATAGACCCTTTCCAATCAAAAATGATCTTAAATGTTAAAATTAACTTGGTCAAATAATGTGAGGCAGGAAAAGAGAGGTACATACTAGAATAAACTACTGAAAAGAGCTTCCCTTGAAAGAGGAAGGGAATCCTCAGTTGAGTCCAAGGAAGCAACAATAGAAGATTGGAGGATATGCGTTAACAATTCCTCAAAATTTGAAGGGAAAGGAGTCCACAAGATGGAGACAGGAAGAGGAGCATTATGAACCAGAGGAGAGTCGAGTCCCTAGTTATGGTGAAGAAAAGCTAGAGAATCCTTTAATGAGGAACCCATGATATCCACAATCGGGTTTTGAGCAGGTGATGAAGAGGAAATAGTGACAACATTAGAGGTTGGAACCAAAGATAGCGTTGAAACAGAATCACCCTCTTTAGATTTCTTGAGATGGCGCACAAAATAAGAATGCACACTATCAAACTCTTTTTTCTTCCCGCTCTTTGTCAATGGAAAGACATCCCCTGCAGTAGAAATTAAGGATGATGAGATGACATTGGAAATGGGAAGAAGAGGAGGTTTCCAAACAACATCAATATTTATCTGGTTGTTATCATCAATGGAAATACCCGTGGTTCTAAATTATATATATATATATATATATAATCAATACATTTGTCTTTGTTATCATATTGTTATGTTCATATGAAATTGAACCGAGATATATATTGAGTACATTCATATTCACAGAATATAATTAAATTCATTAACAAAATGATTTATAAATCAAATTAAAACAAATTTATAATAAATACTATTTAATATGGTTTGCATGTTTGTTCATAATAACACGAAATTGATCTTTGGGTATATTTAATAAAAGAATTTTTTTATTAAAATCAACCTTTTTACTTTGTTGCATGACCCTCTGGATCCAATAATATACATGAATATGAAAGCATAGAAGTAATCATAAGTAAGTAAAGTCATTCTTGCTCACTTAAGCAAGAACAATGAAAACTAAAGGCAAGTAAAGCACTCCTCAAAGATTCATTCCCAAATTGACTCGAAATCAAATCTTGGCCATATCATCTATAAAAATAGTGTTTGCTTCTTTTCATGTTATTTCAATCATGGTGATTTTAGTTTGGAATTATGAATTTTAATGAGGGAGATATGAAGGGATGAGGGAGATATGAAGGGATGAGGGCTTAGAGCTTCAGAAGGTAGTAGAAGTGGAAGAGAATGTGATTTGCAAAAGTGAACAAAGATGAAGTTAAAGGCAAATTATGTCTTAAAGTATGGTGAGTTAGGCTTTGGACCCAATAATGTATTGCCTGATATTTTGCAAAACTCGATCATTTCGTATCATCCATCCATAACTCCTCCAGTTGACTAAGTCATATCTGTATTTCATCCAAATGACGTTTCGAACATAATGTAAAAGGTTTCAAGTTCAAGTTATTTATCTTTAAAAGTCAGGTTTTAAACCGTTCGTTTAAATTTTATCATATTCAAATAAATTATTTAAATTACTAGGCATTAAATAATGTCCATTGTTATACATATACATGTTAAGTTGAGCACAAAGAAAATAAGTGTTATAAATGTACTCCTGTTAACTTTCAACAAAAGTGGAAAATTATGGAGAAATATCGAGAAGTTTCTCTCTACCTCAAACATTGTTACTTTTCCCCAAACACTAAGAATCCATTTCCACAGAGATCAATCTTCTTTCTTAATTAAGTTATTGGTTGTATTCGGTGTTTTTTCTACATTTATTTGGTAGATTAATTGTAAAAAATTATTTTTAAGAAGGTGGTTCAATGAAATATCGTATGTCATTTTTTTAGTGCTTGTGTGAGTAGAATTGTTATCACCGTTATATTTGGTTTGAATAACAATTTTGGGATAACATTATACATTTTTGACTTGGTTGGTAAAAATTCTTGGGAAAATTTTTCAAAATATGTTTTGTCTTTGCTAGGTTTTGCGCAGTCTAATAATATTGCAAAATCACATACAATTCAACATACAACTTGAATTCTTAATGACCTTTCAAGTTAAGATTTTTGTGGATTTTAGAAGTAAAATAATCATTGGCATAGAATAGAGACCAATATACGAAGAATGAAGAAAACGTTAAAGAAAAATTATTGTTAGCATAAATGAAGAATGAAGAAAATGAAAAGGAAAAATAAGTATATAAACTTGAGAAATTTTGAAAATTAAAAGAGACACTAAAATAGGGAGTTAGGAAAATAACCTAGAAGCAATGTTAAACAAATTCCATATTCGGTTAAAAGTAGAATATTCTAATGAAAAAAGTAAGCATTAAAAACATATCAAATTATTTGATTCTTTTGTGTTATAAAACATCAAAGTAGTATATGATCGTGCATTAGATACTCTAACAAACATTATTATCCCTTTTTATAGCTATTGGAAAAGCACTTCAAAATTTAATTGCCCAAACAAAATAAAACTTCACTTGGTAAAAGGTTGTAAGAATTTACTTATAAAAATAATAATATGGGATACATATACGTTAGGGATGTTTTCTAACCATCCTTGGTAAGTTTCAAAATCAATTTCCCATGCTTCAAAAAAACATGTTTCACGAAAAACCTGTATCATTATTTTCAGCGAAAATATACAGTCTATGCCTTAAATACTTAAACTACGGTGCAAATATTTATTATACAAATATTTTTGCATTTTCAATGCAAATATTAGTCCCCACTGCAAATACTTATTTTGTAAAGATGTTGTTCGAACCAACAATGGAAAAAACACCCCAAAGATGTTGTTCGAACCAACAATGACTATGTCCACTTAGCTTTGTTGAAGATTTGATAGCTGTTTGCGAGTACAGTTCTTATGGATTGGTAGGGATCCACAGGTGTTATAAGGGAAATATGGAAACTTGTTAAGAAGCCAAAAAGATCGTCCAAAATGAGCTCCTAGCCTCCTGTTTATAGTTTTAGGTTGTTGAGATATGCTCTTCCACGATCTCCACCATGTTTCTCATATCCCAACAGCAGTTCAAAACATGGCATGTCAGCACCTGTGATGGATCGATATCGAACCATAGGCATGGATTAGTACCAATCCATGAGATAACTTTATGGGTTGATTCCAATGCTTTGTGTTATGGTCACTTATTAGTAGTTTCGTGTTTTCCATCTTGTTTTCACTGTTAGAAGCTTGTTTCTAGGCAAATGGGATGGATCGGTGGAGGAACGGAACAATCTGATTATAAGTGCTTGAGGAGATCGATGGTAAGAAACGTGAGAACGAAATTCTGAAGCTTAGGGGTTGTTATCTCTATGGCTTGGTGTTATACGAGGTTCGAGGCAATTTGGGTACAAGTTTATGAATCGGTATCAATCTATAAGGATGGATCAGTATCGATCCATCACATGATGGATTTTGGTTTTAGAATTTCTACGATGGCCTTGCTTCCACCTTGTGGTCTTGATTTCATTTCGTTTTTGGACTCTTTGGCTTACTCTCTGGGCTTCCTACCTTTGTAGCTTTCAAGTTTGACTCGTCAAGTTTGTCTGAACACTGCCTAGTCAAAACTCTGGATAATACTTTCCCTCTAAAGCACGCCTTGCAAATGGAAGGTGTGCTCTGCTTAAGAACAAATGTTGAAGTTAATGGAACTTTAGTGGTTGAATTTTCTGGTTATCAGCCAATCAAGCTATGGAAAATCATCTTGTTCCTTTGGATTCTCCTGTAATCAAAGACCGTTTTAGACCGTGATAGCTAAGGAATCGAGTCCTTTCTTGCATGTTAGTAACAAATAATTATTCTGTATTCTCCTGGAATTGTTATCTTGTATGTTGCATCATGAATCAGGATCATCCCGTGTTCGTCCAGGAGTTAGCAGTCACGTGCTGAAATTAATGACTCAATTTGATAAATGCTAACGAATCATTCCAAGGCCAAATGGCATTCAAAGTCGGAGTATTAATCTCAATTTCTCCGGGTCATGTATTTGATGATAGATTAAATTCCCGATCGCTGCAAATTGTTAGTCGAAATCTCGATCTCTTCAGAACTATGGTTGCAGTCTCGATCTCTTTGGATCGTTAGTGGAACCCATGGCCTTTCTAGGTCGATAATTGAATCTTGATCTCTCCATATCGTGAATCCATTGCCATTCCGGACCGATAGTCCACGTTCTCTCTGGATCGTTAATTAAATTTGTGGTCATTCCGAGCCGATAATTAAGTCCATGGTCTCTCCGAAACGTTAATAGGATCTATGGCCGCTCTAGGCCGATAATTAACTCCATGATCTCTTTGGACCATTATTGAATCCACGGCTGCTCCAGGCCAATAATTAAATCCATGGATGGTCTCTCCGGACCCTTAGTTGAATCTGTGGCCACTCTAGACCTATAATTTAATCCATGGTCTCTTCGGACCCTTAATTGAATTCATGGTCGCTCCGAGCCAATAATTAAATCCATGGTCTCTTCGGACCCTTTAGCTGAATCTATGGCCGCTCCGGGCCAGTAATTAAATACATGGTCTCTTCGGACCTTTAATTGAATTTGTAACCGCTCTAGACCGATAATTAAATCCATTGTCTCTTTGGACCATTGTTGAGCTTAATCCGCTCGACTTCGATAAGGGGACAAAGCGACCAAGCAAGCCCATCCACTCACACTACGATGATGTGAATTACTTTTGTAACAAGTCCAATCCACTTGCTCTCTGATAAGGAAACTTGCACCTTGCACTTCGGTCCCGACTGTCCATTTGTGACTTTACATGATCAATATCGTATCCACTAGCTCTTCGATAAGAGAACTTGTACCTTGTGGTCACCGCCTCGTCTCCCTGGTCGGGACTACCACGATCAATTTCGGTCATCACATTCAAGTGGATTTTAGTAATCAAAGAGGGATTCTAATTCAAACGTTAATATACATAAAGCCACACATCATGATAAACATCTCACCAGGCATTACAACTTAGCATCCAACTTGGAGCGTGCCCAGGGACCAATCAAGATCCTATAGACGAGTAAGTGGCTCAACTGTAATGTTGCATTGTTTATTGAAAGTGAAGATAGAGTGTGAGAACCAAAGCCGGTTCCTTGTCATCCCAATCAAGAAACGACTGTCCTCGACCTTAGTCCAAGACCGTTTTCACTCACCGTGGATGATAAATGCTCCTATTCCACCACCGCAGCATGGTTTCTCACATACTGCTTTAATTGGTTGTTTCTGACATGTTTCTCGATCAGATCACACAAGTGCCTGCAATCGTTTGTGCTATGCTCATCCAACTCATGGAATAGGCAATACTTAATGACATCCTTTCAAGATCAATGGGATCTCTCTTTGCTAGTTTTCTATAGGGGATCTGTCCCTTGGTGTCAAAGTAAATCTTCTTTGGGTTTCATTCAAATCTGTGTAAGAAGAGAATTTTGATTCCCTTCTTTACCACTTTGATTCTTCAAAGCCACCATCCATCTTCAGTGTTCCTTTATCTTTACTAGGTCCTACTATAGACGGTTCTTCACCATCTACAGCGTTAATTGCTTCCATTTCATCTTGATGTGGGTATTTTTCAACCCCATGATAAAATTTGACGAGATCCATCGGTGGATCCCGCCCCAAAGTAATTTTGAAATTTGTTTTACTAGCTAATCTGAAATTGCCCCCATTGGAACCACTGATGGATCCAACCTATCGACCGTGGCAGCTGACACATTAAACATTGTCAGAAAACTCCTAAGGGTCTTTCTAGCCCTCTGCTTCACACTTGATAGTGTATCACATTTTTGAATCGTGAAATATGAATCCAGAATCGCTTCATGAATTTGTCCACCAATTCAGTCCATGTGCTGATGGAACCATTATCCAACTGTCTAAACCAAAATGCCGCTAAATCTATCCGATACAGAGGGAAGCACTACCCCATCACTTCTGCAGACGCACGCACCCAGCACTTTCATGTGCCGGATGTACCTCATCAAATGGACTGTTGGATCCATCTTTCCATCATCTGTTTTTAACATTGGCAGCGTGAAATCGGGCAGATTCCTACCATACCGAATGTTTGGAGTGAATGGATTTCTGTTCACATCCTCCAAGTTTCAATTAGACAGTCCACCCCTCATTGCTCGCCTCACCATCTCAGCAAACATGTCATTATCATCTAAAGGAACTCTCAAGTTTGCATTCTCAGCCTGTCCTCCATTTTCACAAGTGAATTCTGGCATGTATTCCTTCCGTCGTTCATCCACATCCTGATTCACATTCAAACGCTCGACATTATTTCCTGAACGTGCATCATTTACGCCTAAATCAACATTGGCCACACCCCCGTGCTCTTAGGGAACGATGCTTGAGGATCAGTATCGATTCGTACAACTCCTTCGAGGTTTGTTCCAAGTTGCTCCATTCTGCTCCAAGGTGCATTTACTCCATTTTCTGGCCTTCGATTCTGGTTTTTAGCTACTTCGGCTATTACTATCTGTCCCGCTCTACTGAAGAAACTCTCCATCGTCTCTTCTTAGTGGGCTATCATCCTTTCCTGCATTTCATTCATCATGGTCATCCCTGGTTATATAGATGGAAGGGTGATTGGATCCTAAGGATGCCTCTTGGCCGCCCCCTTGTTGATCTCCAGTAGCGATCTTCCTACTTGATTGTCTCGTCATATCAAACCTTATAAAATCTTAAATCAGCGATTCCAAGTATATCTTAGTGAAAGCACCAAAATGTTTGAACCAAAAATGGCACAAAGACTGAAATAAGAATAGTAGAGAATATAGTGAAGAAAACAAATAATAACAAGAAAAAAAACAAGACAAAAAGTTTTATAGTGGTTCGATCAATCGCTGCCTGCGTCCACTTGGCTTTGTTGCTAATTTGGTGGTTGTTAACAAGTACAGTTCTTATGGATTAGTAAGGATCCTAGGGTGTTATAAGGGAATTATGGAAACTTGTTAAAATGCCAAAAAGGTCTTCCAAAATGAGCTTCTAGCCTCCTAATAGTTGTAGGTTGTCAAGAATGCTCTTCCATAATCTTCACCACGTTTCTCATGTCCCAGCAGTAGTTCAAATCGAAAAAATGTGGCCATGTCAGTAGTTCTAAGGATCGATTTCGATCCATGAGATAACTATATGGATTGATTCCAATGCTTTGTGTTGTGATGAATTGTTGGTAATTTCATGTTTTTCATCTTGTTTGCACTGTTAGAAACTTGTTTCTAGGCAAATGGGATGCATCGGTGGAGGAATGGAATTCCTAATTTTAAGTGCTTGAGGAAGTCGATGGTAAACAATGTCAGAACGATATTCTGAAGCTTGGAAAGAGTTGTTGGCACTATGGCTTAGTAATATATGAGGTTCGAGGCAATTTGGATACAAGTTTATGGATTGGTACCAACCCATAGGGATGGATCGGTATCGATCCATCACTTGATGGATTTTAGTTCAGCACTTTTGCGATGGCCTTGCTTCCACCTTGTGGTCTTGATTGCACTTGGTTTTTGGACTTTGTGGTTATCTCACTGGGCATTCTGCCTTGATAGCTTTCAAATTTTACTCGTCAAATTCGTTCGAGCATTGCCTGATCAAAAGGCTGGATAACCAATGCACTATGTAGACTTCTACACATTTTCGTTGAAATGCACTTCATACTTTAAGTTTGAAATAAAACTTCACTTACTAAAGAAATAGTAAGTAAAATTTACCTATAAAAAAGAATATGATATGTGGGATACCTTTATGTTAGGAATGTTCTTTTAACTATCCTGGGTAAGTTTCAAAATCATTATCCCTTCTTTCAAAAATACTATTTCACAGAAAACCTATATCTTTATTTCAGTGGAGATATACAGTCCATACCGTAAATATTTTTAGTCTATGGTGCAAATCTATTTTACAAATATTTATAGTTTCAATACAAATATTAGTCTCCATTGTAAATATTTATTTTATAAAAATGCGCTACGTAGATCTTCGGCACATTTTCGTTGAAAATAATAACAAAAGCGTTTGGTTTTCTGGATATTACTTTGAAAGATAAGGGCATCCTAATTTCCATGTAGCCCATTTGAAACACATGCCTTTTCCTGCTGCCCTACCACCTCTGGTCGAGGTAGGTTGTCACACTTTCCTGAAGCCACTGTTGAAAACCAAATGATTACAAATCTAATCCAAATCATAGGCCGAGCCGCGAAGCAAAAACACACCCCCCCCCCCCCAAAGTATTCAAACCACTGGAATCACTGTGGACAATGCACATACAACAACTAAGATCACCAAACCTTAACTTTAGAATCAATTAAGGATGCTTACCCAAATTGTGTTGATTGGGTTCCCACATCCTTGAAATGATTTTACCCTTAAGTACGTTTTATAATCTTCATGGTTTTGGACATACACAGATCACGAACGCTGATATTATGATGACCAGTTTCCATTTCTCTTACCGATGTGGCATTGATAGAACTGCCTTCAACAATACAGTCCAGTGTCGAGGAAATTTGATATGTTGGTATCGTATGGTGATTTGAAGCACCGAAGTTAACCATCATTAGATATGTCTTAATAAAACTCATACAACCATATGCCAAACCAACTCTATAACAGTAGTTGTGCCTGAAAAATGTCGTACACGCCGGAAAAAGGTTCATTCACGCCAAAGATAATGCCATAAATTTACATACTACCGAAATTAATAATTAGTGGCAAGTTCACAAAAGAAACGGTAATCAAATATACCTCATCAGTATATACTGTTATCCCGCTTTTTGGCAAAGCCGTGATACCAAAAGATTGGTCGAAAACAAAGGACAGTTCGTCTCAAAGATTGGTCATACTTAGCTTCACTATGGATATCGTTGAATTTTGTCCGAGTCCAGATTGAGCTACAATTGATAGGACATGACAAGAAAGATCATAGAAGTAAGCATCTCAAATTTCAAGACAATCCGAGGTCATACGCTCAAGTTATGATCGATTCAATTTGAAGGGAAAAGCGCCGGTTTCGTATCGATCACTTTCGTATCAATCAGGCTCTAATGACTTCGTATCCATTGAAGTGCCGCCCTTCGTATCGATCAACTTCGAGACCATCAAAGTGTCTCGGTTCGTATCGATCAGTTTGAATCCATAGAAGTTCTCGGTTCGACTCGGTCCCATTCGAATCCATCGGCGGATCACCTACTTCGAATCGGTCAACTCCCATGAGTTTGTATCGATCAAGGACGGCCGTGTTCGAATCCATCGAGTTCGTATCGATGGACTTCGTACCCATCAGTAGATGATGAACTTCATAACGATCGACTAATGTCTTCTTCATAACCATCATGGAAGCATCCCTTCAAATCCATCGGGTCAAAGCACTTTGTATCCACCAACAGTTGCAGTTCGTATCCATGAATACGGCACCATTCGAATCCATCGAGTCAACTAGACTTGGTGACGTGTCATTCATCGATGCAAACGCGCCGTGATATATGGAGTCGAAGCGGTCAACTCGGAGCAAAGACCGGATTGAGGCGAAGTGTGCGCTCCACGTCATCACGAAGGCGCGTGCCACCATCGGTTCGAACGAATCGATTCGAACCAAACAGCCCCTCGAAGAACCCTATTTCGTATCCACGATAACTCGAGATCTACTGATCCAAATGCCATGAAATTTTCACAGGAGCTTGCATGCATGATGAAGAACGTCTCCACCAAATTTCAGCCAAATTGGACATCATCTTGATCGATACGAAATGACTTCGTATCGATCACAGAACGACCTGAAACTTTCAGAGGTTGGTCGCTTGTGCCCACTCACGTGCCAGAAAAAGTCTTCCGAGATTTGAGTGTGATGTCAGCCTCCTACGCCTATAAATAGAGCCCCAAAGCCAACAGAAAAAGGATTTTTGGATTCTCAAGCGCCCAGACTCTGCCGTATCGAGATCTTTATCATCCTACATCATATTCTTGCTTTTGATTTTGAATTTCCAGTTGTAACTTGTTGTTGCTTGCTGTAATCACTTGTAAACATTGAAAGAGAATCGATAAAATTGCAAAAACTTCACAGTGGACGTAGGCAACACGCCGAACCACTATAAATCGCTTGTCTTCGCATTTACATTATTTTTATTTGGAGTTTTTGTTAGGTAATCCTCATTTTCAATTTACATTCTTCATTTATTATCTCTTCAAAAACTTTCGAAGAGTGTTGTGCCCAATTTTGGTACAAACATTTTGGTGCTTTCACCGATAAAAACCCAGTTTTTCTCCCGTTCGTTGGATTTGTCATCGATACTGGATTGCATAAATCTAAGAGAGAGATCCATATTTCACTTTCAGATTCCTTCCATTCTATTCAGATTTGCAAAGATCTAAGAAAGGGGTCCACTTCTCAAGATGGTTAGCATAAGAACCGGTTCTACCGCCACTGGTTAAGAAGGCCGGGATAGACAGAATCCCGTGCAACTACCTCCACCTAATCAAGATGATACCGGGCATTCCGATCCATCGGGTCCGGTTACTAGACAAGCGTTCCAGATATTGCTCCAGGAACTAACTCAAAGTCGGCAACAGCTAGCTGAGCAGTTGCGCGTTAACACTGAATTAGCTAATCGACTAGACCACGTAGAAGATCCAAAAGGGATCATGCGTCTCGCTCCTCCACTGAAAGTTCTGCTTCATCCAACTACAATCATAGATCTACCCCTCCTAGGCTAGAGGGAAATTATGCACGGGCAATTGACCACCAGCCAGCATTGACCGTTGGACAGTTAAGAGTTGGCCCTTCTGCTAGTAATGGGCCCTCCTCCCGAGGGGGCACTGTTCCACAAAATACCACGGACAACCGTGCCACTGCTACCACGGCAGATATAGGTATCGATACCTATAACCAACAAGGATGTACTCCTGAACCATACATTCCAGAAAACGTTGAGCCAAGGAGGCGAGACACGGACCGTCGACAGCGCCCGGTCCAACCTTGCAATGTGGAACCCGACCACACTTTGGGCCAACGTGTACAAAATGCTCCGATGCCAGACCTTTCAGCCATGATACTCCAAATGATTCGCGAGAGTCAGGGCTTGACAAATGACGATTGAGGGATCTCCCGAAGTCATACTCCGTTCACGGATGAAATTTTATATGCTGAACCCCCTCGGCGATTCAGAATGTCGAATCTGCCCATGTACGAAGGGAATTCCGACACCAATCAACATATCCTGAAATATGAATGGTCGATGAGTGCTGCAAGAGCTGATGATGCGGTAAAGTGTCGTAGTTTTCCCATTTCTCTAGGGGGCATCGCAACGATGTGGTTTACCCGATTGCCTCCTCGACCAATCTCTTCGTTCGACCAGCTTGCTACTAAGTTTTTCGAGCAGTTTCGTATGCACGTCGCCAGGCCTAAAGACGTTAATTCTCTATACAGTGTCACTCAAGCTCCCGAAGAGACACTCAGGCAATATTTGGAAAGGTTCAATGCCGCTTGTGCAGAGATCAGTAACCCCAATGATAATTCAATCTTGATGGCATTAACTAAGGGGATTGACCCCGATTCCGAGTTTGGAAACTGGTTAGCTGGGAAGCCTCCCGCATCGTTGGACCATTTCTATTCCCAAGCCGCTCAATTCTTGAGGCGTGAGGATGCAAAACAGTCTAGGAAGAAGGATGATGTAAGGCCTAGCAGTGAGGGGATTCAGAGTAATGTTGCAGTCAAGCAATCTGGTGAAAGTTCAGGAAAAGTCCAGCTGAATATTCAGAATAAACAAACTCAACAACCAAGGAACAGTGATAATCAGAACAGAAAAAGGGATCAGAACCGTCGCCCGCGACGTAGGGCTCCAATGTTTGACAATTATACACCACTGAACACGTCGCTGGAGAACGTATATTTACAGACTTGCAACACTATGCAGTATAAGAAACCTGCTCCGAAGCCATCGTCGGAGAGGCAGATCCAAACAGGAAAGTTCTGTAGGTTCCATGAAAGCTATGGACATAATACTAATGAGTGTAGACATTTGCAAGACCTCATTGAGAAATTGATCAGAGAAAGAAAGCTAGATCAGTTCGTTCGGGCGCCGCGGTCCGGTGGTGCGGGCCCATCCAATCAAATCCGTGCGCAAACTCGAAAAAGACAGGAGGAACCTGCCCATACAGGCGGGAGGCTAGTTATTAACATAGTCAGTGGTGGTCCCCATCCAGCAGACCGAAGTTGGAGGGAAATGGAGTCAGATGCCAATTCTATTAGGCATGTGGACTTTGAGTGTTGCAGTAATTTTGATGAAGGGGCTCTGGCCAAACTACAAAAGACGATGACGGATGACATCGTATTCAGAAGCCGAGATGCTGATAGGGTCGAAGCCCCAACTATTGACCCACTTGTCATATCTGCCCAGGTTGGTCCTGTTTGGATGAAGAGGATCCTGCTGGACAGTGGGAGTTCAGTGAATATTTTGTTTAAGAGAGCATACGACCAGATGAAAATGGAAGCCAAAGATTTAAAGCCTTGTCAATCTAGAATTCATGGCTCCGATGGGAGTGCTAATATACCCACTGGGGTGGTAGAGTTGCCAGTGGAGTTAGGAATTGGAGAATGCCGAAGAGTTCGGATTTTATAGTTTGTTGTTTTGGATATTCACTCCCTATACAATGCATTTTTAGGTCGACCAGCCCTTGCTGAGTTCAGGGCGGCGATTGCCCTGTGGTGTTTGACTTTGAAGTTCCCCACTGATCGTGGGATTGGAATTATACAGGGAGATCAGGCTGCTGGAAGAGCCTGTTACGTGACTGAGCTGCGCGAGGCGCGGCGACGACAAAAAGGAAAGGGCGTAGAGGAATCTCTCTGCGTCCGTTTTGCAGATAATTGACAATTAATGACTGGGCCTCGGCCCGGGCACCACAACCAATTCCACAGGGATCTTGACCCGAGAGACAATGAAAACAAAGAAGAATCTATTGAAAGTCAAGCATTCTTGGCTGAGCTGACGATTGATGTTCCAATCGATGGTGATGATGATGATGATTCGAGAATGTTGAAGGTTGGGTCTTAGTTGAGCCAAGAAATGCAACAGGAATTGGTTGATTTTCTCCGGGCGAATCTCGACGTGTTCACCTGGACGCATTCTGCTATGTGTGGGATCTCGCCGGACATCGCGAGCCACACCCTGAATATTGACCCGCGGTATATCCCAGTCAAGCAGAAAAGGCACGGTATGGATACAGAGAGATCCGCCGCCCTTAAAGAAGAAGTTGATAAGCTGAAAGCCAATGGTTTTATCTGGGATTCTCCATACCCGGAGTGGGTATCCAACCCTGTACTTGTTCGGATACCAAATGGGAAATGGAGGACATGCATCGATTATTCTGACTTAAACAAAGCTTGTCCGAAAGACAGCTTTCCACTTCCTCGAATTGACCAACTCGTAGATTTAACGGCCGGACATGAATTATTATCTTTCATGGAAGCTTACTCGGGCTACAATCAAATACCCATGCATGTTCCAAACCAAGAGCATATGAGCTTCGTAGCCGATCTGGGACTATACTGCTACAAAGACATGCCCTTCGGATTGAAGAACGCCGGAGCAACTTACCAACGCTTGGTTAACCGGATGTTCGCTGACAGGATTGGAAAGACCATGGAGGTTTATGTGGACGACATGTTGGTGAAATCACGATACTCCACTGATCTCATTAAAGACTTGGATTCAATGTTCAATACCCTTCGGAGATAAGGGATGAAGCTCAATCCGCTTAAGTGTCATTTTGGAGTCGCATCCAGAAAATTCCTTGGGTTCATCGTCAATGCCAAAGGAATAGAAGCCAACCCCGAAAAGATCTGGGCTATCAGAAATTTACAAACTCCAAGAACTATAAAGAAAGTCCAGAGTCTCAACGGAAAGGTAGCAGCGCTGAGCAGGTTCATATCAAAGTCTATCGATAAATGCATCCCATTCTTCGATTTGATCCGAAAAGGAAAGCGAAACTTCGAATGGACTGCAGAGTGCGAGGACGCATTCAAATCATTGGTTCAACATCTTTCCACACCGCCAATTCTTTCAAAGCCTATCAACCACGAATAGTTGTATCTTTACCTGGCAGTGTCAGAAAATGCAATCAGCGCTGCCCTTGTTTGGGAAGAAGACCGAGTTCAGAAACCGGTCTACTATGTTAGCAAACGACTCACCGGAGCTGAGAGAAACTATCCGAAGCTAGAAAAATTAGCCTATTGCCTAGTCATTGCCTCGAGGAAGCTCCGTCCATACTTTCAGGCTCATCCCATCACTGTATACACCGATCAGCCGTTACGACAGGTCCTCACGCGGCCTGAGACGTCTGGTAGGTTACTCAAATGGAACATCGAACTGAGTCAATTCGATATGACTTACACTCCAAGGAGAGCTATTCACGGTCAAGTCCTAGCAGATTTTATAGCCGAGTTTACTGTTCCTGAAGACTTTCCCGAGACCAGCAAATCTCCTGAGTATATCTGCAAGTTACACACTGATGGTACATCCAACGATCGGTGCTCGGGCGTTAGGGTAGTTGAAACCCCCGAGGGCCGATCCATATGCTATGCTTTAAAGTTCGAGTTCCGTGCGATTAATAATGAAGCCGAATATGAAGCTTTACTTGCTGGGTTGAAGCTGGCCCGTGATCTGAAAATTACCGCTGTGGAAATCTATTGTGACTCCCAATTAGTTGTGTGTCAGGTCCGGGGTGAATATCAGGCGAAAGATCGAAGGCTAGTTGCTTATCTAACTCGTATCCGAAAAATGCTTGATCAGTTTGATTACTATTCCATTTTATACATACCCCGAGAGCATTATCAGAAAGCTGATTCGTTGGCAAAGTTGGCTAGTACGGGCGAAGCTCAGCAGTTAGGGCTCGTCCCTGTTGAAACTCTATCCTCTCCGAGCATTGATCAAATTGAGGCTGACTTCACATTTGAGACTACTTCCAGTAAGGAATCATGGATGACCCCTTATCGAGGTTATATTGAGCATGGGACATTACCTGAATGTAGGAGTGAGAAGAGACAGATTCTTCGAAAAGCCTCACGGTTCATCATTCAAAATGGAGTTATGTATCGAAGAGGGTATTCTATTCCTCTCCTCCGGTGGATCGCGCACGACGAAATCAAACGAGTATTACATGATGTACACGAAGGGGAATGTGGCGATCACACTGGGGGACAAGCACTCGCCAAGAAAGTACTCCGATACGGGTATTACTGGCCCACTGTTAACCGTGATGCAGCAGACTACGCCAGAAAATGTGATAAGTTCCAAAAACATGCTCGGATTCCTAGAGCTCCACCTACTGAGATAACGCAAATGGTCAGTCCGTGGTCGTTTGCGGTATGGGGCATTGACATAATTGGTACATTGCCTTTGGCCAAAGGTGGCGCGAAGTACGCCATCATCGCAGTTGATTACTTCACCAAATGGGCTGAAGCTGAACCTCTTGCAACAATCACGACGACAAAAGTGATCAACTTTGTAGTACACAACATTATCTGTCGGTTCGATCTCCCGCATACTATTATCACCGATAACGGAGCCCAATTCGACAGCGTTGAATTCAAGAATTTCAGTCAATGGTTCCATATCCACAAGAAATTCTCCGCAGTTGCACACCCTCAAGCAAATGGCCAAGTCGAAGCTGTTAATAAGGTTATCAAATCTATTCTGAAGAAATGACTGGAAAAGGCCGAGGGCAAATGGGTTGATGAACTTCCTATGGCTTTATGGGCTTACCGAACGACCCACAAGACTGCAACTGGACACACTCCATTTTCTCTATCTTATGGCTCGGAAGCCGGCATCCCAGTCGAGATGGAAGTACCTTCTCATCGTGTGACGTACTATGATCCGAAAATGAATGCCATACTGCTTGATGAATCTTTAGATTTACTCGATGAGAAGCGTGAAGAGGCTGATCTGAGGGCAGCTGCGTATCGGAGTCGGGTCGCCCGAATATACAATGCCAAGGTCCGGCCGCGAACCTTTGAACTCAGTGATCTCGTGCTTAAGATAATCTATCATGTTCCTTCGCACATGAAACCTAATTGGGAGGGACCATATGTGATTTCACAAAAGCTCGGAGATGGCACATTTAAGTTATCGACCGTTGACGGTCTTACTCTGCCGAGAGCCTGGAATAGCGAGAGTCTCCGTCGCTACTATACATGACATGCTTTATTTGTTTTAGCCCATTATTTCCTTTGCATTTTATTTTCGCATTTCGAAATTTGAACTTGTAATAAGGCAACTGACTTTGCCATATTTTCTTATTTCAGCAATAAAATGCTATCTCTTCGAGCCATAGCTGTGATTTATTGAATACGACACAAAACATCACAATGCACAGAGAGCTAAGTTCCATCATACGGTGGGATTTATTCAAATAGGGAGTGATTGAGATACGATCGGTCACTCACTAAGTGAAACCCGAGCTCGGGGGCATGCCACCACACCAACACCTAAAAGGAATGATACACGGTAACACGACAATCCTTCCATTAACTCCAAATTCCTAGAGTGTGAGTTGGAGTATAAACTTAAAATCTGTCGTTCCCAGAGTGTGAACGGACTCCAAATTCCCAGAGTGTGAGTTGGAGTATAAACTTAAAATCTGTCGTTCCCAGAGTGTGAATGGACTCCAAATTCCCAGAGTGTGAGTTGGAGTATAAACTAAAATCCATCGTTCGCAGAGTGTGAACTAACTCCAAACTCCTAGAGTGCGAGTTGGAGTATAAACATGTAAATGCGATTTTCGAAGAGGGTGGATCCGTCCTCCTAATGACTTCGACCGTATCTTAAACAAGTTTGAGGAGGATGGACCCGTCCATCTAACGACCTCGCTTGTTAATTCGGGGTGGAAGTGATCCGACCATCCACGATCCCGATAAGTCCATCGTTCCCAGAGTGTGAAAAAATTCTCATAAATCTCAAAAAAATGTGATTGGCCATCTGTCAGCTAACTTCAAGTTCCCAGAGCATGAACTGGAATATAAACATCAGCTCCAGATTCCCGGAGTGCAAACCGGAGGTTAAAAACTAACTCCAAATTCCCAGAGTGCGAATTGGGGGCATAAACATCGACTTCAGGTTCCAGGAGAACGAACCAAAGTGTAAGCGCTAACTCTGAATTCCAAGAGTGTGAGTTAAATTATAAGTATTAACTCGAAGTTCCCGGAGTGAGAACTGTGTCATAGACATTGATAATTATCGGATTCCCAGAGTGTAAACCGAATTATCGCTTGACATGTACTCAAGATCTGAAAATAGGTGCGGTCACAAGCTGATCGCCACAACACTTAAACAAATAAAGCAAGAAAAAACAGTTGAAATGAAGGAAAGTTAAATTTTATTTCAATTAACTGGAAACAAGAGCTTATGTGCAAGTTCTTCCGAAATTCCTACTAGCAGGGGCCGAACCTGCATCTATACACGGCCTACAAATAAGAAGCAAAAGAAAATTCCTATCTATCAAAAAATTTACTTAAGTAGACAACCTACTTCTTCTTTCTTGGCCTTCTCTTCAACGGGGAACCCTCCGACTCGCTAGAAATCGTCCGTTTCAAGCCTCTTCCCTTCGATGGTTGCTCCCCAGCTGGGGCATAATGTCGACGTCCTCCTCTGAACTTGATTCCAGGTGTATACTGCTCACCGGAGGAGTTGGGGGGACTGGATCTGCAACGGAAGATGGGATAGTGTCGCCGGTGATATTGTCCTTAGAGGCGCTGGGTTGTGTTCCGCTATACCATCACCAATACTACCACCTTGCCCCGCAGCCTCTAATTTTGCTTTAATCTCGGCCAGAATTTCTTCATCACGAATCGCTTGGGCCTGGTTGGGGGCATCTACAGTCTGCATTGAAGAGCTAGAGCCTGGCGGGAGGTCACTAACGATGAACGGCAAGTCTGTAGAGAAGCCACCATGCTGGCCGAGCAGTTCGCTCACCATCTTCTCATCAAGAGATAGTGCGCTCTCCTACGCCATCTCAGTTGACACTGTTGTCACGATGGTCGTGGTGATGGCCTTCTGCCCTTGACTTAATTCTTGAGTTGTAGCAATCGGCGCAACTCCAGTCACTGAACAAAGACAAGAAGAAGTTATTAGTAATCGCTTCAAAACGAACTCTCTATTTGGAATACAGTTGAGATAAATTTCGGAGTACCTTCCTTAACTTGGCCTGCTGATGACTGAGCAGCTTCAGAAACATGCTCCCGGATAGGAGATAGCTGCGGTTGCTCTGGATTATAGGCTGGGACAGACTGTGAATCAACCGCAGATGTGGGCTCTGACGGGAGTGGAGCGGTGATCTCAAGAACTGCAGCCCAATGTTCAACACCAGAACCTTCCCCGACTTCCAGATGACGGGCGCCGACCGTCTCCTTCTCATGAGAAATTATGGCGTCATGAAGGATTTTCTTTTCATCTTCGGTCAGCAACCGGTTTTCAAGCTCAAACTGGTCAATTGATTCATCCGGATGCGTCGCTTTCTCCTCCTCAATCAACCGGCTCCAGGCGCTGTGAAGATGTACCGGATAATTCTCGCGCCAAGCCAAATTCTTGTGCCTTAACACGTTAGCATTATAAGTGATGAGGAGGTCTTCAATGTCGGCCTCCAGCTTGGACTCGGCGATTTCAATTTTTCTATCAACATCGGCTTCGATCTCCATTACTTTAGCCATCGCAGCATCACGCTCGGTCCAGAATTCTACCGCCTGATCATATGCCTCCTGTGCAGAAATATTGGCGGTATCCCTTTCCTTCATGATTTCGAAAACTTTAGCCTTAAGCTCATTAAGCTCTTTCAAAGCCGCATCTCGCTCGGCGGTGACGATGGTGTTCCGGTGGCCCATGTCTTCCACCGTGACATAATGCTCTTTTTTCATTCTATCCATAGCCGCTTGAGCTTCATCGGCCTTCGTAAGAGCCTCCATCTCTGATTTTCGAGATGATTCAGCTTCTGTGTTCAGTACTTGTATGATGCGGTCTTTTTGAGCCAGCTAGGCTTGTAGTTTCTCAATGATAGCCGCTCATTCGAAGACTAATGACGACGCTTTCTCAGCCGCTTTATACCACGCCTTGTATTGGGCATAAAAGTCATGCACATAATTGTGCGCCACCTGCTCGGCCTCCAGCGGGATTCTTTTCAAATGAAGAGGGAAAATGTAGTTATCAAAGCAAATATTCGGGAAGTCCTTCTTTAATTGCGCAAGCCTGATTTCTCCTTCCCCCGAAATTTCAGTAGGAGGCTGTTCCGCAACTATTGGAGACATTGCCTCAGATCTGGGATGGTGGGGCTCGGATCTAGAAGATTGAGAAGCTGACTTGTATCGAGAAGATTCCGAAGGACGAGAAACATAGGCAGGAGGTTGTATAGGAGCTCTGGGAGGAGGAGTACGAGATCGAGACCGACGTCTGTAGTCCCTATCTCTATCATATCGTTCTTGGCTAGAATACCCGGAGTACCTGCGATCGTAATCTCTATCTCCTTCTCTTTGTTGTGACTCGTAATATGAGGAAGATTTACGAGCCTGTCGCAGACTTCCGAACATCGAACCGCGTCCAGTCATAATATCTGCAAAGCAAAATGAGAGTAGAGTTAGTGGCTTTTCGAAACCAATGACCTACGGCTAAGGGTTGTGTAGTGTCGTGAAATGTGTACGAATCCCCCCGACCAACCGGAAGTGTTGACCACGCTAGTAATAAAAGGCTCGCTCAATTCTATAGTATGATGGAATTCCTCCAACCCGGCATCATGTTGAAAAGACACATCGTCCGGGATTGGAAGATCGGCAAGCCCTTCAAAGAGACTTTCTGTTCTTGGGGAAGACCTCTTCAAAATTCTAATTTTCGGGGTGAGCCGGGACATGACGACCGACTTCCATCTTCCCTTTTCAGGCGACTTAAAAACGGCTGCCTTGCCTTTTCTCTGCTCTACGACATCCTGAACTACGTCTGTAGGCCCGGCCAACGGCTCATCGTCGGTATGGGTTCTCTCAGAATCAGCTTCCTCAGCTATAACAACTTTGGGTTTCTTGTGCTTGACTCGTTTTTTCAAGACAGTCCTTAGTGCCCCGTCAAACTTTATACTCTGATCCCGTTCGATCAACCCAAGAGTCCGAAGATTCCTATCCGTCAAAAGCAACTCGATATCCCTATCTTCACTCAGGACTTCTTGGAGTACTCGCACTATCTCCTTGGAGTGTTCACCTTCGGGTCACTGAATTGTTGCTGTAAAAAGGAAAAGATATAAGTTTCACTTCAACTGCAATCGCCTTAGTAATTATTTGAGAACTCAGCTATACTCACGTCTGAATAACCATCACCGGGCGAACCCTGGAGGACATCTAACGTAAAACCACTCTGTCTTGTAGTAGCTCAGCCTGGTCCAGGATCCGGTGACCACTTGACAGTTCCTCACTTCCTCCAAAAATGTAAAGGATGGGTTGTCATTTCGGCTTTTGAAGTTGAACAGATATCTGATCTCAGTTGGGATCGATGGTCGATGAACATACTCCATGAAGACGATGAACAAGTTATTCACTAAATCATATCCGTTCGGGTGTAGTTAGGATGGAGCGATCCCCAAAAAAGACAATACTTCTCTAATGTACTCATTGAACGGAGGGAGCGTCCCGGCCGCACACGCGTGGCGATTGAATGCGGTGTATCTCTCTGGCGGATTGTGTGGTCTGTCATTTGGTCCCGGCAACAACACGTCGTCCAATGACAGACCGTGCCTTAGGCATATCCTTCCTAGCATATCTTCAGAGACATTGGATCGAACGGAGTCCGATGGATTGGCAATGAAATATGCATTGGGAAATTCATCCGGGGCTGGACCGATGATTTTAGGCTCAATGTTCGAAATCTCAAGTCTTGGAGGAGTCGTACTCTGGATTTCTTGCGGTTGTGAACTTGATGGTTCCATAACTGGCTGACTTATGAGAAATTATTGTTAGGCGATAAAAAACCCATGCATTCCCCGCGTGAAAGAGTGTGTGTGGTGCAGTGCTGTGCATTACTTGAAAAGATTTTGAAGAATTAAAGAAAACTTGCAAGCGATAAAGATAGTCAGAGTCCAGCAGGAATGACCGTCATCGCTGACCGTCACTACCGTATCATCCAGATGTTGGTAATCGATTCAAGTTAAAGTTCGTTGTCACAGTGTTAAGTTATAGTTCCGTCAACGAGCTTCGAAAGGTGGTTGAATATGCAGTTTAATTATCAAGTCCAGATATGCAAGAATGAAGCTCGTCGGAATCATGCAAAAAGAGTATCAAAATTTTCGTATCCATCATAGAAGGTTTCGAATCAATGGCAAGAAGATCGTTCGAATCCATCTAGGTGTAGCTTCGAATCGATACCAGGGAGCACACTTCGTATCGATACCGGGGGAACATTTCGAATCGATGGTCAAGGGACGAGTTCTCATCGATCAAAATGAGACGATTTCGAGTCGATCCTTGGCTACATGGTTCGTACCAATCCGGATGCTCCCAGCTTAACACCGAATACGTTCGGATCGATACTTTTCGTATCGATCGTAAAGATATTGTTTGTATCGATCTAAAGCCGAGAACTTCGAATCGATCAGTAACCTATGTTTCGTATCGATCATTTCGCATCGATACGATCCATCTCCATAGCCGTCGGTGCGAACTGCATCACTCCCATTAGAGTATCCCAGGGATCGATGCGAAATCTAGAGAAAAACATCGTTGCCTTCATCGATTCGAACGCAAGCCCCCCGAATCATTTTACTTTTGCCTTTTCCACCCTTTCTTCTCCAATTTCCATGAGCGTTGCCATGAACATTGAACTCTGCGCCAAATCTGGCTTTACCGATCACCAGAATGGATAATCGATGAAGAAAAGGCGGATCTAAAATAGCTTTGTCGCTTGGATTCGAAGTTGATTACCTAATTTGAGTATGGAATTCGAGGAATTAGAGATCTGAATCTTGTTCGATTCGAAGACGTGACAAATAGCTTTTCTCTTGGAAGCTTCGAGTCGATGCAAAAACACAAAGAGTGCAGGGTAACAGTAAAAGTAAAAAGTGAAAAATGCCAAAGTCCCAGGTATTTATATGAAACTTGAGGGGAGACCGGGTCGATTCGCCTCCCAGTCAAACTTGACCGGTCGCAACCAGTCAAGACACGGATCGTTTCGAAAACTCCGTTCGAATCCATACGCTTAAGGCTTTATCGATGTGAAATTACACTCATACTTCATCGATACGAAATACGCAACTAAGGCTGCGCTGAAGACATTAAATTCTATCGATGCGAAACGAACAGTGAGCGCATCGATTCGAAGCCCCTGCTCACATCAGCAAAATCCTCAACTCCATCCACTGCAAATCGGCACGAATAGAGATTTCGTATCCACCATAATTCAAACATCAGCATCGATACGAAAGACGCAACGAAGGCCTATTGGAGTTACAGACCATCGATTGGAACGTCGATTTCGTGTCCATCATAACATATGCATACCTTATCGATACAAATGGTGATTTCCAATCCATTGATGCTCACACCCATCGATTCGAAGTACTACACTTGCACATCACAAAGACCGTCAGCGTGAGAACAACATTCCCATCTCCTGCATCGATTCAGGAGAGGATCGATAGAAGAGGATAGTCAAAAAACAACCATCAAGCGTTGTTTCAACTCAAATTCCCAAATCGGTTCAGGAGAGAATCGACACGAAATTCAATAACAAACAAAACTGACAATGGCTCGTGAACACACAACGTTAACGAGAGTCAAATTAACATATGTGCATATATGTCGGACTAATATTCGATTTTAAACATTCACAGGGATCGAATACTCATCTTGTTACGATTACAACAACCAGCAGCCAAGCACTGTTCTACAGCAATCAATCATATCAAAGCAAGGTTACAACCTTCGACAAAAGAGCAATGATTGTTCAGAGAGAAATCGCAGCTTTTCAAAGCACGTCGTGTTTCCACAAGACGTACTTTGGGGGGCAAATGTTATCCCGCTTTTTAGAAAAGCCGTGATACCAAAAGATCGGTCAAAAACAAAGGACAGTTCGTCTCAGAGATTGGTCATACTTCGCTTCACTATGGATATCGCTAAATTTTGTCCGAGTCCAAATTGAGCTACAATTGACAGGACATGACAAGAAAGATCATAGAAGTCAGCATCTCAAATTTCAAGACAATCCGAGGTCATACGCTCAAGTTATGATCGATTCAATTTGAAGGGAAAAGCACCGTTTTCGTATCGATCACTTTCGTATCGATCAGGCTCCAATGACTTCGTATCCATCGAAGTGCCGCCCTTCGTATCGATCAACTTTGAAACCATAAAAGTGTCTCGATTCGTATCGATCAGTTCGAATCCATATAAGTTCCTCGGTTCGACTCGGTCCCATTCGAATCCATCGGCAGATCACCTACTTCGAATCGGTCAACTCCCATGAGTTCGTATCAATCAGGGGCGGTCGTGTTCGAATCCATCGAGTTCGTATCGATGGACTTCGTACCCATCAGCAGATGATGAACTTCGTAACGATCGACCAATGTCCTCTTCGTAACCATCATGGAAGCATCCCTTCGAATCCATCGGGTCAAAGCACTTCGTATCCACCAACAGTTGCAGTTCGTATCCATGAATACGGCACCATTCGAATCCATCGAGTCAACTAGCCTTGGTGACGTGTCATTCATCGATGCGAACGCGCCGAAATATATGGAGTCGAAGCGGTCAACTCGGAGCAAAGACTGGATCGAGGCGAAGTGTGCGCTCCACGTTATCACGAAGGCGCGTGCCACCATCGGTTCGAAGCGATCGGTTCAAACGAATCTATTCGAACAAACAGCCACTCGAAGAACCCTATTTCGTATCCACGATAACTCGAAATCTACTAATCCAAATGCCATGAAATTTTCACAAGAGCTTGCATGCATGATGAAGAACGTCTCCACCAAATTTCAGCACAATTGGACATCATCTTGATCGATACGAAATGACTTCGTATCGATCACAGAAGGACCTGAAACTTTCTGAGGTTGGTCGCATGGGCCCACTCACGTGTCAGAAAAAGTCTTCCGAGATTTGAGCGCGATCTCAGCCTCCTACGCCTATAAATAGAGCCCCAAAGCCAACAGAAAAATGATCTTTGGATTCTCAAGCGCTCAGACTCTGCCGGATGGAGATCTCCATCATCCTACATCATATTCTTGCTGTTGATTTTGAATTTTCAGTTGTAACTTGCTGTTGCTTGCTGTAATCACTTGTGAACATTGAAAGAGAATCAATAAAATTGCAAAAACTTCACAGTGGACGTAGGCAACGCGCCGAACCACTATAAATCGCTTGTCTTCGCATTTACATTATTTTTATTTGGTGTTTTTGTTAGGTAATCCTCATTTTCAATTTACATTCTTCGTTTATTATCTCTTCAAAAACTTCCGAAGAGTGTTGTGCCCAATTTTGGTACAAACATATACACATTCCAAAGTAACAAAATCTGAAGAACCATTAATCTCCTTTATGATTATTTGAACATTAGATCGACGCATTCATAAAAGACTTACACGGCACCGGAAACGGTTTAGTTGCGTTGGTTCTCGTTGGATCTAAAAGCCATAAATCTGTGGCCTAAGATTCACCGATTTCGAACTGATATACAATTATCAAAAATTTGACTAAAGATTTCTCAGATTTCATACCTCGAACAACCAAATACGGAGGTAATCCAAGAACACACCTTTCTGAAATGCTCGCAGACCCTAAATCGAAAATTGGAACCGCGATTTGCTGACCTTCGTATCTCGATTTGGGTTGAAGTGAATCTAAATCACGAAAAAAATGATCACAAATCCCCAAATCGAAAGTCGAAGCAATAGGAATGGAACATGATTTCCCAAATCTGTTATGATTTGAAGTAAAGCGGTCGAAAAACGGTTCCAGACGTAAGTAGAAGGGATACAAAAGATCCCATTCGTGACATCGCCCATCGCCTGTTCTCACCCATGGGAGAGAAAAGATATCCCAACAATATACACACAGACACATATACACACACATATACATAAGTGTGTAAATATTTGATGCTATATTTATATTTCATATACTACTATATTTATGCTGAAGCCTTCCTTTCTTATATCATTCTTAGCTTTCACGTATCCTGCAATTTCCACTATATTTGCATGCGCATCTTCATGTATATTTCGTGTACTTTAAATGAACACTTATTTATTATTTACATGCTGCAAGTATGTCGTCTCAGGTTTTAGTCGTGTACAATCATCACGTACAAATATATTGCAGTCATTGCGTACTATAATTTTATATATGAAATGAGGATAAAGAGAAGAACATAACGAAAGGGTACTTTCGGTATTTTGAAAAGACACTGAAACCTATTCCACGAAGTTCTATTATCAAACTGACCATAGGGAGGTTTGCCTACTTCTACTAGCCAAAATCAATTTTCCTGAAGCCAAAAAAACGTGGATCTTGTCTCATCGCGGTTTCTCGAAAAACGTGGATCTTGTCTCATCGCGGTTTCTCGAAAAACGTGGATCTTGTCTCATCGTGTTTTTTCGAAAAATGTTTAAGTAATATTAACAAATTTTTTAAATGTATATTTCTTATCAAAGTTATACATCGGTTTCTCCACCGTTATACGGTTATACTAGTTAATAGCAGAGATTAAGTGTGTCGTGCTATATTTTAATGAAACAAAACACTGTTAATACCCTCGGTCAAAAGATAATATATTTTTAACAACGAAAAAGGAATATTAACAAAATAAAACTCGTGAAAGATGTGAACGTATGGATAATCGTCAACGTGACATTCGTTTTTGTTCTATTGCTATAATAATAAGTGTATTGGATTCGAATTATCATGAAAACGGTTGCGTTCACATTCGCTATAATGAGATCCTGGTAATTGTTGCCTATTTATTTGGCGGGAGCTAACATAATTATGGCGGGAAAGAATGGTATAGATGTAACAATAGTGTAGATGTTCCGCGAAGGCTTGGATCGGATTTGAGAGATGGCGGGAATATTCAGCCAGGGGTGAGAGGATATCCTATACGTAGATACTTCTAGCCTTTTGTCGTGACGTATGTTGGACTAATATGGGTCGAGAAACTAAAATATGGAAAGGTGGGGAGCTTTCCGTTTTTTCTATCCATCTTTCTCATTATTATTACTTTTATTTTTTCATAAATAATGTTCAATAAAAGATAAATAGATTGATTCAAATTGTGTGCTATCTTTAATATAGCGGGAACTGAACTTTATCCATTTTTGATTTTACTGAACATTTCAAATACAGAAATGTCTGTTTTTGAAACGTGTACTTCAAGCCTGAAGTAATAACTATACGTACTTGAGAACCGTCTACCTATCTTTTTTTTTTTTACCTTTTAAAATTAATTGGAACAAGTAGCCAAAATTGATTCTATAAGGATATTTGAACTAAAACAGCTTCTTTTTTTTTACCCCGGGTTTTGAAGCAAATGTCTCTACTCTCAAAGTTCATGCATAAAAAATCTCTACTCATAAATTCATATAAATTAGATCCTTATTTTGTTAATGTTTTACCAAACCGTCCTTGATAGAAAATCGAGCAGCATCGAAATCATGAAAAAAAGTAGTATAAATTAGCTAAAAGTTAAAAATAGTGACCTAATTTTCGTAACATTTTCGAAAAAGACATTTCCCTTTCAATTCTGCAGACTAGGCGGTCATTTCTTGTTTTTTTTTCTAATGAGCGTTTTATACCACAGTTCTCAAAATTTTCAAAATTCACATCATGCTATGTTAAAAACGGATATCATAAAAAAGACCATCATTATTTCTAGAAAAAAATATATATTTTAAAATACACATATTTGAAGTTAGAGCCATGAATATTTGCATTCAATACAACAAATATTTATAGTTCTAAGTACCCAATTTTGTAAATTGGAAACTTGCGATCAACGCGGTGAGAATGTAGATTATACATTTTAAATATTTGCAGTCTACAATGCAAATATTTATTTTACAAATATATGCATTTTAACTGCACATATTTGCATTTAAATTGCATATGTTTGCGGTTCTAACTGTAAGCATATGCAGTTTAAAATGCATATTTTCACTGAAAAATTTACTTGGATGTTTCGAGAAACTTATTTTTGAGAAGCGTTTTTTTTAACCTGTTCAATTCGTACAAGATATGAAGTCCACAATCATTGAACTCTCAATCGTACATGTGAGTGTTGCATCTCCTAACTAACCGTGTTTTCCTTGTGGGTTTTTTATATATTAAGTTTGAAAACAAAAAGCGGATCCTAATTTTCATTTTTTTTTTAATTCACACGTAACGCCTAATTCTTTTAACCATATCAACTTTGCATTTGAGGATAGTCAGGAACTTGAACAAGTAATTGGCTAAAGTTAGAATTTGAGTAGAATTAATAGTTAATGATGTTATTTTTTGAACATTCAAGTAAACCATATGGTAGTTGGGTTCTTCATCCATAACATCTCGAGAAAGTATACACCGACCCCATAATACACTCTTCAAGTACAACAAAAAGAATTACGGCGTTGGGATTCAAACTCGTGTCAAGCGGTTTCTTCATAAAAGTCTTATCCAAAGAGTTACCCATTAGAGGTATTAATGACATTTTTTAATATAAATTTATCAAGAATTCCACTAATTGCTAATTAATAACTAACACTACAAGAATAAATTACGACGGATAATTCCGACGGCCGCCGACAGTCCCATCATTTAGCTTCCAACGGATGTCGCTGGCCCTTTATTTTATTTAATTAAACTTATTACTTGATCATAATATATTAGTTATATGATTTTGAAATTTAATTAAATATATAATAATTCAAATCCTAAGAATTTGTAAAGATATTTCTATTCAATTATTCAAATATATGAAAGTTTCTGATTAATTAAATTAATGTTGTCGATAATCTTATTTCTTGTATAATTATATTCGGTAATTAATTTTATTGAAAATCGAACAAGAACAATCATTTTCTACAAGTTTTAACCTATCAGCTACAAAATTTTGATGAAAGTTACAACACGTAATAGTTTTATGAATTTATTTTGTATAACTATAATTTAAAATTTTTAAATTAATTTGAAAAAGCAAGTAAGAGATGTTGTAATTTTAAATTATATTAAATTTATATTAATATTTATTTCATATTCATTGATAACTAATATAAACTCATTAATTTTTTCTACAAATTAAAATTTTCAAACATATTAAATTAACTTTAAAAAGTTTGAAAATGGAATAAAAGATATATCAGCCGTCGGAAGCTGTCGCTAAGTGTAGTCGTCGACGGCTGTCGCTAGCAGTTGGAATGTCGCGTATATTCAACTGCCAGGCCGAAAGCTTCTTTATTTCGTTTGCTCCCCTCAAATCCCACAAAACCTAGCTCGTTCATCCCTCTACGTCGCCAGCTAACCCGCAAGCCTCCCCGACCATCACAAAGTTCATCATTCTCTGCTCTCAACAACCCTAGACCATTAATTCATCTCCAATCAGGTTTTTTTTCTAAACTCTAATTAATTTTCATTTGCTAAATTAGGGTTAATTTGTGATTCTAGTTGTTTATAAGACCCGATTGCTTGTTTCTTATACTCTATTGAATGCTAATTACAGTTATTATCATTTAAATTCAAATTTTGATTTATAATTTAGTGTATGTGTATATGTATATGCGTTAATTAACTAGTGTATATATGCATTAGGGCTAGCTTGGTTTAATTACTATAGATGGGCATAATTTAGTGCATGCGTTTTCTAGAATGTCGAAAATAATAATTTTACATAATCGTTTATTAGTTTTGACCCTTAATTATTTATAAAACTAGTTTGCTACAATGTGTGGCATGCGATAACCTACAGTATACTAAGGTTCAATTTTTAAATATAATATTATAGTCATAATTCTTATATTTGAAAACATAAAAGGTTTTATAAAAAAGTAAAAATTATATAATATATTATGTAATTAATAAAACATTAAAATATAAACAAATTATTGTACAAATGTTAATATGTTATATAATTAATAAAAAAAATATAATATATATGTAACGGTAATATATAAATAAATTAGTTCATAATATGCTTTATTTTTTTAAATCCCTTAGAGAGTTTTTGGCCTCGTTTGACAAGTATTGTATATAATCGTTATATGGATATATTTTTTATCACAGAACGAATATTTATATTCATTTGATACAGTGTTTGTCAGATCTGTCTCTGTATTTGACAAGTTACAAATACAATAAAATAATTACATTTTGTAAATCATTTCATTTTATGCGGTTCACAAAATTTCGACAGCACTTCCTTTTTATTCCCTGTGTACATGCATTTGTGTACGATACAGGGAACAAAGGGGAAGTACTGCCGAAATTCTATTGAATCGTTTAAAATGAAATGATTTATGAAATGCAATTACTATTGTGTTTGTAATAGAAAGTAGTTAGATGGACCATCAAAGTAGAAAACAATAAACTAAAAATTAATATTATATTCATAATTTGTGCCAATTCGTAAAATGTATAAATGATAACTAATAAATGAATCATGGTTAAAGGAAAATTTTATGCAACAACGAGCAAAGCTGCTTGAGGGAACGGGACGGAATCAGTTAATTGCCAATGTAGAGGACACGATTTTTGAAGCTGTCATGGATCCGCCAACACGGAATAGACGTTATGGCTTTGGCAACCAGAGGTAATGAACAATATATTTGGACTTACACAGACAGAAGAACATACATAATTTACCCCGATAGAAATCTCAATGGACAACTACTGCGTCTTATAAGTATTCAACCATCATATAAAATCTTAAATAGCAGAGAAAAATGATGTCATTTAATGTAATTACTAAGCATCATGAATATCCATATTGTAACCCAAAATATAAAGAGAATTGTTAAATGGAGACTAACTTTTATAAAAGTAACTAACTTCACAAAAAATAAGTTGAAACTTAACTAAGTTTTATAGAAATTAACTAAGTTGAAATTTTATAAAAATTAACTAAGTTTATAAAAAGTAACTAACTTTTACAAAAAATAACCTTGCTAAGAAAGTTCGGCTAAAATTAAACATATTTATAGAAAAATAACTAGTTTTACAAATTTTTAACTAAGTTAATCAATTTTATAAAGAATAACTAAATTTATCAAAAAATAATTGAGTTTTATACAAATTTACAAATTTAACTTAAGTTGAATAAAAATGTATAAAAATTAACCCTTTTTTATAAAATTTAACTAAGGTTATAAAAATTAACTAAGTTAACCAAGTTTTATAAAAATTAAATAATTTCCTCAAAATTAACTATATTTTATAAAAATTAAAAAAAAAATGAAAATTAACCGAGTTGTATAAAATTTTAACTAAGTTAACCAAGTTTTATAAAATTAAATAATTTCCTAAATATTAGCAAAATTCTATAAAAATCAAATAAATTTATAAAAATTAACTATGTTTTATAAATATTAACTAAATTTATAAAAATTAACCTTATAAATTAACTAACTTTTATAAAAGTTAAGTAAGTTTATAAAAATTAGATAAGTTTATAACAATAACTAAGTTAATAAAAATCAAGTTTTTAAAGAAATAACATAGTTTGTAGAAATGACCGAGTTAATAAAATTTAGTTTCTAAAGAAATAACTAAATTTATAACAATAACTTAGATTATCAGGATGCAATTTCTTACCAATTCCGTTTGTCTTCAATATATATACATGTAAAAACACTGGATCGAGAAGACAACTCAACCATTCTCAGTTTAATCAAAGCAAGTAAGTAATAATGTCTTTCGATCTCAATGGTATTCCATTTAATGTTGTTATAGCGGCGGCTAAGCCTATATTTTTTGCTAGCCATTAGACATAAATCTCTTATTAGATCATGTGTTGCAGGGTAGGAGTAAACAAAGTGCGTACCAAAAAGCTCAGGACAAAGAAGAGACTAAGGAGCTAAGAGACATGATTGTAGAGTTGGAGGAGCTCGACCTCCATCGTGTTATGGAGATAACGCAGTTGGACAAGCGCTTGGCTGCGTATATGCAGCAACATGTCATGTTTCCTTTGTTGGGTGGTTCAGGAGGCAATGATGAGGCTTGATAGGTATTATATTTATGTTTGAATATTGTACATATATGCACTTAGAGATGGAGAGGATGATGCATTTTGGTATGTTTGATACATTTTGAGGAGATGTTTGATTATGTGTTGGTTTTTTTGATATGATTGACATAATTTGAGATGTTGGAGGTTGATTTTGTGTATGTTGTTAGAATGTTTTGTTGTATGGTGGATTGTTTGAGTTTTATTTGTGGTAAATAGTGATATTTTATATGTGATTTGGGCTTATACACACACACACACACACACACACACACACACACACACATATATATGATTTATATGTGTGAAATCGAGCTGCGATATATATTGATATGTATGTGTTGTATGGAAGAAGAATGACACAGAAACAAAAAAACAACTTAGATTTGCGATGGCTTTCGACGGCTTATGATGGCTTATTAGCAACAATATTCAACGGATATCGACGGCTTCTTGACAAAATGTTATTGACGGCTTAAAACGGTTTATGTCACATGTCCAATTGAACCAAGGCTTCCCACATGTTCACGACGACAGTCGAAAATTCATTAGAAGCAGCCGTTAGAAGCTGTAGCAAAGTAATCGACAAAGCCGTCAAAAAGTCCTGTTTGGTGACGGCTTTATTTCTGACGGCTTTTTCCACCTGCCCCGATAGTTTTCAACTGTTAGAAATGACGTTCTTTCTTGTAGTATAATGATGATTGTTTTGTATTAATTAATAATCACTAATTAATTCCTCTTTGACGTCAAAAGTAATACTCAACTCAAATGGGTTAGTAAATTGAATTCAATTGAAAAGGAGGAAAATATAAATACAAATATACTTACAAACAAATCTCATCTTGTAGCAACTAAAATGTTCCTAATTTAATGACGTTTTGCTACAATTTTTTATGCATTTGTTAAACTTAACCACTATACGTGGATTGATGTTATTCACATCAATTTTCATGATAACTCTATGAAACTTCCACATTAATTATTTCTTCATTAACAAAAATTGCGCCATTGTAATTTTTTATGAAATTATGGATAATACAATATGCAATTATAAAACTGTGCTTGTTTGACAAACCCATATGTTGGCGTATCTCATAAAATGTTGAATTTATTTTCCATATGCCTTTGACAACCCGACTTTTCGATTCCCAAATGTCGACACTAATAAATCCATGGTATTCACATGCCAAACACCCAAGTACCAGAAAAACAGATTGTCAGGGTAGACAAAAAGAAAATGAACAAGGAAGAACAAAAATTTGAATCTCACAACAAAACGATAATATATAATGTCCAAAAAATAGCATAAAGGGTTGCTCTAAGATACATCGTATTTTAGAGTTACTAACCGAAGTACTATCATTAGCCTGAACAGATGATTATCTATTGTTTGATATGCCAGTATATGATTTTTGTTTGATGATAATAAATGTGTGTGTGTGTATATTCATTTAAATGTATTTGTTATTTTACTATTTTATTTTCACAAAATTAAATAAATATTTCCTAAATAAAACAAATAACACAAAATTTAAATTCAAATAGATATTTTATTTAAACAAATATTTTTTACAATTTTGAATAGTACAAATTTGTGCTTCCACTATATATACAAATTTTTAATTACAATACATTTCAATTTACATAACTGCCCTTACTACATATCATTCGTTCACTCATATTTGTTCTTCAGTTGTATTCCCATTTGTATCCCGCATCTGAGTTATCTGCAAAATAAACACTGACGTTGTAAAATTGAAAAAGAAATATTTATGCAGTATAAAATAAAATGTGTATTTTTGAAAATATTATTTTCCTCAACTATTTGGGTTGTTCGTTATTATTTAATTTTGAATTCATCAGACATAAACAACTTGTGACATGCACAGCATATCACTGTACATGCCACAAGACCGTGCACACCGATATACACTTGACAAAACTACAGGGACAGGTGAGCACAAGGTCAAACCCGAGCCGAGGCTGGATTCAACTCAGGTGCAATACAAATATATCACTAAATTGTCGAGTACAACAAGATCAGTTTCCAAAATCAGTAAGTAATTACCAGACCCAAATCAATAATGAATTGATCAGGAGCAACCAAGGTCAGTCTAGAAACAAGAACATGCACACATGCACCAGTGAAACAAAGAACAGACCCAACATTTCAGAAATACTACAATAAAATGCAACACCGACACATAAATCTTATGCATAATTTTTTTCGTATGGAACCAGATCTGGTAAAAGTATAAAGCAATTTGAGTTCATATGCAAAAAGGGTAAATAATGGAATGCAACTGAGGTGAACACACATGCATAAATACATACATTTATGTATGTATGTATGTATACAAGTGGAGATAAACATCAGCACAGGAGTTTGAAAATGCACAAGTAAGTGTGATCAAGCAACTCGATCTATATACCGGACTACAACAAGTCCCAATCTCCAAAAAGAAACCAAACCAATTGTAGAATCACACAAATGGACACAAGTTCAAATGCAAGTACTCAAAGAGAATAAAGGATATACATGCGTGTATACCAGACCAGACACAAGCTTAAACTTAAAAGAAAAGGTTTTCAAATCAATATAGGAGATCAAATGAGCAATTTCAGACAAGACCAAGTTTAATAAAAAGGAACTCAGGCATGAACAAACTTCGAATGCAGCTGGACATCTAACTTGAAGTACAAATACAAACAATTACAATAGAGTTCAAGTCTCGACCAAAACAATGTCCTCATCAAAACAATGTATGAATAACCAAAGTGTAGAGTGTGACATACCAGCTCAAAAAGACTCAGTATAATTTCAAGCAAACTACATGGTACAACAAGCATACATATATACATATGAAAATACACATGTGTACATACATACATACACACACACACACACAGAGTGCACTCGACCAGTGAACAGTGAAGTGAAACAAGACCAGACAACATGAAGTATATGAAACTAAAACAGTTCGAAAAATCAAGTCATGAGTCAAACATTTTCAAAAACAGAATGCAATAGCAAAATTCAAAATTTCCCAGCAAATAAATGGAACAACAAAACCGTGGGTCAAAACACGTCGCAGATGACAAAAAATTGAACAAGTCAAAGTCAAGGTGATAACAAGTCAGAGGCTTAATAACATATTATCTCAAAAACATTTCAAATGGCTTAAGTCAACAACATAAACAATAGAATCAAAATCCAAAGTCTAGATTATCACAATAGGAAAGCCAAAACCATGGTGACCATGCAAATATAACTTAAAAATATACGTATTGAAAAGGTCAGGATCAATCACAAGCAATCAATTGAAAATCAATGGCCAAAGCATAGCAAGTGAAAATTTTAAGCAAAATAAATTCGAACGATAATTAAGGGAATCGATCCCTATTTAAACCGTTAACATCATCGGCATACGAATCATTCGAATTCAAGCAACAACGGAGAGGAATAAATCATTCAACTCGAATCAAAGTTGAGAATAATCAATAATCAGTAAAAGGCATTCACGTACCAATGCATGCATCAATCGAACTCGATGAATTGAAGTAGCCGAAAGCAAATCAAAGAGACAAACGATCGACAGCAGCAAGGAACATGAAAATATCTACTTAACTGATCAACTGAATTAGCGTCTTATGTGACAACCTAGAATTTTTAGATATTTGAAATTGGAATATTTAATTTATTTTAAATATTTGGAAGTTGGTTTAACTTGAATTTCAAATATCATTATTATTTGGCAATTAAATTTATTAAATTTAATAATTAGAGATTTTGTAAAATATTAAATCTTGAGTTTTAAGCTAGTTAAAAATATTTAAATGCTTATAAAATTTACATTAGTTATACTAGAGATAGTAGAAATGTTAAACTTGAAATTGGTAAAAATAGCCTTTCGAGGCACAGTCTCGAAATTCGACGAAACTAGTTCCATTGGATCCATAATAGTTTATTATTATCAGATTTCAATTTTCATAGCATTCAGAGTCGTTGTGTGATCGTACGATAGATAAATGCGCTGAAATCTTTATTGAAAATTCAATATAATAACCGGGTCTTCTCCATACGATCGAATTTGGACTCGAAACCTTTTCCATTGCATTCGAAATAGGGGCATGACATTATGAACGCCTAGCGGCACACCTCGATAAAAGTTCGAAATTTTGAGTTGCATTTTCCAAGACAATTTAAATTTGAATTTAAATATAATATTTTCAAATATAATATTGGCAGGCCTTTAAAGACACACATTCTACTTTTCAACACATGGCCTACTTCTTCAAACACTTGTCTTACCGTATTAATACGCTTTGATTTTTTTTAAAATAAAATAATGAAGGACTGTCTCTTTTAACTATAAAAAGAAAAAAATCGATTGACGAAAAGGAAATCAACTCAACAGTTCAACAATGGATGCCCCTTTCTTATTTTAATTCAAGAACTCGTTCATCAGGGTGGAAACCCTAATCAATGGCTGAACCAATCTAGCATAGCATAACAATTCGAACTCGTTCGATTCGAGTTAGAAAACTCAACCGCGTTGCCGAAGGCGATCTCGAAGTCGCGATCACTCAGGAGTGTGGCGATTGCGAAAGCGAGTTAGGGCTAGGACTTGGGGTTTCTCGGCAATTTGGCGGCGAGTGGTGGCAGCTTTATGTAGAAGCGCGCTGTGTGGAGGATCGAACACGAGGGTGGTGCACTGTTCGGGGAATAACACGCGTCGATCTGGAAGGACAAGGCGGCAGTTGCTCGTTTGGATGGTGTTGCGATCATAGTCTGCTTGTTAGAGTGTTAGGCTGTTAGGTAAATTAATTCAGTTTTTAATTTAGCAATTTTATATATCCACATGCATGTCATAATTTAAAACATATATATATATATATATATATATATATATATATAAGCGATTTTGGATAGATATAGGAATTTTGAGATGTTGTAGAGATTTTATAAAAGTTAGATCCTTTGAAATCTATTTTTATAAGTGTATATAGGTATGTATTTTCAAAAGAAATGAATGTACATTTTTAATCTACTAATTGGTTTAAATTAATCTATTTAATTTTTCTAAGATACTAAAAGAATTTTTAGAAGGAAAATTAGTTTAAAATTTTAATTATTAGTAAAAATTAAATAAATAGAAATAAATTGTTTAATCAATTCAAATATTAACAGACCTTATAATATTTATACAAGGTCATAATCTAAAAAGAAGAAAGCCGGATTGGAATGGATTGCAGAACAAAAATTAAAAGTGAGTTAATCTCACTCATCTGGATTATTATTTGAATTTAAATAGTTAAATTTAAATTTTGGTTGAATGATTGAGTTGATTGGATGTGGTATATTATATAGTAGTATATATATTGGAGTGATTGATTTCCCGCATTATATAGCGGATGAGACCCTATGCATCGCATAATAGCGGATGAGATGATATTACCCCATATACCGCGATATTCCACCTCGAAGTGGAATTGGTATTTTATATTGTGCTAACATCTGTGGATGCAGGGAAACAGGTTGGAGTGATCCAATTGGATTCCTTAAAAATTAATTAGATTGTTTTAATATTCTATGGTATGATTTATTTCATGATCCGAGATAGATTCTATTGGTAATTGGAATATTGGATGCTATGGGTTGATTGAATATATTTGGGTATATTGGGTTATCAAAAAATATATAGATTGGATTTTTGAAGGGAAAGTAAAAGAGAGAGTAAAATAATTATAGAGAATTTGAATAAGTTGGAAAAGAATAAATGTTGATTTTTAAATTCTAATAAATAAATTTCGAGTATAGGAAAGGAGATTTTGAATAAAATAGGAAATAATGAATTTAAAACTAAGTGATATATTTAAAGGAATAAAAAATTTATTTTAAAATTCAAGGTTTAAATTTATTGGAAAGGATAAAGAGGGAATTTGGAAAAGTATGAAATTGGTATTTTCAGTTAAATAAGATTTTAAATCATAATTAAGAAGAAAAAAAATCCTTAATGGGTTTTGAAATAATTGAGCCAGTAAAGGAATTTATTTTAAAATGAAGTGAATTTGGAAATCGATTTGGAAATTGATAAAGTGTTTGAAACTATGATTAAAAAGGAGTGAAACTATGAGATTTATAAACTGGGTTTAAAATTTTAACACTTTTAATATGTTCGATATCCAAGGTAGCCTATTCAAACAACTTAGTTTCCATTGATGGATTTCTTGTGGCTAAACTAATTGGAAAAGTGCGGACCTATCAATTCCAATTGAAGCACCTGCTAGGGCTATGTTTATTATTTATAGTATAGGAAGAAACAACTATTTAACTTTTCGATGATAATTTTTTTTTGTACATGACATGAGAGAAACTTGTCTCTTTATATTTTAAATTGACCAGAAGATTCTATCATAATATATATCTTTACATAAGTGATACCTCGGATTTCCTCAAAAGAGAATTATTTATTTCAATACTCTGTTAGTTAACAATTTTCCATTTTGATAGGCATGAAGATCATTAGGTTTCAAAGACACGGGCTTCATTTTTTTAGCTTCTCATTACCCGTAGGAGTCCCACTGCCATTAGCACTTTTTTTAGTACTCCTTAAGCTAATCTCTCATTGTTTTCGTACATTAAGCTCAGGAATATGTTTATTTCCTAATATGATGAAATATTGCAGAATCAAAAGTAGCTCTAGTCCAGGTCAAATGAATAATCCACCAGAAGCTCGTATGAGAGTAGGTTTGATTGCACTAACCATGGCAGAATATTTATGGAATATTAATGAACTGATTTACGGAATTGGAAGTAACCAATTAGGTTTATGATGAAACCTAGAAATCAACCACTGATCCAATTTTAGTACCTCTATAGGATAGATCTTAAAAGCAACCTGTTGAGTTATGGCAGCAAGTTATTGAGTTTAGTAATCTCTTCGGGATTTTCCTAAAAGTATTTTCATTTCTTACTATCTGACTCCCATTTATTTGTTTAACTCAACAATAGCACCTGGCTTTCCTTACTTGTCCAGAAGTACAAGAAGGTTGGTAGCTTTGTTAGGACTTAAGTGTTTTAAAGAAATTAGATAGGATAGCTTGTATCTTGTCAACCGATGAAGAAAGAACGAAATCAGGATAAATACTAATTCTATTACGGGTAAAAGGATACAGATTGAAACAAATAGTTCTCGTGGTCCAGAATCCACGAGATTTGAGTTTATAACATTGAAAAATTATATCCATGGCTTTCCTTGACCAGGATCGCTCCCACACCTGTAGCGTTCAGCCTCCTCAACTATGTATCGATCGAAAGGCAGGAGCTTTTAAGCCAAGGAGTTATTATGTCAAGTATGTCCCCTCTCGATTCTCGACTTCCAAAAGAGAAAAAGATTTTTGAGTGTTGTTTCATGGATTCGCAAGAGAGGACTTGTGTTCTCCCAATAAATAAAAAGTGTATCATGCCTGAATCGAACTGGGGTTTGTAGTGGTGAAGGAACCATATCGAAAAAAGAGGGATTATAGTTAATGATCTTTCTACACGATGATTCCACTTTTCTTGACATGTCACATTTTTCGAACATGTGCGTTATGCCTTGGTATTCAGGGCTTAGGGCCTCTTACCTGGTGAATCAACTCTGTAACCGGACATATTTTCAATGGCTGATGAAACTAAAGGCCCCCGACGGCCTATATTTCTTGGTTTCAATAGGACTCCTTACGAGCGTTGTTTCCACCTTCTATGATCTAAAAATAATCAATTATTAATGACTGGACGAAACAAAGAAATAATCGAATGCTTTACAATCAGAATCTAAGAGGATGGGTCACCTTGCTTCATTATTTCCTTACGCACCTTTCTTTTTCCTTGAGGTCTTATGACTATGCTAGGTTGCTTTGGAATTAGTTTGCTTAGTTCCTCTTAGTAACTCATTAACTCGTTGTCCTGTCCATTCATGTCATATCTTATCCGACTTATGATTATTCGATGAAAGATCGGTCCTGGGGTGCGACGTCTCCATTAATCCAAACCATGGAAAGATTTAAAAAGTCGGTCATTGACAACCACTAATGAAGGATTCCTCGAAAAGTTAAGGATTAGTAATCCTTTCTAAAAATCGAATGGATTCGGTCTTATACGTACGCGAGGAAGGTCCATTTCCCAAGGCAATCCAGAGTACCTAATATGTAGCAAGAAGTAAAGTGAGAATTTCGCTAGATTTCGTTCCGCTTCCTTCGGGCGCCTCCTATAGAGTATATAGCGATTAGCGTAGAACTTATCAATGAGGCCCTATGAATTAGTATTATACAGAAGAATTCGATTATAAAAAATACAATTTGATTCACTCTTCATAGACAAACTTGGAGCCGGGCCTTCTTTTCGCACTATTATGGACAAATTCCTTTTCTTAGGAACACATACAAGAAAAAGAATAATGGTAACCCTACCACTAACTACTTCATTTTTTTACCTTTCACTTTTGAACTTTTTGAATTTATAATTTACAAAAAAATATAATTTAAATGTGAAATTATTGAGTCATAAAGCATAATTAGCAAGGAAGAAATCCAACTGAAAGCCCGAATAATTATTTACATAATTAATTCTTGGAAGACCTATCACCATGGTAAGAAGGATGATCTACCAGATCGTACAATAATAAGTGAATACGCCTCTTCCTAATTTGACTTTTCATTTCCCAATTGATATTATAGCATGAGCGCACTTCAATCAGCGAAGGGGAAATATTAAAAAATATTAAAAAATATATGAAATTAATGCTTCGTTATACCGCCTTTTATTTATATGAGGTAATTCATAAACCATACATATTGGAATTAAATATCATTTATATTTTTATTCTCTATTTCTATTACCTTTCCATTTATCTGCATCCCTTTATTTTGATAAAAAGTCTTATAATTGAAAATTATAATATTTTGAAACTATTCGTTGTACAACGAAAAAATAATAAAAAGGTGAACTAGAAAGTAGATTTGAGTTGCAAAATACAACTATGATAATGATTTATTACTCTATTCCAGTACAATTTTGAATACCTTTTTTAATGCAAGGTTTCTTCAAAAGCAATTAAAATTGGTGAAACAGAAACAATTATAAATAAAAACAAAAATTTGTATTTTTGAACCGTATGCATCCAAAGATGCATGTATGGTTCAAAAGGGATATAAGTCCTAATCAACTGACTTTATCGAGAAAGATTACTTTTTGGCCGATTGATCGAAAGATAGATATGACGGCTTGATAGTTAAACTGAGGAATAGGGATAAGGAATGAAATGCGACCGGGACGCTCTTGTTTCAATAGAATGCTCTTATTTCTCTAACCTAAGACGACTAATCTAGTACTAAATTCTGGTAATTGAGGAGGGAATGGTTCTTTTATCTTGAAAAATTGGATTAAAGTGAGGACAAAAATCAAGAAAAAAAATCGAATTGAACGACGAACCATACTTGCACCTTTTCTGCATTTCATACGGCTCTGCAATGGAATTTCCTTTTCCCCCTTCTATTTTATCAAAGAAAAAAAAGGAGTAGAATACCATATTCTCACGAGCTGTTGTAATTATTCGAGTAATCCACAAACGACGAAAGTCTATCTTTTATCTGCCACTATCCCGATGAGAGGAAACCAAAGTTCTCATTTTCTGTTGAGTAGTAGTTAGGGTAAGTCTCAAATGGGCCCCTATAAATGTTGATGCAAATAAATATTTTTTTTTTCATTGATGTATTATTTCATCGAGATTTAAATTACGATGTCATTTTCTTGTTCCTGAATGTGCCAATTGAATTCTTTTAGGTTCGTGGGAATTTTTATGAGGAACACTTATGATATTAGAACTTATGCCTTATCGAGCATCTTATCCTATTATAAAATTGGTTTATTCCACGTACTTTTGGGACTTCTTCCTATCCTTTTTAGTTGACCCAGTTTGAACTTCCACGGTTCTTTTACTGCTAGAATAACTGTGATCAGGGAAGAGTTCTTCAAAATACTACTTAACACTAACTAATAAATACTAATAATAAAATAATTAATTTCAGGGTTTGGGAGATATCAATTGCGGTAACGGAGGCGGTCTTCGTGATCCTATTTATTATTGCAAGTGCTGCATCCAAACCGAATGGGAATTCATTCTCGACTTTCGACTTCCCTTGGTGCCGATCTTTCCAATTTATTCAGGGCTATTAGAGCAGTATCCACTTTTTGGGGAATGTGAGTCGAAGCAATAACAAGAATATTTCTAGTGGAACATCTTTCATAATCCCTGAAGAGATAGTTCTCTAATAGACCGAGGGATAAGTAATTCGACTCATTCACATATAGATCATGGATGTTTGGAATCCATATTATGTAAGGATAAGTATCTTTTTTTTTTTTCAAATTAACGACGAGATTTATTATCATTTCTTGCATGTCTCGCGAAAGTTAGAGTTGGCGCGAATTCTCCCAATTTGTGACTTCTTTATCTTTTGAGTTGTTCTGCAGAATTGGTCGCTCAATATCTTTGGTCTTCAGCCGGACCCGGATTCGGTGAAAAAAATGGGATCACTTCTTATGGATTCGTTGAGAATGGGAAATGATTTAGTAATTAAACCTTCATGAATCATTTTTTTTCATTTCAAGAAACCTTTTAGAAGTATTAACTAATAGAGGAAGAATTATATAACTCACCTTTCCTCTCGATTTCACAAATATGAAATTAGAGATAAAATCTAGTTACGATTGGAAATGCACTTTAGTTTTTTATTTTCGTCCATAGAACCTTTACTTATATTTATTAATTAGAAGGTTTGATCCAATTTTTTTTATTATTCTTCGTGACTTTATAACCCTTTTAGCCTAATTCTTGCTTATTGAATAAGAATAGTGCATTTTCTCGTGCTTGAAGCCTTGCAGCCCTCTCCAATAAAACTAAGAAGGAAGGAATTCGCCCCTAACACAACCTTGATTGGACCAATTCCCTAGAGAGAAAGCCCAATTTATGCCCTAGTGCAATGAAAGTTTTCTTAAAAAGTAGCCCTGAGCGTCAGAAGCTAAGAAGAGGAGTTCTCTTGTTTGGTGTTAATTGTCCCCTGTCCTATTGTTCAGTTCTCGTACACTTGCTCTAAAGTTTCGCTCTATGTGAAGTCTCCTACCTAGCTAGATACCCTTGACTTAACATTGCACTTCTTTATCAAACTCCTAAGTGATTTAGGATACCTGGTTCGCCTACCCCATGCCAATGAAACCCTGGCTCGGAGAAAAGTATAGTAGTTGGTCTCATCCCTTAGGGAAAATTTGGCTGATTGATTGAAAGAGAGATATGACAGCTTGATAGTTGGACAGAGGGATATGGATAAGGAATGAAATGCGATCGGGGTGCTTTTGTTTCAATAGGATACTTTTCTTTCTCTAAACTTAGGCGACCAATCCAATACTAAATTTCAGTAATTGAGGAGGGTTATATCTCCTAAGCCTCCTCTCTGCTCAGCCTTCCTGCAATTATTTGTCCATCCTCTCAACGCGATGTGAGGGGAAGGTGCGTAGCGACTCAATAAAAAAAGAACTACTCTTCCCGCGTTCTTGCTAGTCGTTAATCATCTTCTCACGCCTAGGCTATCTAAGCTAGTGTGTTGGCCACTTAGTAAGAAAGAGAAAGAATTGCCCTTCTCAAGCTTGTGGAGGTCTAGCAAACTAAGATCGAATCAAGACATTAGCTTAAAAAATGGAATATTTATATGTAGTAAGCTTATCAGTCAATGATCTGATCATTCCCCCCCAACCCCGCCCACCTCCCCCGCCCATCTCTATCATTTCCACCGTTCATGTGGTTAAAGTCTCCCTTAGTGGGACTTTCCACTACCTTGCACCTATTTGGTGGCTCTATCTGCTCACAATGGTGAAAAATCTCATAGACTATGGGCATCATAGTACTGTGGAGTACCTGGCGTGTACTAGTCCTTCATTGCTGCTCCTCTAGTAGATACTGATGGTATTCATGAACTTGTTTCTGGGTCTTTACTTTATGGAAATAATATTATATTTGGTGTCATTATTCCTACTTCTACAGCTATAGGTTAGCATTTTTACCCGATATGGGAAGCAGCATCTGTTGATATCAATTGAAACTTACAGGGCAGCGGGAAAGCTACTCTAAGTAAACTGACTAGCCTATGCTAAAGAACCTCTTCTCTTTGTTTTATTTGAGTAACTTTGTCCCTCTAAACAAGGGAATTTGAAAGTGTAAAGAGTAAAGGTCAAGCTACAAAGCTAGGTTCTTTCACCAATACGTCGAGTGTAACTAATAAATCGGTCGTTCTAGTGCTATTGAGAAAGAAATCTAGTGAAGCGTCTGCTTTCTCTTTAAGAGTTCCCTTGCTTGATCAAATATTATTTCAACAAAAAAAAGATCAATGAATCCTACAAGATCAATTCGTTCTTTTTTCTCTGACAAATGGTCAGAACTTCATCTGGGCTCGAATCCATCTGGTTCGAATCCTACTGGGTTAGTAACAATTAATAAATTATAGTACTTTGAAGGTGCTATTATTATTTGACTCGTTCTCGTTTAGGTTCTTTAAATTATGTAGATGGTGTTGCTAACAAGATAAATGCAGTTAATTATGTCTCAAATAGAAGTCGGTTAGCTACCTCATCAAACCTACTAATTGATGTACCTGAGATGCATTTCCTCGAGTTCTCGAAAAGGACATTAGATGGACTGGATTAGATGGACCAGTCATCCAAAAATTAGAATTCATTTCTTATCTTTTAGTCTTGACTTTCGGGATATTTTTTTTGCTATCTTTTTTTGAGAACCACCTAAGTTCCCGACTAGAAAATAATGAAATAATTTTTTATTATGTAAACTAAAGTAATGGGCTCTCATTCAAGAGGCTCATTACTTCAACAAGTTTACAATCGCTTGAATCTCGAGACGTTCCTCGAACCAATCATATACTTAATTGAGATAGGGAATCCAAGAGGACCCCTCACCCTCTCCAAGAACTATACTGGAGGAGCAGCCATGAAGGCGATAATAAATACAAAAGTAGCGCTCAATAAGGCAGGGATCATCAAAACACCGAACCATCCGATGCGATCTTAAGGGAGATCTTATATAATTTCGCATGTAAGCGATTATTTCTTGGTTTCTTCCAGTCGTTAATAACTTGATTATTTGTAGATAATAGTAGATGGAAAAATGCTCGTAAGGGGTGAAGTTTTTCGAGAAAACATCAATCTACGCTTAAGTTCCGCTTGGAGTTTTGAATCAATAGGAAGAGTACATCTGCTTATTTCGGGTTCTATTTCACGTTCATGACATCCCTTGTTTCTCGCTTCGAACGGCTCCTCGGTGGAGGAGTAGAAGCGCTGGCCCCCTTCAGTCTCCATCGAATCAATTTGACCAAAGGTGCGCGTTCATAAGTCCATGTTAAAGTTTTAATTAATTCCTGCCAATGTCCCCCCCAGGATATTTTGGTTTTTCTTTTTTTCTTTCTAAATAAGATGCTAATCACAAAAAAAGGAATTTCCACAATAATTGCAAAGCTTTCTGATATAATTTGAGAATAAAAATGAGAAACTTTCATTTTACGTTTTTTTTATTCAGTTCTAGAATACTAGAATATAAGAAGTAAAGATTTTTATAAGATTTATGAGATTTTCTTATCTTATTGGATTGAAGTCCAATAAGTCAATTTCATAAATTAATAGAATCGGGTAATTTTCCCTTACTTTGCCCGTGTTAACAAACAATTCGAAATACCTCGACTTTTTCAGAATAGGTCCGAGTCAAATAGCAATGATTCGAAGCACTTCTTTTTGAAAATGGAAATTCTAGCATGCGAACTTATGGTAATAGCCGCGATTTCAATATAAAAGGAAGATCTAATGATTTTGATATAAATAAAAAAATACAAAAATTTATGGGTTTAGTGCGAAAATTGTTATGGATTAAATTATAGTAAAAAATTAGATATCCTTGGCCCTCTGTAATTGACTCATCTACCAAATCAACGGCATAATCATCAGAACCGACTGTAGCTTCATTGGCTGAATGAACTAGTGCCTTCTACGGTGGTTGCCAAAGCTCCGAGTGAACCCGAAAAAGGCCATGGACTTGGATCAACCAAATGATAAGAATGCACTGGTATATTAATTAGGGATGAAATCATAAAAAGCAGAAATTTTCTTTAACAGAATATATAATTTCCTACCATGGAGCTTGAAAAGGATTCGTGGATACTACTGTATGAACATCAGATGCTGGATACCTCACGCGTACGAAGTCATCTTAATATTCGATTCCGTCAATGACTCTAGACCTTTACCAGAATCATAACTATTCACTACCCTAGAAATTGGAAAGAAGCTGGTTCAAATCCTACTTGGAGAGATTTGATTGATTCTAAATCCATTATTAATAACGTAAGAGGTAGTTCTTTGACAAAATGCCCCATTTCGGGACCAAGTTTTAAATCAAAGGAAGTAATTTCCATAACTCAGTCACTAGAACTATTTCACCTAGATTTATTTGGGCTACTCAAGTCAAATCAATTAATCGTAATAATTATGTTTTTGCCATTGTTTACGACTTCTCAAGATATACTTGGACATTTTTTTTTGAAACACAAAAGAAACACTTTCGAAACATCTAATAGCTTGCATCTTTTAATTAAATTAATATCTTTGGTTGGACTTGCAAGAAAGCTTAATTTTTTGCTAGCAACATGTTCACTTTATGGATTTTGTAATCTGTTTATATTTCCATGTTATTCTACTAACGGTGTATGTGATTATACTATCAGTTTTTTTTTGTTCGCCTAATTTTAAAGGTCTACCCATAACACTCGCAAGTTTGCAAATGTTCCCATACTAAAGTGATTAAATGTCGAAAACAGATTCAACTTAGCAAAGAAAGCAGTAAATCTTTGCCTAATTAAAAATTGCATCCCATTTTTCAACAATGGTTGACCTGCTGTCAAACATCGAGTACTTTTATCAAAAAATTTAGCTAAGATGTTCTTCTATTTTAAATTTAGTGTATAGAATCCGCTTTCAAAGATAAAATTTCAAAATTAGTCATTCAACGTAAGTTTCCAAATACATGCCTTTTTCCAATAACATAAGGATATAAGCCATTCTTCCACACTTTAATTCGTTTAATTACCTCTTCTCATTGGAGATTGAAGCAAAATAAAAATAAAAATTCCCAACAGCTAGTGATTTATCATATGTAAGATTATTTCTTTGAATTTCATTAAATAAGCTTTGCTAGAATTGGTCCGTTTTCAATGACCGTGTTGCCTGTATTTACCAATAATTGATTACCATTTTCACTGTTGGATGGTTGTTAGGACATAAAACAAAAACGATAAATGTTGATCATTAGATCTCATTGGGGTTGAATTTGGTGGAGATACTATTGTGTCGGCACTTTTTCATCTATTTGAAAATCAAATCTTTTATCTACAATTTACACATTCCATCTATTTTCATCCAACAAGATTTTTATTTTTCCTTTTTTAGTTTTTATAAGTTGCAAGTGGAATTCATTTACCTTTTAATCAGAAAACGAGTAATCACTTAAGAGTGAGTTTTCTTAGCATTTCTGTTCATTAAATAGAGCAGCCCACGGTTAGGATTTAAAAGACATACCGATAGTCTTTCTGTAAGAATTGCTAGTTAGTCGATGATTATGATATCGCATAGATCTAAGCTGCTGACTATCGACGTAGCTAGAAAATCTCTGTAAGTTACTTGAGTAATTTTATTATTTATTAATGATCTGTTGAAATATTAAACTTGATTTTTTAATTTCTAGAAGTTTCTTATTATTAAAGTTTCTAGAGTCTTGTTGTATTTGATAGAATTTGGTGAGAGCTCTAAAATTTTATATTAGTTGCTAGAAATAAGAATTAGATAATAGTTATGTTTCTAGAGTTGTCTAAAGAGAAAGTTCTATAATTGTCAAATGAGTCATGTTTCTAGAATATTTTATATCCAGAATGTTCTATTGAGTAATATAAATAGAGTAGCGCTCTCCTCGTTTGTAATCAATCAATAAAATAAGAAATAAACCATCAATAAAGAAAAGTTTTCTACAATAAAATAAAATAAAAACTCCTCTTTCTTATATTCTCTCTGTCTTCAAAAAATTTCAACATAGTCATGGTTAGAAATTTTATGCGCCTAATGTCGTTTTTTGATAACGTAGGTTATATGCTATATACGCCTATAGCGATAATTTGTTTATGGATAGCAATATTTGGAAAATTATTTGAATTCTCACTTAAAACTTGAAGATTGCAATGCCATTGGAATATGATACCATAGAATAAATGTGGGGGACCTTATACACATTGTACGCTAACATGGAATGCAACATTGTAACTTCTGCAATGGTAAAAGGAAGAAACATTGAACAAGTTATACTCGTATACGAACACTTTGCACCCATAAATTCACAAGTGTTCTGGTGTACAACTTATAGGTTATGATGTCATGCGACTACAAGAAGTACAATGCTTTTGGTCATCATTGAAACTGTCGTACAAAATATATTTTGTTGTCGGTGTAGGAAAAACGAGAGCAGCAAGAGAAATGATGCTTTTTTCTCCAGAACCAATGTCGATTTTCATACTTTAAATTTAATTCAGTGTTATGAGCAGTAGGAGGAGATGGGCGAGAAAAGAAAGGGGAATGAAATGGTACATGGATAGTGAGTGAAAATACACGAATGCAGTGATCGGTCTCAAAAAAGGGAAGAAAAAGGACATGAAAAGGGACGAAAAAGAGCAATAAAGTAGTAGCTTCAGTGAACACGAGTGGAGAATCAGACTAGACTTCACATAAGAATCTCATCAAGTACAATATTCTCTGCACAGCCACGTTTATATATAGTATACATGGAAACATGGGTTACACCGCGTGATGAATATTTGTACAACATCTATGGTTCATTTGAATTTTGAAATTGCACTTAATCTTTTTGGATTGCAATGAATTCAATTAGGTTTGTTATACTAATTGTTACAATTGTTATACTAATTACGATGAACTGCAAATTTATCACTTTGAAAAATAATATTTGTTTTTGAACATTCAAATATAAGATTTTATAACACAAATTGTAATATTTTGAATGATAATAAAATACATAAAAATAGGCATAGGAAAGAATTTGCAAATTTTTTTATTTTCAAGAACAACAAGTTTGCTTTTTAGTTCGAATGACACTTCTTAGTGTAAGCAGAAAATAATAGTTACAACCATCATTCTGTGATTTACACTGAAAAATATCCTTAAGCCATTAAGCAAACTTGTTGTTCTTGAAACTAAAATTTTCTCCTACCTTTTCTCTTGAGGCTAAAAAACCTAATAAATAATGGTAAAATTATTTTCAAATTATAATAACAAATATGGATATTTGGGATTTTCGTCAGAAAAACAATAAAAATCAGTTTTCGGTAAAATTAAAATTTTCTTAGTATTACATGAACATGATACGAAATTGAATACAAACACTTAGTAATAAAATTATTTATTTTATTTTTGAAAATAAAATGTCTTTATGACATCATCAATGATTTGCTGTCATCATTTTTTAATAATTGATTTTTGAATTTAAATTGAGTTTAAATAATTTAATAATTGTTTTAAAGTCAAATGAGACCCTTTTAATTATTAAATAATAATAGAAATGTCATTTTCAAACGTGGAAATTTGTCACAAGGGCCTCTTTAACAAGTGGAATTAGTTTCTAGGACACACAACTGAAATAATTACTTTCAAGGACAAAACACAAAATAATTAGTTTATAGGGCCTAAAAACCTATGAAATTATGTCCTTAAAAGTAATTGAACCGCTGAATTTGTCCTTGAAAGTAATTATACTGCTGACTTTGACCTTGAAAGTAATTTCTTTGAATGTGTGTCCTAGGAACTAATTGGACTGCAAAGATTGTCCTTCTGGTGAAATGCCCTTTTTCAAATTTTGTTTGCACACACATGCACTACAAGGAAAACAATGATTTTTGACGGCTCCAAGCCATCGACGGCCGTTGGAAATGCTGTCGGTATAGACAACATGACTTTTGATGGAAACAACGACAGTTTTGCAACGACCTCCGATGGATTTTTCGACGGCAGTTTCAAGTTTTTCCCAACGGCGCTGACGTCCACGTGGCTTAAAAATACGTCAGAAAACCGTTGGACGCTGTCGGCAACTGTCGGATTTTTTGATCAGTTAACCATCGAAAGCCATTGGAATATTTCAACCTATAAACCGTCGGTAGCGGTCAGAAATCTGGGTAAATATTTTTTAGCAGCCCAACAGCACATCAATATCAATGTATATCACAACACATTAAAATTAGTATATATATATATATATATATATATATATATATCACATATATAAGCTAAAATCAATATCAATAATAATATAAAAGTCAAACTTTACCATCTCAAACTCAAACATTTCTAATCAATACAAAACAAACCATCCATCATCACCCAACTCCAATATCTACATCCAACATCAATGTACAATATAAACATCCAACATCAAACCCCACAAATCAATATCAAACACCACATATCCGCAAATCAACTTCACCATCTCTCATTGTATATATACATAAGTATCAAAAACAAAAACTGCAAAACGTACATCATGACTCGTCATCGGCTCCGGAACCACCATACGAAGGGAATGCTCTATGAAGCTCCATATACTCGGTTAAACGTTGGTTCAATTGCTTTAAGTTATTGCGTAACTGTTATAAAAATTAAGCAATTTTTACAACTTAGTTAATTCTTATAAATTATCGATTGATTGTCGTAACCATAGCGTCCATTTCTCTGTGTCGGGTCCATAACGGAGTCGAAGATAGGGCCCTCCTCATCCGTGGTCAATTGCTACCCTCTCGAATACTCAAGCATCTGCTAACGTGTTTGCATATATTTTTTCTGCAATGCAAAATTAAATACAAGTAAATATTACATGACATTATTATATTATTTTATAACTAATTAATTTAAATGATCATTATTAATAATTTATAACTTAAAATATACTTACATGTGCGACGTATACTTTATCATACTCATGTCAGGCATACGTCACTGATCCCGTCGTCGGTCTGCCTAACGGCATGAGTATACGCAAATACGTCAATATACGAGACAGGAGCCCCACACGCTCTTTCCTGCAATAATTGGTGTATATTATTGTTGTTAATACTGTGAGAAATGCGGAATACGGATTTTAAGGCAATGATTAACACTAAAGGGGGGGTGAATAATGTTTTAAGGAATTACTAAATCTTTTTGATTTTTTGTTAATTTACACACAAATGTATGCAATATTCAGATACATATATGATCACAGAATCAAACATAGATGCAGAAATAAAGTAAAAGCAATAAAGGAAAGAACACACCAGATTTTATACTGGTTCGGATTTACTTACATCCAGTCCCGCACACAAGTACAGATTTTCTTTCAAAAGCAATTGTACAATTACACCCTTGATTTCAAGGCGACGAGGTACACCACTCCGGATTCACAATCCTCTGGGTAGAGATACTTGATTTCACGGGCAACAATTTCACCCAATTGATTTCCAAGGCTACAATCACACCTTTTCTCGCTTAATTGATTTTACAGGTTACAATCACACCTTTTCTCTCTTAGTTTATTACAAAAAAGCCTATAACTCCGAATAGCACCGAGATCTTGTTGAAATACTTATAGAGAATCAAACCAGAGATGATCTAGTTAGATTCAATGTTGATTTCGGTAGAGTAATGGTAAAAATGTGTATAAAGAAATGTGGAAGAAGAAGAGGAGTGAAATCAGAGAAAATATGAATACAAATTCGTTCAAACCTACCCCTATTTATAGTAGAACAACAGTCATGTCCATTCGTGAAAGGATATGACAAATAGACACTTTCTTTGAAATTCAAAATTTTGAAATATACTGCTACCATGTCGACAAGGGGTACTTGAGGTTGTCGACATGCCTAAGGTATTTTTTGTAATTTTCTTTTCGTTGAAAATAACTTCTATCTTGTACTAAAACTATTTTAAACTTTATAAATATACTTAACTATAGTTAAGATACATAAATAAATATAGAGAATAATATTTTGATATATATAAAATTTACTATAATTTTATATTTAAATCTAAGTATAAATATTAAAAGTTAAATATATTATTATTAAAAGATAGTTTAAAACCAACGCTAATTTGATTTTGAAAATAAAGATTATTTTGAGGCTAAAAGTATTTAAAACCAGGATAGATGTTTTTTATTCTTTTAAAAGGAAGGTTTTGAAATCATTTTGAAAACAAGATATAATTTGTAAAAACATTTGAATAAAAGTTAGTGGATACAAAACAACGTTCCACTAGATTTTTCGTAGGTTCCATCCTACTTATGGTTCCATCCCTTTAACAGGCTCGAAGAGGATTCCATTCCACGAATAAATTGGATTTTAAGATGCCAGTACTTTTTTTAGGAGTTTTAAAAAAATTCCTAATTAAATTACTTAAATTGAAATCTTGAACTCTTGATAATCTTGATATCTTGAATCTCTATACTGCACAGTCTTCATTCTTGGTACCTGCATGGTTAAATCCTGCATATACATATATATCTAAACTATAATGTTAGCATTTATATTTTATAATCTTATTCTAAGGTTGTTGTCGTCAAAAACATCATTTCAAGGACTAACAAATAAAAATTTGTACAAAAATGTAGCACCGTTCGTAATTGCAATTAATTAATTTACCAGGTCCTCACAATGATGCTGAAATGATTTTGAACCACCACAGTGTGTGATTGTATTTTTCTGCCTGTTCGTCCGCCTACAAATCAAAAATTAAGATTATATTTTACAAGTATAAATTATGTATTTTCTACTGAACAAATTTAAGTGACATATGATAGACTTACCCTGAATTCATCGCTATCCCACCATGCGGCCAAAGCATCTCATATGCTGATGCCCATCCAGTTTGGTTTCTTTTTGGATTTTCTGATGGTAGACATCGTATCTCGGTAATTCTTTGCAACTTTGAAGTTCCAGTGGCGCTGGCAAAGAGCAACATCCTTCATTTGTAGGTCTACCATACCCTGTATATATGTTGAAAAAATATATGTTATATATTTATACTTAGTTAGCAAATTATAAAGTGATTATATATAATGATATTTAATTTCACACTTACCAAGAAGTCCTGCCAGATGCTCTTTCGGACATGCTCCGGGATCCTACCTCATTTCGGCCAGCATGTAGTCATGCGGCTCATGTATGCCTACGTAGATATGCCGAGCACTATATTTGAAGGCTCAAGCTCAAAACCCTTGCATTAAATATGATACAGACAAATCATGACTAATATATCATATAAAATATTTATAACGCTGAAGTAAATTTAATATTTACGAGCCATCTGCTTTCGATAGCAATCTAACCATTGTACGTGGCGCCTCCTGTGACGAGCCGCTGCCATCACCTCTGCTGTGAACGGTTCCTCTCTGAGATGAAGAGGGAGAACTGGAATGCGAAGAACTACGCCGCCTAAAGAGAAACATTTGTAATACCTGTCATATACATAATATTTTATTATAACAGAACATATCATTCAATTATTAGTAAACATATCAAGATTTAACATCAATAATCACGTATAACATACTAAAAAAGTGTAACATCAGTACTCCCAAAAATTACCTTTTTTGAACATGCATACTATAAAATCGGTTCTCGTCGTTTTTTGATTTAGACTTAATCTCGTACTCTGTATTTTTTTCCTCTATGGTCTCAAATGCTTCTATTAATACATTTGATTCATCATTTAGAGGTCCAAAATCAGTTTGATCATCTGTTATTATAATTTTGCCATTTTCCTCGATATTCGCTTGGTACGTTTGTTCGTCTGGAACATTCTTTCCATAAAACGTAAATATTGCCTTCGTTCTAGAAAATGTTGACCAATCAACTTTATCTCCTTTTAGAAATGGATAAGGAGCACAATAAACTTGAAGGGCTTGTTTTGCTAGTATGAATTAATTGTACTTACGAAAACGTGATGTATGCTTTATTTCAATAATATTATATTTTTGGTGCACGTTGATTCCAGAACTTGGAACATTACTGAACCAGTTGCATCTAAACAAAGAAACTTCTTCCGCAAGTTTGGTGAAATATGTTAATTGCAAAACCAAAGTTAACATGCCATAAAAATTATTTATGCGATCATTTGGATCATCACTACCTTTAACATGTACACCGGTATTGTTAGTTAATTTTTCAATCCCATGTTCTTTAGTGTTGAATTTGTATCCATTGAAAAAGAATATTGGATATGTCTTGATTTTTCTTTTTGATCTCATTGAAAGATGTGTTGGAATCTCGATTTTGATTGTGATAACCTATATAAAATGTGGTACTAATCATCTTTGCAGGAGATTTATTGCAGATTCTGTTTTAGATGTTTAAAGCTGTATATTTGTCTGTCTAGAGTATGTACTTTACTTAGAAATTTGTTAAAATCTCTCCTGAAATGATATATGTATATATAAATATATGCACACACATACACACACATGCTCATACATGCACAAAAGTTCAAACTCATATGTCTGAAACCATTCATTTAGATGTCTGAATGCTGAAACATGAATTTTGTTTTCACAATATTCAGACATCTGAATGAAAATATTCAAACGTCCGGAAAAGGTTAAAAATTGCCTAAGAGCTTGCTGTTTGCGTTTTAATCCAATTCAGAAGTCTGAATTATTTTATTCAGACATCTAAATATTTATAACAGCTATTTTCTTGAAAAGTCACTTCTCTTCACTGAAGAAAAACGTTTTCAAAATCAATGGTTGCAACTGTTCTTTTCAATATAACTTTTCACCTATAGTTGCAACTCTTTATATACTATAAATAGATTACAGAATTCAACAAAAAATTCACCGAATTTACTTTTAGCACTCTTGAATTCTCATCTATTCTCAAACTTTTAAATTGCACTCAAATTGCTTACATCCTTTGATCATTGATCACTTTATCTTCCACAATTCTCAAAGCACATCACTATATATCATAAAGGAAAAGATTATAGGAAGATTGTACTCAATTGACTTATTAGTGTTATTCAAGAACACACTACAGTCAGATACATTTGTTATTAGTATTGAAGTCCTATTCGGTTACTTAGGCGGGTGAAGTCCTGTTCGGTTGCTCAGGCTGTGTTAACCTGTTCCTCCGGGTTAAGTGAGGGTTGTTGTAGTTGAAATTCCAGAAGGAGTCTGGGATAGGACGTAGAACTAGAAGTTCGAACCAGTATAAAAATTCCTGGCGTGCTTGTTTTATTTTACTTATTCATTACTTTAGTAGCTTAGTTTATTTCCGCACTAGCTTAATATAATTCCATATAGCACGATCCACACTGCATTTTCATTTGGTATCAGAGCAAGGCATGTTATAACCATTACACAGTTATATGATATCTTGCTAATATGGAAAACAACACCAGCACTATCACTAACACTAGTTTAATTGAAGGTCAATCCGCTACACGACCTCTATTTTTCAATGGTTTGAACTATAATTATTGGGCTACTCATATGAGAATCTATATGCAATTAAATAGTTTTTAATTATGGAATATCACACAAAATGAATTCACTCTTCCTACTGGAGAATACTCCACATGGGCAAACATACAAAAATTAGATGCTACTGCCAATGCTAAAGCTATGAACATGTTATTTTGTGCACTAGATAGAAATGAATTTAATCGTGTTAGCATGTGTCAAACTGCTTATGAAATGTGGAGAACGCTTAAAATCACTCATGAAGGAACTAACAAAGTCAAACAAAGCAAAATCTCCATGCTCAAATCAGTTTCAAAACTTTAGAATGAAACAAGATGAGTCCATCAATGATATGTACTCTAGATTTAAAATATCTATCATTCACTATTAGGATTAGGAGAAAAGTACACTAATTTTGATATTGAATCATAAATCCTAAACTCTTTAACGGATGAATAGGAAAGAAAAGTCTTGGCTATTGAAGAAGCTAATAACCTCTCTACCATAAAACCTAAAGAGTTAATAGGAAATCTAATGTCCTATGAAGTGAATTTGCAGGCAAAACGAGTACAAGCATAAGAAAAAAATAAGGCAATGAGTATTAAAGTTAAAAAATAAGATATTTAAATTAGAAATAGAAATAGATATATAAGATAAATTATAAAATATAAAGTGAATACATTAGACAAATTCTAATATCATGTTAACTATGGGATTTTATTTATATTGCAAAGCAACATGACTAAAGACAAGAAATTTTTTATACATCAACTACATTCAAACAAAATAAAGATAAGTATGTAGACATAAGGAAACAAACAAGTATAACAAGACAAAGGAAATAATAATACAAAACATCTTCGTACAAAACAAAACTGGAAAGGTAAACATGCAAGAAAACAATGAAAATATCTATATATATATATAATATCATTAGTTGTAAACAGAAATGGAAACAAGCAAGTACATAATATCATCCCTAAGCACATACAATATCTTATCAGCCACTGACACAAGATTATCAGCCGAAATAGCAAGATTTTCGACCACCAAAGTCAAGAGAAAAATCTACATAGTCAAAGATGGAGGCAAAGAAAAAAATATCTCTGACCTTTTTGTACAAAAACATGTTATCGCCTGTAAACTTCCTTTTTATATATATCAAGATTTTTCATTTCAATTCCATCAAGCAAAAGCTAAGAAAATCTGAAGTAAACATCATCTAGAAAACTCAAACAAAACTTCAATTTAAAACAATAACCTAGCTCAATAAATCAAGACAAACTAGAGATCAAAAAGGAGAATTCAGCTTACAATTTCAAAACCTGTTTCAAACAAAAGAAGAGACTCTGTTTATTCTGGAAACAACGGTGAGTAACTTCACATTTAAAAATCTTAGAGTAATCTCGATTGCATGCTATTCTTTGAAACAAATATGTTTATATGAATTTCTGGCATTATCTATGTGTATATGCAAGTGTGTGTATACTGTGTACTTCCTGTTGTGTTCCCAGACACAAATTTCATTCAAAATTTATGTTCTATTAATCTAGTTACTAATAGAACTTAGGTTTTAAACAAATCATGTTTGTTTAAGTATAAAGTAAGGTTTAAAAATTTAATTAAGTTAAATAAATTTGTATATTGCTCTGGGAACTAGGATAACTGAGCAAAACTCTAATATAGTTAAAATTTAAGTTTCTTATTTTACAAATTCAGGTATACAATTTGAATTCATACACTTAAGCATGATTTTTAAAGATAAAATTAAAAATTTTAGATCAAGGAATTTAGAGCAGTTTGGTCTTGTTGGAAATTTGGGTTTTGATCAATTTCAATTGATCGGAGTGTGGTTGGTGGTTGAGACCTTGCGTCGAGGTAGAGGGGCCTATGACGATGGTAGGAAAAATGCTCGGTGATGCTCACGTGTCCGGTGGTGACGGCGGAAAACATTTAAAATTTGTAAACCTAGTTTTGCAATGGGTTCGAATTTTTGATTCATCTGTTCTCTAGGATGGATCGAGTGTTTTGTGACTCTGGGAGGTGGGAGAGAGGGGACATTGACGAAGTGATGGCCAAAATTTCACGGGCTCTTGTGGACGAGGTTGCGGAGGCGACGCGGTTCCAGGTTGGTAAGGAGTTCCAGTTCACGTTTCCAGATTTGGTTTTTTTCCTCGTTTTCGAATTCGAGAAGACGATGGGGATTTTGATGGTCGGTGGTTGATGCGTCGATGAACTCGATGATGTGGGGTTGGCCGGAGCGTCACACGGTGGCCGTGCACATGCACTGTGCACCAATTTCTGTTGATCTAGGTATTTAGTTTGTGTGTAGGGTGAATTCGCGTGTTTGTCTCGAGTAACTCGCGTTTTTACTCGAAGTCTTTGGCTGTTGGACTCGAAGAAATAGTATGTTGCCTCGGGTAAATCATTAGTAACAGGTTTTACTGAAACCTGTTGCTATGGTTTTAAAATTTTAAAATAAAATTTAAAAGATAGTTAAGTGAAAAACAAAGCTTTAAAATGAGTTTAAAATCCAAGTTTAAATCTGATTCAAGTTAGTTTTGAATCTCTGTTTAAAAATAAATAAAGTTTTAAAACTTTAAATTGTTTTAACTACTCTAAAAGGGTTTAAGTAGTTTAAGGCGAAGTTTGGATTGTAAGTAAAGTTTAAAATTAGGGGGTTTAAATCTAGAATCAAATATAATTTGAATCTTAGTTATGAAATAAAAGAAGTTTTTCAATTTAAATTGTTTTAAATAACTTGAATGATAAATTGAATTTTTAAATTGATTTGAATTTAAAATGAAATTGGGTTTTTAACTCTTTTAAACTTCTATTATAAGATAAATAATTCTTTAACTTGTGAGTTTAAATGTTTTTGAAAATTGTTTTAAACTTTGTTAAAAGTTAATTTGTTTCCATTTTAAATCTTAAAATTTAAGATAAAATTTAAAAGTAAAATATAAAAGTAAATTGTTTAAGTGACTTGTTAACGATAACTTGATTCATTAATAAGAAAAATGTTTTTATCTTTAAAGTAAATGAAGATTTATGATTTGTAATTATTAAATTAATTAAAATGGATAATTAATGATTAATTAAGAATAATTTAATTAATTAAAGTGTTTGATAAAGTAATTTATATCAAATGATTTGTAATTAATAAATCAGGATTGGATAATTAATTCATAAGTGATTGATTTAATTGGAAATAAATTGATTTAATTAGGATTAAACAATTAATTAATCCTGCTTATAAATGATTATTAAATGCTTGACCTTACTTATGAATGATTGTATTGTATGAGATGCCTTGAATTGATTGTCCTATCTGATCTGTGATATTTTGTTCTGTGGATTGAGCTGTGTATTTTATTCACTTATTTGTGATACATTTGTTTATTACCTGTGAATCTGTGAATGAATGATAAGCGTTATCGTTTATACCGCTTATCAACTATATTTCTATGTTTTGGTCTGTGATGATGATATTGTTGCACTATTGTGTTAAACCCCTGGACCACACCATACACACACAAATATGGATTTCACGTGGAAATCGATTAAGTCACAAATTTTTGGAATGATTTTTAATTAGACAATTTGAATTCAAATGGTTTTGAAATGGAATCGGGTTAAATGTGAAAAGCTTTTGAAATGCAATTTCAAGATAAAATTCATTGTTTGAATAACTTGATAAAGTTTTGAAATTTAAATAATTTGACTTAAATTTGAATTCAAAATTTGAAATTGAATTCTATGATTTGAAACTCGAGATTAAAGATGTTATACTAGTTATGTATGGGTTAAACCATTTTAAATGTATTGACTTCGGAATTTGAGTTTAATTCAAAGGCTTTAACTCGTGCAAATATAATTGAATTCTTCCGAAATGAAAACTATTTGTTTTCAAATAATAAAAGCTTTCACATAAGAAATGAATGTCCAATTTGCGTTAGAAGGAATTTCAAGTTTGAAATGAAAATGATTTCCAAGTTATGGAAACGGTTTGAAAATTTTAAGTTAAATCTTTGATTTAAAGATTGGATGAGTTAATCCTAATTGAAATGGAAATTGCTTTGAAATCCGTGAATGGATCTTGGTGAAACTGGGTGTACTTTGTGAAATAAATCTTTTGTTCAAAGATTTGAAATGGTAATTTATTTGAACCATTTGAAAAGAAAGTTTGGGTTTAAGTGGTGAATTAACTGAAATCCCAATATCCATATGTTTTTAAATATTACGCTCATTATTCGGTGTAGCCTGGAGAGGACCTTTGTGTCATATAACCCATTCCGAATAATGATACGATGATATGGATAACATTTGAAGACCGGTGGTGAAGACTGGATATTTCCGAAAACGAAAGGATAACTCGTCGATTGTCTCTGCACCGGCTGATCCCCGGTATAGAGACCTCCATATGTGATGGGAAATCCGGACGTGATTAGGAATTATCCGGATTTTGCAAGGGCTTCTTCGGAAGTGCCTTCGGTTCTGTTCGAACCCGGAACAGACTTTCATGGTTGTATGTCTGACACTACACCTTGAGATATAAAGCTGATTTCTTTCAAATACATATCTGTTAGGGGAGGAGAATTTATTCTCTTAGCTTAACACCCTTCTTTGAGACATACGAGCTCAGAGGTTATGTAATTGAAGGTTATCAGTGATAAACTCCCAATTTGGTAGTGTGGCATGCTGAGTGATGCTATGTGTTAATGATCATTTGTTGATCATTTGTGATCAAAGCATGGATTTTTTGAAAAGCGTAGCTTTGTCTACGAGACTTCGTCGAGCCTCACAACCCGATAATGGTCAAAACAGGAATCGTGGCAGCAAGGTTATTTGGAGGTAGCTCCTCCCGAGGGTATGACCATTCCCTTCTAGATAAAAAAGTGATATCATGGTATGGAGCCTAGATATTTAATTATGTTGATTGTTTATGAAAGTTGGTATCATGGTATGGAGCCCAGATACTTCACTGTGTGGTTGTTGGATTGAGGGCCCTCGGATAAAGGTGGGTAATGACTGAGGGATGGCATACTCATGTCAGTAATTTCTTCTGGGCAGGGGTAACCCGGCCTTGTGTAGCAGAGATCCGGTTAGGTTCTCGGGGGGCGTCCCTCCCGAAGCGTTCCATTTTATTTGGGAAGTTCCTTTGCCCGACCATTTGCTGAAAATCCAAACAAAACAATACGAGCTCTGTACGGTTTTAGTTGTAGAACCTGCCATTTAAAATGGTAGCTATAGCTGGCATAATATAATGGCACCTATGCTGGCTAAGATTAATATTATATTTTCGAAAGGTTTTCTGCACTATGCACTAATAATAATATTAAAATGGGTTTCGCGTAGTAAGAATTTTTGACTATCATAAGGAGAAATCTCCTCCAATTCTGCGTTTGCATGGTGTGTGCGGCGGGAGGCCTTATGGTAGTTTCATTTTCTAAAAAGCATTGCGAATTTCAAAAGTAAATTCTTTGTTGTTTGTTTTCAAAGATAAATTGTTTTTGTTACTCATACCAGTCCCACGACTGACCTGGAGTTTATTGTTCCTTTCCTAAACTTTGGATGCCCATAATTTTTCCACACGGGAAGTCTAGAGTTGGTTCTCAGATAGTCAGGTTTAGTAGATTATCTGGCGTTAGTTCAGTCTTTGGATCATGACTGCGCTTTCTTAGATTAGTGCATCATTATTGGGAGTTCGAGCTATTTCTATATTGGTGCCTTGGAGATGGAGTTACAGTTTGGAGTTCTTTCTTGAAGACCCTCTTGAAGTTATTTGTTCCGTTGCTGGTGTTATCTGTTTCTTTTCTGCTGCTATTGTCTTGTATCATATCTCTGATGTATATAGATATTCATTGTATCATCATTATATCGGATATTGTATCGATGTTGTATACGATATTCATTTCTTTTTCTTCCACTGTGTTGTACTTAATGGTGTTATAAGCTCCGGTGAACCATATTCGACGTTTGGATCCGCGGCATTTGAATATGAGTGTCGTATTCGGTGCCGATTTTCGAAGGTCGAGTCAGGATCGCTACATTTGGTATAAGAGCTGAGGCTTAAAACTTTATCTCAGAAGTATAACACATTAAGTAACTCATTAAAGATAGGGTGAAGTATACCCTAGAATGAGTGTATCCCTAAGATATCGGTTCGAATGCCTCAGTAAATTCTCTTACTATTCACTGATAGTGAGTATGAGTGCAAGAAGAGGATGAGATAGGGGACAGGGGAATACGACTATAAATGGTCAATACCCTACAATAGCGAAAACAACCTTCTCTATCAATCTCCTTTGATTCGTTTCCAATTTCTTTTGATTGCTTCGTACCAGCTACGGGAAGGAGTTCGGTGTGATGGTGGCCCTACGAATCGTTGTAGGAAAATCCTTACTTTGTATCTTCACCGGTTTCTTATCAGCTTTTCGATTTAAACTTTAATGAATTGCAAATTTGGAATTGAAAATTTTAAATAAATTGGAAATTCTAAATTGAGTTAAATTGGTTAATAGAATATGAAGCTAAATTTAAATTGAATCGATAAAACGATATCGATTAAAACCAAATTTGAAATTTTATTATAATTTCTTGGGTGGATCGAAGTTCGAAGAGGGACAAGTTGGTATATACTTTGGGCTATTCTGACTTGTGTTTGGAATCTATATCTAGCGTTTGAGAAATTATAAGAGATTGAATCTATCTATCTATTCTTTAGGGTCCGATATATTCTACGTATGGTTAGTTATCCCTTCGAATAACCGGTGCCTTGCGTATTTCGTAGATTTGATGACCCGAGTATCCTGTGTAGTATTGAATGAGTTTGTTCTCATATTGTCGATATTATGATTTGGTAAGCCAAATACAGAATAGGCGTCCAGTTTGACTTGGAAAACTGTTTCTCTGTCTTTGTGTATCTATCTTTGTTGTTTTTGTGCCTGCAAATTTCGGGGACGAAATTTCTTTAAAGGGGGAATCTGTAACGATCCCAGATTTTTACTGAGTTTAAATTGCTAGTTAATTTAATTTTTGAATAAAAATTGTGAAATTAGTTGGTAATTAATATAAGATTCTAGTTAAATTATGAATTAATTGAGAATTAACCTGGGTATTTGAAAATAAATATGTATATAAAATAATTTTCGAATGACGTTTAAAGTTAAATTCTATATTTTATAATATAAAATATGTGTGTTGTTTTATCAAAGTAAAATTAAGTTTTAAAAACGATTCCTTTAAAAGTTAAATATCTATATAAAATAGTTTGAAAATAGAATTTGAAATTGGAATGTAAATTTAAAATATGGCAATGAGTATTAAAGTTAAAAAATAAATATTTAAATTAGAAATAGAAATAGATATATAAGATAAATTATAAAATATAAAGTGAATACATTAGACAAATTCTAATATCATGTTAACTATAGGATTTTATTTATATTGCAAAGCAACAAGACTAAAGACAAGAATTTTTTTATACATCACTACATTCAAACAAAATAAAGATAAGTATGTAGACTTGAGGAAACAAACAAGTAAAACAAGACAAAGGAAATAATAATACAAAACATCTTCATACAAAAGAAAACTGGAAAGGTCAACATGCAAGAAAACAAAGAAAATATCTATGTATATAATATCATTAGCTGTAAACAGAAATGGAAACAAGCAAGTACATAATATCATCCCTAATCACATACAATATCTTATCAGCCACTAACACAAGATTATCAGCCGAAATAGCAAGATTTTCGGCCACCAAAGTCAAGAGAAAAATCTGCGTAGTCAAAGATGGAGGCAAAGGAAAAAATATCTCTGACCTTTTTGTACAAAAACATGTTATAGCCTTTAAACTTCCTTTTTATATATATCAAGCCTTTTCATTTCAATTCCATCAAGCAAAAGCTAAGAAAATCTGAAGTAAACATCATCTAAAAAACTCAAACAAAACTTCAATTTAAACAATAACCTAGCTCAATAAATCAAGACAAACCAGAGATCAAAAGGGAGGATTCAGCTTACAATTTCAAAACCTGTTTCAAACAAAAGAAGAGACTCTGTTATTTATGAAACAACGGTGAGTAACTTCACATTTAAAAATCTTAGAGTAATCTGGATTGCATGCTATTCTTTGAAACAAATATGTTTATATGAATTTCTGGCATTATCTATGTGTGTATGCAAGTGTGTGTATACTGTGTACTCCTGTTGTGTTCCCAGACATAAATTTCATTCAAAATTTATGTTCTATTAATCTAGGTACTAATAGAACTTAGGTTTTAAAAAAATCTTTTTTTTAAGTATAAAGTAAGGTTTAAAATTTTAACTAAGTTAAATAAATTTTTATATTGCTCTGGAAACTAGGATAACCGAGCAAAACTCTAATATAGTTAAAATTTAAGTTTCTTATTTTACAAATTCAAGTATACAATTTGAATTCATACACTTAAACATGATTTTTAAAGCTAAAATTAAAATTTTTAGATCAAGGAATTCAGAGCAGTTTGGTCTTGTTGGAAATTTGGGTTTTGATCAATTTCAATTGATCGGAGTGTGGTTGGTGGTCGAGACCTTGCGTGGAGGTAGAGGGGCCTATGACGATGGTAGGAAAAATGCTCGGGGATGCTCACGTGTCCGGTGGTGACGGCGACAAACATTTAAAATTTGTAAACCTAGTTTTGCAATGGGTTCGAATTTTTGATTCGTCTGTTCTCTAGGATGGATCGAGTGTTTTGTGACTTTAGGAGGTGGGAGAGAGGGGACGTTGACGAAGTGATGGCCGAAATTTTAGGGCCTCTGGTGGATGAGGTTGCGGAGGCGACGCAGTTCCAGGTTGGTGAGGAGTTCTTGTTCACGTTTCCAGGTTTGGGTTTTTTCCTCGTTTTCGAATTCGAGAAGATGATGGGGATTTTGATGGTCGGGGGTTGATGCGTGGATGAACGTCGACTTGCTCGATGATGTGGGGTTGGCCGGAGCGTCGCACGACGACCATGCATGTGCACCAATTTCTATTGATCTGGGTATTTAGTTTGAGTGTAGGGTGAACTCGCGTGTTTGTCTCGAGTAACTCGCATTTTTACTCAAAGTCTTTGGCTGTTGGACTCGAAGAAATAGTATGTTGCCTCTGGTAAATCATTAGTAACAGGTATTAATGAAACCTGTTGCTCTGGTTTTAATTTTTTAAAATAAAATTTAAAAGCTAGTTAAGTGGAAAGCAAAGCTTTAAATTGAGTTTAAAATCCAAATTTAAATCCGATTCAAGTTAGTTTTGAATCTCAGTTTAAAAATAAATAAAGTTTTAAAACTTTAAATTGTTTTAACTATTTTAAAAGGGTTTAAGTAGTTTGAATTTTAAGGTGAAGTTTGGATTGTAAGTAAAGTTTAAAATCAAGGGGTTTAAATCTGGATTCAAATATAATTTGAATCTTAGATCTGAAATAAAAGAAGTTTTTCAAAATTTAAATTGTTTTAAATAACTTGAATGATAAATTGAATTTTTAAATTGATTTGAATTTAAATGAAATTGGGTTTTTAACTCTTTTAAACTTCTATTATAAGATAAATAATTCTTTAACTTGTGAGTTTAAAAGTGTTTTGAAAATTGTCTTAAACTTTGTTAAAGTTAATTTGTTTCCATTTTAAATCTTAAAATTTAAGATAAAATTTAAAAGTAAAATATAAAAGTAAATTGTTTAAGTGACTTGTTAATGATAACTTGATTCATTAATAAGAAAAATGTTTTTATCTTTAAAGTAAATAAAGATTTATGATTTGTAATTATTAAATTAATTAAAATGGATAATTAATGATTAATTAAGAATAATTTAATTAATTAAAGTGTTTGATAAAGTAATTTATATCAAATGATTTGTAATTAATAAATCAGGATTGGATAATTAATTCATAAGTGATTAATTTAATTGGACATAAATTGATTTAATTAGGATTAAACAATTAATTAATCCTGCTTATAAATGATTATTAAATGCTTGACCTTACTTATGAATGATTGTATTGTATGAGATGCCTTGAATTGATTGTCCTATCTGATCTGTGATATTTTGTTCTGTGGATTGAGCTGTGTATTTTATTCGCTTATTTGTGATACATTTGTTTATTACCTGTGAATCTGTGAATGAATGATAAGCGTTACAGTTTATACCGCTTATCAACTATATTTCTATGTTTTGGTCTCTGATGATGATATTGTTGCACTATTGTGTTAAACCCCTGGACCACACCATACACACACAAATATGGATTTCACGTGGAAATCGATTAAGTCACAAATTTTTGGAATGATTTTTAACTAAGCAATTTGAATTCAAATGGTTTTGAAATGGAATCGGGTTAAATGTGAAAAGCTTTTGACATGGAATTTCAAGATAAAATTCATTATTTGAATAACTTGATAAAGTTTTGAAATTTAAACAATTTGACTTAAATCTGAATTCAAAATTCAAAATTGAACTCTATGATTTGAAACTAGGGATTAAAGATGTTATACTAGTTATGTATGGGTTAAACCATTTTAAATGTATTGACTTTGGAATTTGAGTTTAATTCAAAGGCTTTAACTCGTGCAAATATAATTGAATTCCACATAAGAAATGAACGTCCAATTTGCGTTAAAAGGAATTTCAAGTTTGAAATGAAAATGATTTCCAAGTTATGGAAACGGTTTGAAAGTTTTAAGTTAAATCTTTGATTTAAAGATTGGATGAGTTAATCCTAATTGAAATGGAAATTACTTTGAAATCCGTTAATGGATCTTGGTGAAACTGGGTGTACTTTGTGAAATAAATCTTTTGTTTGAAGATTTGAAATGGTAATTTATTTGAACCATTTGAAAAGAAGGTTTGGGTTTAAGTGGTGACTTAACTAAAATCCCAATATCCATATGTTTTTAAATATTGCGCTCATTATTCGGTTTAGCTGGGAGAGGACCTTTGTGTCATATTACCCATTCCGAATAATGATGCGACGATATGGTTTAGCTGGGAGAGGACAACAATCTCCAAAGGGATTCACTGTTATTCTCTAGTGGATTCCAACTCTAGGAATTCAATCTAGCTAAGGATAATCAAAAGCTTTGTAATCAAACGCCATTTGTAACAACAATCAATCAAAATAAAACTATAAAGTCGACGCTGGCTCCATTAACAGCCGAACCACTATGAAAATTCCTTATCTTCTTTCTTTTACTGTTCTTTTTCTATACCTATTATTTGTGTTATTACTCTGTCAGAATACTGTTGCTTTCAAACTCAAACCAGGGTGTCGATCCATTTTTTGGTCTAACATTTTGGTGCTTTCACTGAGAAATCAAATCAAGCTTAGATCTAGCTATCTATTTAGGATCAGATAGGTTCAAAAGTTAGATCCTTAATCTCTTCTTAGAAGGTTTGCTGTTGAGAACAGAAGAACCAACCAAGAAGGTCGGAGAAAAAGCAATCGAACACATGCTTAGGTGATGGGTCACTAGCGATCCATCTCCTATGGATCCCTAGCGATCCGTATTGTTAGCTCGTGGGTCCATCAATCCCCTTGCATCATGATACAATAGCAATGCAATGCAACCGGCATATGGATCATCAATATAAGGCAACAAGCTATGAAATTGGATGTAGAACATCAACATGAGATAGTAGACGCAATCCAAAATCCAAATCACAGAAATCAACTAAGTACATGGATCACTAGCGATCCATGCACCATGGGTCACTAGCAATCCGTACCTTTTCATCAGTCCGCCATAAATTCCAAAAAGCAAAATCCAATAATACTCTAAGTATATGGATCGCCAGCGATCCATATGCTACGCTATGGATCGCCAGCGATCCATACCATTTCATTGATTTGCAATGATCTACATGGAATAAGATGGGAGAAGGATGATAAGTGGTTGTCTCGCTTTCTAGCATACTTTTAGGATCACCAACGATCCATGAGCTATGGATCGCCGGCGATCCGTTGAATTGGCTCGGGTCGTAATGCTTTCTTCAGTGGATCGGCTTATCGTAAGTGTCGTCTGGGTCGTTAGAAATAGATATAGTCGATTACAAGGACAAGCTCCCATGGGATAAGGTGACCACTCCCGTCTGACCAGCTTCAAATCCCATCATAAAGCTCCCATCAAGAATGGTCATCATAAAAATCAACAAAAATCATCAAAATGGTCGTTAAAACACTCACTTCAGGATTGACTCAAAGTCAAACTCGAGTAATCGCCCATTTGACTCGAAGCAGATTCTGGAAGTCCTCACTCGAAGTTGAACTCGGGTTACCGCCCATTTGCCTTGAAGTAAACCTAGGAAATTCTAGCCAGAAATGAGACTCGGGTAAAATCAAGATTTTCTCTAAGAAAACATGAAAATGGCTCCAAGCAATATTTATCACCAACCTAGCATCAAATGCCATGACTCTAAGCGAATCATGTGTTGCTCCAAGCAAATGGAAAATTTTCTCAGGTCGGACTCTAAGTAAAATACCAGCAATCCATCAATGTCGATCCATCTTCTTTTTCCCATAACTCAAACGTGCGAACTCCTAATACCTTGAATTGGGAATGCAACCTTGTGGGGTGTTCTTGGTCACCCCAAAACGGTCTCACCTAGTTTGAAATATTTTTGGATCGTCATTGATCCATGACCCCATCATTAGTGACTTGTCACTAAATCGACATTTCCAATCATTCAAGCTTAGACTATCATGCATATATCATTCTCAAGCATTATAAACAGCCGTAACCTGAAAACAGACTGATCTGACAAGGATTAGAATATCCAAAGAAGTTTATCATACCAACTATACTTTTTATACAACTGTACAACTAATCCAAAATTGCTTCTTTACAGGTATGACTAGCATTTGGATGAAGCGAGGACAACAGATGCAGTCATCTACATGGCCCTCGAGAATCATCAAAGGATGAAACAACCTTCTACCCTGGAAGAATCCTACGGGAAGGCGATCTTAAAGACTAGAAGTAGTGCAGTTACAAGAAGGCAAACCCCCCATTATTCCAAAGAGCATACCAAACGATGAAGGAGCTATAGGACCTCAGGGTCCTTCTGCTCAAGCAAGGCAACTAAGACCCAATGGAAAATCGCCCTAGCTAACTGACAAAATCATATGAAAGGATGATTATAAAATAACACTTTAGCTAGCTACCAACTAAGGAAAGGGACAACAACCTAAAGCGATGCCTTCTCATCCATCCTTGTCTACTCTCCTTTTCGAAATAAGCCATACTAGGACACCAGGGGCATTGTAGACAGCACGGCGAAAGAAATGCTTCTATGCCTTCGACGAGTCATGTCAATCCCTTTTTGAGAACCGGCTTTGCTGGTGGCATCGAGAAGTCTTGTCTAAAGGATCATCAAACAAACAGATCCAACACCGTAGCCTACAGGAACCAATAGAACTGTGTTCCCTCGAGATGAATCCAAAAAATTCCTCTTGAAGTCGATGAATCATTGCTTTAAGACCGTCGTGCCGTCAGACACACGACCCGAAACTCCTCTGGAATTGATAAATTATCGTTCCAATGCCGTCTAGTCGTCGGACATCCGACTACAAAAAACCCTTCGAGAACATGAAGGTCTTTCATGAATTAAAGCATCGTGAAGGTGAACCAGTAGATCAGTGGTCAACTGATCTAAAAAATCCTTCACAAACGTGAAATTCTTTCACAAACTAAAGCGTCGTGATGGTGAACCGGTAGATCAGTGGTCACTTGATCCAAAAAACCTTTCACAAACGTGAAGGTCTTTTATGAACTAAAGCATCATGATGGTGAATTGGTAGATCAGTGGTCATATGACCCAAAAAAACCTTTGCGAACGTGATGGTCTTTGACGAACTAAAGCATCGTGAAGGCAAATCGGTAGATCAATGGTCATCTGATCCAAAAAAAACCTTGCGAATGTGAAGGTCTTTCATGAATCAAAGCATCGTGAAGGTAAATCGATAGATCAGCGATCATCTGATCCAGAAAACTTTTGGAGATGCAAAGGTCTTTCACGAACGAAAGCGCCGTGAAGGTAAACCAGTAGATCAGTGAACAACTGATCCAAAAAACCCTTCACGAATGACAAGGTCTTTAATGAACTAGAACATCGTCAAGGCGAACCTATAGATTAGCGAAATTTATGTATGAATGATATCCACGAAGGTGAACTGGAAGATCGGCAGTCATCTGATCCAAAGCTCCTAAAGTCAACTAAGTCACGCTCCGGGGCCACAAATCGGCAATCATACCGGTCACTACGCAAAATTAATGGAATCACTTCCAACGACCAATGAGACAAACAATGCTAAATTCCAGAGATTTGAGGTCGATCAAAGAAACTAAGCCAAAAATTGAACTGACCTTGTGATCAGTCAGAGGCCAACTCAAATTAAGCCAAGATTCGGCACCTGGGAAAACTACAAGCATTGGATCGGGGCAACCAAACGAGCTATGGAGAGACCATGGGTATAGTTCAAGCATGCCAATCGCCCAGCGTAAAGAGGGCCACCACACACACTTGAATAGCCATAAGAAAGGATGAGACTAATCATACCATAGTTTTGTTATCCCCGATCAAAAATTCTGGCATTCTGACAACTGTAGACTTAATGACCTAGCTAGTGCAACAAACGAAATGCTAGTATAATACTTGCCCACTTCTTTCTGACTACTATTTTATCACTCTTGGTGACCAATTCCTCTTCCTCTTAGACCATACGCCAATAAAATACTCTTTCTCTAAAGGCTGTTTGAGCCAAGAGTCGTGCCCTGAACTCCTATCGGCTCTTTCTTCAATCCATCTTCATGCTGTCAGCTATAGATCTCTACACTGTGGTAGCCTGATCTATTTGGATGTGTACATCTTCTAGAAACATGAAAGGATCGTTCAAGCCATGGTTACCCAAACCAAAAACTGTTTAGCTTCTTGAACCAATAAAACCGTGTTTATGTAAGCAACCTTCTGAGTGGACGGGGTCAAATCGACTCAAACCGCTGGATCAGCGGAATCCCATCCTTCCCTTCAAAAAACCGGTGTTGCTCCGGCAACATCGAGGAGGCCCAAAATTACACTCCTCACGTCGCCCAAAGATAGGAAACACCTAGGAGTACTAAAAGCCGTGCATTTCATAAGCCATGCCAAATCATAGGCTCCACACGTTGTCCAAAGATAAGCAACACCGAGGAGTACCAAAGGCCGTGCATTTCATAAGTCGCACCAAAACATACGCTCCTTATGTTGCTCGAAGATAGGCAATACCAAGGAGTACCAAAAGTCGCGCATTTCATAAGCCGTGACAAAACATATTTTCCTCATGTTGCCCTAAGAGAGGCAACACCGAGGAGTACAAAAGGCCGCACATTTCATAAGCCGCGCTAAGACATACGCTCCTCACGTTGCCCGAAGATAGGCAACATTGAGGAGCATGAAAAGCCATAGATTTCATAAGCCGTGCCAAAATAAACGCTCCTCACATTGCTCGAAGATAGGCAACATCGAGGAGCATGGAAATCCATGAATTTCATAAGCCATGCCAAAACATACACTCCTGACATTGCCCGAAGATAGGCAACATCGAGGAGCACGAGAAGCCACGTATTTCATAAGCTACGCCAAAACATACGCTCCTCATGTTGCCCGAAGATAGGCAACACCAAGGAATACCAAAGCCGCGTATTTCATAAGCCACACAAAAACATTGCTCCTCATATTGCTCGAAGATAGGCAACACAAGGAGCATGAGAGGCCGTGCTTTTCATAAGCCATGCCAAAACATACGCTCCTCACATTTCCCAAAGATAGGCAACGCCGAGGAGTACCAAAAGCCGTGCATCCAACAAGCCGTGCATTAAATTTCAAAACACAAACCCTTTATGCTGCCCGAAGATAAGCAACACAGAGAAATGCCAAAAGCCGCATGCTCATTATCAGCGCACCAACTCCTCATCATTGCCCGAAGCTAGGAAACACCAAGGAACATCGTCGAAAAATCACGCTCTCAAAGCGTAAACTCCTCATGTTGCCCAAAGATAGACAGCGCTGAGGAGCATCAGAACCAGATCGATGGGCTATATCGATCTCGAACATCACGTATCTCGTAACCAGCGCCAACCACTACTGTGATCGGGAATAATGGACACAGCTACAAAAAAATTGGAGTGCTACAATCCAATAGAAAAGCTTCAACTAACAACACTTAATGATTAAAACTACACTCAGTTAACCCATGCAATGTGCTCCTCTCAAACATGCATATATTGCATAATTACCAATATTATTAGAAACTTGGATCATGTGCTAAAGTTGTAAAACTTCCTAAAGAAGGAAAATCAAGCCGTGAATTAGCCAAATTTCAAGTTTAATATGAAAATTATCTAAACTATAAGTTACTGGTCATTTGAATTAAACAGCCCTGAGAACCAGGGGGCGTACATCGGTACTTAAATAAAAACAATTGAAAATAATAAGTTCACAAGTTCTGTTACTCCAAACAAAGAATTGTTGCTCTAAATAAATTTTTGGCGATAATCACAAAGTTTGGATAGAGTAAATAAATCAAGCACTTTCTTCATAACTATCTCCATGCGGTTGGTTGTAGATCTCCCCACCATGGAAAGCTTATCTGTTTGACCATGCACATCTTCCCGAAATACAGAGGGATCCTCCAAGCCATGTTTACCCGATCCGATAATCACTTATCTCTTAGAATTGGAGAAATTAGGTTCCAGTAAAGTCTAATCGTCGGATTAATGGGAAAACTCAATTCTTACCTTCTAAGAACGGGTATCACTCCTCCAGCACCGGGAAGGTCAAAACCATTATGCGCATTCCCATGAGCCGCACATCACTTCTTAAGCTATGAGACCACTCTCTCAAAGCACGAACTACTCATGTTTCCCGAAGATTGGCAACATTAAGAATTTGCAAACTGTTCTGGGTCGATGGCTCGTATTGATCCCATAAGTTGCGCATTCTCAAAAGCTATGCATTTCATAAGCCAGACACTTTCAAAAGCGGTGCATTTCATAAGCCCCACATTTGATAAGCCACGCAAACACTGCTTGATGTTGCTATGTCATCATCGACAAGCCGTTAAAATTTTCTAAGTACCGGGTTGTCATGACAACATCGGGAAACTTGTGCATTGCAGGATTAACGGAGATCAACTCCCACTACCCGAAAGAACCGACATCGCTTTGGTAGTGCCACAAACCTCACAAGCCAAGAAGTCGACATAGAATTTCGATCTTTGTCAAAAGTTAAATGTACAAAATGTCAAAATTCAAGAAACCCAAGTCACGAGCTCTTAGAGATAGTAGCTGCGACGTACCTTTGATTGGGGGAATCCAAGGAGCTGCCCAAAACATCATGCCTCACATCAATTGTTTAGAACAATCAGCCCTATGGACTGTGGGGCACATAACACATTAATACTTGGTGGGGATAAAATATCTCTCCAACTTGCAATAAAGGGAGGAACTTACCGTCATATAGAGATAGACGATGACGAAAGGCATTTCCAGAAGTAAATCATCAATGAAGATGAAAGGAATATGCAGAAGATTGGAACCAATGAATATGGTTGATATCCGCAATAATGTAATTAGTCCAGCATAATGCATATAGCCTGAAACAAGCAAGGTTTAGTATCACAGATTCAACGCAAACACTACCGAACTCCACCTGTCCATGATCAATATAGAAATGGACGCGATCGTACCGGGGAAATGCGATGACTTTCTCCATAATTTCGGTTCATTATAAGAACCTGGAGTTTGACACCTAGAAGTGAAGGGTCCTGCCCAGAAATGAAGAGTCCGCAGATAGTCGTTGGATCATAACAAAAACCGATGGGAGGAAGTTCGATTTTTCGCGAATAAAAATAACTATGGAATGAGTTAAGCAACAGCCTTGCATCTCCAAAGGTAATACTTAACAATTATAAACAAAGATAGGCAGCAGAAATGCTTGGGACTCTCACCCTTCTAGAACATGGCATCCCCCAGATTTAAGCAACGTTGAGGAAACAGCCACATTGGGTCAAAAGGAATCTACTCAACTCTACAAGACCTAATGAATGATTCAACCCTCACCAACATGACTTTAACACTGCCTGAAGGCAGTACTAAGAAAACACTTCTACAATCCAACCATCGAAGTGGTAGTTTTCGATGGCTAAAACTAGTACCTAACCGGATTAAGAGAACAACCGAATCGATGGGGGAAAAATCAATCCCAACCTCCTGAGTGTCGGTATTGCCTCATCACGCCAAGGCCATCTTTTATTTTTTTAGGTAATAGTGTTGCCCTGGCAATACCGGAATTTTTTACATTGGCTAAGTACCAGTGTTGCCCCGACAATGCTAGGAAAATTTCCATTTCATTAGTAACAGTGTCGCCCCAGCAACACCGGGAAACATTCTACTCACTAAGTACCGGTATTCCCCCGGCAATGCTAGAAAAACTTTAATCTGCAGGGCTGATGAGAAACACTCATTGTAGATGCACTAGCTTTCAGAGATTGAATTTGGTCCTCAACTGAGTTTTTACCTACTCTTCAGAAAACTACCGTTGCCTAATGATAGGCAACGATCGAAAGGCATATCCTTTCATAGGTTAGCCAGATGGTTCGACCTTTCTTTACAGGAATCAGAGACTGCACAGGAATAAAGCAACATGGAAAGGAAATTTTAGGATTGAATTCCCTATGCACTAATTTCTAGGAATGAAAGCTGGTGCACAACTAAATTTCCTAAATTCAACTTTGAAAGAATTTAGACACAGCCGAGAGCTAGATAGCCTTAAGGAAATGTTGCTTGAAACCAAATAGCTAGGATATCAATTCTCAAAGACAGGGGTTGACATATGAACAAAACTTCTATGACAACGTCAGAAGCCAAGAAGAGCATGCATGGCAAGGACAATGGGAGCAATCATGGAAGGTCGGAAATAAAATCTCCGAACTTCCTCAATTCTAGAATGGGATTGAGTGCTAGACTGAGGTCAATTGAGCAATCCACCTTTCAGATTTCCATCTCTCACAATCGCCCAAATCCAGGCATGCGAAAGAGCTAGTCCCTCAAGAAGGGATAGAAGCAAAAATACTTGATCGAAAGAAATGTTTTAAAAGCTCAAACACGAATAATTGTGAGGTTGATTAGATAATGGTTCTTTATCACAAAACAAGGCATTCTGGCAACAAAATCGCTAACATAGGAAATTAAGGACTTAACATTCAGATATCAACCATGACTTATAGTCCGGCGATGACGAGAAGGATCAATGACCTACTTTTGGTCCGACTAGATCATTTAGTTCCAACTTATAGGAATATGCCATTACCTGAAGTTTGTTGATGCTAGGAAGATAACCCAAAATGAAACTATCGATACATCGGTTTCAGAAACAGAAACAAGAGTTTGATTGAATCTTCAACCCTACCTTATGTTATCTGAATATTCACAACATCGAGGAAAAATTCACAGAGTTGAGTCATTCGTGTATGAGTTTTCGAAGATAGAAACCAAAACATGATTAGGATCTCAATGTCTGACTCAAAAGAATTTACTTTAGAAAAAGATGCCAGAAATGCATCTTTTTAATACAAACCGACACCATTACAAAACTCAGATCTTGGGGTCAAGCAACAAAGTCGTTAATTCCTCAAGGTAGGAGCTATCATGTCAATCAAACCAGGGCAATCGAACTTGTTGCTTAGGAGACACAGTCTTCCAAAACATGTTGGTTCGATAGTCAAAGTAAACAGCCCTATGGACTAAGGCATTTAGACCAACACTTTGCCAAAATAAGCTCAATTGAGAATAAGTATGGATTAGCTACAGAACTGGCTAGACCAATCTACGTCATAGTTCTGAATAAAGCTATGAAAAAGAATATGCCAAAATGACTATAAAAGTATTACTTACATGTATAGAATTACGGTAAACGAGTATGCTACACATGAGCATAAGAGGTGCAACAACGAGAAAAAGCAATGTTCAAAATCGAGCAATTAAGCCAATAGTCCTCGAAGACAGATGTTGGTGTGCATTGGATTTTGAAAAATGCAAAGGAAGGACAATCACACTCGGATACTTATGGGTTAGTTTTCGAAGGCTAAAACTGTGTCTGATCAAACTCCAACTACAACTCTACAAGAGAAACTGTGCCTTGTAATTTAGCTCATCCCAATATGATAGGGATAATAAGCGAAGCCTATGTTGCGAAAGACCCAGCTTCTGGAGGAATGGGACTACCTCTACCGGATTAAAGATTGGATGATCGAAGAGTCATTTTCAATGACAAAACTTGGCATTTAATCCTGTCAAGTATGTTTTACTTTAAATAATATCCTCGTATAACCTATGCCCATAATCCAAGGGTAGTCGACGTATGTTAACCAATCGGGTCCTGAGCGTTGACCGGGGGAAATGCAGTGTGTTATCTACATGGAAAGAGTCCAGTATCATGTATGCTGCGAACAAACAATCTAGTGTAGATACCTTGCTTACATTTGAAAAGCAATCCATATCGTCCTTTGAAATTATCTCTTGCACACTTACCAGTTATCGATCAACGATCGATTACGGAGCCGCTGTGCGAAGTGATGCAGGAAGTTTTTCTTTTCAAGATCATTGGAATATAGAAATAGGAAGAGCGATACGATTGAATCATCCACTATATCCAATTTTGGAATAAATCATCACATTGGAATTCAAAAATATCAACGGGAACTTAACCAAATTCTGAAGAAAAAAAACGTTAAAAACCAAGAGCAAGACTTTGCCCCAAGAACGGCGTACAATCGTTCGAGACAAAACATAGCTTCACCGTCGGTCGAATTAAAATTATATAGGACAACTCCAAACCTACATCATGCACCCACTTACCGACCTAAACCCTTGCATAAACTAAGGAACATAGATTGCATCGTTACCAGGAATTGAAACACAGATCAAAATCAAAATGGCTATCAGAAGTCGGTCAATTGAAAACAACATTTTGAGGTGGTCACCGACGATTCACATTAAAAATTCAATAGACAACCGAATAGTCAAAGCCAATTTTTCATGGTAACCTCGACACGATCAACTATATTTCACAAATGAAGACTCAAAAGAAGTTACTTCCGGAGAATGACTTGTTTTCAACGAAGGCATACTCTTGGGAGGGAGGCGAATGTTATCCTGGTTTTTAACCCATCAGGATCTAGTAGAATATGGAATGACTTGATGGAGTCAGAATGACTCAGCACTCTACCAATAAGGGATAAAACAACGATTGAGTAGGACTAAACCAAGAGACCGACGTCCATCTAGTCTAATTAGCAGCTAAATACAACTAGCTACTTAATCATCATCAAAACAAAGCGACATGCAAGAGACTCCCTGAACAATGTCAATACAAAGAAACAAAAGAATGTCAGACATCAAAGTCCAGAAAAAGTCAAAATGCATGGATCGCCAGTGATCCATACACTATGGATCGCCAGTGATCCATACTTAATCACTGGGTCACTAAGGCACATGGGAAGCGAATAAAGCCAAAATATGCTAAGTGTATGGATCACTAGCGATCCATACAACATGGATCACTAGCGATCCATAATTATTCATGGACTCTTGGCATGTTAACTAGGCGAAGAATGAAAATAGGAGCTAAGTGATCGGCTCGCATGCGAGATAAATCTATGGATCGCTAGTGATCCATAAACCATGTATTGTTAGTGATCCATGGTTTTGGCTTGGGTCGCGAGCTGAGCTTCGTTACATTTTCCTGGCAGTCAGTGAACAGGCCTGCCTCAGAAACTCTCCAATCTCAATAAATATCATCTTACCCGCAACACAAACGGGATCTTCTTCTCCGAACTATTGGCTGAAGCTCTGCTGGAAACCTTCTTCACTCTCTACCTTCCTCACGACAATCTCCAAAGGGATTCACTGTGATTCTCCAGTGGATTCCAACTTTGGGGATTCAATCTAGATAAGGATAATCAAAAGCTTTGTAATCAAACACCATTTATAACAGCAATCAGTCAAAACAAAACTATAAAGTGGATGTAGGCTTCATTAACAGCCGAATCACTATAAAAATTCCTTGTTTTCTTTCTTTTACTGTTCTTTTTCTGTACCAATTATCTATTTTATTGCTCTGTCAGAATAGGGCTGGTACTTTCGAACTCAAACCAGGGTGTTGATATGTTTTTTGGGCTAACAACGATCCCACACCATATAATTCGACACAAAACAATATTGGCGGAAATGAACTATTACCATATCCGGTATCAAATGGTTCAATAATTTGCACCTACTACATGTATAATGAGTTTCTTCGTCATTCCTATTATTACTTAAAGAGAATTCAATAAATACGTGTACACCATTTTGCAAATGTTCACTTATTGAGCCTCCAATTTCTCTTCTTTATTGGTACATCCAACTCCGATTCATAAAATATTTGACCATTTTCCTACTTTAGAACATAAAAATGTATTAATCATTTACGTATTGACATTTTATTTTTCAATTAAATCATACATTTAAATTTGTGCAAATATGTAGTATTTTTCTATTTAATTTTATTTTCAAATAGATTTACACAAATTATTATATGAATATAATTTATAATTTGTAGGATATTGTTTTAAATTTTAATGGTTGGTCATCCAATGTCCAATTACAAACATGGTAGTAATTATATTTGTAAATCATTTCATTTTAAACGATCCGACAAAATTTCGATAGCACTTCCCCTTTGTTCCCTGTATCGTATAGAGAACAAAAAGAAAGTGTTGTTGAAATTTTATGAACCGTTTAAAATGAAATAATTTGCAAAATATAATTACTTTATTATGTTTGTAATTTGTCCAATACAGGGGTAAATCCAACAAATATTGTATCAGATGAATATAAATGTCCATTCTGTGATAAAAATGAATATTGATGCAATGATCATATATAATACTTGTCAAATGGGGACAAAAACTCTCTGAGGGATTTATAAAAAGTAAAGTGTATTATACAATAATTTTTACAATAATTTATTTACATTTTAAGAAACACATACACTAAGTCGTCGTTTTCGTCATCTTAAAGACGCATATATTAAATCCTGAGCATCGACTCTAATTAATCCAAACCAGCCCTATTGCGCATATGCACTAATTAATCAAGTCATATACACCAATGAACGCATATATACATTAAATTTTTTCTCACCATTTAAATGATAAACAATTATAATAACAGCCTAATTAGCAATAAATAGGGTATAATAAACTACCAATATGGTATTACACAACCATAACAACAAATCAAAATTAATAGGGTTTTGGAATAAAACCTAATTAGAGACTGATGAAGGGCCTAAGCTTTTCAAGAGGGAAGAATACGACCATTGGAGAAGATTAGGGAGGCGTGGGGGCTGGTTGACGAGGACGAGGAGGTGGTGTTGAATTATAGGAGAGACATACCCTCTTATTTATTCATACTTTCCTTCATAAATTCTTAAGGTTTATTCATCTTAGTTATGAGTCAATTTAGGGCTTCCATGACCTCTTAAAAACATTCCAAAGTCGAGTCAAAATTCCGTAGAAATTGATCATAATATATAGAGATATACTACCTTATTTTGAAATTAAAGCAAGCGATCTTCTCCTCTTCTCTTCTTGCTTGGCTGAGCTCATCTATGCACGTTCACCCTCCCAAGTTCAAAGCCGAACACTCCCTAGGGTCTCGAGACAGATATCTAAGCTTCAGTATGAGAATAGCGAAGCTATAGTCAATTTTGTAATGCGAATAGAAGGATAGCTATATACGTGAGAATTACTCCGCTAGTTTATTTTATTAAACTATATGATGATATGATATTTTTTTCCATGCTTGTTTTATATGTTTGATCATCATGTTTTGGATACGATAATATGTTTGCTTGGTCATGGAAATAATTCACGATAAATACATGTCGAGTTTACATAAAGAAAAGATTTTCTCTTATGAATTATAAAAGTATTACGGTAATAAAATGATTTAAAATAGCTTATAAACATTAAAATTCATTTGGGCAAAGTTTTGAAAAATATATGAAATTAGAGTCAAAATAGGCGCTCGCGTAATGGTAGTTCGCGATTTCGCGCCATAAAAGTTAAATCAATGTGTAGAGTGGAATATAGAGCTCAGAATTATTCGAAATAAGAATATTCCGAAATCTTATAACTATAATTTCCAAATGAAGGAGAAAAATCAAGATTTTATTCTGTATAATTTGAGACATGTTCAAATCAAGTTTTTAAAATCATTGCGTTTTGGCAGTTCGTAAAATATGGATTTCAACTCTAAAAATAGATATTTTTAAATCTTTTAAAATATGAGATAAATTCTAAAAATCTGTTAAAATATTTTAAAAGAGTTGTAAATGCAAAATTGAACATATGAAAGGTTTAAATGGGGTTTATGATAAGAAGCCCTCAAAAGCACTATTTACGGGCAATTTAATAAAGGAATTTAGAACTTTCTAAAATAAGCTGTAAACTTATGTTTTCTTCTCGAGTCCTTTATAAATGATTTTTCAAATCATAAATTAAGTATTTTAAAGGGCTTAGAGTTGATCAAATAACTTGACCGCCTTATGGGTGATAGATAGTATCTAGGACTGGGCTTGGAAAACTAGTTTTCTACTCTCTCTATATCCAGACTGGCCTGATGGTGGGGATTGTAAAATTGATTTACTCGAAATTGCATCAAGAAAAGGAGATTTGGAGTCTCCCAAAAGTTAAACTAGATTTTAAAATAATAAAATGTTTGGTGATATAGGTAACATTCCGGTTAAATTCTATATGAAATTCCGAGGAGGGAACTCATACTATCCGTGTGAATTTAAAAAGCGATTTCACCGTTATTTGATGAATCGTAAGGGTTGAATACGGAAAGTAGTACTGAGTATAATTAGCATAATTTCTATGGATCCCTTTTTACTTAATGATATTTTCCTATGTAATTAAAGAGAAATAATTTGATATTTTCAAAATTAGAAAGAGGTTTCATAGTCTTATATATGTTGAAAATAAAATGTTTAAAGACATATATCTCTAAGAAGATATTTGTTTGCTTGCATAAAAGATATTGATAATTAAATAATAATCACCATCATAATTTACATCTTTTATCAATAATTGCTCGTAGAAACTGGGATCGGATTTGGGTGATTTCTATTCAAAAACCACTTCGAACCAATATATGCATTTGAAAGTGATGACATTTTGAAGACAATGGTTTTGAACATGGAGATATTCATAATGTAGAGCTGCTGACCACTAACCTCGGGGGTAATTCCCGTATCATATATGTGATGGTAGTGGTATCTTCATTTTGAAATCTTCGATGCAAGACTGCTCCTACTAATCCTAAGGTTGATTCCTAAATATGATATAGAAGGAGGAGTGCCTTCAATCTATCTTGTTCCCAGACAATTTGCATGGACGAGTGTCTGACATTGCATTTCTAAGACCATGTACATTGACTTTTACAAGCATATATCTGTTTGGTGCTATAGGAGTAAACCCTCTTACACTAACATCCTTCCCTGAGGCGTACGAACTCGGGTGTTGTACATTTTTGAAAATCAACAGTGTGTTGTTAGAAATAGCAATGCGATAATCAAAGCGGGATTTTTTGTAAAAGGTAATGCATTACCTATGGCCTCACACCCAAAAATGGCTAACACAGGGCATGCCACAAAGCTAAATGGATAGCACCCACTAGGGTATGGTCATCACCTTTCTAGATTACTCTCTATACATTAGGTTTGTTGTGCATGCTGTTGTTTGCACCAAAAATGGTCACAAACCCCAAGTATCATGAAAGCACCAATGTTTGAACACAAATAAGCAATATTCAAGCACAAATCTCAGATCTAAACAAACAACAAACATCGATCCAGTAATATCAAACAAAGACACGAGATTTATAGTGGTTCGGCTATCTCCGGCCTACGTCCACTTCAAAGTTTTATCTTTTATTGATTATCCTTGCTGGTTATAGATGATTACAGCAATTACAACGAAGTAATTTGAGTACAACAGCGATAGTAATGTGTAGAATTGAATCTGGCAGAGTCTGGACGTCGAATAGCAAAAAGATCCTTTTTCTGTAGTCTTCAGGGGGCTATTTATAAGCGTAGGAGGTTGATACGCGCTAAAACTTTGGGAGACTTCTTCTGGAACGTGAGTGGGCCCATGCGACCGACCCCACCAAGTTTCGACTCTATTTGAGATAGATACGAAACAATTTCGTATCCATCAAAAAATGATCCAATCGAGCTGAAACTTGGCAGGACTGTTCTTTACCTTGTATGCAAGCTACTGTGAAAATGTCGTTCATTTGGATCAACGATTTAGGAGATATGATCGATACGAGTTGATGTTCTTCGGAAGGCTGTCTAGTTCGAAACCATGGCTTCGTATCCATCCCTTTCGCATCGATCAAGGGCACGTGCGCGCAGTGATGTGGATTGGTGTGGAGCGAGTTTCCTGGATCGATCCATTTTGTGTGTCGAGTTTGACCGAGTTATTCGCATCTAACGCCGAAGTTTCGCTCGTATCAACCGTTCAATCACATCCATTTGTTTCGGCCCTTATTCCAATCGATTATCGAATCACCATAGCTCTTGCTCGCATCGATTGTTATTGGGGTACTGTGTATCGATTGCTTCGACACGAAGTGACTTCGCTTGGGTATGATGGATACGAACAAGAACCTGTACTGTATCGATTCGAATAACCACGAACCACATGGATACGAACTGAGCCTTGGTGACCGATTCGAACTGGGTCCACCCCTGATCGATACGAAGTGTTTCAACCGTGATGGATACGAGCTACATCGATGCGACGCTATCACTCCTTGATCGATGCGAGGAGTCCAATGCTGGATTGATTCAAATGGATTGAGGCGGTGTCACTCCAATGGATACGAAACCGATTGATTCGAACAAACTAATTTCATGATTTCCTAATGGATGCGAATATGATGGATTCGAACAAGCCATCTCCTCAACGTACCGATGGATACGAACAACATATTCCTCTCACCTTGTATTGATCATATCTTCTTCATACGAACTCTGATTAACTTGAAATTTGAAACATAGCTTCTTCTTGCTTTGATCATCATCTCCAATCGATTCCGTCCTGATCGGAGATCGACCAAATTTTAGCGACATCAATTACAGCCCCGTTTCCAATCGATCTCCAATCCCGATATCCATCCTTCCTTGCCAATTTATTGATATTCCAGCTTTGACCAAAAAAGTGGGATAACATTTGTCCCCCAAAACATGCCTTATGATAAGAAGGCGTGTTTTGAATAGTTTCGAATCCGATACCCGAAGTCCATAGCCATATCACTAGAGTGCATCATCCTTGACTGCTCCGAGTCGATGCCCAATTCCAAATCCAATAACCAAAGCCTTAGCCAATTCCATATCCATTCAAACTCGACAACCGAGTTCTAATCCATCCTTATCCAATAGCCAATAACCGAATCTAGGACCTCTCCGGGTCGATATCCAAATCCGTAATCTCTTCGGGCTCTTGCCAAGCGCAATCTACACTTGACGACCGTGGTCCAGTGTCCCTGGACGTTGAGCCAACCTCTCTGGGTTCTTGCCAAGCGTAATCCGCACTTGATGACCATGTTCCAGTGTCCCTGGATGTTGTATAGTGCCATGGCTTAAGACCTAAGCCGAATCCTGGTCTCTCCAGACCCTTGCCGAGCATAGTCCATACTCAACGACCTGAATAAGTCGCCACATGCAAAGGAAGAGACTTACCCCTTGCCAGGTACAATCCATACCTGATGATCATTTACCAAAAACCAGCTAAAATCCGATCAAAATCCAGTCCAAAATCCAAATCAAATCAGAAAATCAGAAATCCAAACCAACATCCAAAACAGAAAAAATCATCCAAAGGAAAATCCAAACCAGAAAACAATCATCCAAAGGAAAATCCAAACCAGAAAGCAAACCAAACCAGGAGTTCAAACCATACTCCAAATCAAACTAGAAAAATAAGTGTCCAATCCAGAAGCAAAAGACAGATTTCACAAACCATGGCAGCGTGGTCTATCATCATTCAGAGCATTGCCTAGAGGCTATCTCCATCCCCATTCATGTGTAAATGACTTAGCCGTTTTTCAGTAGCTTGCTACTTATTTCACATTATCCCAATCAATTGATAATCAATCGACCATCATTCCTGGGCCTTATACCATCGTTGCTCGAGGTAGGCGGTGGTTACTCCAACTCCACCGCTGCATTCCAAGTTCCGACATATTGTCGCAACTGTCCATTCCTTACACGCTCATCGATTATATCCTTCAAGTGCCTGCAGCTGTTGGTATCGTGCCCATCCAAATCATGAAAGAGGCAGTGCCTTCCTGATGCCCTCTTCCGTTCAGAAGGCTCTCTCCTAGCCGGCCTTCGATAGGGAAGGCGATTCCGGGTTTCCAGGTATATCCGTTCCAGCGTCTCGTTTAGTCCCGTGTATGTGGAAAACTTTGGATCCTTCCATCGCTTCCTTGCTTTTCCAGCATCATCGTCCAACTTCCTTTTTCCTTTATCTTTATCCGAACCTCTACTGGATGGTCCTCCACCCTCAGTCGCATGCGCTTCCTTCAACTTTAAATTTGCACATGCATCCTCTTGTTGAAGGAATCTCTCAGCTTCATGAAAGAATTCCCCGAGATCCACTGGTGGGTCTCGTATTAAAGATACCTTGAAATCTGAATCCTCTCTGACTCCTGGCACCGCTGCCATTAAAACCATTGATGGATCTGGCCGATCCACTGAAGAAACCGTCGCATTGAATCGAGTTAGAAAAGCTCTAAGTGACACATCCGTCCTTTGCTTTACCGACATTAGCGTCATCACATTCTTAGGCCTCTTAATATGAACTCGAAATTGCTTTGGAAACCTATCCACCAGCTCTGTCCATGTTCTGATAGATCCGTCCTCCAATTGCCTAAACCACATTGCTGCTATATCTGTCAAATACAGGGGGAAACATCGGGCCATAACTTCCTCCGATGCCCCCAGCACCTCCATGTGTATAGTATATCTCATCACATGATCTGTCAGATCAGCCTTGCCATTGTATACTTCCATACTAGGTAGCTTGAAATCACGCGGATTTCAACCCATCCTGATTTTCGGTGTGAACGGACTCTTGTTCACTCCTTCCAAATCTCTATTGGTCAGACCTCCACGCATAATTCTCCTAATAATCTCGCCAATCCAGCATTATCTGTCAAAGGTTGCCCCCATGCTCCCGAGGGAATTCCGGTACATACTCCTCATGCGGTTCACTAACGTTAGCGCTAGCTCTAGCCTGTTGAGCTCCATCCAAGGGCCTTCCAGTGTCAGATCTTGCAGGCCTGCCGCCAAGCCTTTTTTGATTGCTACCTAGTCCTATATTCTGTCCTCCATTGGGTTCCGCAACCTTGACTCCTTGTCCTGCACTTGCAGCCGATGTAGTTGGTCCAAGGTTTTGTGTTCCTGCAGCTCTCATCCGTTCAAAGAAAGTTTGCATCATGTCCTGTTGACTTTTCAACAATCTCTCTTGCAATGAATTGGCCATAGCCTCCATTTCATCCCTCGTTATGTAGATCGAAGCTTGTCCTTCCCCAGCTCCGGAGGATGCTTCTTGACTTCCTTCCCGCTGGCTTCTCTCAGCCCTTTGTCTTCTACTGTTTTGTCTAGTCATTCTCTCTAAATCCGAATCCTTCAAGCTTTTCAAACCTCAACTTCAATCCGATGTAGCGGTGTTAGTTCTTTTCAGTGAAAGCACCAAAGTGTTTGCACCAAAAATGGTCACAAACCCCAAGTATTGTGAAAGCACCAGTGTATGAACCCAAATCAACAATATTCAAGCACAAATCTCAGATCTAAGCAAACAACAAACAGTGATCCAGTAATATCAAACAAAGACACGAGATTTATAGTGGTTCAGCTATCTCCGGCCTACATCCACTTCAAAGTTTTATCTTTTATTGATTATCCTTGCTGGTTATAGATGATTACAGCAATTACAATGAAGTAATTTGAGTACAACAGCGATAGTAATGTGTAGAATTGAATCCGGAGAGTCTAGACATCGAATAGCAAAAAGATCCTTTTTCTATAGGCTTCAGGGGGCTATTTATAGGCGTAGGAGGCTGATACCGTGCTCAAACTTTGGGAGACTTCTTCTGGCATGTGAGTGGGCCCACGCGACCGACTCCACCAAGTTTCGACTCGATCTGTGATCGATAAGAAACAATTTCGTATCCATCAAAAAAAATGATCCAATCGAGCTGAAACTTGGCAGGACCGTTCTTTACCTTGTATGCAAGCTACTATGAAAATTTCGTTGCATTTGGATCAGCGGTTTAGGAGATATGATCGATACGAGTCGTTGTTCTTAAGAAGGCTGTCCGGTTCGAATCCATCCCTTTCGCATCGATCAGGGGCACGTGCGTGCAGTGACATGGAGTGATGTGGAGCGAGTTTCCTGGATCGATCCACTTTGTGTGTCGAGTTTGACCGAGTTATCGCATCTAACGTCGAAGTTTCGCTCATATCAACCGTTCAATCGCATCCATTTGTTTCGGCCCTTATTCGAATCGATTATCGATTCACCATAGCCCTTGCTCGCATCGATTGTTATTGCGGTATTGCGTATCGATTGCGTCGACACGAAGTGACTTCGCTTGGGTATGATGGATACGAACAAGGACCTGTACTATATTGATTCGAATAACCACGAACCACATGGATACGAACTGAGCCTTTGTGATCGATTTGAACTGGGTCCACCCCTGATCGATACGAAGTGTTTCAACCGCAATGGATACGAGCTACATCGTTGCGACGCTGTCGCTCCTGGATCGATGCGAGGAGTCCAATGCCGGATGAATTCGAATGGATTGAGGCGGTGCTACTCCGATGGATACGAAACTGATCGATTCGAACAAACTAGTGTCATGATTTCTTGATGGATGCGAATATGATGGATTCGAACAAGCCATCTCCTCAACTTACCGATGGATACGAACAGCATATTCCTCTCACCTTGTATCAAACATTTCTTCTTCATACGAACTCTGATTAACATGAAATTCAAAACATAGCTTCCTCTTGCTTTGATCATCATCTCCAGTCGATTCCGTCCTGATTGGAGCTCAACCAAATTTTAGCGACATCGATTGTAGCCCTGTTTCCAATCGATCTCCAATCCAGATATCCATCCTTCCTTGCCAATTTGTTGTGTTCCAGCTTTGACCAAAAAGGTGGGATAATAGCCTTAGCCATGGATAGGTTGGGAATGACCGGGATGATATCATATTTGGTACTACTCAGGATCATTGTGTTGGTCACCGAAAATGGTTAGATCGTTCTTGCTAGGTGTAGAGGATCATATATGGGCCCTCGGTACATTCCTCTAGAGATGTACAATACAGAGTAGTCCCTTGCCTTATCATTGTATGGAATCCATTGTCCAATAAGTGCCTTCGGCCTTAGTTGTATACCTATTATACTGGAATTTAATTAATATAACAATTTCGATTATGATTAATATGTACTTGTAATCTAAACACTAATATAATATCATTGAATTTTACGTAGCAATGTTTTGGTTATCATAAGGTAAAAATCCGTCCGTGTTTATGTGCGACGTGGTCTTATGAGTAACACTTTGTTTCATAAATATCCATATTTTGAGTTTTCTCATACCAGTCCCATGACTGATCCAGAGTTTATTTTCTTAAGCTCTAGCTTCCTTATTTTTCTGGCCAGCCAAGTAGTTCAGGTCTAGCTTGGAACATTTTGGAGGAGATTGGAGTAGGACCCGGAGTTTCCTCTATATATGGTTATCCATTTTCATTTCCTTTGCATTTGTTTACTGTTTTTATTCAGTATTAGTAGGGACAGAGATTTATGGCTGTTCAGGCTGAGATTAGATAGATTCTAATGTATGTATTTAAAATATCCGCTGTAAAGATTATATATTGAAATAATATATGTTATTCCATTTGTGTAAGATTCTGTTGTGCCATTATTTTTCATTTTACCCTTGATCAATTTGTCTTTCGACACTTGAATATTCTACACATAAATATCGTGAATGTGTTAGTGTCGATTTCTAAGGGTTGAAAAGGTGGGTCATCACAATTGGTATCAGAGCTTAGGCTGAGCGAACACCTGATCGTGATAAGTGTAAAGTCTCAACAGAGATTGGGTTAGTAATACCCTACGATGAGTAATTCATTTGAGATAGGGTAAGTGACACCCTAGAATGAATTGGGAGTATTATATAAAAACGTGTAGGTGTATAAATGTAACGACCCATAAATCCGTACCCTTTGAGTCAACACTATTCTACATCAATTAACTCAAGTGGAAAAGAAAAACGAACCATTAGGGTTAAAGAAGTAGAGATAGAAGAAGAAGAAGCTAAACAATATCAGAATCTCACAGTCGCAGCGGAATAAAATATAATAGTAAATAATAGATCTTTCTACAAAATGAAACTATATCTGTTTTATACATCATATCATCAGAGTATCTCATACAAACAACATTTACCAGTCAGACAATTCCATACAATTCACAGTAGCGGATATATATACAAGTACGTATAATATGTCTCGGACTCCAGCTCCTCTTCTGCTCCATAGCATCCTGTCCTGAACATATAATACTCGGTCTGACCCGAGCATTATAATGAAATAACACCCGAATCAGTCTGGAATACCAGTTGATAATAATGCATCCAAATTGATTATTAAAGTTTCAAAAATCCTTTTGAAAACAAAAGCATCTCGTAGGACCACGCCACAAATAAATATGTCGGGTTTTTACCTTACGATAGCTAAAACACTTTTTTATAGAAATCCTCTGATATTATAATAGGGTCTATACGCAAATACTTATAAAATAGCCGAAATTGTTACATTCATTAAATTCCAGCTACTAGCCAAAGAGTGGGTAATACAAACAAAACTCGTAAAAGGCTCGTAGGGAGAATGGATTTCCAACAATGACTATGCACTAGGGTACCACCTGTCACAGTACCTGGTCTAGATCAGCGTACCGAGGACCACGCCCGATCCCCTGCAACACAAGGCCTGGACTACCCCTTACTGGATAGTCCCGAGTAAGATCACCCAGCGGTTGGGATCAACAACCGCACCACTAAGCCGAAATAAAAGGGACATCTAGACAGGAATGACCATACCTGGAAATGGGTGCTGCCCACCAAGCCTTGCTGCATATCCCTTGATTTTTAGTCATTCCCGGTTGATGAGGCTTGAAGCTAAGCATTACCTTTTAGAATGTTTCACTTAGAATGCCCATCGCCCACCTGATGATGTTCCAAAAGCATTCATCCATACAAGTCCGTCCCGGGTTCGAACGGAACCGAAGGCACTACTCCTACTACATCCATTTTGGAAGTATCCTCAGGATTAGTAGTGACTAGCCCTTGCACTTCACTGCTCCATCTTCGACTCCGAACACATTTTTCCATGAAACGTACAAACCGGATCGAAGTGGTTTTCGAGAAATAAATCTTGATCCTGGTCTCTTCGAAAGATCAACGCATTTGTCCAATATTGATAGTCGGTGATTTAACTATCAATTAACATTCACAAACATCCATCACACAATAAATAATTGCACACATTATTTGTTTCCTCAAAATATCTTTACAAGATATAATTCCATTTTAAAATCCGTTTGAAACACTTTCAAATCCAATTCTTATCATGGAATAGATTTCCAAATCTTTACTTCCTCTGAAAACATCCAAGTACAAATGTTTAAGGTTTAAAATAATTTAAATACTTTATTCTAAAATACGTTAAAACATTCATATTAAAACTTCTTACATACTTGATTTAAAATATATATATACACCTTTAAAAATATCTCAAATAAAACTTCTTAATAAAATATATACTATTATCTTTAAAATAAAGTTAAGTCATACTAAATTTTAAAATAAAGTTACGAAACTCTATACAATTTCTAAATAATACTTTGATTGATTATCTTTAAAATAGAACTATTTTATAAAGTATAAATAATAATAATATTCTTTTAAACATAATTCTAATTATCCTTTAAAAATAATTACTTCTATAACTACTTTGATATATATTTACTTTTAAAATTCTTACAACTTAAATAATCTTTCTTGAAACCATTCTTTAATATAACTTCAAACTCTAACGTTTCAAAAATCTATTTAAAAATGTACTTGGCTTTCAGGGAAATACCCTTCCATCTTAGAATAACCGAAGAATTCTTTTTATCAATCCAACACGTTTTATCCCAATTTAATTTTACGTTCATCCCGTAAAATCCTTTCCATACTTGAAAAATATCTCCTTTTATTTTAAAAACATTGATATTTCCTGGAAATCACTTCCAAATATACGTTTAAAATATTTATAAGCTCTATAAATTATTTAATTGAAAATAATACTTAAGGAAATATATAAGGGTTTCCTAAGTATTCAAAGTAAAATTTAACTTTTAAATAAGGTTATTAAATCAAACATTCATATTAAAATTTCCTTTTGAAAACTTAATACTACTTTACCTTTTTTTAAAAATAATTAAATACCATAATTACTTAATCAAATATTGCTTTCACTTAAAAACATTTTAAAATAATATTCCTTTCTAAAATATTCTAAACGTATTTAAACTGCAAATTTATAATTTGAAGCTTTCTTAAAAACAAAATAAAATTTCCAGGAGAAAGCACACTTCCCATTCTTTAAAATAAATCTCGCTATTATTTTTAACAATTCTCAATTCCCTTTCCAAATCACAGATTCAAACACTTCATATTATCAACCAATCACTTGAATTTAATCTTTTTTTAATTCTTTATTTAGGAATTTCTTTTATATCCTTTAAACCCAATTCATCTATATTTAAAAAATTTAGGTTGTATTCACCCAATCTCAGCACAACACAATTTAAATTTCAATTTAATTCCTTACAGCATATAAATAAAACACAACATAACAAGATCTAAACAATTTATCACAGAATATAAATTTAAATTCTATTTGTGTGGGATCCAGTTGGATCCCTCCAACCTGTTTTCCTTGCATCCACATATATTAGCACAACCAATAAACATCTATTTAACTTGATAATAATTATCATATTCAGCAAATCAACCAATCAAACATTCACTGGTATCCAGATGTGAGTGAGAATAACTCACTTTGGGTTTCGTCGAGCTTTTAAATTTTCGAATTAAATCGACCGTGATCGATTTAGCCCAAAAATTTTCCTAACTCCGATAGTCTCCCAATAAGTACTGCAGCATAGAGCGCGTCGCTGCGGTTCCGGCGCTCCTTGTTTCATTGAAATCTGATATTGTATGCACAAGTTAAGAATTTTTAAAGTTCAATTACAGATTTAAAAACAACTCCTTTTCAATTTAATTTAATTACCCAAACAATCTCTAGCCGCTAGATCTGGAACCCAAGAATCAAGGCCGCACGTAATAAAAACCCTCTTCTTCCTTACCACACGACCTTCCAGGAAGAACCGAACCCAACACCGTGATTTAGGGTTGAACGTCGACCTCCCCACGATCATCTAACCCACGATCGGTGACCTCCACATCGAAGCCCAAGTCTCCATGCGCTACCACCATGAAACGCGGCGAGCTTGGTCATTAATTGGCACCGAAAATCGTGCATGAACCGGCCATGCACGGGCTTCGATAGCTCCCTCCACGCGACGCTAAAATCCATCACCACCGTTGGATCTAAAGCTCCCAACGAGCTCTTTGATCTTCCAGTTGGAAGTTTCTTCTAAAACTCGACGGATTGATCGCAAATTGAAGGCAAAGGAAAATGGTTTTCGGCCATAGAAGTTAAATAAGTGGCGGCCCTGGAATGAATTAGGGTTTCAGCCTAAATTTTGATATATATATATATAAACGTTTAAATATATTATTTAATATTAAAAATTTTAACGAGCTTTTACACAACGAACTCCAAATCTCACGTGCCGCCTGTCGTTTCTAAGGTTTTACCTACGTTTCGAACACAATGGAACATGTTTCGGAGGCTAATTCGATCGTATGCATGAGTTATGGAAATAAACGGTCAATTTTAAATTAACTCGATTAAAGTATTTTCTAAGCGTTTTAAGCTGCCGGGGTCAAACGATGACTCCGATTGCTACAAAAATTGAAATCTGAAAATAAATAACTATTACGGATCCAATGGAACTGATTTCGTCGATTTCCGAGACTGTGTTCCGGAAGGCTATTTTAACTCGTCGATTAATTTGAGCGATTTTCAAAATCGTCGAAATCATCTAAAATTTCACTTTTAAAATTTTACTAACTCTATTATAACTCTTATGAAATTTATATTCACATTAGAAATCATTCTGGTTCAGTTTAAATCAAAATCTGATTATTTGCATTATTATATTCACAAATTCCATTATTAAATTAATATAAAATTCCAAATTTAATCTATCTACTTTTAATTCCATCCGATGGTCCAATATTAAAATTCAAACCCAAATAGACTTAAAATAAATTTTAGAATCTATTTGTATCTCTATTTACACTCAGAATTACTAATTATTCCAATTCTAATATATTATTATTATTCAGATTTCAATTAAATTACTGTATTTAAAATTTAACCAATTTTATTAATTTTAACCGAAGTGTTTTATTTCAAAATTCAAATTATAACACATATTCAACATTTAAAATGAATTAAATGTTCAAATCCGGCGACCCAAAATTCCGGGTCGTTACATTCCTCCCCCCTTATAAAAATTTCGTCTCCGAAATTTGCTAAGGTAGAAGAATGTTCCAAACCCAATAGTAAAACTTACTTAGTGAAAATCTCAATTTCACTTTGCCCGAAATCTTTAGTTACAAATCGAAACTACTAGTTTCAATTCCTATCCCAAAATCCTTTTTATTTTAATTGTTATTTGAAATCAACTTTGTCATTAATGAAACATTTCAATTTTTTCAAAAATTTTCTAACTCCCAAAATTTCCGAATTTTTTGGCAGAGTCTCCCCTGTACGGAGGAGCTTTTGCAATTTCACAATAGATATAAATATATATACATCGACCCACATGGTCGAAAAAACCAAAAACAGTTCATATTTCCTATTTTTATTGCGTAGGCATACCTTTGTTAGCATTTTAACGGCATGCGGCTAATTTATATTGCATATACACACTCCAACTCTATCTACCGCCTCTCATACCTATACTTACTTAAGAAAACGTATCAGTTTTCAATAATATAAGAATTTATTAACATTCCATTCATTAACCTTAACCAAACATATCAATTTCATAGCCTAACCAAATTATTAGCACTTAAAAGATTTCACTCACATTTAATTTCTCGACAAATCCAAACTTCACTTTTATTTCACTTGAATGATTTAAATTCAAGTTTACTACTCTTAAACCATATTCTTATCAATATGATTAACATGTGCTTCACTAACATCAATCTATTTTAATTTAAATCCAAATTGATTCACAATCAATTCTTATTTTCAATTTGAAGCATTCGCATTTCTTTTATGATCCATTTTCATTCATATGCAAAACCACTTAATAAAATTTCAATCCATTCCAAATGATTCAAAACAAATTTCATTTGCTTCTTTAAACCAACTCAATTCCGAATACAACAAAACAACCAATTCTTATGCAAATTTTCATGTCATTCAAGCAAAAATAATCACCACTTAAGCTTATAACCATTTAAAATTAATTCCAATTTAAATTTATATTAATTTTATCCCATTCGGAATTATTCACAACTCAAATATTCTTATTTCCTTGCAAGTTTTAATTCAATTTCTTATTCTCACTTCAAGTTCACCATTCAACTTAAGTTTTATATTAGTATCATCCCATTCTGTAATATTTACAACTCATACATCTTTATTTTATCACAATATTTAATTAAAACCATTTCACTTGCATTTAAATTTTATTATCTTAAACAAATTTATCCAAGACCACATTATAAAGCTCGATCCCAATTATTTTTCAATTTGCTTAAGTTGTTTCAATCACACAACATTTTCATTTCTTCTTATATCAATTTCTTTTAAATTTGATTCTTAATTCCCATCCATTTACAAATTGTAATTCAACTAGTTACTTGATCGTTTACTAATTCAAGCAAGTAAAGTTGGAAATCAGTTCACTTTATAAACACCATTTTAATAATTCACTTGTATATTTAACACAACCAAGTCAACATATCCTTTACTTGACTTAACTTTAATTAAATTTGTTTACTGACTTAATCCATATTAGATTTTGTAACGACCCCAGATTTTTTATGAATTTAAATTTATAATTTAAATGAATTTTTGAATTAAATTTGTAAAAATAAAAATAAAAAAATAAAGTAAACATATACAAAGCAAGATTCAGCCACCAGGAAATCATAGCAGCCGAGTACAAGGAGTAAGGAAATAAGCAAGAGAAATAAACAAAGAAAAAGAAATCCAAGTATTGTTGTACAAGCTTGAAAAGGATAAAAATAAAAGCATTTTCAGACATGCATATCTCAAAGTATGAAACCAGACTTGAAAACCAAAGCCAAAGCTTGTAAAAGCAAGTACAAGTATGCAAAATCATATCAGCCAAAGTTAATAAATATTATGCAAAGTAAGATACACTTGTACTAAGCAATTAATGCAGCCACCACACAATCTCATCAGCCAAGAAAAAATATCTGATGTTGTACAAAACACAAAATATTACGCTGCAACTTCATATACATCTATCAATTCTTCTCACCTCATTTTCGATCATTTTAAAACTGAGAAGATCTGAGATGAGCTGTAGTTCAAAACTTAAAACAAATAATTCAAGTCAAATGCAAACCAGAGATCAAAAAGAGCTTCAGCTTGCAAGTTTCAAGCCTGGTTCAACATCATCAAACTCTGTTCTTTTATTTCTCTAGAAACAAGGTGAGCAAACACTTGAACTCATTTGTTCATCTTTTTGGTTGGCATCTGATGATCTATGAATAAATGACATAAAGGATGCGTGCATGAATATGAACTTTTGTATAGAGGGGTATGTTTGTGCCTGTCTGTGATATATGTCTCTGTTCTAAAGTATTACTGAGTTCAATCCTGTTTTTGTTGCTCACACCAGTCCCATGACTGACCTGGAGTTTAATGTTCCTTTCCTAAACTCTGGGTGCCCACCAATTTCTACACGGGCAGTCTAGAGTTTGGTTTTTCAGATAGTTAGGTTCAGTAGATTATCTGGAGTGAGTTCAGTCTCTGGATCACACCGCACTTGCTTATCGTTGTGCATCGTTATTGGGAGTTTGAGCTATTGCTGGATTGGTTCTTGGAGATGGAGATTATCCGCTGCTGGCATTATCTATATTTCTTTCCGCTGCTATTTGTTGTATCATATCTCTGATAGTATTGATATTCATTGTATCATCTGTTGTATCAGATATTGTATCAAAGCTGTATATCAATGTATTATTCTTTTATTCCGCTGTGTTGTTTACTTAATGTTGTTATAAGCTCTGACGACTCGGATTTGAACGGTCGAATCTGTGGCATTCGAATACGATGTAAAGTAAGGATGTCGATTTTCGAGCGGGCAAAATTCGTTTCGTTACAGATTTTAACTCACTTTCCCAATTCGTTTTGAATCTATTAATAATATGTCATTTCAATTATTCTAAACAAGAACTGGGTTTCATTTTACCTTTCAAAATTTTATTTACAAGCTTCCCAAATTTTATTCATTCCAACATTATTTTCATTAAATTTAGCTTACGCTACGTTTAGTTTCAACAACTTCTTGGGTTTAGTTGAGTAAAAATTATTCAATATCATTTCAACTAATTTCTTCTTCTTCTTTCAATCTCAACTTTTTTCCAATTTAAATTCAAGTTTTAACTAAATTTTTTTAGCCAATTTAAATTCATGCTATTTCTTTTACTATTTTAAATAAGAATTTAATTCTATTCATAATTATTTGTAACACAACTGAATTTTGATTTTATTTCAATCAAAATTCAATTCCATTCATTTAATCGAAGTTAAATCCAATTCAATCCAATTTTAATTCTCCATATACAAGTTCTAAATTTATTTACTGATTTAAGTTCATTCACATCCTTTATATTTTATATCTTCTCCATCTTATTTCAATTCACATTTCTTTTGAGATTAAGTTTAAATTCACCATACCATTCAACTATTTCCCATTTGTGATCATAATTCCATTTTCTATTTATAAGTTCACCAAATTGTTTACTTCAAAGTTTATATTGCTCATTTTAATCCATTTACATCTTATAATCACAATTCCAAATTATATATGTGTATCACTGAATTCTTAAGGATACCAATTTTCCTTCACCCTAATCCTGTGCAAATTTTAAATTCACAATTCCAGATTATAAGTATAATACTTACTAGCTTACGAGTACAATTTATTACACAATGACCCATAATTAGCAAGTTATTTTACATTTCAATTTAATCCAAATCAATTTGATTCTAGGTCCAATTTATTTAACTTATCCCAAGTTAAATTCAAATTTTCTATTCACTTCCATATATTTTATTCACTTCCATTTGCTCAAGTTAAATTTTAAATTCCAAGATTAAAATTTTCATCCCTTCCTTATTAATATCAACTTCACTTAATAAGTCCAATAGTTGATTCATTTTAGCTTCACACTTTTTTTAAATAGAATTTTCCAGAATTCAATTACCCGGTTTTATCTCAAAATCATTTTGAAATAATAAATAACTCATACTCTCTTGGTATATCAAACCAAGTCTCCGGATTTCCAAACAACTTATTTACCCAACAAGTCCAAACAATATCATAACCGACCACTTTGGTAGCAATCCATCGCTTTAGAAACTCGAAAATGAATTCTAATTATGTAGCCAGCATCATCAGGACTATTTCCCAGCGACTGAAGTGAGTTCAGTGCTTCCTTATTTTCCCACATTCATTTCAAAACAGTTTCCATTTTCAAAAATACTTTCCCAAAACAATATTCCATCATTACCTTCAAATCTTTGGACAACATTCCTAAGATTTAAATTTCCCAAACCTATGTTTTCACTATATTTAAAATCTTTTTCAAAATCCCCGGGATTTAAATTCTGGTTCAATTCACATTTAGTTATTCCTCTTTTGTATAATTTATGCTCATGGAATTTATTTGGTTATAACTATTTCAAATCTTAGATCAAATTTTAGATCCTTATTTGATTGAGATATTAACAACCAAACAATCAAATATTTATATAATAATTTCAGAAAATTATTTCTTTTATATCAAAATATAATTTTGGGTAAAATTATTTCATTTACCCACTTTAAAAACAATACTATGTCAGTTTATCTTGTTTAAGAGTTTAGAAACCCCTATCGATACGGTTGTACTTCCCGTACCGACCAGAATTCATAAACACTCAACCGATAAGTCAACACGGTATAAAACAATTTTATATTCACTAACAAGTACGCTCTCACATCTATTAATACACTCAACTCATTATAGAGTACTATTGACTCTGTTTAATGAGTAATTTCCCCACCAAAGCCTAGGTTGTCGCCAACCTTAGCTCCGATACCAAGTGTAACGACCCTTAAATCCGTACCCCTTGAGTCAACACTATTCTTCATCAATTAACTCAAGCAGTACAGAAAAATGAACTATTAGGTTAAAGAAGTAGAATAGAAGAAGAAGAAGCTAAACAATATCAGAATCTTACAGTCGCAATGGAATAAAATATAATAGTAAATAATAGATCTTTATACAAAATGAAACTATATCTGTTTTATACATCATATCATCAGAGTATCTCATACAAACAACATTTACCAGTCAGACAATTCCATACAATTCACAGCAGCGGATATATATACAAGTACGTATAATACGTCTCGGACTCCAGCACCTCTTCTGCTCCATAGCATCCTGTCCTGAACATATAATACTCGGTCTGACCCGAGCATTATAATGAAATAACACCCGAGTTAGTCTAGAATACCAGCTGATAATAATGCATCTAAATTGATTATTAAAGTTTCAAAAATCCTTTTGAAAACAAAAGCATCTCGTAAGACCACGCCATAAATAAACATGTCGGGTTTTTACCTTACGATAGCTAAAACACTTTTTATAGAAATTCTCTGATATTATAATAGGGTCTATATGCAAATACTTATAAAATAGCCGAAATTGTTACATTCATTAAATTCCAGCTACTAGCCACAGAGTGGGTAATACAAACAAAACTCGTAAAAGGCTCGTAGGGAGAATGGATTTCCAACAATGACTAGGCAATGGGGTACCACCTGTCACAGTACCTGGTCTAGATCAGCGTACCGAGGACCATGCCCGATACCCTGCAACACAAGGCCCGGACTACCCCTTACTGGATAGTCCCGAATAAGATCACCCAGCGGTTGGGATTGGCAACCGTACCACTAAGCCAAAATAAAAGGGACATCTAGACAGGAATGACCTTACCCAGAAATGGGTGTTGCCCACCAAGCCTTGCTGCATATCCCCTGATTTTTAGTCATTCCCAGTTGATGAGGCTTGAAGCTAAGCGTTACCTTTTAGAACTTTCACTTAGAATGCCCATCGCCCACCTGACGATGTTCCGAAAGCATTCATCCATACAAGTCCGTCCCGGGTTCGAATGGAACCGAAGGCACTACTCCTACTACATTCATTTTGGAAATATCCTCAGGATTAGTAGCGACTAGCGCTTGCACTTCACTGCTCCATCTTCGACCTCGAACACGTTTTTCCACGAAACGTACAAACCGGATCGAAGTGGTTTTCGAGAAATAAATCGCGATCCCGGTCTCTTCCAAACGATCAACGCATTTGTCCAATATTGATAGTTGGTGATTTAACTATCAATTAACATTCACAAACATCCATGCCCACATTATTTATTTCCTCAAAATATCTTTACAAGATATAATTCCATTTCAAAATCCCTTTGAAACACTTTCAAATCCGATTCTTATCATGGAATAGATTTCCAAATCTTTACTTCCTATGAAAACATCCAAGTACAAATGTTTAAGGTTTAAAATAATTTAAATACTTTATTCTAAAATACGTTAAAACATTCATATTAAAACTTCTTACATACTTGATTTAAAATATATATATATATACACCTTTAAAAATATCTCAAATAAAACTGCTTAATAAAATATATACTATTATCTTTAAAATAAAGTTAAGTCATACTAAATTTTAAAATAAAGTTAGGAAACTCTATACAATTTCTAAATAATACTTTGATTGGTTATCTTTAAAATAGAACTATTTTATAAACTATAAATAATAATAATATTCTTTTAAACATAATTCTAATTATCCTTTAAAAATAATTACTTCTGTAACTACTTTGATATATATTTACTTTTAAAATTCTTACAACTTAAATAATCTTTCTTGAAACCATTTTTTAATATAACTTCAAACTCTAACGTTTCATAAATCTATTTTAAAAATGTACTTGGCTTTTAGGAAAATACACTTCCATCATAAAATAACCAAAGAATTCTTTTTATCAATCCAACACGTTTTATCCCAATTTAATTTTACGTTCATCCCGTAAAATCCTTTCCATACTTGAAAAATAGCTCCTTTTATTTTAAACACATTGCTATTTTCTGGAAATCACTTCCAAACATACGTTTGAAATATTTAAAATGATCTCTAGAAATTATTTAATTGAAAATAATACTTAAGGAAATATATAGGGGTTTCCTAAGTATTTTAAATAAAATTTAACTTTTAAATAAGGTTATTAAATCAAACATTCATATTAAAATTTCGTTTTGAAAACTTAATACTACTTTACGTTTTTTTAAAATAATTAAATACCACAATTACTTAATCAAATATTGCTTTCACTTAAAAACATTTTAAAATAATATTCCTTTCTAAAATATTCTAAACATATTTAAACTGCAAATTTATAATTTGAAGCTTTCTTAAAAACAAAATAAAATTTCCAGGAGAAAGAACACTTCCCATTCTTTAAAATAAATCTCGCTATTATTTTTAACAATTCTCAATTCCCTTTCCAAACCACAGATTCAAACACTTCATATTATCAACCAATCACTTGAATTTAATCTTTTTTTTAATTCTTTGTTTAGGAATTTCTTTTATATCCTTTAAACCCAATTCATCTATACTTAAAAAATTTAGGTTGTATTCACCCAATCTCAGCACAACACAATTTAATTTTCAATTTAATTCCTCACAGCATATAAATAAAACACAGCATAACAAGATCTAAACAATTTATCACAGAATAATAAATAGGATATTTCACAGAATATAAATTTAAATTCTATTTGTGAGGGATCCAGTTGGATCCCTCCAACCTGTTTTCCCTGCATCCACAGATATTAGCACAACCAATAAACATCTATTTAACTTGATAATAATTATCATATTCAGCAAATCAACCAATCAAACATTCACTGGTATCCAGATGTGAGTGAGAATAACTCACCTTGGGTTTCGTCGAGCTTTTAAATTTTTGAATTAAATCGACCGTGATCGAATTAACACAAAAATTTCGCTAACTTCGATAGTCTCCCAATCAGTTTTACAGCATAGAGCATGTCGCTACGGTTCCGGCGCTCCTTGTTTCATTCAAATCTGATATTGTATGCCCAAGTTAAGAATTTTAAAGTTCAATTACAGATTTAAAAACAATTCCTTTTCAATTTAATTTAATTACCCAAACAATCTCTAGCCGCTAGATCTGGAACCCAAGAATCAGGGCCGCACGTAACAAAAACCCTCTTCTTCCTTACCACGCGAGCTTTCAGGAAGAACCAAACCCAACACCGTGATTTAGGGTTGAACGTCGACCTCTCCACGATCAACTAACCCACGATAGGTGACCTCCACATCGAAGCCCAATCTCCACGCGCTACTACCACGAAACACGGCGAGCTCGGTCATCAATTGGCACCGAAAATCATGCACGAACCGACCATGCACGGGCTTCGATAGCTCCCTCCACGCGACGCTAAAATCCATCACGACCGTTGGATCTGAAGCTCCCGACGAGCTCTTCGATCTTCCAGTTGGAAGTTTCTTCTAAAACTCGACGGATTGATCGCAAATTGAAGGCGAAGGAAAATGATTTTCGGCCATAGAAGTTAAATAAGTGGCGGCCCTGGAATGAATTAGGATTTCAGGCTAAATTTTGATATATATACAAATGTTTAATTATATTATTTAATATTAAATCCAATTTTAACGAGCTTTTACACACAACCTCCAAATCTCATGGGCCGCCTGGCGTTTCTAAGATTTTACCTACGTTTCGAACACAATGGAACATGTTTCGGAGGCTAATTCGATCGTATGCGCGAGTTACGGAAATAAACGGTCAATTTTAAATTAAATCGATTAAAGTATTTTTTAAGCGTTTTAAGCTGCCGGGGTCAAACGACGATTCTGATTGCTATGAAAATTGAAATCCGATAATAACTAACTATTACGGATCCAGTGGAACTAGTTTCGTCGAATTCCAAGACTGTGTCTCGGAAGGCTATTTTAACTCGGCGATTAATTCGAGCGATTTTCAAAATCGTCGAAATCATCTAAAATTTCACTTTTAAATTTTTACCAACTCTATTATAACTCGTATGAAATTTATATTCACATTAGAAAACATTCAGGTTCAGTTTAAATCAAAATCTGATTATTTTCTTTATTATATTAATAAATTCCATTATTAAATTAATATAAATTCCAAATTTAATCTGTCGACTTTTAGTTCCATCCAATGGTCCAATATTAAAATTCAAACCCAAATAGACTTAAAATAAATTTTAGAATCTATTTTTATCTCTATTTACACTCAGAATTACCAATTATTCCAATTCTAATATATTATTATTATTATTATTATTATTCAAATTTCAATTAAATTACTGTATTTAAAATTTAACCAATTTTATTAATTTTAACCAAAGTCTTTTATTTCAAAATTCAAATTATAACACATATTCAACATTTAAAATGAATTAAATGTTCAAATCTGGCGACCCCAAAATTCCGGGTCGTTACAATAAATGATATTTGTTTTAAAAATATAGTAAATAAAATAATTTTAGCTTGGGTTATATTTCGAATATAAAGAATATCTTTTGAAAAAGATAATTATTAATGTTGTTAAGTTATAAATTGGATAATTGTTTAAAATTAGGTTAGTTAAATCTAAATATGAACTTCTTGTAATTAGTAACGAGGATATAATTAAAACTTGATGAGTTGGATAATATTTATAAATAGGGATTTTTAAAATATTAACCTAAATGGTTTTTGAAAAATAGTTTTTAAAAGGTTTTGAAAGGTGATAATAATAATGTTTAGGAAATATTTTGACAAAGATTTCAAAAGATATTTGGAAGAAATAAAACATTTGGATGTAGATATCATGGGAAAGATCTAAGTTAGAAAAACTATCTTTAATAATTGGTTGAACAAGTGTCTCGATTTGTTTTGTGATATCCCGAATAATCTGCCAAGTATTGATAGAATATTGGTTTAGGGAAGTAGTATCAAGTGCTTAGTAAATTATTCTCTTTATCATTGTACAGTTAAAACAGATTTGTATTAGGATAAACCAAAATTAAAAATTGGTAAATAGTTGGGTAAAATGTTAACAATCTAGCATTAGATTGGGTTAGGATAATGAAAATGCTTAGTAAGTGTCTCTAAGTTTTTGTTGTTTATATTTTTAAAAGCCTTCTAGTTACGGGGGAAGTTATTCCAAGGGGGAATCCGCAAGGGCCAACTGGGGCTAAAATGATAATCTGATAATTCTTTCTAGCGACAAAGAGGAACCTGTAAGATGCCTACCTAGCAACGGTTGGCCATATATAAAGGAATAGCTCGATCAACATATTCATCTAGATAATGATGGTTATACTACGACTAAGATGCTTATAACACCAAAGACTCCGGAGCTTGTTATGATATCCTGTGATGAAGAAACAGTCCAGGCATAAGACGATATAAAGATAGTCATGGTGTTAGAACCCATGGATTTGCACCAGGAATCCTCAGAAGGAATGTGGATAACAGATCCAGACAGTTTGAAAGCAGAACAAGATGAGGAGGTAATTCACAAAGAAGAAGTAGCTACAAAGGAAGAATCTGAACCGAGGTAGATCCAAATGCCGCAATAAATAGTCAAGACGCCACTAGGTATGATGCATGGATGGATGAAAAGTCAAATGAAGCTAATAAGAGTAGTGATGATAATAATATCATTTGGGAGGTGATCAAGAATGATAATATCGTTTGGGAAAAACAATTGCCAGTTTCAGGCATCTATGGGGATGATGTGGAAGAGTTTGAGGAAATTTTTGAGAATCCTTGAGAGGAGAAAGGTTAAGGTCTAGAGGAGTTTGTCATGTTCCATGGGTCCCTCATGGACAACATTAGCAACCAATGGGATGGAATTTAGTTCATCAGAATGAGGATGGGAATGAAGCAGACGATGAGCTGGAAAGTAAAGATGAATACAATATAGGGGAAATTATGGTATATGAGTTTGAGAATCTAGATGGGCCATCGGCATCAGAATCGGAAGGATAGTTGAGTATTATGATGAGATTTGAAGATTAGTTATTGATAGCTATCTAATATATTTTTTAGTAGAAGTGTATGGTGGCTTAAGTATATTTGTAATATGGTTGTGTATTTTCTGTATGTATAACATAAATATGGTCTTTTGTTATGACTACTCTTATTTGTAGTTACATAAATCACTTAAGAAAATTTATAAAAACTCATGATAAAGAAAATATAATTTAAAAGGAGAGTTTTCTTTTTAAGACAAAATTGTATCTTTATGAATTATTTAAAAACTTAAACCAAAATTTTGCAAAATATTTTCGTAGAAATTTTGGAAAGGATAAAGAGCACGTGCGTACATAGATTAATTTGTCGCCTAATTTGGCTTAAGATTCGGATATAGGACTTTGATGTCCAAAAAGAATTTATCATTCGATGCTCGATGTCTAACATTGATGAAGGTTTTTAGTCTGATACTTAGTTTCCTATCGTAGCTGAGAACTATATAAAGAAAACAAAAGTTTTTGAGCCTGATTAGAGTCTACACTAGAGAATCGGTGGATCAATACTAATTCAAAAGTAAAGTGGTATATTAGAATTTAAGATCAAATCAAATATTCCATACTGATAATCTGTGTGCATAGCATGGGTTTATGTTTGGAATTTTTTTTATTTTGGGTAAGTGTCACTGGGTTTTGGGTCTGGTAAGATTTCACGGACGAAATTCTTTTAAGAGGGGAAGTATGTAACGATCCGTAATTTTATCACTTTAAAAAATAATATTTATTTTTAAATATTCAAATATAAGATTTTTAGCAAAAATTATAATGTTTTGAACAATAATGTATGATGGTAAACTTGTTTAAAGTTATGTTAACAAATATAGATATTTGGGATTTCCTTCAGAAAAGCGACGAAAATCAGTTTGCGATAAAATTAAGATTTTCTCAATATTAGATGATACAAAATTGGATATATACACTTATTTCTCCACTTAAGCAAGAATACGTAACAAAATTATTTAATTTATTTTAAAAATAAAATTTCCTTTTGACATCATCAATGATGTCATCATTTTTATATAACTGATTTTTGAATTTAAGTTCAGTTTAAATAATTTAATAATTATTTTAAAATCAAATGAGACCTTACTAATTATTAAATAATAATAGAAATGTCATTTTAACTTTTTTAGTTTATATATATATATATATATATATATATATATATATATATATATATATATTAGCTATGAAGTAAAAATGTGACTAGAAATCTGATTCTAGATTCATAATGGTTTAACAAGAGGAAGTTGTGCAGCATTATGTGTTATATGTGACATACATGTGCACATATGCATCATCCATGTATATATACATACATATCATAATTACATTTACATCTCAAAATTACTAATGGTAAATTGAACAAAATATCATTATATTTATTAAAGGAAATCTAAGCTAATGATGACATATCTTCCCCTTAGTCCATATTCTTATCCAAGTGCATGCCTTAAGAGATAAGGGAAGTGATGGAGATGATGTAAGGGGGGAGGGAGAGCATAGCCGAACCACATGGAGGAGGAATGGTGGTGTTGAGATGGAAAGTGGTGATGTAATTTATAGTGATGTTGTTTTAGATATTTTACACATCTTTGCCTATAAAAGGAGAAGCATAACCTCTCATTTATTCATGCTTTCCTTCGTAAATTATTAATCTTTCTTCATCTTCTTCATGAGTCCATTAATGGCTTCCATGACCTCTTAAAATTCTTCCACAATCGAGTCGAAATTCTACCGAAATAGATCATAATATATAGAGAGATATAAACTACCTTTGTTTGAAATTAAAGCAAGTGATCTTTCCCTCTTCCCTTCTTGCTTAGCTGAGATCATCTAGGCACCTCCACCCTCCCAAGTCAAAGCATAACACACCCTAGGTCCCAAGATCGATTATCATAAGCTTCGGTGCAGGAATAGCGAAGCAATAGTCAATTTTGTAATGTTAAGAGAAGGATTGCTTTACACGTTAGAATTACATCACTAGTTTATTTTATTAAGCTATATAATGATATGATATGTTTTTCCATGCTTTTTTTCTATGTTTGATCATCATGTTTTGGATGCGATAATATGTTTGCTTGGTTGTACAAATAATTCACGATAAATACGCATCAAATTTACATAATGAAAACACATTCTCTTATGAATTATAAAAGTGTGATGGAATAGTTAAACCTCTTTAAACATGAATAAATATGGTTTAAAATAGTTTATAAGTATTAAAACTTGTTTTGGCAAAGTTTTGAAAAGATATGAAATTAGAGTCAAAATAGGCGCCTCCGCAACGACAGTCTGCGATTTCGCGCCATAAAAGTTAAATCAATGTATAAAGTGGAATATAGCTCGGAACTATTCGAAATTATAAAATTTTAGACTCTTATAACTACAGTTTTTAAATGAAGGAGAAAAATCAAGATTTCATTTTGTAAAATTTGAGATATGTCAAAATCAAGTTTTTAAAATCATTGTGTTTTAGCACTTCGTAAAATATGGATTTCAAGTCTTAATATTTTTAAATCTTTGAAATATGAGATAACTTCTATAAATATGTTAAGATATTTTAAAGAGTTTTAAATGGAAAATTTGGACATATAAAAGGTTTGCATGGGATTTGTGATACGAAGCCTTTAAAAGCATTATTCACTGGAATTTTAACAAAGGAATTTGGAAAATTTTGAAATAAGATTTAAACTTGGGGTTTCTTCCCTAATCATTTATAAATGTTGTTCCAATAATAAATTAAGTATTTTAAAGGTTTTAGAGTTGATCAAATAACATGACCGCCTTATCGGTGACAAAGAGATAGTCTCTAGGTTGGATTTGGAAAACCTGTTTCCTGCTCTCCTTAGCTATCCAGACTGGCCCGACGGAGGGGATAGTAAATATGATTTATTCGGACTGCATTTGACTAAGATAAAACAAAATGAGATTTGGATTTTTCCAAAGGTTAAACCAGATTTTAAAATAATAAGATGTTTGGTGACATAGGTAACATTCTGATTAAATTCTGTATTAAATTCTGAGGAGGGAACTCATACAACCTATGTGAATTTAGAAGGTGATTTCACTATTATTCGACGAACGGTAAATGTTGAATATAGAAATTAGTATTGAGTATAATTAGTATAATTTCAATCGATCCTCTTTTACTCAATAATATTTTCTTATGTAATTAAAGAGAAATGATTTGGTATTTCCATAATTAGAAAGAGTTTTAATAATCCTATATATGCTCAAAAAGAAAATTGTTTAAAGACATATGTCTCTAAGAAGATATTTATTTGGATAAAAGATATTGATTAATTGAATAATAATCACCCACATACTTGACATCTTTTATCGATAATTGGTTAAGAGAAACCGAGATCGGATTTGGTTGACTCCTATCCGAAAACAACTTCGAACCAATATACGCGTTTGAAAGTGAAGATAGTGAATTTGAAGATGAAGGCCTTCATAACGTAGGGCCGCTGGCCACTAACCTTTAGAGTAACTCCCATATCATATATATAGTGGCAGTGATATCTTCAGTTTGAAATCTTCGATGCAAGGACTGCTCGCTACTAATCCTAGGGGTGATTTCCAAACATGATGTAGTAGGAGGAGTGCCTTTGGTTTGTCCTGATCCTGTACAACTTGTACGGACGAGTTTTTGACATTGCATTTCTAAGACCATTTACATTGATTTTTACAAACGTACATCTGGTTAGTGGTGTTGGAGGTAACCCTTCTTACACTTAACACCCTTACCTAAGACGTACGAACTCAAGGCTTGTACTTCTATGGAAACCAATAATGTGCTATTAGAAATGGCAATGTGGCATTAAAAGTGGAATTTATTTTGTAAGGTAATACGTAATCTCAATCCTCACACCAGAAAATTGCTAAAACAGGGTATGCCATAATGCTACGTGGGTCGTACCTATTAGGGTATGGTAGTTATCTTTCTTGATTACCCTCTACATATCGGGTTTTTATGTATGCTGTGGTCATGGATAAGCCGGGAACGACCGAGGTGATTTCATAGTCGGTATTATTCAGGATCATTGTGTTAGTCGTCGAAAAGTGAAAGGTCGGTCCTGCCAGATGCGGAGGTTCATTTGTGGGTCCTCGGTACATTCCTCTAGAGATGTATTATACGGAAGTATTCCCTTACCTTGTCATTTGTATGAAATTCATTCTCCAATAAGTGCCTTCGGACTTAGTTGTATACCTTTATGCTAAAATTTAATTAATATGACAATTTCGACTATGATTAATATGTATTTGTAATCTAGACACTTGGATCTTACGTAGAAATGTTTTGGTTATCATAAGATAAATACCCATTCGATTTTAGGTGCGGCGTGGTCTTATATGATACCCTTTGCTTTCATAAACATCCATGTTTTGAATTTTCTCACACCAATTCCGTGACTGACCCAGAGATTATTTTCTTAAACTCTGGTTGCCATACTTTTTCGGGTAGCCAAGTAGTTCAGGTCTAGCCTGGAACATTTTGGAGGAGCTTAGAGCAGGAGCCGAAGTTTCCTCTGTAGATGGTTATTCATTTCCATTTCCGTTGCATTTGTTTATTTTTTGTATTTAGCATCAGTAAGGACGGTGATTTATAACTATCCAAACTGAGATTAGGATAGACTCTAATGTATGTATTTAAAATACCCGCTATAAATATTATATATTTAAATAATATACGTTATTCCATCTGTGTACTATTCTGTTCTATCTTAATTTTTCTTTTTACCTTTGATCAACATGTCATTCCGACACTTGGGTGTTTGGTGCATGAATACCTTGAATGTATTAGTATCGATTTTTGAGGGTCAAAAATGTGGGTCGTTACTCTAATGATAACTTTTATCAATATGAGAAAATCGTTACCATATCGGTACTACTAGTAAGTAAAATATAACCGACACTTTGTCGTTATCGTTGGTAAAATTATCGGTATACTGATAAACTAGTTAACCGTTGACTGATAATGGTAAATTTATCAATACATAAAACATTAAAATTTTAATAATGAAAAAAAGATATTTATTCTTTATTCTAACTCCATTAATATTTATATCAAGATTTTGACTTTTTTAGTTGACAAAAGTTTTCTTAATTCATCAAAAATTGTGTACAATAATATGAAATAGTAACTTTGCTAAAATTAGTCTTCAAACCTAATAAACATAAAAAAGAAACATCATCATAAATAATACTACAAACAAGCTCCTAAAACATAATATTATCTTTAGAAGTATACGTAATTGTGATTATTTAAGTACTAAAATAACAAAATTAATATGATTGGTAAATTTACCGTTACCATTGGTTTGGATGTTTTTTATCGTTATATTTACTACTAGTAATGGTTATAGCTCAATATTGCTTACCAATACACCGGTATTAGTTTGGTAATGGTAAATTTACCATTACCATAATAGATTTACCATTACCTTAATAGTCCTAAATTTAATGTCTATAATGCTGCAAATTTCATAGACTGTTATTCATGTCTAATCACTCTCTAAATGAATTTGGACATTCAAATATAATTCTTGATCAATTTAGTGCATTGATTGGTGTATCAAAAAGATTTTGAGATTGTTATGTAGAGTAATTAAATTATCTTGGTAAAACAGTTACAAATTAAAATGCAAATGTAACATTGGAGAAAAAAATTTAGGTCTTCCTTCAATCATGGGGAAAATCAAATTTTACTAAAAAAAACTTCCCAAATTCTCAAAAATGCAAAACTATGTAGGCCACCTGGTATTGACCACACTCCTTGTACAAGAAAGTCTTGGGGAGGCTTCATAATGGATGAACGTCGGCTACAACTGGTCTAAAATAAGGCCACTAGAGGGAATGAATTCCCATCCGCTCAGGTTAACAGATGTAATATAAAAAGGAGGGAAGATCGATGAACTACAAATTCTCCAAATAATGATGGAGTTTAAAGGTATGAAAGCTCTGTTAATAGGAGCATTGGTTCCGAATCACTAAAAAAACACATGTGCCAAGATCATATGCATAAACTGTTATGGGGGAACCATCAAAAGAGGAATGCAATCTTGAGTACATACTGCCAATCAAGATCAATAACAAGAAATATGAAATCATAAGTGAGACTATATGCAAGAGAATAGAGGAGTGCTAGAATAACTTCATTCTTGCCTACGTTGTTGGGCAAAGCCTAATATTTCGTGTATTTTAAATCTTATATCCAAAGAGTATGGAAACCTATAGGAGATTTTGAAGTGTGCTCAAGAGAGAATGGGTTCTTTCTTGTTGAAACTAAAGATTCAAAAGATTGCGAAAATATTTTAAAAAATGATACATTTTTATTTGACAATAGTTACATCATCATTAGGAGGTGGTAGAATGCACTAAAACTGGATAAAGATTTATCGACATCTATGCCAATTTGCACCAGCTTACCAAGTGTAAATCTGAAACAGTAGGAACATGAGGCATTTAGTGCCATGGAAAGCATTATAAGAAAACCCATAAAACTTGATGCAACCGCTACCATGAAGACAAGATTGAATTATGCTCATGTTTTAGGGAAGTACAGAAAGTAAAATACGAGCGCGTGGCCCTAAAATGTGAAGTATGCACGAAACTCTTGGGTACTGAAGAATGAAAATAAAGAAAATCTATGAAATATTCATGGGAATCGGAGAAGTGTTGGAGAAAATCCGAGCGTAAATATCCAGTTCAACCAAGGAAATTGTAATATCAAAAATGTTTCAGAGTCAAATCGTCAATTCAACTAAGGAGGTATCACCGCCTACAATGTGAATAGCCATACCGGCAATGTCAAAAATCAATAAATGAATGCTATTCAACGACTCATTGAATAAAATGTTCAGATCATGGCTGATGATGATTAAGTAGTAACATATAGTAGGCTGAAAGCATATCATAGGAACTACAAAACACATCAACGTGGGAAAGAAAAAATAAGCAGGTCTTTGAAACTGGAACCCCCTAATCCCTAGTTCCATATTTATTTACATCTATCAATGTTACAGAATTGAATAAATATGTAAAACATAGTATTAATAGAGACAACGAGGTAATTGAGATAATTCCATATGTAGAAAGCGCTATAGAACCGAGGATGGGTTGGGCATCAACTCAAAGTTGCCATGCACTTCCGATCATAATTCATTGGCTTTACTGCAAATCACAAAGAATAAAGGGGTTAGAGACAAGTAGAAAGAGAAGGGAAACTTTAAGCAAAAATATGTGTTAGACAATTCAGAATGGGAGGACATGATAAATAAGCTTAAAGCAAAGGGTTTAACATGCAAAAGAAGATGCAGACGTGCTTCAGTGGTAGGTATGAGAATTAGAAATTCTTTTTAACTTAATCATATTTAATGTCTATTGTTGCATGAAATGTTAGTGGGATGAACTCCTTATCTAGATAACTGGCATACTAGATATGTTGAGGTTTTATGTAATGCCCTACTTCTATACCCATATCACCTAAGAATATTACAAGCAATATTGTCGAGTAATACAGAGAATAAGGCTAGATAAGAGCAACCATCCATGTCTATTCCCTTAGGCCAACACTGTTGTTATCCCGCCTTTTGACAAGGCCGTGATACCAAAAACTTGACTGGAAATCGATGATAGTTCATCTTGGGGATTGTTAATATACGAGTCTACTATGGATATCGGTAAATTTTGTCCGAGGCCGGACTGAGCTACAATTGATATGACAGGACCAGAAAAGCTATAAAGGCGAATGTTTCGAATTCCAAGTCAATCGAAGTTCGTATGCTCAAGAAATGATCGATGCAATTTCAGCAATCACCTTGTTCGTATCCATCAAGCCTCGGCTGTTCGTATCCATGCACTGAAAGGCCTTGTTCATATCCATCACGCATCCATATGTTCGTATCCATCTTTTCGCATCCATCTGTTCATATCTGTCATGCATCCATCTGTTCATATCCATCATTATCCATATGTTCGTATCCATCGCCATGCAACCATCCTGTTCGTATCCATCGAAAACACAGCACGAACAGTGCAACAAAGATCGATATGAATAGTGCAATTGATCGATACGAACAGTGCAACAACGATCGATACGAATAGTACAATAATGATCGATACGAACAATGCAACAATGATCGATACGAACAAGGTAGAGGTGATCGATGCGAACAAGTTGCACTCCAATGAATGATTTAGTCAATCGGCATAAAAAGTGTATAGATCCGAGGAGTTAGTGCCACGTCAACTTGTAGGCACATGCCCGGATCGATACGAATTGATCGATATGAACAGAGCAAGACTATCGATATGAACAAGACAATTCCAATTGATACGAAACATATAGCCTACGTAAAACCCGAGTTTGCATCGATCATAACTCACAACCTACATGTCCAAATGCTACCAAATTTTCATAGAAGCTTACGTACAACCTAAAGAATGTTCCTGTTCAATTTCGACTCGATTGGGCCAAATCTTGATCGATACGAAATTGGTTTGTATCAATCACAGACCGAGTGCAAATCATATGGGATCGATCGTGTGGGCCCACACACGTGCCAGAAGAGGTCTCCCGAGATCTGAGGGAGATATCTGCAGCCTATGCCTATAAATAGCCTCCCAATGCCTATAGAAAAGGGACATTTGATCCTGCTACGTCCAGACTCTGCCGAAATTACCATTGTACTCAAACTTCACTGTTGTACTCGAAAATTACAACTGTAATCCGCTGTATCCAGTAAGAAAAGTCGATAAAATATTATCTTTTGAAGCAGACATAGGCCGGAGATAGCCTAACCACTATAAATCTTGTATCCCTGTCTACTTCTTTTTTATTCTAAGTTTGTTATTCTTCATTTTTATTCTCTATGTTATTTAGATCTGTAATCTGTAATCTATAATCATATACTGCTGTTCTGTGTTCATACACTGGTGCTTTCACGATATTTTGGGTTTGTGACCAATTTTGGTGTAAACACTTTGGTACTTTCACTAAGAACCGAACTCAAGGATTCCACCACTTAGATATTGGATTTGAAGGCTTAAGGATTCAGATCTGAAAAGTTATGACAAGGCAATTTAGTAGAAGACAGAGAGCAAAAAGGAGCCAACAAGGGGGAAGTCAAGAGGCATCTTCTGGAGCTGGAGAAGGACAAGCTTCGATCTACATCACCAGGGAAGAGATGGAGGCTATGATGGATTCAATGCATGAAAGATTGCTAAAGAGCCAACAAGAAACAATGCAAAGCTTCTTTGAGCAGATGAGAGCAACCGGAGCACAAAACCTTGGACCGGATACAACGGCGGCAGACATAGGACAATGAGCTAGAGTTACAGAGACCGTTGGAGGTCAAATCCAAGATCAGAACGCAGAGCATGGAGGCAATCAACAAGGACCTGGGGGAAGACCCTCAGGATCTGACATTGGAAGGCCCATAGACGAAGCTTAGTAGGCTTGAGCCAACGCCAACGCCAACATGAATGAGCCACATGAATAATATTACCCGGAATACCCTTCGGGACAAGGGGCGGGATAGAAACATGCTAAGGAGACAACCCTTGGATGGAGACGAACAAATGGCTTGACTAGTGCGATGGATTATGAGGGGAGGATTGCCGAGCGGAGGCTTAGAGGAAGTTAGTAGGAGTTCGTTCACTCTAAATATCAAAAATCCAAGGAATCCTCCAAATTCAAGTTACCCATGCCAGAAGCTTGTGATGGAAAGTCAGACCCGACCATGCATATTACCAGATATATTAGGCATATGGAAGTGCTGGGGGCATCCGAGGAAGTGATGGCACGATGTTTCCCTCTATATTTGACAGATTTGGCCACGCTTTGGTTCAGGCAACTAGAGAATGGATCAATAGAACATGGGGAGAGCTAGTGGAACGCTTCATGAGGCAGTTTAGGGTCCACGTGACGTGACCCAAGAGTATGATGACCTTAGCGTCGATGAAGCAAAGGATCAAAGATTCCATAAGAGATTTTCTATTACGGTTCAATGCAACAGTTGCTTCAGTTGATCGCCCTAATCCATCGATGATTTTGATGGCAGAGGTAGCAGGGGTTGCAAAAAACATAGAGTTCAAGGATTCGCTAGTAAGTGACCTACCATAAGACCTTGGAGAATTCTATCATGAAGCTGGAAGATTCATTTGGCTAGAGGATTCACGCGCCGAGTGGCAGAAACAACCGCTGTGCAAAGCGAAGGAACCTCCAAAGAACAATCTGGAATAGACAAAGGAAAGAGGAAGCAGGATAACATATATGATGTTCCTGATAAACGGAAGAAAATTCGAGAACCCAGATTTAAACAATACGTTGTCTTGACAGCAAACCTGGAATGGATTTACACGGACACTTGGGGGCAGCTCCCCTATCGGGAACCACCCAGGAGAGATCCCACAGAACGGGAACGTAGAAGTGGAAAGTACTGCCTATTCCATGAGCTGGAAGGGCATACTACTGATGAAAGCCGCCATCTGAAGGATGAGGTGGAAGAGCATGTCAGAAGTGGTAGATTGCCACAATACTTGAGAGATCAGGTAATGACCGTAGGACCTGAGCAACTGCCGCCTGCACCTAGCAGAACTAATCCCGGATCGGGATCACGACTCGTCATCAATTAATTATGATGGCAAGGGCCAAGTTCAGGACTTGAACTTTGGTCGATTACATAATTTTCTTAGATTTGATTTCAAATAAAATGGCTATTCCACTTGTACATGTAAGGGAACCGGAGAAATCTCCAGGCATGCTCTGAGATGGCAATAGACCGCTCTGCCTGGAGAGGCAGTTTTTAACTTTTCCTTTGTTTGTGATTGAACATTTGGGATTTGAATGTAATAAATGAACTTTCATTTCATAAAATAAACCTTTGATCGGAAAGTTAAAGGATGAATATTGAAAGTCGATTTGAAATTGATCGCTTTATGACCCTACCCGGAGAGACAGGGTTCGAAGTGCAAGACGTGGCTTGCTTCGCAAAGTGCGACAGGATCAACTCACATAACGTCATTCCCTGTTCACAGGAGAGTGATTGGATCGGGGTTCGATAAGAGCCTGGAGTGGCTACAATCGGCCTAGGATTTGGGCCAGGACATCGCTTATTGTTCAGGGATGCTGAAGCGGAGTGGAGGGGTGCCGCCGTTTCACCAGAGGGCGACAGGATCGACTCACTCGATGCTGTTTCCCCTTCATCGAAGAGTGACAGGATGAGATCCAGCAAGAGCCCGAAGAGGCCATGATCGGTCTAGAAGGACCAAGACATTGCTATATGCCCTCGCTGGGGCCAGAGTGCAAGGGATAGAAAGCAACACCGGAGCGCGACAGGATCTTTCTATTCGATCGTTAAGTTTGGAATGGACTTAGCAAGGGTTCCAAGCGGCCGTCAATGGTCCAGAGATTCGATAAGATTCGATTATGGACTTCCACAAGTTGAAATGGACACTGATTCGACTTCGAACACCCACGAACTCGATTGAGGATACTATAACTATGGATAGAATATGGATCACAACATTGGATTTGAAGCTATTCAAAACACACCTTTTACCAAAAGACATGTTTTGAGGGGAAAATGTTATCCCTCCTTTTGGCAAGACCGTGACACCAAGAACTTGACTGGAAACCGAGGATAGTTCATCCTGGAGATCGTTAATACACGAGTCTACTATGGATATCGGTAAAAAATTTTGTGAGACCGGATTGAGCTACAATTGATATGACAGGACCATAAATACTATAAAATCCAACGTTTCAAATTTCAAGTCAATCGTAGTTCATATGTTCAAGATATGATCTCTATGATTTTCAGTAATCACCTCATTCGTATCCATCAAGCCTCGACTGTTCATATCCATCCATTGAAAGGCCTTGTTCGTATCCATCATGCATCCATCTATTCGTATCCATCACGCATCCATTTATTCGTATCCATCATTTCGCATCTATCTGTTCGTATCCATCATGCATCCATCTGTTCGTATCTATCATTATCCATCTGTTCGTATCCATCGCCATGCAACCATCCTGTTTGTATCCATCGAAAACATAACATGAACATTGCAACAATGATTGATATGATTATACATCACAGGACACTAACTGTTATACAAGTGTCCAAAACTTATATACAAGGACTAGAAAAAAATGCTACATATAATATATCTATCTTCAAAGCTAACCCAACATCCAAAGTCACCGAGTCCTTATACCCAACAAGTCTCGATCTGACCTGAGTATTAATAAAATATGAGTCGGACTATCTCTAAATATGACTGGTGAGATTATAAAATAAACATGTATAATACTCAAGATATAGTAATAATTATATAATATATGCCACCTCCAATAAAAAAGGCATCATTACCAAATCATCATGTCATAAAGTCATCTCAGGCCTATCAACGACAATCATCTTAAATATGGCGATAAATTACAAGAATAGAAACCAAAAGGATAAATGAGACTATGTGAAATCAAGTCAAATTCTAGAAAATATAAGACTACATGAAAGCAAGTCAAACCAAAAGACTAGTATGAAAGCAAGTCAAAGTAACAATACTAGGATGAAAGCGAGTCAAAATCAAAAGACCAGCAAGAAGGCGAGTCAAAACTCTAAGACTGGCATGAAAGCGAGTTAAAAACATAAGATAAGTATGAAAGTGAGTCAAACTCAAAGACTAGCATGGAAGTGAGTCAAAACAGGAGACGAGCACGAAGCAAGACAGGCAAAATAACAGATCATATAGATATCGTATTATAAAGGAATCCTTAGTGCGATTTTTTCTCTTCCGGGAGGAGACCGATACGAAAAGCTCTAGGAATTTAAGAAGGAAAAAAACTGCTAAACTCCTATAGTACATACCAGATCCTCATAATATGTATTTTTCCAACTAATGCACTTGTGAGGTGCCATGCCTGATGAAAAGTGACACAAGTGTTATGACATTGAATTTTAGCCCATGGTACTGACTGTAGCCCTCTATGGTATATGGCTAATTACTAAAAGGATACCATGATTCAGGTTGCGATCGCACAGTCATCCTCTAGGGTGAACAACTAGCCTACAAGGTTAAGCAAAGAAATGCACTAACGAATATAGTGAACTATAAAAATAGAACGCTTCCCTAAGATACTATTTGATCAAAAAGTATTATATACTTTTCAGTGGTAATCACTCGAGTGTTCCCTATTGTCCCTTAACCACTTGGTGACACTTGAATATTTACTAAGGGATAGTAAATTTTACTCAAGCAAAATATTCCTTCCAATGCGTCAAAGAATTAAGCAATAAAGTGGTACAAATGTTCCATACCACTTGTACTACTAAACCGTTTAGTTAGAGTTCTCATTTTATAGATGGAGTAATTTACATGAAAGCAGCAATTTAAAAGTCATTAGAAAACCCTATAGAAAGGATAAATAGCCTAAAGGCAAATCTCATTATTTAAAGAGAAGTAATTGTTTAAAAAGCACTGGTTTCGACACTCAAACATATGAAATACTTTTCAATATATTTTATATCTTTATAAACCCTTTTCATTAAAACCATAACCTTTTATATTGAAATTACTTATTTTAAAAACATTCAAATATTGGTCAAATAATCATAAACCATTTTATTTGAAACCGTTTAGATATTAGTCTGATGACCGTAAAATTGATAGATCTATGAGTTTGATTTTATTTACATAAACTGGAACACTTACTTTGAAGATACTATTATAAATATAGACTAAATTTACTTTATAGAAGTGATTGAAACTATGTACCTTTTGTATAACTTATTTTCAAGAATAACACTTTATAACTTTGTATTTAATGGTATAATATGTCTTAAATCCAAATCGGTAACGAAGGGTTCGGATATATATATATATATATATATATATATATTTTTTGAAAATTGGTTAATTGAATTACTAAACAGGCTTTGCGGCCCAATAGCATTACAAATATATCACAGGCCGACATAACATAGATCAGTCAATATAACTTCCATACTTTCCAAATTGGGGCGATTATGGCGGCTGCCAATTCCCTGGTGGAGTTCGTTCGATCAATTCCATCTTCTTCAACTTCTCCAGTAGTTGTTTTTCTTGTTCCGATGCAATGGTAAGTTTCTTTGTCGGAATTCTTCCAATTACAGTAGCAATTTCTCTGTTGATTAGCTTTGTAATAGTTAAAGTGTCTTGCTTTTTGTTTTCAAAAGTCCTGCCGTTCCGCTCCTTCCAAATGAACCACAAGCTGACTGCGAGGCCAATTTTTCCAATCTCCTTCATCAAATCAGTGAGGTGACTCCTACTGTGCAGGTATTCTAATTCCTCTTTTAGGTTTGTAGCGCATTTGTTGAGTTGGAGTCTGCATTTTTGGGTGATATATATATATATATAGTTATTCAAATGCCTAAAAATCTGATCGGTTTGGAAATTACACCTGTGTATAACTTTTAATAAATTATAAGTTGAAAACACCACAAGGATATGGTACAAAAGATCCTCCAAAAGCATAACAATACCCAACAAAAGGTAAAACAAAGCAAATCGGCAAGCCATGGTGCTTTACGTGGAGTCGGATTGGCTCTAGGTTGCTACCATAGGAAAATAATTGAAATCTAAATTGATCACCCAATGTTGGAAATGTATACACAAATACATACATACATACATACATACATACATACATACATACACATAGTTTTAGGAAAGTTAATATGCTTAAAAATACATTTCCAAATATGTAAAGACCTGCCTTTTTGGATAGTTTAAATCAACGATAAACCACACATGTTAGACTCAAACCAGTCAAAAGCGTAGATTGTTATGGGGTAAATAAGGAAAAGCAGAAAAAGTTAAAAAATACAGAATCTCGCTACGGAATGAAAAAATATAATGATCAAATAACAGTTCATGAAGCTATTTTAAAAATAAATTTGATTATTCATTTACAACACAAAATCAGAGTTACATATAACAAGAATAAATAAATAAATAAATGCAACGAAACAACATGATGTAGTGAAATAATTATAATAAATAATTATAGTACAAATCTTCGCCTTTGTCCTTCAAAAATAAGGTCTTCAACCCTGAAATGCTCAGGCTGACCCGAGATTGAAAAGACAAAACTCGAGTCAGAACTAAAAGATCTAATTAAAGTTAAATCAATAGTAATAAATATGAGTGTAATGGTGTCAGCGATGTTTATAGGGTTTGGTATCTCCTATCCATTGTCTAACGTGGGTGCAGTAACTTAAGAGATGTCACGATTTCCATCTCCTAAGGATCCATTGAACTATCTATTATGTAGTATAATACGCAATTATAATATGTCTATAGTAAAGTAAAAGTATTAAAATAGCGTTAAGGCATTACCCATATCCCCCTTAACACATTTTATATATTCACATAGTCTATACAGTACCGTAACTCCTCCCTAAAATGGAGGCTATTAGAAGGCACTCTATAGGTATGGTACAAAACAAACTCGTAGAAGGCACACTAGGGCATGTGAACACGACAATCAAGGAAATGCCAAGGTAGATATACCAATTGTGGATTCAGACTGGCGGTAATGCATAACAGCTACTATCGCCCACCTCGGACACACTCCCAAGTCAAATCAAGGGTGACCACCAAATCAATCACAAAGTAATAAAATGGTATCGAACAAATGTGCCCAATAGGAAGAATAACCTCACTTGGCCTGACATGTCTCCTGTTTTAGTCATATCTAAGCTGACTCATGGGTGACAGGATCACGTCAATACCTCATACAGAAATAGTTCGCCAAACCATCCTACTACATTTCTGGTATCTCCACCACGTACACAGTTGTTAAAGTGGTTTCCGATATTGGCAGAGAGTATGACAATATCTGATCCCGGTCTCTTTAACAACCAAACACTAAGTTCACACCGGATGGTTCTTTTACAATTTCCAAACAAATTCATAATTGATATCAAAATATCATATTCAATTTTAAATTATATCTCTTTCGAAATCATATTCACTTTCAAACCAGATTCAGTTTTGAAATCATATTCACTTTTGAAATCACCTTCACTTTGAAATTATTGATTAGTTATGTTAATTAATTCTTCATTTCAAAATCGTCTTATTCGCTTAAATATGTCATTTCACAAAAGGTATCAATTCCAATTTCCAACTTAAGTTGTACCATCATCAAGGGTCTAGATATAAATACTTCAACTTCACACAGTCTGAAATTTTAGAAAATAATTTAAGTAATTATAGATAGTTTTATAGTTTGAAAATAGTTTAAATAGTAAAAATAGTTTAAATCGATTTAAATTTGGTTTAATTAGATTGAAAATAATTTAAATAGATTTAAAAAGGATTAAATAGATTTTATTAGGTTTAAAATGTTTTAAATAGAACAATTATAGATTAAATTGATTTAAATTATATTAAGTAGGTATTTAAATAGATTAAATAAATTTAATATAGATTAAATATATTTAAATTTATTAAATAGATTTAAAATAATTAAATAAATTTAATTAGTTTAGAATATGTGAAATATATTAAATAGGTTGTAATAGTTTGAAATAAATTGAAAGAGTTTAAATTGATTAAAATAGCTTACATTAAGTACAATAGTTCAAATTATTTTAAAAATAGATTTTCAATTTATATCCAAAAAAGTTTAATAACTCAATTCCAATGAATTCATTTATTTTTTCCACTTCAGCTTTGAAATCCTAATTTAAATCCTTTGAACAATTCATTTAATCAATTCTAATTTCAGCACTCACGTTTATCAAAGATAATCCAGTTTATATAAATCAATTTCTATTTCAAAATATTACTTAACTAAATTGAAAATTTAAAAAATATTCAAAAATCATTTAATTTAACCAATCCGTTGTTCATATATAATTTTCTACCGTAGGGTCAATTGATACGGATATTTATTACTTCAATCCGCAATTTAAAATTTTATAGTTGTATATCATTTAAAACCATAATCCTGAATTATATAACATCTATAAAATCGCTCGAGTCTATCATTTCAACCCATAACAATTTTTCCCTGATCTATAGATCATTTGGGTATGTATCATTTCAACCCATAGGGAACTTACAATATTATAACAACATGAAATACAACATCTAGTCAGCCAATATCAACAATCAAACATCCATCACAATCGTCATTCAAATCAATAAATAAACATCAATAAAGATCTGATCATCAATAACAGATATTAAATTGACAATTAAATTCTATATTAAATTAAACAACGATTAAATGCAATAAAAGTTAAATTTAACTAGAATGAAAAATTAAATATACCGAACATCGATTAATAAATTTCTAATCACATTATAAATTTAATTTAACTAACATAAGATAGTTTAGTAATTGTGAGTGGGTTAAAACACTCACCTTCGAATTTAAATTGATTTGAAATTCAAAAATAGGCTCAAAATTCAGCTGTCTCAGAATTTTCCCAAACTAGCGCCAAAATGTCTGGAATTTTGGTACGATCCTAGCAGACAAAACCACGCGTGAATCAGACCTCGTACACAAAAAGTTATGACGGTCAGAATATATAAATTTTTAAAATTTAAATTAAATAAAAATATAAAGAAATGTACATGATATCCAAACCACGTCAGCCACGCGTTCCTTCTCTCTACAAAAACCCTACATGATCACGACCCGTACACGAGATGCCGCCCCAAATCGCCTTTCCACATGTGCCTGAAGCCACGACCCCCACATCTGACATTGCCGATCACCTCCCCTCCCATGGCCGACCTCTCCAGTCAACCCGCGACCCATGCGATACCAAGTTACGTCCAAGAAGTCTCAGCCGCCACATAGGGTACTAACCCTAATTTAATTATACACAACCATTCGACTATTGATTCGATGAACCACAAGCACCGATGAACTCCCCTCAGCCCCCTCCACAACACTGTACCTCTGATTCGTCGATCGGATGAAGTCGATCAAGACAAAATGAACGGCTGAGACTTCATCACCCGGTTCCGGCCACATTAAAACCCAAATAAAAAATAGACTACGGATTTGACTTGCGCTCGTCGAGAGCTTCAAATCGATATATAATTTGATAGGGCTTGAGGAGTTTTAATTTTCGATTGATATTTGATTTGAAATTGAATTGGGAATTCGTTTGTCTGCCATTGAAAAGGAGAAGTGGATAGACGAAATTGTACATACATACAAATGGAATAAGAAGTAGCTAGGGATTATAACGGGTTATATATAGGTAGATCAGAAGTAAAAATGAACGGATAAGATTGATTCGAAAGTTGAACGATAAATGGCCCGAAAAGCCCGTTTCGTTCCCGAAATGAAAATGGGTCATCCCATATAACAAAATAGATTTTTTTCGATATTTGTAAACTCAATAGAACAGGTTTCAAGTCCTAATTCCGTCGTATGAAGAAGTTATCTTAAAATCAGCTTATTTCAAATTTATTTCAATTGAATTTAATTAAATTGATTTCTAGGCATTTCGAGTCCGTACGATCTAACAACAAGTCCGATCGCTACGAAATTTGAAACCTTACAATAATTCACTGTTATGGATACGGTAAAACTGGTTTCGTCGAAATCCAAGACAGTGGCCTAGATGGTTATTTCACGTTAATTAAATAAATTAATATTAAATAATTAAATCACTTTTTTATTCAATATTTATGAACAAATAATTTTTCATCATTTTTGATTTACTTAGACATTTATAATAATTTAAAACAAGTTTACATAAAATTTCATTGTTAGCCATTTCCCAAATTACACTGTTCAGTTCCCACTTGTAAATAAATTCCAATTAATTATAATTAATTCCAATAAATTGATTTAATTCGATTTCAATCTTTTTATTAAATCCATTATTACTCTAATAACATAATTAGCATTTGTTCATCTCTTATTTCACTAATATGCTACAATTTCCATCATTTTTTTTTGGCAAAGCCGACGGGGTTAAATGACCCCTACCATTTTATTGCTACACTCGAAAGGAGGAGGAAATACAAGACAAACTTGCAAGAAATACAAGGGAAAACATAATGTAACAATCACTGGGGAAAACGGAGAAAACACAACAAAGAGCTGAAAATATAAAGGGAGACTAACAGAAAATGCCGGGGTCAAAAGCAAAAGATACATGGCAAAGGCCACGTCTAATTTCCAGCATCATATGCTTCTCGAAAAAGAGAGGCGTGATGCTCTTATCCAGTTGGAAGACACGACGGTTTCTTTCGTCCCATACCACTTTCATGAATCTTTTGACGACGAATAAGAAGAGTCTATTCGAATCACCTTTACCTCCCGTGTTATCGTAGATGTACTTCCATTGCGCAACATTGTTATCTCCTTTCCAGTTTCTACCTATTCTCCTGATCCAAGACTTCCAAAGAGCATTCAAATAAGAGCATTCAAAAAACAAATGCTCAACCATCTCAGGAGAATGATGGCAGAAGACACAACCAACTATAACAGGAAACCCCTTGGTGAGAAGCTTAATCTTAGTATTGAGCGCCCTGTTCATCACTTTCCAATGAAAAAGATTATCTGTCTGAACATTATCAGTGCTCCATACTCGTCGCCTCCATTTACATTTCTCTCCAACTGGCCCTGATAGGAAAGAGTAAGTTTCCTTGATACTGAACCTGTTAACATTACTTCCCCACTGGACATAACAGCCACTATCATTTTTAATATCACACTGAGCCGCCTTATTCCAAAGTTGTTGTATTTTAAAGCTGGAAGTCCTCGGAAGACGAATGGAATTGCCGTGGATGAAGCTCTGAACAGTCGCTTCCTTTCGCACACCAGATTGCACTAGATCAGCATATGAAAGAATACGCCTTAAGATCACTCCACTATCTATACAGGGATCGTCCCAAAAACTGATGGCTTCTCTATGGTTAAGTGGAAAGGATAGCTTCCTTAATTTTGAAAATAGATCTCCATGTCCAACTGATCTTAGAAGGAGCAGCCATATTCCAGAAGTTGCTGCCGCGAAGCACGTGAACATTGGACCATTTAACCCATATGTTACTTTTGGCAGTAATGCAGTCGAAAATAAGACGAGCCATAGCTGAACGATTCCAGTGGAGCATGTTAATAATTCCAAGCCCTCCATTAGCAATAGGCCTTTCTAATTTCTTGAAACTAATTGGGGCTAAATATCGTCCCACGGTTTTACCAGTCCACATAAATCTCATGAAAGCGGAACGGATCATGTTGATGAGTTTCTGAGGTAATATGAACGTTCTAGCCCAATATACTTGTATGGAGAAGATAACAGACTTAGTTAGCGTAATTCTTCTAGCTTGGCTCAACAATTTGCTCGACCAGGATTCGAGTCTTGAAATGATCTTTTCATATAGGGCTAAACATTGGTTGACAGTTATTTTGGCAAAAGTGAGGGGAAGACCAAGATAAGAGATTGTGTTATTACTGATCTGTAATCCAGTGATTACCCGAATAGCATTGTTTTGGGTTGATGTGAGCCCAGAAGTTTTCATTTCAGATTTGTGGAGATTGACAGATAAACCAGTTATTGCATGAAAGACGTGAAGAGAATCCATAATGGCGTGTAGAGTAGAATTGTTCGGAGAACAGAAAATAACAAGGTCATCAGCGAACAATAATGAAAAGTTCTCCGGGTTAGAGCATCTCGGGTGGAGACTGATTTTTCCTGAAGTCATTTTATTTTTAAATAGTTGCGTGAGAATTTCCATGATAAGTATGAATATATATGGCGATATTGGGTCCCCCTGACGGATACCATGCCTAATACCGAAGAATCCCATACTGGAACCGTTAACGTTGACCGAGAAACGAATGGTGGAGAGACACTCAACAATCCATGCAATGAAGGTAGCAGGAAAATTCATACACTGCATAACTTTAACAATGGCTTCCCACCGAAGCATGTCGAAAGCCTTCATGATGTCCAATTTCAGCATAGCTTTAGGAGTAGAGTTCTTATTGTTGTACCCGTGCAGCAGTTCATGAGCCAATAAGACATTATCTAAAATGTTACGTCCTGGCAAAAATGCAGCTTGATTTGATGATATAATGTTGTGCATGACAGATTTCAACCTGGTCGCAATAATTTTAGAGATACATTTGTAGATTATATTACAGCACGAGATAGGTCTGAAGGAGGACACTGTGTTAGGATTGTGAACTTTAGGGATCAAAGCAATATTTGTGTTGTTAAAAGAAGGTATCAGTTTGGAATTTTTGAAAAAGTTCTTAACAGCACGCAGCACGTCATATTTGACAATGTTCCAACAAACAAAATAGAAAGTAGCATTAAACCCATCCGGTCCTCCCGCTGATTTCCTATTAAGAGAAAACATAGCCAATTTGATCTCTTCATCCGTAATAGCAAGTTGCAAGGAGGCATGTTCATTGTCAGACAGCTTGGGAAGGGAAGAGGGAACGATGTGGTTAACGTCAGGTTCGTAGATGTTAGAGTTATTGAAAAGATTGGTGAAGTGATTAATGAAAGCCTCGTCCACTCCCTGTTTAGTACTCTGAACATTACCTTCGTCATCTTGGATGGAAATTATATTTTCTCTGGATTTCTTGGCCCTTAAGTTAGCATGGAAGAAAGCACTGTTCCTGTCGCCGTCAGTTCTCCAATTAAGTCTCGCTTTTTGATTAATCATAGAAATCTCACTGGTCAGAGCAGCGTGATACTGAGTTGATATGTACGTCTCCATTGCACTGATAGAAATATTGAGGGGATCATCCTGTAAGATAATTTGAATTTCTTCCAGTTTATTCCTCCAATACGTACTTTGTTTACTTCCTTCTCCAAATTTGTTTCTAGACCATTGCTTGAGTGCCAACTTGGTGCTTTTCAATTTGACCTGCAAAATAGACATAGGATTACCATAAACAGGTTTCGCCCAAACTTCTTTAACTAAGTCAAAGAAATCAGGTTCATTAACCCATGAATTAAAAAATTTGAAACTTGAAATGCAATTGATGCCATCTTCCCGAAGGTGAACAATTTGTGGTGAGTGGTCGGGAAGGAGCGGAGGAGGAAGGAGGTTATATATGGTAGGCCATTTGGAGTGGGCAAGCTGGTTACCAAAAGCATGGTCAATCTTAGAATAGGTCCTTCTCCCATGTCTTCGTTTGTTTTTCCAAGAGAATATCATGCCAGTAGTCTTAATTTCCACTAATTTAGAATCAATAATAGCAGACCGCAGAGGTTCTATGTCATTAAGAGAGAGCGGATTGCCCCCAAGTCTATCAGCAAGCTTGTTACAACAGTTGAAATCACCAAAAATGATCCAAGGATGAGTATCTTGACGAAGCATGGGTAGGTCGTGGAGGAAAGATATTCTAGCAGCTTTATTATTAGCAGCGTAGACAACAGATACGTAGAAGGTGCTGGAGGTGATGATATTTTTAGCATGGCAGTGAATGATTTGAGAATTATATTGAATTATATTGAATTTTAGCATGGCATGACAATTTCCATCTTTTATTTGTATTAACTACTACCTTTCAATTATATTGAATTTTTTTCAATTTTACACATTAATTACAATTTAAAATCCTAATTACTTTATTTATCTTGGTTTCATTCTTTTATTAAATAAATTATTTCCTTATGAATGTAATTAACATTTCTATACATTTTATTACATTCACAATTTGCAGTTATTGTCTTAACTCACATTAATGTAACATTTAATTTAATTATAATTGATTTCCAATTTACTTTACAGACTAAATAAATAGGTAACATATAATAGTTTGCCACCATTAACTTTTAGCCACATTAATAAGTTTATTATTTACAACCAAATGTTATAATTACATACCTAACACAGATTTTATTCAATCACCCTTAATTATGTATTATTTCATTAATTAATTCGATATGCATTTGTTTTCCTATATTCACTTTATAACCAAGTATAACCTTTAAATCGTTTCAATTGATTGAATTTCATTCAAATTGTTAATAGTTAACTTAAATTAACATTTACATTTCATTTTAGTTATTATTTCATTAGTATTTCACAAATTTTTATTTCTCCCCATATTAAGTCACAAAAATGTTATTAAATTAATAAATTTTTTATTACCGAAAATTTACGGGTCGTTACACTCTCCTCCACTCAAAACTTTTCGTCCTCGAAATGGAAAAAGAAGGGAAAAGAATAAATCAAGCAATCAATATATCTTATTCGAAATATTAAATTTGTAAACAATTAATTTACATAATTAAATGATTTAAATAAAATATATCAATTTATGAAAATTCAGTCCTTTACACTCAAGTTAATACAAGTTTGAAAATCATCACAAAATTTCTCAAAGTCCAAAATTTATAGAAAATTTTGGCAGAGTCTCCTTTGTACGAAGAGGCTTGAGAGAAATAATAATATCAACAATACAATATATATCATATTTTTCAAAATAATATATTCCAAACCACGGGAAAAACAATATAATATCGCTAGAAAACCGTAATCCGAGAACGTACCTATTTGTCGGGCAATCAACGCTTAATTTTATGAAACCAAAAGTAGTAGCAATTGCTTCCATAACCTGTATTTTACTTATATAATCTAAAGAGGTTATTAATTATATAAAAGAGAAATACTTTAAATTATTTCAACTAATAAAATAAAACCACAACACATAACATCAATCACTTGCAAACAAACAATACAAATATTATTTCAACAAAGAAAACAATCATCCACCCGTTTCAACCAAAACAAATGGTTTGTTCGAATTCAAAAAATCTAATCATATAAAATGATAAATAAACTATGAAGTAAACCATACACTCAACAGTTGTAGATAAAACTTTATAGGTTATTTATATATCTCTATACAAAATAGAAGTATCCTTTCCCAACCAATTCATAAGCCAATACAAACAAAGAATCTAAAGCATTTTAAGTCTACTCTATTTATCTTTTCACAACATTAATTGGTTTTTATTCATACAATGATTTTCTTTAATTCACGTTCATTACTTACAAAATTTTAAATTTTCATTCATTCATGTAAGGCCTGTTTCATTACTTTACATTCTTTACTTACATAAGTTATCCATTTCATTTTTTGGGATCATGAATAGGTTCATTATTGAACTTATCCTTTTCTTTTTTTTCTTATTTATATACCATTTATTTAATTAATTTAGATTCACTATTACTTACAAAAGTTCATTTCTTCTTTATTTATATAATGCCATTTTATTTCATTTTATTACTTTTCATTCATTGCTTAAATAAGTTATTTTTATTTTTATTATTGGGTTATATATTATTTGGTAAGTTTCTTAAAAATTCAATTCACCATTACAGATTATTTCTTTTACACTTTTATTCTTTTGTATATAGTATTATTGAATATTAGTTCCATTTCTAAATCATTTCAATGATTTTTGAAGTTATAACCATTCAATTTATATAATACTCATTTTAATTATAAATGGCTTCAATATTAATTCAAGTTTATAATTGTTTACTTGCGGTATTCAACTTTTCTATTTAATCCAATTATAAATATCCTAAAGTGTTACCATAAGTTTCAAATTATTTTTCTAACACTATTCATTTATTTTACGCTTAATTAGTAGTATTTCAAGTTATTAAGTTTAAAACAATTTATAACATTAGAATTTCTTATTTATAGAGGTAACTCCATTGAACACTTCTTTTTTTTTCAAGTTTTACTTGCATAATATTCTATTACATATTCTTATTAGTATTTCAACTTTTGATATTTTGGTAAGTTATATATATAAATGTCTTTAGAATGCAACTGAACATTACCAAGTTCCTCTTATTCATTTAGTTAACAAAATGTTCAATAGTTACCATTTCTTATTTTCATTCCGTTTTTATTTACAGTTTCAAATTTTCCGTTTCTTATCTATTTCATTAATCATTTTAACAAAAAATTTCCTTCTTTTCATTTTAGAAGTTTCAATTATTAATATAGTTAGGATTCCATTCATTACAATAATTTCTAATTTACAGAAACTTTAGAACTAAATAACTGGGTTTCATTTCAATTATTTCAAAATAATACATATCATCATATCTTTTATATATATCAAATCATATTTGGAACTGAAAATCAAGATTAATTCATAAAAACAACTGTGTAGTAAAATTACCACAACTGTCTTCCCACTTTGAAACTCGAAAATGAACGTCGATGATGCGTGCATTTATCATCGAAATTATTTTTCAGCAATAGAGAGGGGACTACAGAACTTATTTCCTTTTGAAATTCCCTTTTGAAACATTTCTTTCAAATTATACTGAAATATTTATATCAGAAAATACTTCCAAATAATATTAATATTACATTCCAAAATATTTTGAAAGAATTTTTCAAAATCTCGGAACTTAAGTTCTTAAATTTTCCAATTTATATCCATTTTATTTGTAAATCATATTTTCCCATCAGTATTTATAAAATTCACTGCCTAACAAACAAATATATAACAACTAACTATAACATTTATAATATTATTATTTTATACACAAAATATATAATAGGTAAAACTATTTCATTTACCGATATTTCAAAATAGGTATTGTGTCGATCTGCCCTATTAAGTGTTTAGAAATCCCTATCGATGTCATAGCGTCCTATGTACTGACCAGGATTTATAAATACAATAACAGAGCAAATTAACACGATACAAAACTTTTTACAACACTAACAAATACTCTCTCTCATATATATACACACACTCAGCGACTCATTCTAAGGCATTACTAACCTATTTAATATGAGTCGGACCCCACAAAGCAAAGGCTATCGCTAAACCAAAGCTTTGATACCAACAGTAATGATCTTCCTTTTTGGACAGTTAAATCGACGATAAACCATACACGTTAAACTCAAACCATTCAAAAGGGTAGATTGTTATGGGGTAATTAAGAAAATGAAGAGAAAGAAAAAAGCAAATGCAGAATCTCGCAGCGGAATGACAAAATATAATAATCAAATAACGGTTCATGAAGCTGTTTTATAAATACATTTAATTATTCTTTTACAACACAGATCAGAGTTACATATAACAGAAATAAATAAATAAATAAATGCAGCGGAACAACATGATGCAGTGGAATAATTGTAATAAATAAAAATAGTACAAATCTTCGTCTTCGTCCTTAGGACTTCAACCCTGGCATGCTCAGGCTGACCCGAACGAATTGAAAAGACAAAACACTCGAGTCAGAACTAAAAGATCTTGTGTAGGTTAAATCAACAGTAATAAATATGAGTGCAACGACATCAGAGATGTTTATGGGATTTGGCATCTTCTATCCAGTGTTTAACGTGGGTGCAGTAACTTAAGAGATGTTCGGCATTCCCATCTCCTGAGGATCCGTTAAACTATCTACTATGTAGTACAATACGCCATTGTTTTATGTCTACAATAATGCAAATGTATTAAAATAGCGTTAAGGCATTACCCACATCCCTAGTAACACATTTTATATATTCCTATAGTCTGTACAGTACCGCAACTCCTCCGTAAACTAGAGGCTATCAGAGGTGTGATGTCCCGGAAATTTAGGCAATAATTATTTAATAATTTCATTAATAATTATTTTAAAATGTGAAATATTGATTTAATAATTTAATTCAAACAGAAATTTTCTTTTGAAGATTAATAATTGTTTAATTTGTTAAATGATATTCTTTTCAAAATTTGTAATAATTTAGTTTAAATTGAGAATCTGATTGTTTTAAAATGTTAAAAATATTTAAATGATAAAATTCATCTTTCTAAATTGATTTAAAGATATTTATTTATAATGTGTATATGTGTATACATTGTAAATAGAAGATTTGATTTTAATTTTAATTTAAATTTAATAAAGGATATTTTTAATTATTATTATATAAATGCATAAATTGTAAATTGATTAATTTGATTTAAATTAGTATTGAAAACTTTTCAAAAGTTTGTTTTAAAAATCTATCTTATATTTTCATAGAAATATAAGTAAGTATTTGTTTTATTTATAAAAATAAATATAGTTTAAATTTTGTTTTCATAATAAAAATTTATTTTTTTTATTTTAAAGAAAATTGTTTTTCTTTGAAATAAATTTAATTCATTCATGTTAAAGTATAACATTTGATTTAAAACTCTTGAATAAGATAAACTCAACATTATTCTTCTTTTAAAAATCTTCTCTTTTGAAATTTAGTTTTAAAAAAATAATCAAGCAAATATTTAAAATGTATAGTTTTAAAAGAAGTTTATAAGTAAATATGTTATTATTTAAAGGCTAATGTTCACAAACATTTAAAAACATGCTAAAATAAATTAGAAATGGTTTTAGGATAAATTTAAATACAATTATGAATTAAGAATTTGCTTTTAAATATTGTAATGCATATGTGTTAGATTCTTAAACCATAAAGTGGACACTTGTAAATATTTATTATTGATAAGTCAACAAGTGTCATTATTTTAGAAATTTTATCTAAATAATATTAATAAGAAATATAACTAATGCATTTAGTTAAAACATTCCCTTCAAATTAAAAATTTGAAAACCAGATTTGTGAAAAGAATTTCAAAACCCAAAATTTCTAACTCATGTTCAAAAATCAAATACAAATAAATATCTGCAATCAAAATACAAATCAAATCCAGAAAACCAAATATAAATCGAATCCTGCAAACAACTTCAAATCTGCATATCTGAAGCTAAGTTTCAACATCAAATTGGAAGTTCAACTTCAATTTGAATCTGAGCAATGAGAATGAGGTCTGCATGCATGTTCAAACAAATTACATCATCAGGCAAGCAACTTCAACTTGCAAATGGCATTCAGGTTCAACATGCATTTCAAAACAGTTCCTGGAAATTGAAATCTGCACCTAAGTTTGATCTCTGCATCTTCAAATTGAAAGGTGAGTAAACTTTTTATTTTAAAAACAGTTTCTTTTAAATCAAAATTATATAAATTTCCTGAATGAAAGTATTAGTTCACACTAATTAAAATCTGGGTGATTAAAACTGCTCTGTTATTTATATTTTTGAGAACCTCAATGCAAAAGTTTGAATCTATCTGTTGCATGTGAATAGGTAAGATTGTGTATGCTTGTATGATTTTATTTGTGATCAATATGATGTGTGAATATATATATATATATATATATATATATATATATATATATGGGATTACAGTAATCTTGATTAACAGTGTTCTGTTTAAACTAAGTTTAATAGAAAAACTTTATTCACTTGTTTAATTTCTGTTAGGAATTAATTTGAGCAAACAAATAATGTTTTTTAATAATAAATTATGTTCTTAAATCTTAATTTAGTTGTTTTGAAAAAATTTGTTACTTCTGAAGCAAATACAGCAGTGAGTATTTCAATAAAACAAAAATATAAACATCATTAATTATTAATTACAAGATTATAACATGAATGTATGTTACAAATCAGAAATTTTAAAACAAAATTCCACCTTTTTAAATTGACTGTGGAATTAGCATTCTGTTTTGAATAGAATTGGGAAATTTGATTCTATCTAAATTTCTAGTGTTTGTGGAATGTTGTTGATCTGTCTGGAGATAGAGGATTGATGGGAGAGTGAGTGGAAAAGGGTCAGCAGTTGTGTCAGTAGGTGGTGGTGATGGAAATTTGATTTCCAGGTTTAAGCCCTAAATTTGAGTGGTCGGGTTTTGATTGCTTCTGGGTTTTACTGTGATGAATCGAGTGAGGAGGGGATTTGTGAGTTGGCAGAGGAGGTGTAGAGGAAGTTATGGCCAAGGTCTCGACAACTATGGTGGTCGGAGATGGGGTTTCTCGGCATTGACAGGTTGGGTTTTTGGAATAGTTGAGTTTCCACGTTTGCAGATGTTTACTCAAACTTCAAATTTCGAGTTACAGTAAGTTTCTGATGATCATAAGCTTGTGAGGAGTTGGTCGGTGACTCGTAACAGTTAGTTGAAGTGACTGGAAGCCACCGGAGCGACAGTGCATGTGCACCATTCATGTTTGAAGCCTGATGGACATTTGGGTGTGCAGGGTATTTTAACTCGGAGATGACCTCGGGTTTTTGTGCTCTTGGCTCGAAGTAAGTGGGATGGAATCTCAAAGTAAAATAAGGGGTTACTCGGGTCAGTTTAGTTGCAGGGTTAAAAACATGAAGTTTTGCAGTTTTAAAAAAAAATTGAATGAATTCATATTTTTAAAGTTAGAATTTTATTCAAATGTAAGTTGAATCTAAATTCAATGATGTTTTGAATTCAAGGTTTTTAAAAAAGTAAAAATTTTAAAATTTAAATAAGATTTAAATTGAGTTTTGAATCAAGTTTAAAAACAGTTCAGGTTTACTTTTAAAACCTGATTTTTAATTCAAAACAGTTTTGTAAGATTTTAAATTATGAACAAATTTAAATGTTTTTAAGCAAGATTTAAATTTGTTTGGAAATCAAGTTAAAAACAGTTTTCAAGTTTACTTTGGAAACCAGTTTTGGAATTCAAAGCAGTTTGTTAAAAAAATGAATGAACATATTCAAATGTTTAAAAGTAGATTTGAAAATGAAATTTGATTTAAAATAAGTTTTTAACTTGAAAGAATTTATTTCCTTTAATATTTGAATCTAAGATATGAAATGTTAATTTAAATTTTGAAAGATAAAATAATCAATCTTTTTTCAAGCTTGATTTATTTTAATCAAGTAATTTGTTTTAAACTTTTCTTTTAAGTAATGAATGTTTTTATTTTAAGGTTTATATTTATTTAAAAACTGGATTAATGTTTAAATGATTAAACATTTTAAATATTAAATTTTTAAATGGAATTTGAATCTAATTTTAGAAATGTATTGTTTTATTATATTTTGAATGTAAATGAGTCATTTGATAAGTAATTAAATTATTTGAAAATTAATTAAAATAATTAAGAATTTACTTAATTATTTAGTTTTAATTAATGGTTTAGATTAATTTTAATTAGAGATGATTATTGATAATTAATCTAAAATAAATTTCTTTAAGTAAGTAATTAATGAAGATGTTGTTAATTAATAATAATTATCTAAGGATAATTAAGTAATTAATTAAGGTAATTAATTTTGATAATTAACTAGATTAATTAATTAAATACTGTCAATTGTAATTTGTTAAGTATAACTAATAAAAGTAATTAAGGAATTAATTACATATTGTAATTAATTTTGATATTGTGATTTGTTTAAGTTAATTAATTTAGTTTAATTAATTTAAGCAAATCATCTAATGGTTTTAAGAGTGTAATTACCTAATGTAATTAATCGAGCAGGATTACTTAGAGAAGTAATGAATGGTAATTACTAAAATGAAATAAGTAATTTGGATAATTACTTTTGTAATTAATCAAGAGATTAATTAATTAAGATAATTAATTATTGGATAATTAATTTGATTAATGAGTAATTAAAGATAGTTAATTACTAAATTAAATATTAATCAAGGTGATTAATAATTAGATTAATTATTAAATGTAATTAATTTAATTAAGTAATTTATTTAAATATTAGAGATCATTAATTATTATAATTAATGATGTAATTAATGATTGTTTAATTAAATATTAATTAATTAAGAGATTAATTAATTGTAATTAATTAAGGATAAATATAATTAATTATAATTAATGAATAAATGAAGTAATTAAATGTTAATTACTTATGAATAAGGTTAACTAATTTGTGAAAATTAATTAAGGACTAATTACTTATTGTAATTAATGAATGATTAATCAAAAGTGTTTAATCAAGTTGAATACTTAGGAAATAATTAATTAACTGGGTTAATTAATTAATGGATGTTAAGCAGGAATTAAATGTGGTAATTAATTTAATTTATTTTAAATTAATTAGGGATGGAAGTAATTAATTTATTTTATTTTAAATTAATTATAATTGATGGTTAATGAATCATTGCTTATGGATATTATTGATTGAATGGTTGTGATCTCAGAAATGAGATTAGTTGTATCTGTATGATATGGATGATTGGTTTATGTATGATGATTTGTGATGGATTATTTGGTTGTGATGATTATCTGTTTGTGATGATACAGATTATCCGTTTATGATATGAATGTGATTGTCTATTGCGGGATGTAGTTTATCTATCTGTGTGAAATAGATAATAATGAAATGAGTTAATTGTTTAAAACCCTTAAGTGCAACTTGGACATTAAGATGGCGTTTGGTTTCGGTGAGACTGGAATCGGGTTTCTATATTTGGATATCAGAAAGCCACATCGATTCCAAGTTAAATGTTAGCTCGTTAATCCAAGTGGAGCGAGTGAAGACTCGAGGTGTAAGGGGTATACGTCAGTATACCTCTGTGGGTGATTCCGTAATGAGTTGACGGAATAGTACTTATAGATTCGAGATGGTGATTTAAAGTGCAAGGGTTATCATCGTTGACTCTGAGGGTGATTCCAATACGAGTGTAACGAGATAGTGCCTTCGGTTTCGTTCGAACCTGCAACGAACTTGTATGGATTGAATGCTTTCAGAACATCGTCAGGTGGACGATGAGCATTCTAAGATTGATGTGTTCTATAAAGGTAATCGTAACCTCAAGCCTCATCAACCGGAAATGGCTAAAACAGGGGAGGTGCAGCAAAGCTTCGTGGGTAGCTCCCACTGGAGAGCAAGATTTATCCTTGTCTAGAAGTCCCTTTATATTCGACTGTGTGGCAGTTGGTGACGACCAAACTGTGGGGTGGTCTTGTTCGGAACTGTTCAGTAAGGAATGGTTCCGGCTTTGTGTTGCAGAGGAGCGGGCGTACTCCTCGGTACGGTGATCTAGGCCACGTACTGTGACGGGCGGTACCCCAGTAGCCCTGCCATTGATGGAAACCCATTCTTCCTACGAGACCCTACGGTTTTGATTGTATTACCCACTTTTGTGGCTAGTAGTTAGAATTTAATAGATGTAACAATTTCGGCTATTTCTTATTTATTTGAAAACCCTAGACACTATTATAATATCACTGGATTTCCTATCAAATGTTTTGGTTAGCGTAAGGTAAAATCTTTTCCATGTTTATGTGTGGGAAGTCTTACGTGATACCCTTTGTTCCAAAGGATTTTCTAAAGTTAAGAAACTTTTATCCCCGTTTACTCACACCAGACCCCTGTCTGACCCGAGTGTTTATTTTCTGTTTTATTAAACTCTTGGGTACTCATATTATGTATGAGTAGTCAAGTGATTCAGGATTGCTTTGACGAGTTCTGGAGGAGATAATGGAGCAGGAGACTTCAGCATATAGATATATGTAGTGGTTCCGCTGTGTTTGAGTTGTATCTGTTTTCTCTGATATACTTGAATTGTAATTGCTAGACAGAAGTTTATAACTGTCTAGTTTGTGTTGTATTAGCTGTTTAACTCTGATGTATATGATACTATGTAAATGTTTATGTGATATAATATAATTTATTCGATTCGGCTGTGAGATTCTGATGTTGTCTGTTTCTTTCCTTTATTTTCTCTTTTCTATCCCTTTCTTTCTTCTTAGCGATGCGACTTCCTGGAGTTTGGAAGTTGGGTCGTTACATTGTGGTATCAGAGTTCTAGGTTGAGCGAATACCTAGACTCTGGAGTGGTGTCCTTCTTGAGAGAGCGTATTTGTAATTTTGAATATATATATATATATATATATATATATATATATATATATTTCTACCTATTAGATTGGGTTACCTTTTCGGGTTTAATATAAGTAATAAAGGTAGATAGGGTAGTGGTGTGTGTAACACAACTACCAATGGTTGGAGTTCGAGTGTTTGAGGGTGGAAGTGATCTGCTAGGGCGGTATTGGGCATCTTGATTAGTTCTACAGTTGGTGAAGGATTTCACTGATCTCTGAAGGGAAATCTTTTTAAGATTCGTAGTTCATTTTTGGAATATAAGTTTGATAGCACTCGTGTGAGTGGATTTTCTTGAGTTTGAATCTGTTGGGAGTACTGTAGCTAGCAATGGTCTGTTGGAAACTTCAGGAAGAAGTTCTGTCTATATTTGAGTTGAGACTCAGTTTGGCAGAATGTTTTGTGATTGGTTTTAGAACGAGTTTCCTGAGAGATATCTGTCTACTGAAGGCTCTATTGTGAAGAGGCTAGTGTATCTTTGAGGTTCGATGAGCTTTTGGATAAGGAAGTTTCGGCAGAAGTAACAGCAGTGAGTGGCCTGTTCATCGATGGTTCAGAAGTCTCTGTGATTCTTCTATCAGTAGGCCGAGCAGACGGTGGAGCTTGTCCATTTCTTCTAGAAGCCCAGTTGGGAGTGATGTTAGTGGTTAAAAGGTGGACCACTAGTTCTTCTTTTGATTTGAAGGCTTTAGCTGTTCTGATTTTGTAGTGAGAACGATTTCTTGGGATCTAAACTGAGTGGAATCGCAAAAGTGACTTGCGACGGTTCGGAAGTTCTCTAAGTGTTCTTTGTTTGGATTGAAGCATCTCTAGAGGATGTTTGAGTTATTGAAGTGGTATTTCCTGGATGTCTTCGAAGGAGTTAAGATTTGCATCCATCGAGAGTTTGAGTTCTGATTCGACTTGGTTCTTGGAGTTTTACCGGTGGATCAGATTAGTAGGAGGTTCTTTAAGAGAAATCTGTTTAAGTTGGTAGGATTTATTGGATCAAGTTTTCTGATTGAATTTTTGTTGTGATGTTGTGACCGAATCGGAATAGGTTATTGAGATTTTATGGAATTTGATGAACAATATTCCGAGATAAGTTGATCAAGTATATACTTGTGTTCATCAACAACATTCTTGAATCAAAGTTGCGCAGTGGAAGCATGGTGGCAGCTATTCCAGATAGAAGCAACACCTGATTCTTTGGGAATTTGAGTTTTGTCTTGAATCATAGGATTTCTACAGAAAATTTATTTTGGATCTGGAGGCTTGATTGTTTTGTGCATTTGTTTTGTTTTCCGGATAAGCGTAGTATGTTTGGAGTCTTCTGATATTGGTGTAGAAGAGTTGTGTGGTAGATTTGTTTGATCTAGAGGTTGGAGGCAGCCCAGGATCGACAGGAAAGATGTGTAAGAGATTGGATCTTTCTATCTTCTCTTAAGAGTTGAGTGTTTGATCTACTGGAAAGAATTGCCAGTTCGGATGGCTGGAATTTGTTATGTTTTTCACGTATCTTTGAGGGAGTACGTGTATGGTTTATCTCTGGTTCTAGAATCAGTAGCTCTAGGAGATTTGGAAGTTGATCAGGACTTGTCTGTGGTCCAGTTCTCTGTTTAGATTAATAGATCTAGATATATAGGAGCTCTAGATCTAAGTGGTGTAGCTAGTTTAGATTCTGTAGGGCTAGTGTCCCGGTGGTTGTACCTGGAAAACTCTAGTGAACCTTATCCAGAATTTTGCCTGGATAATTAGAATTGTTTGTTTGAATTGGTTGCTATGGTTGCTAGTATTTGGTTGATAGCATATGTTTGCTCTTCTAAATTTTAAAATCTGTATGGGATTATTAAATTACCTTTGCTTTTAAATTTCGGGGACGAAATTCTTTTAAGGGGGGAGGAATGTGATGTCCCGAAAATTTAGGCAATAATTATTTAATAATTTCATTAATAATTATTTTAAAATGTGAAATATTGATTTAATAATTTAATTCAAACAGGAATTTTCTTTTGACGATTAATAATTGTTTAATTTATTAAATGATATTCTTTTCAAAATTTATAATAATTTAGTTTAAATTGAGAATCTGATTGATTTAAAATGTTAAAAATATTTAAATGATAAAATTCATCTTTCTAAATTGATTTAAAGATATTTATTTATATTGTGTATATGTGTATAATTGTAAATAGAAGATTTTATTTTAATTTAAATTTAAATTTAATAAAGGATATTTTTAATTATTATTATATAAATGCATAAATTGATTAATTTGATTTAAATTAGCATTGAAAACTTTTCAAAAGTTTGTTTTAAAAATCTATCTTATATTTTCATAGAAATATAAGTAAGTATTTGTTTTATTTATAAAAATAAATATAGTTTAAATTTTGTTTTCGTAATAAAAATTTATTTTGTTTATTTTAAAGAAAATTGTTTATCTTTGAAATAAATTTTATTCATTCATGTTAAAGTATAACATTTGATTTAAAACTCTTGAATAAGATAAACTCAACATTATTCTTCCTTTAAAAATCTTCTCTTTTGAAATTTAGTTTTAAAAAAATAATCAAGCAAATATTTAAAATGTATAGTTTTAAAAGAAGTTTATAAGTAAATATGTTATTATTGAAAGGCTAATGTTCACAAACATTTAAAAACATGCTAAAATAAATTAGAAATGGTTTTAGGATAAATTTAAATACAATTATGAATTAAGAATTTGCTTTTAAATATTGAAATGCATATGTGTTAGATTCTTAAACCATAAAGTGGACACTTGTAAATATTTATTATTGATAAGTCAACAAGTGTCATTATTTTAGAAATTTTATTTAAATAATATTAATAAGAAATATAACTAATGCATTTAGTTAAAACATTCCCTTCAAATTAAAAATCTGAAAACCAGATTTGTGGAAAGAATTTCAAAACCCAAAATTTGTAACTCATGTTCAAAAATCAAATACAAATCAATATCTGCAATCAAAATACAAATCAAATCCAGAAAACCAAATATAAATCAAATCCTGCAAACAACTTCAAATCTGCATATCTAAAGCTAAGTTTCAACATCAAATTGGAAGTTCAACTTCAATTTGAATCTGAGCAATGAGAATGAGGTCTGCATGCATGTTCAAACAAATTACATCATCAGGCAAGCAACTTCAACTTGCAAATGGCATTCAGGTTCAACATGCATTTCAAAACAGTTCCTCGAAATTGAAATCTGCACCTAAGTTTGATCTCTGCATCTTCAAATTGAAAGGCGAGTAAACTTTTTATTTTAAAAACAGTCTTAGAATTCACCCGAACCAACGCCGAAATGTCTGTAATTCCGATACGATCCCAGTGGAGAAAATCACACGTGAATCAGACCTCGTACGTAAAATTTATGACGGTTAGAATATATAAATTTTTAAAATTTAAATTAAATAAAAATAAAAAGAAATGTACACGATATCCAAACCACGTCAACCACGTCAACCTTCTCTCTCTAGAAACCCTACATGATTGCGACCCGTTCACGAGATGCCGCTCCAAATCACCTTGTCGCACGTGCCTAAAGCAACGACTCCCACATCTGACATCGTCGATCACCTCCCCTCCCATGGCCGACATCTCTAGTCAACATGCGACCCACGGGATGCATCCAAGAAGTCACAGCCGCCATATTGGGTTCTATCCCTAGTTGGATTATACACGACCACCAACCGTTGATTCGATGAAACAAGCACCAATGAACTCCCCCCGACCCCCTCCACAACACTGTACCCCTGATTCCTCGATCGGACGAAGTCGATCAAGTGCAACGACCCGGTACTTCGAATCATTCGTAGATACACATGTCGGACTTGAATTGCTCAAAATGTCATCTTGTTAATTTATATTTAGAAAAACTCCACATATATAGTAAATAAATCAATCATAGAATCACAGACACAGAGTAATATAACAATGAGCAGCGAAATAGATAAATAGTAGTTCAAGAAGCTACTATGTAAACATTGGAGTCTGAAATAAATACAACGGAAATCTCAAATACAGAGCAGTCTCAAATACAAAAGCAATTGACAAGGCTAAACATAAATCACTGAAATAACTGAAAGCTGGATAGGAAGATCTACAAACACAGCTCCACTCTCCAAAGGTGAGTCTCAAATGCTGTGACAATCAGTCTGACCCGAGTATAAAGCAAAATACAAAACATTTGAGTCAGGATTAACATTCTTATTGTAACGAGGCGGATTTTACCCGTTCGAAAATCGACATCCATACCTTACATCATACTCGAATGCTGCAGATTCGACCGTTCAAATCCGAGTCGCCGGAGCTTATAACACCATTTAAGTAAACAACATAGCGGAAGAAATAATGAATATCAATGTACAATATCTGATACAACATCCTGATACAACAGATGATACAATAGATATCGATATACATCAGAGATATGATACAATAAAATAGCAGCGGAAAGGAAAGTAACTAACACCAGCAGCGGAACAAATAACTCCAATATAATCTTCAAGAGAGAACTCCAAAAACTGAAACTCCATCTCCAAGAACCAATCCAGAAATAGCTCGAACTCCCAATAACGATGCACCAAGACAAGCAAGGTCAGTCATGTCTTAAGACTGAACTAGCTCCAGATAATCCACTGAACCTAACTATCTGAAAAACCCGACTCTAGACTGCTCATGTGGAAAATAGTGAGCACCCAGAGTTTAGGAAAGGAACAATAAACTCTAGGTCAGTCATGGGACTGGTGTGAGCAACAAAAATAGTTTATCTTTTAAACATAAACAGCAAGAGAATTTGAAAGTAATTCACAATGCTTTTTGAAAATGAAACTACCATAAGACCTCCCGCCACACACACAATGCAAACGCAGAATTGGAGGAGATTTCTTCTTATGATAGTCAAACATGCTTAATACGTAGAAAATTTCTTTTGATATTATTATTATAAGTGCACGGTGTAGAAAAGCATTTCGAAAGTAGAATATAAATCTTAGCCAGCATACGACCATTATCGTATGCCTACTATAGCTACCATGTTCAATAGCAGGTTACCACCACATTCCATGGCAGGTAATACAACTAAAACCGTACAAGGCGCGTATTGTTTTGATTAGATTTCCAACAAATGGTCAGGCTAAGGAACTTCCTACTGCCACATGGGATTGCCTCTGGCGGGACGTCCCGAGAACCTATCCGGATCTCTGCCAACACAAGGCCGGGTTACCTCTGTAACTAGGTAACTACTACTCGAGCATGCCACTCCCCGGTCCTTTGGGACCTTTATCCGAGGCGCCTCTAAGCAACAACCACACAGTAAATGAGATTGGAGCTACCACATAGGTAAATATCTGGGCTCCATACCATGATACCACCCTTTTCCAGAAGGGAATGACACACCCTAAAGGGCGCGACCCTCATAACCTTGCCGCATCTTTCCTGTTTTGACCATTTCCGAGGTGTGAGGTCCTGATGCAGTCTCGTCCACAAAGCTATGCTTTATGAAAAAGCCATGCTCTGATCATAAATGATCAACAAATGATCATCAACACACATCAGCACTCAGCATGCCACACTACCAAATTGGGAGTATATCGCTGATAACCTTCAACTACATAACCTCTGAGCTCGTACGTCTCAGAGAATGGTGTTAAGCTAAGAGAATAAATTCTCCGCCACCACAGATACATATGTGAAAGAAATCGGCTTTATATCTCAAAGTGTAGTGTCAGACATGTAACCATACAAGTCTGTTCCGGATTCGAACAGAACCGAAGGCACTTCCAAAGAAGCCCTTGCAATCCGGGTATTCACAATCCCGATTGAATTTCCCATCACAAAGGAAATCTCTATACCGGGGATCAGCCAGTGCAGAGACAATCGATAGTTATCCTATCGTTCTTACAAATACCTGGTCTTCACCACCGGTCTTCAAATGCTATCCATATACGTCGTATCACATATTCGGAATGGGTTATACGACACAAAGGTCCTCTCCCGGCTAAACCGAATAGTGAGCGCAATATTTGAAATATATGGATATGGGATTTCAATTTAGTCACAACTTAATAATTCAAACTTTCCTTCAAATGGTTTAAACCAATTACCATTTCAAATCTTTTAAACAAAAGATTTATTTCAAAAACCTTCAAGGGTTTAAACAATTTCCACACTTTAATCTTTTAAACAAAAGATTTAATTCACTAAGTTCACCCATTCCACAAATATTCATTCTTAGATTTCAATTGGATTAACTCGTTCAAAATCTTTAAATTAAAGATTTAACATATAGCTTTCAGACCGTTTCCATACCTTGGAAAATCATTTTCATTTTTAGCTTGAAATCCCTTTTTACACAATTTGGAAGTTCATTACTTAAGTGAAAGCTTTTATCATTTGAAAACAAATAGTTTTCGTTCTAGAAATATCCAATTATATTTACACGAGTTAAAGCCTTTGAATTTAAATTCAAATTCCCAAATCAATACCTTTAAAATAGTTTAACCCACATAACTCATTTATACGTAGAATGGCCTTTCTAAACCCTAGATTCCAAATCACAGAATTCAATTTCAAATATTGAATTCAAATTTAAGTCAGAATATTTAAATTTCAAAACTCAATCAAGTTATTCAAAATAAATTTCATCTTTGAAATCCTATTTAAAAAGCTTTTCATTTTAAACCCAATCCATTTCCAAAACATTTGAATTTAAATATTCAAATTTAAAAACTATTTCAAAAAAAAACCTGTGACTTAATCGATTTCTTCGTGAAATCCATATTTGTGTGTGTATGTGTAGTCCAGGGGTTTAACACACAATAGTGCAACAACATTCAGTCATCACAGATCAAAATATAGAAATATAGTTGATAAGCGGTATAAACTATAACGCTTATCATTCATTCACAGATTCACAGATAATATACAAATGTATCACAAATAAATGAATAAAATGCACAGCTCAATCCACAGAACAAAATATCACAGATCAGATAGGCCAATCAATTCAAGGCATCCCGTACAATACAATCATTCACAAGTAAGGTCAAGCATTCAATAAACATTTATAAACAGGATAAATTAATTATTTAATCCTAAATTAATTCAATTTACTTCTAATTAAATTACTTATGAATTAATTATCCAATCCTAATTTATAAATTACAAATCATTTGATATAAATTAATTTATCAAACACTTTAATTAATTATTCTTAATTAATAAATTATTCTTAATTAATCACATTAATCAAATTAACCTCTAAACTAATTACATAATTAATTAACCCCTTAATTAATTATTTTAAGAAATTAAACCTTTAGTTACTTACCATAAAGTAATTACACTTTCACAATTTCATAAATGATTATCATTAATTAAATTAATCTATTTAATTATTAAAATTAAGCACATTAATTAAATATTTAAATAATCTTAGTTAATGACCTTCATTAACTATTTTGAGTTCTTTAATTACTTACCATAAAGTAATTTCTTAGATTAATCATTATTAATTAAAGTTAATTAACCATTAATAACTTATTAATTAATCCTAATTTGTTAATTAATTAAGTGTTAATTGTAACTTAATTAGTTCTTAATTTATTGATTTATCAATTTCTGATCATTAATTTGACTTAAATCTTAATTTATAAGTTTAAAACTTATAATTACTAATTAAATTAATCCAAACATAAATTAGCCATTCTAGTTAACTTAATAATTTATAAATTATAAATCATCATTCTATCTTTATTAACAAATAACAAAGCTCATTTTTATTATTGATTTTATTATCACTTATAATATGTTGAAACATTTATATTCAATTCACTTTTTTTTATTCTCATGTTAAAGTAATACACTTTTTTTTATTCTCATGTTAAAGTAATACCTTTGAAATAAAAAACTTTAAATTTACCTATTTAAAGTATACCTTAACATTTAACTTATTTAAACATTTAAATTTACAAAACTTTGTTTTTATTTCAAAATCCGAGATTCAGATTTATGTTTAAATCTCGATTTCAAAGGTTTGATTTAACTTTGTTTTAAATCCTTCCTTTACAAATTTCGAATTTCATTTTAAATTTAAATTCCTTTTTATATACACTTAATTACTTAACACCTTTAGGTTATTAAACAATTTGAATTTTAAAAACTTATTTCCAAACTAAGTTTCAAAACTGAACTTAAGTTATGTTAAACTTTGATTTTAAAACTCATCTTAGACCTTGCTTTAAAATTTAAAATTTAATTTAAAATTTTCAAAAGAACAGAACAGGTTCTGTTAAAAAAGAATCTGGGAAAACTTCCACCCATCACTTAACAAGATTCTCAGATCACCAGAAAATAAACGTGCACGGTGCACGTGCACCGGCCTTCGACGAACTTCTGGCGAACTCCACCATCTCCGGCAAGTCACGCAACTACGAAACACTCGACTACAATGATCGATAGGACATAAAATTCTCCAGACCAAAATCAAGCTTCCATTCGAAACAAAACTGGAACCAGACAACGCGAGGAGAACACCTCACACGCACTTCTCCGACCACAAGAGGCTTCGAGCTTTCAGCCACGTCTTCGTCAACCACCAAGCCATCACCTCCTCAGAGCACGTGCGACTCGATTCAGGAACGAGGCCGCGGTGATCATATTTTCAACCATCTCAAAAATTAGGGTTAAAAACAAAACTCCACGCCGCCGCCACCACGATCAACTGCACCTCATCACCATATTTTTCCACGAATCTCCGTACGTCCCTCTATCACCAACCAAAACACCGACCTCAACACATCATAGAATCTCCAGGGATCCTCAAAATTCGCAAAACTGGTCAACACAGAAATACCACCCCAATTCTCAATGAAAAAAATAAAATTTTAGTTCTAAAATCCTAATTTTGATTGGGTGTTTGATTCCTATTCCTGAATTCAGAAATCAAGACAATTTGGTTTTTGACTAAATTGGAGTTACTCGGTGGTTTTTAAATTTGCAGAGACAATACAAGTTTATTTAACTAAACTATGTTTTTAAACTAATATTTATGATATCACAATCATATTTCATTTATAACTTAAATCTTAACAAAGTCTAGAATCAAGAGATAAAGTAGTTTGAAATCAACTTGAGCTAGGAAATATCTAAACAGAGATGTCTTTTCAGTTTAACCAAACATACTTTCATTATATATCACACATTCACAGCATTCCAATAACATATAAACACAAATACTTGATTATCTTCACACTTAATTCAAGCAACCAGTCATAAAAAAAATACTTAACCATTTTAAAAGGGAAGTTGCTCACCGTGGTTTTGAGATGAACAGAACCTTCCTTTTTGACACAGGCTTATTAAATTTTTTGCAAGCTGAAGCCTTTACCTTGATCTCTTGTTGAATTAATTCGTATTGTTGAGTTTTGCTTAAGTTTTAGTTGATATTCACTTCATTTTTTTTAGCTTTGAAGAACGAGATGAAATGGATGGATTAATATATAGGAAGCAAGTCAACAGGTTGATTATAATTTGTTTTGTACAAAGCAGGATAAAGATATTATTTTGTACAATGAAGAGTAGAGATTTTTTTTCCTCTTGGTGGCTATATTTATTTTGGTGGCTGATAGAATACAATTTGGGCTAGCATTTATTGCTATTTGTCTTGTTTTATAAGCTTTGTAGATATTTATATATATGTTTGAATACTTATACATTTTATTGTCTTCATTTTGCAGGTGTACATACTTGACTATATTTTTATCCTCTATATGTTTAAATGTAAGCTGTCTTCTTTGGCAGCATCATGCTTAGTTTTGTTTCTTGTTTACATGTGTTTACTTTATATTCATTTTGTTTCTTCATTTTCCTTTTGTTGTCTTATTTCTTTATACTATGAATAATTTTCTATTTTAATATGTTGTTATTTCCTTTCTTCTTTTGTTATGTTGTTTTGTTTGTACTTATCTTCCCTTTCTTTTACTTGTTCTTTTGGCTATTACTTTATTTGTTTACAACAAATCCACTTTGTTTTATTATTTTATTTACAACCTCTGTCATTTGTTTTGTAGATAGATGTTAATAACTTTGTTTCTTCATTTATAAGCTTATTTACATATATATTTATAAATTTTTTCTTTTGTTTATTTGAATTTATTTTGTCTCTTTATTTTACAAGTGTATAGATATATATTTTTATTTGTTTGTGTGTGGATGTATTTTATTTCTTGATTCATATGTGAGTATATTGTTTTCTTTTGGTTGATTGAAAGCACTTGAATATATTTTGTTTTCTTTTTTTTTCTTTTGTCTTTGCTTTAAATGAATTCCTATAATTATTATGTTGTTAAAAATTTTCTAATATATTTACTTAATATTTTACATAATTTATTGATATGTGTTTTACTGATATCATTTATAAATTCCAATTCAAATTCCGTTTTCAATCTGTTGAATTCTCAAATATCCAATTAATTATCAATTTAAAAGATAATTTAAAATTAATTAAAAGTCGGGATCGTTACACTTATAAACATAAATTCAACTCAAGTGAAGTGTCAACTGAAATACAAGTAACTTAAAGGATGTTTGGGATTTCCATCCTTTAAGGATCCGTGGACCTATCTATTATGTAGTAATATACGCTGTTATAATAACGTCTATAGTAAAGTATTAAAATAGCATTAAGGCATTACCCATATCGACCTTAACACATTTTATAATGACGTAGTCTATAGAGATACTATAAACTCCACTCGCAAGTGGGCTATTAGGGAGCACTCCATAGGCAGGACACAAACAAAACTCGTAGAATGTGCGATAGGGCATGTGACAAGGCACGCGAGGCAATGCCAGGGTAGATATACTATTTGTGGATCCGGACTGGTGGTAACGCATATCAGCTACAACCGCCCACCTCGTGACACACTCCCAAATCAAAGGTGCACCCAATCAAATCACAAAAACAATAGAATGGTAGCGCAAAAATGTGTCCGATAGGAGGAATGACCTTACTTGACCAAGCATGACTTTTGTTTTCGCCACATCAAGCTGACTCACGGGAGTCAGGCTATGTAAATAACATATAGAATCGTCACCAAACTATCCTGCTTCATTTTGGAATTTCCACTACATACACAGTTGTTAAAGTGGTTTTCGGTATTGGCAGAAAGCGTGAGAATATACGATCCCGGTCTCTTTAACAACCAAATGCTTATTTTACATCGTGGTCATTTCATTTCAAATAGTTTATACTTCATATAAAAATATCTTATTTATTTCAAAACAATATCAATTCGATATCATATTCGCTTTAAAAAATATTCATTTCCAGAATCGTAACTCTTTCAAAATTATAACATTTTCGAAATCATAACACTTTTGAAATCATAACACCATTGAAATCAAAACACTTTTGAAATCATAGCAATTTCCTAATCATAACAGTTCCAACTTAAATAGTTTAGATTTTGAAAATAGTATATGTTAAATAGTTATAAATTAAAATAGTTTATATATTAACATAATTTATAAAATAAAAGTAGTTTCCTCCAATTCCGCAAGTCAATTCAAATCATCTTAAAAGCCAAAAGTTCAATTTAAATCAATTACAGTTTAACCATTTCAATTTAAAGGTCAAAGATTCAAGTTTAAATATTCAAACATTATGATATAAATTTCATTTATATTTCAACTTTTAACTTTAATTTAATTCAAGTTGGAAAATATTCACTTAATCATTTTAATAATAATCTATTTATATCCCAATTTGTAAATTTAAATCAATATTAAATACTCAATCTCAATCTTATTCAAAAGTAAGAGTATCCATTTAATCACTTTTTATCAAACCAAGTTATAAATCATACCTTTCCAAAATCTCAAAATCAATAAGTTTCAAGTCAATTTTATTTATGAATAATTCATAAATAAGTACAAATTTCAAATCAATATCTATTTATCTTCCCAACCTTAATTTATTATAGTTATTACAATTTTTCTAAAGTATAAATTTAATTATATACTAATTAAATTAAATTTTATTAAATTAAATCTTATTATTAAATTTATTTTTATATTAAGTCTATTTATATATTTCTAAAATAATAAAATTATAAGTAAAATCTTAAAAATTATATTAAAAAAAACTAACTTATGATTTTAAAATTTCCAAAACCTATAATTTTAAAAATTAAAAAATAGATATATATAAAATAACATTTATACATCTGATATTTTAAAAATCAATATTTATTAAAACCCATATATTTCCTTTCAAAACTTTGGAAATTATTTTCAAAATATTGACCAACAGTGTCCGTATATAATTTTCTATACTATGGTCAAGTGATACAGATATTTATCATTTCAATCCGCAATTTAAATATCTACGGGTATATATCATTTCAACCTGCAATCCCAAAATTTAAAAATCAATGAAAATCGCTTAGGTTTATCATTCCAACCCATAACGATTTTCCCCTATTCTACAAAATCGTTTAGGTATGTATCATTTCAACCCATAGGGAATTCTAAATTAACAGGGAACTTGGAGAGTGGAAACAATTATGATAGTATATAATACAATAACAACAAGCATATATCATCGGTGATAAATTAAATAAAACATACATAACAGGACATGGTATCATATATCACAGGTGAACAATTGCAGATAATGGCATATCATATTTAACAATTAAATAATTAGCAATTTAAATTTAACACCATATTTCAATTGTTGTTTCAAGTGAAATCAAATTTATTAAATATAAAAATGTTAAATGTGAGTGATTTCTCACCTTTCGAGCCTAGAGAAAACCAAGAACAAGATGAAAACGGGCATGAAAAAGCATGGATAATTGAAAAATCATCGAACTAAGGTGGATAAGCATGAACTGGCAATGGGACAACAACACAGCAAAGCAAATCTACCCAAATTCGATGAAAACACGAATCAGAACAGGTTGATATAAAAGGAATAAATATATATTTTAAAATTGATATTTTATTTAAACCCCATATCAAAATAAAATCGTTATATACATTATTCTAAAATCGTTTCTTTCTTACAACACATTAAATAAAAAAATACCTATATGTATATAAAACATTTTTAAAATAATACCTGAACAATATAGATATATAACTTTATATTTCATTCTTTGATATCTACTTAAATCACATAATATACTTTCTTCACAGTAAAGAAGGTTGCTGTAACAACCAGGTATTTTCAACCATTCGCATCCACACATGTCAGACTTGAATTGCTCAAAATACCGTGTTATAAATAAAATTTGGCAAATCTCAGAATATAAAGTAAATAAAAATCATAGATCACAGACACGGAGTAATAATAGTGCAACGGAAGTAAAAGAAACAGTAGTTCATGAAGCTACTATATAAATATATCAGAGTTACATAAGATACAACGGAAGAAATAAAGTACAAAAGAAGTCTCAAGATGATAACCAAGTACAAAATGAATACAATACTGGGATCAACAAGATAACAGGAAGTGAAATAGATAAAACTAGATAAGCAGATAATCTCCAGCGATTCCAAATCTCCAGAAAGTGGAATCCTAATCTGTGAATACTCTGGCTGAACCAAGCATAAATAAAAATACAAACATTCGAGTCAGCACATACATACTTATACAATGTAAACCAACTCAAGTGAATTGTTGAAAAAGTACAAGTAACTTAAAGGATGCTTGGGACCGCCTATCCTCTAAGGATCCATTAAACTATTTACTATGTAGTTATATTGCACTATTATAATAATGTCTATAGTAAAATAAACTTGCTTTAAAATAGCGTTTCGGGCTTACCTATATCACCCTTCACACATAATAGTCCCAGTAGTCCATCCAATATCATGATATCTCCAGATCGAGAGACTATCAAAGGATACCACAAGGGCTACGGGAGAAAAACAAACTCCTAGTAAAGGCTCGGTATGGTAGGTGACACGGCACACAAGGCAATGCCAAGGTAGATATACCAATTACGCACACGGGCTGGTGGTAACGCAGCAGCCACATACGCCCACCTCGGAACACATTCCCAAAATCGGAGGGGCGCCCAAACAACACAAAAGCAATAGAATGGTATTGAAGAAATGTGTCCGACCAGAGGAGCTACCCCTTTTGGCCCGAGATCGCTCCTGTTTTAGCCACCTTATGCCAACTCACGGGATTTGGGTCCACGTAATATACCTCAAGAACGTCGCCACCATCCTACTTCATTCTCGAATCTCCACCGCGTACACGGCTGTCAAAGTGGTTTTCGGTATCAACAGAGAGTATTCCCATATCTGATCCCGGTCTCTTTGCCAACCAATCGTTATTATAACCCGTGGTTATAACTTAAAAATATATTTTATACTTCAAAATAAAATATCATTTCAATCCAAATCTTTATCAAAATAAAGATTAAATCATTTCCAAACCATTTCAATTTATCAACATACCATATCTTTCAAATTCAAATATTTATCAAAATAAATATCAAGTCATTTCTAACCAATTTAATATATTAAATTATCATATCCTTTCAAAACTACCTTTCAAATCATTTTAATACATAAATATCATATCTTTCAGAACTTCATTTTCAAATCATTTTAATATCAAAATATCATATCTTTCAGAACCTCATTTTTAAATCATTTTAATATCAAAATATCATATCTTTCAAACTTTATTTTCAAATCATTTTAATATCAAAATATCATATCTTTCAAAACTTTATTTTCAAACCATTATTTGAATTCAAATACAAATATCAAACTTAATCACCATTTAAAGTTCAAAGATAACATTCATTTATTTCAATTCAAATTGCCTTTAAATAGTTTATAGTCCAATTTACTTGATGCATTTAAACTATTTAAAAGTGAAGTTATTATTCTTTCAAGTCAAGTATTCAAATTTCAAAGTTTTAAGTCATTCTGAACTCGTTTACTAAATCAAAATATAAAACATTCAAAATTTCAGCCTTTCGCAACATTTAGAAAAAAGCTGTTATAAGTTACACTTGAAAACATTTTAATTTAAACCATTTAATCATTATAAAATCATATTTTAACATTCAAAAATGTTCATTAAAAATACTATTTATATTTATGATTTTATAAAGTGAATTTTACAAAAAAAAACCAATTTTTTAAAAAATTTCACTTAACAAATTCAAATGTACAATTTTCCCATTTTTACATTTGACACTTTATTAATAATTTCATTTTCAAATTATCATTTCACAAATTAAAATAAATTTCTAATCTATTTAATTAACTTAAACCTTTAAATAAAAACCAAATTCACATTTCCAAGTCAAATTTTATTTTTAAAAATACACTTTTAAGCATTCCTTCATTTAACCATTTTTATACATAGAAAAAAATCACTAACACTTTATTAAATCATTTAAATTCAAATTTAATCAAATCATCATATTTACCATTTTTCAAATATATATAATTAAATTTCCATTTTATTTATAGAACTTAAAATTCCCTTTTTAAACCAAAAACCCAATTTTCCAGACATTAAGTTATATTTCAATAATTCAACTTAACTATTTATTTATTTAACACTTTCCACTTATACAAAAATCATAAATCCTTTATTTAAAACACTTTAAAATCTATTTAAATCAAATTATCATAAATTTACATTTTAAACTACTTAAAATTTTATTTATATAATTTAAATGACATTTTAAAAGCCAAAGTCCAAATTTCTAGATTTAAGTTATATTTCACAATTTCACTTTTACCATTCACTTAAATTACATTTTTAACTTCTAGAAAAATGAAAAAAAAATTAACATTAAAAATCCAATTTAAATCAAATTTTCAAAATTATTCACTATATTTAAAATATTCTAAAATACTTTATAAAATAACCACGGGCCTGTATATAGTTTTCTAACCTAGGTCAAGTGATACATATATATATATCATTTCAATCCGCAATTTAAAAAAGAAAAATCTAGGTTCTATCATTTCAAACCCGTAGTCCCAAGTTAAAATAAAATAAATAAAAACCGTTCAGGCCTATCATTTCAACCCATAACGATTTTTCCCTATTCTAAAGTCCGTTCAGGTATGTATCATTTCAACCCATATTGAACCTAATCTATAGAGAACTTGCAGTGTGATAAACAGATATAAATGAACAGTTAACAACATATAACAGTAACAGATGAGATGACATGTAATTTAACATGTTTAACATCATACATAACTAATCACAAGCAGTTATAACATCATTTATAATTCTACACATTCAAATGTTGTTGCTTCACAATTGCATAAGTATGTAGTGTCGCATGAGTTTTACTCACCTCTAAATGCTGGAGACAACAAAACCAATGACACAACGTATCAAAAGCACGATGACAAGACTACAAACTTTAGTGGAGAGCGAATCTAATGCTAAAGAGCTTGTGTTACAACCCAAAACAAAATCAAACAAACTATAAATTTCATGCAACTTGAAATGGAATAACTTTGAATTAAAAAAGAGATTTGAATGTAAAGTCTTTTGCCTTGCTTTCTCTACTATTTGTCATGGCCTAGGAATGTTGTTTGGCTCTGGTTTGCACAAGTTTGGCTCAGGTTTGGTCATGTGAATGCACGGCCAAAGTGGTGAAACATGGAGGGGAAGTTACATAGTGAGAAGGTGAAGGGTGTAAGGCAAATAGTATGGTTTTGGTCAACAAAAGGGCTTGGCCTTGGAGTGGTTTGGCTTGGTCATTCAAGCTCAGGTATGGAAAACGGTTTAAATGATGTTTAAGGATCTGGACAAAGTGGTGGTGGCGGCTAAAGGTGATGGCCAAAGTCAAAAATGATGGGGAGATGAAGGTAGGCTCGGCCATGTAGTTGTTTTTGGAGTTTTTGACATTGTTTTGTGGTGCTGGCTTCAAGGGGATGTCACAGCCATCTAGGGTCAGAGGAGGAGGAGGAGGGTTAGGTCGAGGATGATATGGGAAGGAGTTGGTGTGGTGGTCGGTGGTGATGGTGGAGGGTATAGGCCGAGCAAGGCAAGAGAAGCCAAGGCAAAACAGTGAAAATCCAAAGGAAAAGTAAAGAGAAAAGAAAAATGGAAGAAGCCATTACACCAAACTTCTTTGGCCATGAAGTAAAATGAAAATGAAGTTTTTCACGTGAAACACAAATGAGAAACTCATGGATACACTAAAGAAAAGGTACGGCCAAAATAGTGCAAGTGGAAGGTCATGGGAAAATGAAGAGTTCTGGCAAATGAAAGGTCATAAGTTAGAAGCTTAAGTCTTTTCAATTTTCCATTCTCTTTGAATTAAATAAAAACAAATGAACACAGTAAAGGAATTTAAAAACTGAAACAAAGTAAATTAAAATAAAAATAAATAATTAAATTTAAAGAAAATAGAAAAAGAATTAAAGAAATTGCTTAAAATTCAAAACACGGTTCAAAATTTACAATTAGATCATCATTGGCTTTGGAAAAAATATCTACTTCATTTTAACAATATTTTAAAGCAAAATTTTGAAGTAAAATAATCTTTAAAACATATTGAAAGTGAAATAGATAATTAAATTTGGAGAAAACAGAAAAGAACTAAAGAAATGTTTAAAAATTGAAAACAGGACATGAAAATTACAAATAAATATCACTAGCCTTATAAAATTTCTATTTCACTTTAAAACAAATAAAAGTCCAATAAATAAAATAAATGAGAAACAAAATAAAGTGGGAATGAGAATAAATAAGTTCTTAATAGAAATATAAAGATAAATAAAGAATTCTTTAATTATTTGAAACTGGGAAATTAGAAATTGTAAACAATATACAACTTTTAGTGGAAAATGTCAATTACACTTTAAAAATGTTTTAAAACCAAAATATATACATAGCATGATATTTTACCCATATAAACATAACTTAGAACATTACATGACGAAATAAAATATTATTTATAAAATTTAAAATAAACAATTTGTTAAATACATCAATTTCACACAATAGTTAAAAAAGCATAACTTTCACATTATAAATCAGATTTCAACGAAACGAAAAGCAGTATTCTTAAAATTTTATTTAATTTCATAATAAAAGATAAAATTAAAATTTTCAAACTTTCAAAATTTAAATTTAAAAGTCAAAATTTGACCATATTGACTAAAATTCACTTTTTGGAAAATATTCGTTATAGTCATGCTTTAGAATGATAATTCATATCAAAATCAAAGTTTATATTTAAAATAACAAAATTTAATCATTACAAATAAGTAAAATAAGTTCTTAAATCAAAATTTTAATTAAAATAATTAAAATACACAATTAAAATAATCACAAAATACAGGGTTGTTACAGTTGCAAGTTTCCAGATAATACATATTTAAATTTAAACAGTATAAAATCGCTACAGTTTGCTTTACCATTCATAAACAAACAATATAATTTTTATGTACACTACCATCTATACTTATCCTTTTATAATATAATACAATATATATTTTTAAAACTTTATATATATTTCTAAAGAAAATCCAAATATCAACCTATATATGTTATGTACATAAATGAACACGTCGATATATATATATATATATATATATATATATATATATATTAATTTAAAAATCAAATAAGAACTTTATAAAATCTAATTCAAAATAAGGCGCGGAGTGAGGTAGAGGATGCGATGTGGCTGTTGTGGTGGGGTGTTTTGGTGATATGTGGAAGGAAATGGCGATGTAAGGCGTCGAAGCCTGAGGTTGGTAATGGCTGTTCGAGGCTCAGAAACAAGGCGCAAAGCAAGGCTACAGGCCAGGGTGGTGGTCAGACAATAGAGGAGGATTGGGTTGAAGGAGGTAAGGAATTCGACAGGCTAGGGAGGCACGTTAGTGCGAGCGAGGTCCGGTTTTGCGTGGTGTGGTGGTGAAGTCATGGTTTCGGAATGGCATGGGGGTAGAGTGGAGTAGCAGGCGGATTTGTGAAGGTGGCAGTGAGACTGACTGATGGCGGAGGGAAGGGAGTTGGAAGGTGATGGAGAGGTACACTGGCCATGCTAGGCTTGGAGGGGGGACGAAAATGGAAAGGTGGGATAAGGAAAATGATAAGCAGCTCACAATAAGGGTAAGATTAGAAAATTCTCTACATAAATATAATTTAATTTTTTTTATAAAAGAATGGTCGACCACGGAGATGAGATGAAGGGGGATCTCCATTAAAAATGATAGCAACAGAAGAAAAATGAAGAAGAGTAATGGGGATTTAGGAAAAAGGAATGCAATACTATAATATATATAAATTCCTTTGTAAATGAACAAAGCTAAAAAAGGCAGGGAAAATGGACCCACTGCATAATAAATTGAAATGACGGGAATGTTAACGGCTGGCCATTGAATTATGCAAATAATAAATGCTATAATCAATGTTAGTGGCTGTTTATTTTAGCTGTTTGAAAATTTGAATGAATACAGAATATCAAAGGCTAGAACGGGGTACAACTACGGCTAGCCGTGTCACGGATTTTGCCACATACCGGACACCGGAATGCACAAATGAATATACTTCGAAGATCGACATGTTGAGACGAAAAGAATGGTACATTGATATCAGCGATATGACCATCCTATCAAAAGTCGATTTTCCGTTGCCAAAAATTCTGCTAATTTGGTGAAAATAAGATAAACAGAGCTAGAGAAATCCAGATTTGACGAAATGAATTATGACGTCTCACTTAGAAAATGATAAACATTTATATTATATAAATATATTCAGATTTTGAAAATATTTTATTTTCCTCAAATTATCTGATTTTTAAATTTAAATAAAATTACACAACGAAATAAAATTTCATACTATTTAATGAAAATCTGACATTTTCTACGCTTAAACAGACGCATACCAAATATCAAATTTCTTTTTTCAAATTCAATTATTTAAAATTTCACAAAAATTCAGTTAATTACGATATTTAAAACTGTTAAAATTTATGAGACATTACACTCTGCTCTACTCAAAACTTTTCGTCCCCGAAAAGGAACGAGGTAGGAGAATATGACCAACCAGAAAGAAAAGATGGATCGAAATATAAAATACTAGATATCACAATTGATTCCAAAACCACATGGATTTCATTTATTTTTAAATTGGTTTATATTCAACTGATTGATTTCAATTCATTTATGCAATCAATAAACATTCATTATTTCGACAATTGATTGAGCTCCATTCAAGGTATTTCCACTAAATTGATTTGCTTTCAATTTATTAGCATTTGTTTCCAATCTTCTTTTAGAACAAAATTTATTTTGTATAACTCATTTGTTATGTATTTAACTTCACTTAAGTCGATTTCACATAAAATTCAGTTTCATCAATTCTTAATTTCATATTATTCACTTAAATAGTATTTTCATTTTATTATTCAATTTATTTCACTGACATATCTTGCTATATAGGTAAAGTGCATAGCATTTATTATAATTACCTAAATTTTTATCTATAAATTCCCTATCAAAATTCATTTTGGACATCTCATTTATTATTGTATATTATTCAATTACATTCAAACCCTTCTAGGTATGTTTTACTAATGTCTTTGAATAAAATTGAAACTAAACAAATTTACCTCTAATTTAAAACACTTTTATTAAGCAAACCCTAACTTAGCACAGAATTAAAAATTAAATTTTCCAGTTTCACTTCCAACCATTTTGAGATAAATGTATACACACAGATATATATATATATATATATATATATATATAGCAAAGCTGCTTGGTGGTCACTCTACTTTGAGACTCGAAAATGAATGTCGATGATGTTGCAGTCATTACCGAAATTATTTTCCAGTGACAAATGAAAGAGAGTACTAGCTTAATTCTTTTAAAATTGTTTTTTTTAAAACAATTTCCATTCAAAAATACTTTCAAATAATATATTCCAAAACATTTAAAAACAAATTTGTAGAAATCACCAGAAATTAATTTCTCAAACTCTTACTTTAAATTCATTTCAATTCCAAATAAATTTATAAACCATGTTTTATAAATTCATTTATTTATTTCATGTCGCAATTGTCAATGGTTTACAAAACAGTAAATGATAATCAAATATTATCATTTCTAACAACCAATTCGTTTAACTATTTAATATCAAAAAAGTATACTTATATATATAAAGTATAATCATACAAAATTTACAGATTTTGGAAACAATATTGTGTCAATTTTCTCTGTTCAAGGGTTTTGGAATTCCTGTAAATAACGTTAGCTAGACGAAATGATCGAAACCCAAAATTCAAACTTAACAGCTCTAACAACACAATATAAATCATTTTTATTTAATTTACAAATACACTCCCTTACTCGATGATTCAAAGATGGGTTTTAAAACAAGAATAAAGATTTCAACTCAGAGGGACCCTAATAAATGAGAATTTTAAGTAAGGAAATAGACTTTAAGGGAAATAAAATAATTAAATTGCAAAAGAGTAAGGATGGATAGACTTTCATCAATCGCGGTGACCTTAACCGAGTCCACCGAGATTTCATGAATAAGATTGATGCGGAATTCAATTTCCCGCAAAGGAGGAAGAGAAGTGACTTCACCAAACATTAGGATAATCCCTGACTTCGGGGAAGTCAAGATCACAAAGGAATTTCCCTGATCGTCTATTAGAGACGGTTCGGGCTTTTCAAGAAATAATAGCATCTAAACCGAGGACGTAGAAATCCTTGGTGAATCGACGCCTGTTGTAAAGAAGTTCAACCCTTTACAAATCATACTAAGGTTGTCTGAACAGAAATGGAGTCGTGGGGTGCTCCAGTATCAAGAAGAACGCAAATGGGAAGAGACAAGAGTGGATTTTAGAACAAAAGGAAAAATTCCAAAATTCAAAAGAAGCCCTAATCAAAGAGGAGAAATTCAATCTCGAACGAAGGTAGTTTTGTAATTAAATTTACTCTATATGCTAAATTTTGCCTACACTAGAGTTCTGATACCAACTGTAATGACCCGGTATTTCGAACCATTCACAAACACACATGTCTGACTTAAATTGCCTAAAATGTCAGATTGTTAATTTATATTTGGAAAAACTCGGCATATACAGTAAATCAATCAATCACAGAATAACAGACACAGAGTAATATAACAATGAGCAGCGGAATAGATAATTAGTAGTTCATGAAGCTACTATATAAACATCAGAGTCTGAAATAAATACCACAGAAATCTTAAATATAGAGTAGTCTCAAATACAAAAGTAATTGACAACACTGAACAGAAATCACTAGAATAATTGAAATAACTAAAAGATGGATAGATAGAACTTCAAACACAGCTCCACTGTCCAAAGGTGAGCCTCAAATGCTGTGACACTCAGTCTCACCCGAGTATAAAGTAAAATACAAAATACTCGAGTCAAGATTAACATTCTTATATTAATAAAGTCAACAGAAGAGAAGTGTCAACTGAAATATAAGTAACTTAAAGAATGTTTAGGATTTCCATCATCTAAGGATCCATGGAACTATCTACTATGTAGTAATATATGCTACTATAATAATGTCTATAGTTAAGTATTAAAATAACATTAAGGCGTTACCCATATCCTCCTTAACACATTTTATATAATGCTGTAGTCTATACAGATACTGTAAACTCCACTCGTAAGTGGGCTATCAGGGAGAACTCCATAGGTACGACACAAACCAAACTCGTAAAAGGCGCGATAGGGCATTAGACAAGGCATGCGAGGCAACGCCAGGGTAGATATACCATTTGCGGATCCGGATTGGTGGTAACGCATAGTAGCTACTACCGTCCACCTTGTGACACACTCTCAAATCAAAGGTCCACCATTTCAAATCACAAAAGAAATAGAATAGTATCGAAGAAATGTGTCTGATAGGAGGAATGACCTCACTTGGCCCTGCGTGGCTCCTGTTTTAGCCACATCAAGCTGACTCGCGGGAGTCAGGGATACGTAAATACCATATAGAATCGCCACCAAACCATCCTGATATTCTGGAATCTCCACCGCATACACAGTTGTTAAAGTGGTTTTCGGTATTGGCAGAGAGTATGACAATATCCAATCTCAATATCTTTAACAACCGAACGCTTATTTCACACCATGGTCATTTCAATTCAAATAGTTTATACTTCATATCAAAGTATCATATTCATTTCAAAATCATATCTATTCGATATCATATTCACTTTAAATAATATTCATTTCCAGAACTGTAACACTTTCAAAATTATAACATTTTCGAAATCATAACACCTTTGAAATCATAATACTTCTGAAATCATAGCACTTTCGTAATCATAACTGTTCCAACTTAAATAGTTTAAATGTTGAAAATAGTATATATTAAATGGTTATAAATTAAAATAGTTTATATATTAAAATAATTTATATAATAAAAGTAGTTTCCTCCAATTCCGCAAGTTAATTCAAATCATCTTAAATTCCAAAAATTCAATTTAAATCAATTCCAATTTAACCGTTTCAATTTACATGTCAAATATTCAAGTTTAAATATCCAAACATTACAATATAAATTTCATTTGCATTTCAACATTTAACTTTAATTTAATTCAATTGGAAAATATTCACTTAATCATTTTAATAACAATTTATTTAAATCCTAATTTATAAATTTAAATCAATATTAAATATTAAATACTCAATTTTAATCTTATTCAAAATTAAGAGTAACCATTTAATCACTTTTTATCAAGTCAAGTTATCAATCATACCTTTCCAAAATCTCAAAATCAATAAGTTTCAAGTCAACTTTATTTAAGTATAATTCATAAATAAATACAAATTTCAAATCAATTTCAATTTATCTTCCCAACCTTAATTTATTATAGTTATCACAAAATCTATTTTTTTAAAGTATAAATTTAAGTATACACTAATTAAATTAAATTTTATTAAATTAACTAAATTTATTTTTATATTAATTCTATTTTAATATATTTTTAAAATAATAAAATTATAAGTAAAATCTTAAAAATTATATTTAAAAAAACTAACTTATAAATTTAAAATTTCCAAAACATATAATTTTAAAAAAAGACATATGTAAAATAAAATTTTATACGTCTTATATTTTTAAAATCAATATTTATCAAAACCCATATATTTCCTTTCAAAACTTTGGAAATTATTCTCAAAATATAGACCAACTACGTCGGTATATAATTTTCTTTTCTATGGTCAAGTGATATAGGTATTTATCATTTCAATCCGCAATTTAAACATCTACGGGTATATATCATTTCAACCTACAATCCCAAAATTTAAAAATAAATGAAAATCACTTGGGTTTATCATTTCAACCCATAACGATTTTCCCTTATCCTACAAAATCATTCGGGTATGTATCATTTCAACCCATAGCGAATTCTAAATTAACAGGGAACTTGCAAAGTGAAAACAATTATGATAAAATATAACATATCAATAACAGACATATATCAACAGTGATAAATTAAATAAGACATACATTACAGGATATGGTGTCAAATATCACAGGTGAACAATTGCAGATAATGACATATCATATTTAACAATTAAATAACTAGCAATTTAAATTTAACAGCATATATCAATTGTCATTTCTAATGAAATCAAATTTATCAAATATAAGAATATTTATCGTGAGTGATTGCTCGCCTTTCGAGGCTAGATAAAACTGAGAACAAGATGAAAATGGGTACAAACAATCATAGATAATTGATTAATAACCGAACTGTTGTGGATAAGCATGAAGTGACAACGGGACAACAGCACAGCAAAGCAAATCAACCCAAATCTGATAAAAACACGAATCAGAACAGCTTGATATAAAAGGAATAAATATATATTAATATTGATATTTCATTTAACCCCATATCAAAATAAAATCGTTATATATATATATATATATATATTATTCTAAAATCGTTTCTTTCTTAAAACACACTAAATAGAACAAAATATCTATATGTATATAAAACTTTTTTAAAATAATACCTGAATAGTGTGCATATATAACTTTATATTTCATTCTTTGATATGTACTTAAATCATATAATATACTTTCTTCATAGTAAAGAAGGTTGCAAGTTTCCAGATAATATATATTTAAATTTAAATAGTATAAAATCGGTACAGTTTTCTTTACCATTCATAAACAAACCTTATAATTTGTATGTACACTACCATCTGTACTTCCTTTTATAATATTACATAATATAATATATATTCTTAAAACTTTTTATATATTTCTAAAGCAAATCCAAATATCAACATATCTATGTTATGTACACAAATGAACACATCGATATATTAATTATACTTTGAAAATCAAATAAGAACTTTATAAAATCTAATTCAAAAGTTGATGTATATCTATAAACCACATGAAATCATTTCTCAAAGCCCATATACTATATGTATACTAACATATATCGTTACTTGTATACTAATACTACATGAGTATATGTAACAGATATACATCAGATCTTCAATAGAATATATATATATATATATATATATATATATATATGGACAAAAATCAACTCATGAATACTAATGTGCAACTTATATTAAATGCATAACAAAAATATATAACTTATATAGTAGAATGACTTTATATATTTTCTTATATATACAGTGAAAAAAATATCAATATTTAGTAAACTACATTTACCTTTTAGAGTTATACACACACACACACACACATACATCTATATGTATAGCTGCTAGTGGGTTTGCACGTGTTTATGGTAGTGATAGAGGGGTCCGATGAGGTTGTGATGGGCTTGGTTAGTTTGGTGCTCACACCTGAAGGAAGGTCAGGTCGTTTGATGTCGTGGGTGACGTGGATTGATGGGAGTGGGCAGAGGCTACGATCTGGCTGTTGTGGTGGGGTGTTTTGGTGATATGTGAAAGGAAATGGCGATGCTAGGTGTCGAAGTTGGAGGTTGGTGATGGATGTTCGAGGCTCGAGAACAAGGCGTGGAGCAAGGCTACAGGCCAGGGTAGTGGTCAGATAATATGAGAGGACTGGGTTCGAAGAGGTAAGGCGTTCGGCAGGCTAGGGAGGCACGTGAGTGCGGGGGAGGTCGGGTTTTGCTACGTGTGGTGGTGAAGTCGTGGGGTCGGAATGGCATGGGGTAGACGCGGAGAAGCATGCAAATTTGTGAAGGTGACAGTTAGGCTAACTGATGGCAGAGGGAAGGGAGGTTGAAGGTGATGGAGAGGTGCGTTGGCCATGCTGGGCTTGGAGGGGGAACGAAAATGAAAAGGTGGGATAAGGAAGAAGATAAGCAGCTCACAACAGGGGTCAGATTAGAATATGCTCTACATAAATATAATTTAAATTTTATAAAAGAATGGTCGACCACAGAGATGAGAGGAAAAGGGATCTCCATTAAAAATGATAGAAACAGAAGAAAAATTGAAAAGAAGAATGAGGCTTCAGGAAAAAGGAATGCAATAATACAATAAATATAAATTCCTTTGAAATGAATAGCGATAAAAAAGTAGAGAAAACAGACCGCTGCATAATAAATTGAAATTATGGGAATGGTAACAGCTAGCCATTGAATTTAGCAAATAATAAATGCTATACTGAATGTTAGTGGCTGTTTATTTTAGCCATTTGAAAATTTGAATGGACATAGAATATCAAAAGCTAAAATGGGGTACCACTATGGCTAACCGGGTCACGGATTTTGCCACATAACGGACACCAAAATGCACAAATGAATATACTACGGAGGTCAACACAATGATACGAACAGAATGGTATATAGATATGAGCGATACGACCATCCTTTCAAAAGTTGATTTTCCATTGCCGAAAATGCTGCTAATTTGCTGAAAATAAGATAAATGGAGCTAGAGATATCCAAATTTGACTAAACGAATTATGACATCTCACTTAGAAAATGATAAACATTTTTATTGTATAAAAATATTCAAATTTTGAAAAAAAATTATTTTCTTCAAATTAACCGATTTTTAAATTTAAATAAAATTGCTTAACAAAATAAATTTCTATATTATCTGATGAAAATATGACATTTGCTACGTTTAAATAGGCACATACAAAATATCATATTTTTATTTTCAAATTCAATTATATAAAATCTCACAAAATTCAGTTAATTACATTATTTAAAACTGTTAAAACTTACAAGTCGTTGCACTCTCCCCCATTCACATTATGTGGCATATAATTTCAATTAATTATAATTGATTTCCAATTTAATTTAACAGACTAAACAAATAGGTAACATATAGTAATTTTTCACTATTAACTTTTAGTCACATTAATAAGTTTATTATTTACAATTAATGTTATAATTACTTACCTAACACAGATTTTATTCAATCACCATTAATTATATATTATTTCATTAATTAATTCAATGTTTACATTTGTTTTCCTGTATTCACTTTATAACCAAGTATAAACCTTCAAATCATTTCAATTGATTGGAATTTCATTCAAATTTTTAATAATTAACTTAAATTTACATTATTATATTTCATTTTAGTTATTATTTCATTAGTATATCACAGAATTTTATTTCTCCCAATATCAAATCACAAAAATCTTATTAAATTAACAATTTTTTTATTATTGAAATGGGTCTTACAAAATAGATGTTTATAAATATTTTATTTAACAAATTATGACTTGAAATTGCTACCAATAGATGCTCATCCAAGATCATAGAAACAACCACATCAAACAAGGCGACAAACAGACGAACCATATGTGTTTACCTAGAGCTGAAAGAGCCCCAGGATGCTGCCACCATTCCACTGGTGGAGCATCATAGGTCAACCAGTGGTGGTGAATTCTGAAGTTTATTTGCTTGAGAAATGCCTCTGGTCAGTGCTCCGTCGATTCTGTGATGGTTGCACTTTTTTCTTGGGTCATATGCAGAGAATTCGAGCTCGCATGCATCAAATACAATTAAATATGGCATCATAGCTTCAATTAGAATATCAATTCTCTAAATTATAAGTGACTGAAACTTTCAACATGCAGGGGTTTCAAACAACAACAAATAGAGTCAGTTTAATATCCGAAATTATCAGCCGAATAAGTCTAACAAACATGCAAACAAATTCAAAGAGAGTAGTGAGAACTATCATCTTATATTCTTGAATTCAAAGCCAAAACAATACACAATAATATGCCTTCTCTTGTTTCAGTGAACCATAGAAACAATGTATACCAAAGAACAAAAGAGGACAAAAAACACTACATACATTGAAATCAACGAGTCTAGAAGATAGATTAGGGTTTGAAATCATTTCCTTGAATTTTCTACAATTTCAGAGGATTTATTTGGATTTAATCTTTGTAGACAATTGCCTAGGTTTGAAAAGGAAGAACACTTTGCTTTTTTTCTTTGTAAAGTTCTATATGCCTTATGATTTGAGATGTGAGAAACTTCTCTTTTGCAATTACTAACATGGGTATTGGGTTTGAATACAACCTAATAAGAAAAGAGTTTCCTTTTTATTTCTTTTTATTTCATCCTTTCAAAACCTAATTCATTCCTAATTCATATTTTCCAGACAACCAATAAAATATTTCCCCTACATAATTCAACTAATGAATTTACGAATCCATTTATTATATCCTTAACTAAATCAAATTTTCATACAATATTTTGAAACAAACCCCAAATACTAACTTAAAATGATTATTTGATATCTAGTACTTGATAAATTCAAATTTCCATAAATTATTATTTATTTTATTAAAATTTATTCTAAAACCAGGGTTGCTACATGTTATAAGCTAACAACCATTCCTTTCATAGAATGTAAATTACATAACCAGAATACTGAAAATTTCCACCTTAGGTTATTTGCAAATTATAAATACATAACTAATAACGAATGTGGAGGTAATAGTTGAATATTGTTAATTTAGGATTCAAATATTTGGGAAAATAAATATATAGACAAGGATTTTCAATACATAGGTTGTACTTTCAGTAATATTGGGGGAATATCAATTTAAATTAATGGTGTTTATTTAAGTAATTTTGAAACCGAAAGAACTGAATCATGGGGTATGCTTAAAAATATGAGTAATAAATATAAATTAGCATGGTTAGTAATGGGAGATTTTGACAAAGTAATGCATTTAAATGAAAAAAGTACAAGTAATGCTATTCCAGAAAGTAAATTGGATAAAATCAATAACTTTTTATTAGAAACTGGGTTAATACAACTAGTAATTAGTGGAAACAAAATTACTTGGAGATCAGAGATATGTAAGTACGTACATTATAAGCTATATAGAATAATAATTAATAAAGAACTTTTTCTAGTTTTGAAAAAAATGTACTTTAGCACAAAATACGGGTGATCACACACCTTTACTTACTAGATTAACCAATAAAAGCGCAAATGAGAATAACACTATATATATATATTCCATTTAAATATAAAAATATACACCTTTACTTACTAGACTAATCGATAAAACTGCAAATGTGAATAACTATATATATATATTCCATTTAAATATAAAAATGAGTGGGTATGTGATAATGATTATAAGGAAGTAATGGAAAAATGTTTAGAATTTTTATGTTATTTAAAAAGCAATTTTAGTTTTTGAAATTTACTAAACACTGTTTGAAAAATGGGAATAAAGAGAAAGTTTAGACAAAGTAAGATAGAGGAATTAAGGAGGAAAATAGCACAAGATTTAATTAATTAAAATCCTAAAGAAGGAGGAAATGTTAAAATGTCTTTTGTCAGTCGAAGTAATTTAACTTAAGAATTGTATGTCAATATAGTTAACTAGGAACAAAAAGAAAAGATAAAAAGGCTAACATAAGGAGAAGATTATAAAAAAATTAATAAGCAAAAAATGAAACGCAGAAAATATATTAATAATATAGGTAATGTATTTGATAATGAGGCCAAATTATGAATTAATTTAATAAAATTGCTGGGGTGGCGGTTAATTATTTTAAAGAACTTCACAATTCTAGTGAGGCTGAGATGCAAATACCAAACATAAAATGCAAGATTAAATCAAATATTATTGAAAAGGAAATACTATTCACACCTACTGAAGAGGTAGAAATTAAATAGATTATATTTAGTTATAGAGACAATAAAAGTCTAGGGCAAAATGAATTTAACGCCAAATTATGTAAAATTCATTAGGAAAAGATTGAAGACCAAATAGTCAAAGTAGTAATGGAATTTCTCGGTGAAAGATTTTTTTTAAAAGGTATAGATCATAGATTTGTTACCCTAATTCCAAATAATAAGAATTACTCACATTTAGGGTATTATACCGATTTCATGTTGCGATTTTATTTGCAAGATAATAGCGACGTGTAACAGAATTAAAGACTTTTTTTTTCATTTCTATTCTTAGAAAAGTCAAACTTCCTTTGTTCTAGGAAGATTTATTTATGAAAATTCTTTTCAAGCACATAAGGTGGTGAGAAATTTCAATAATAAACTTTGGTGATAATATGTGTTTAAAAATAGATTTAAGAAAAACATATGATGGAGTTAACACGAGTTTTACTCTTCATATTTTGAAAAGTGTTGGAATTCCAGATAAATTTTGTTGCCTAAGATAAGAGTGTATTAATATTCCTACTTTTTAAGTGCAGATGCGGTGTAAGCCAGTAGGCTATATACGTAGCAAAATGGGTATTAGACAAGGGGATTCATTGTCACCTTAGTTGTTCGTTACTATAATCGAATATTTTTCAATACTAATTGAAATGAAAGTAATTAAAAACACTATTGACCCCATAAACAAAATACGGCCTTGTATAACACGTCTAATACATGTGATTTTTGATGTGATTTGTTAAGGAATATTATATTAACGCACTTGCTACTAAAGGTATTTTGAGTGTTTAAATAACTATGCATGGTTACAGATTAACGAATTTAAGAGTAAAGCATATTTCAAAATGCATAAAAAGTACAAAAATGAGGCATTGGAAACATTAAACATAACTGAAATAATTTTACAAAAAAATATCTAGGATTGCCACTATCAGTAAATCAAATTAACGAAAGTGACTGTGCAATGTTGGTAGAGAAAATTAAAGAACATGGTCAATCAAGCCATTATCAATTGCAGGAAGAATGGAGTTAATAAAAATAGTAGTATATGCAATAATATTATATTTGCTACAAACATTTCACATTCCTACAGCTTCAGTAAATAAACTAGAAGGGAGATATGCTGAATTTATTTGGAGAGGGGGACATCACAAGATAAGTTCAGAAAAACCATGTAGGCCTAAAAAAAGAAGCTATTTGAATAATAATACAAATGATTTAGGCCTCACTTGTGATTTAACATTATGTTGGTGGTTCATCAGTAATGAATCAATGTGGGAAAATTGTATTGAAAACAATTATCTTTAAAGAAGCAGATTCTGGAATATCATACCAAAGAATAATCAATCAAATACTTGGAAGCAAAGTTCGAAGTGTAAAGGAAAAAAAATCATGCTTAGAAGTTTTAAAAGTGGTAGTGAAACAGGTTTATGGTTTGGTCCTTAGAATATTCATGAGTCTTTTATAAACAAACTAGATTGAAATAATTTATAAATAATGGAGGATCTGATGTTACAATTTTTGTGATTATCAAAGACAATCAATGGCAACCACATCATCCATTCAAAATCCACATAAGGAATTTATCAGTAAAATTTCTATAGACAATAATGTAAAAAGTTACTACTGAGAGTGGACTACAAGCAGTAATTGTAAATTTTCTTTTAAGAAATCTTGGGAATTTATCAAAGGTAAACAACCAATAGTAAAATTGCACAAATGCATGCGGAACAAAGCAAATTCTTCTAAAATGTCATTTTGTACATTCTTTGCAATCAAGTTACCAACTAGAGTAGGAACTAGCAAATGGGGTAAAATAGAGAATATACGGTGTCTTCTGTGTGATACGGAACCGGAAACTAGTGAGCATCTCCATTGAGTGTAATTATTTATACAATATTCGGGATTCAACAATGGAAAAAATTACGGTTTGAGTTTAGCAGTAATGCGAAACTGAAAGATGCAGTACAACAAATCATGTCAGAATTTAGATCAAATTCATTGGAAAGGAATTATGCACACTTCTATTAACAACAACGGTCTATCTTATTTAGAAAGTATGAAATACCAAAGTTCATATTTGTAAAGAAACCAAAAATGGAGATTGATACATATTGAATTATAAGATTGAAAAAAAAAGTGAAGAACCAAACGAGTTTCAAATACTTATCTAAGTAGTGGATTGCATATATAGGTAGCAAAAATGTTGAGAAATACTAATGTAGACCCAAATTCAGTTTAAACAACAATGAGAATTATATAGCTTCATAATTGAAGAAGAGTTAGACTCATGTCTACGTCAAGACCAAACCACACTATGCAATAAAGTCGGTGATTCCTTGACGGAGCTTTGGATAGGTAGAAATCACTTTATGAAATGCAATCGGGATGGAATTGCAGATCTAGGTCGCAATGACATTGGTTTTAATAATTATAATACAATTAAGAGCGGCATACACCCTAATCTAATATTTAGGATGAGAAGCGGTTTAAACAAGTTTCTCTCATATTAGGCGAGGGGAGAATCTAGTAAAGTAAGATATGTTGAAAATTAGTGTAACGATCCCATTTTTAAGCCAAATTTAAATTGGTAATTAATATAAATTTTTGGATTAATTTGTGAATTAATTTGAATTTTTCCAAAACAAATAAAATATGTGTTTGTTTTATAGATTGAAATAGAATTTGGATTTGAAATTCAAAAATAAATATTTTGCAAAATATATAAAATACTATATTTCAAATTAATAAAAATTTGTTTTGGAATTATTATATGTATATATATTGATTTGGGAGTTATATTTTGAATTTAATATAATAACTTTCAAATAAACTATTTAGGGATTAAAATTCTAATATATATATATATATATATGCCTATTCATTAAGGTATAATTAGTTTTAAAATCATTTTCTTTAAGGTTATATAAATATTTATAATCGGAAATGAATTAACAAAAAAAAACATAAGATGTGTTTATATATATATATAAATATAAATAGAAAATTACATAAAAGTATATTCAAACATTTATACATGTAAATAAAGACAAGTGTAATCATCTTATCATGAAATTCAATATGTGTAAGCATAGTATTACTTGAGAATACAAGTTTAAAGATTTTAAAATGCATTTAACAAATGTAGTTATTTTAACATACCATATTAAAAAGTGCTAGTTTAAATTCAACATGTATTAACAAGTGTCATCAATTCTTTTTATTTTTATTTTTAAAATTTATGAATAAAGTGGAAACAAGTTTATATATATCACTCTCCTCCTTCTTTCTCATTTTTTCTTTGATCTAATCAAAATCTAAAACCTGAAAATAAAATAGAAACAAAAAATCAAACAATCTGAAGCTAAGATCATCTCAAAGAAAAAACAGATTCAAGATTAAAGCAAATAATCATATAAAACCTGAAGCTATGCAAAAGAAAATCAAAACCTGGAAGCTGTAAAACCTGAGCAAATTCAAATGCAAAGAATCAATAGAAAGTAGTAGTTTCAAATCCAAGATCATCTCAAACAGATCTGCAAGCAAATCAAAGTTTTTCAAATTCAAAATCAACTCAGTAAAAAGCAAGATCGGTTCCCAAAAGCATCTTTAGTTTCAACATCATTTCCCAGTTTTAAATTTTCCAGGCTCTATCTTTCTCCGTTCTTCAATTCCAGGTAAGTAAACTTCATTTTTAACCAGATCCTATTGATTTCATATGCTTGTGATGATGATGACTTGGACATAGTTTGTATGAATGAAAAATGTAATTGCATGCCTGAGTATATAGAGATTTTGGTGTATGCATGTCTGTATACAGGTATATATATACCTCTGTTTAAAACTTATAGGTTTTAAACAATTTCAAAACTCAATTCCTTCTTCTCCAATCTATTCATGGATGTGATCTCTGAATGAAAAGTGATAGAATGAATGCAAATTCATTTTTAAAAATAAATTCAAGTGTTTAAATTAAGTAATTATTTCAAAAATGATAAATTACAGTAGAAATCAAATATAAGTCAAAATTCGATGATCATAAATCCGTGTTTAGATTTCATAATCGAGTTCATATTAGCAAATAATGACTTTTGAAAATGGTTTCATGATTTTTAAGCTTGTACATGTCGAGATATCTTGAGATGACCATTTTTGGTTTTTCGTCAAATGTCGATGAACGGCAAAATGATGATCGACGTGATCGATACCGGAGGAGGCTGGGAAGTTGTGGATCTTAGGAAAAATGGTAGGTGGATTTCTTAATCACCGTGGTGGTCAGACAACGTCGAACTAGGGCTCGAGGTACAGGTTGGACCCCTGTCGAATTCGAGGGTAGTTCATCGTCATCGATGCAACGGAATGGATGGGACCAAGGGGAATAGGAGCGTGGTTCCACGGTGGAGCTCTGGTCGTGTTTGCGAGGTTGCTGGTGACCTATGGTGGTGGGTTGGGGTGGTTGTTGATGATCATTTTTGTTCCAGGTTGGGTTTTTGTACACTCAATCTCGATTTAGTGATCGTTACGGGGTTCTGGGTGACCGGATTGTCTGAAGGGAAGGTCGGAGACCTATAGACGATGGCGACGTTGGTCAGAACTTCGACGGTGACATATTCACGTACACGAGGTATCGTCCGTGTAGGTCTGTTGAGATTGAGGATGATGAGGTTGTCTCGGGATCGTGTTTACGAAAATGAAGGGTAGACTCGGGTATCGGATCGGGAAGTTTTTGCTTGGGCTCGGGTCATTTTTAGTTAACCAGATTTCAAAAATTTTAAATCAGAAAAAAAGAGGGGAAAAGAAGTCTCGAGGGATTATTTGGGTAAAACTGCATCTGGCCCGGGTCAACACTCGAGTTATCTCGGGTACAAGTAGTAACAGGTTTAAATTTTCAAATAAACCAACTTTTTAAATTTTAAATCGATCAAGTTTTGAATTATCTTCATAAACAAATTTTCTTTCAAATGGTAAATGTTTTATTTTAAGTATTTAAATAAATCATTTATGAAATTTAAAATAAAACAAGTTTTAAAAATTATATTCTTAAAACAATTTCTTTTATATAATAAGAATTTATTTATTTTTTGGTTGATAAAAGTTGTATAGTTTATTTTAACTTAAAACTAATTAAGTTTTGTTTTCTTAAGTTTATTTTGAAATGAAAATTTAATAGTTAAATTAAGCATCTGATTAAAAAGATAAAAGGTTTTTCTTAAATAATGTTTTTGCTTAGTAATTAACTTAAAGGTATTAAGTTAATTTATATGTTAATAATAATTTATTTTCAAGGTTTGTTAAATAATTTAAATGATAATTAAGAAATAAATTAAGGTAATGATTTATCTTTGATTTATTATGGTCCTGAGCAATAAGAAGGATCATTAATTAATGTAAGCAATTAAAGGTTAATTACTTAATGTGATTACTTAGAGGTTAATTACTTTAACGTAATTAAAGGTTGACTAATTAAAAGAAGTAATTAAAGGATAGTTAATTACTTAATGTCATTAAATTAAGATGATTAATTAATGGAAATTTCTTTATGTAATTAAATTAAAGGATGATTAATTAATAGGAGTTATTAAAGGATAATTACTCAATGAGATTATTTAAGGTTAATTAATTATTAAAGGTTAATTGATTAAATTAATTAACAGATAATTAAATTAATTAATTATGTGTGAGTAATTAATCAAAGGGTTATCAATTAAGGGTTAGTTAATTAATATAATTAACTTAAGGATAATTAATTCGGTAATTAATTGGTAATTAACGGTTATTAATTTAAGGATAATTAACCAATGGATAATTATTTAATGAAAGTAATTGAGGACAATTAGTTAAGATGGATAGTTAAGGTTGGTTAATTAATTTCATTAATTAATATCAAATGATTTGTAATTAGTAAATGTTAATTAAGCAGGATTGGGTAATTAATTCATAAGTAACTAATTTAATTGGAAATTAAAATTGTATTAATTAGGAATTGAGCAACTAATTGATCTTGCTTATGGATGATTGGATTATATTGAATGCCTTGAATGGTTTGATATCTCTAATATGTGATATTCTGTGATATGATTGTTTTAGATTGAGCTGTGATAAATGTAATTTATTAATCTGTGATAAATTTACATATTTATTTGTGAATGAACAATAAGCATTATAGGATCCGCTAATTGATATTGTTGTGCCTGAATTTATGATGGTTGATATTTTATTGTTGCTTGTGAAACCCATGGACTACGGCACATGCACACGAATATGGATCTCACAGGAAATTGGTTAAGTCATGGGTATTTTGAATTTAAATATTATTTTAAAAGTTGAATTTTGAGCCAAAATGGTTTGGAGGTGATTTTGGTTAAACTTTTGAAAAGGGAATTTTAGGATTAAATTATTTTGAATATAATTTGGTTTATTAAGGTTTTGGAATTAAAATAACTTCAATTTGAATTCAAGAATTGAAGTTGAATTATATATATATATATATATATATAATTTTGGAAACTATGGTTTAAAAGGATTATACAGGTTATATAATATATGGATTTTAAACCATTTTAAATAAATTATTTTGGAAATTTAAATTTAACCCAAATAGTACTTGCCAAGGGTGTGGAAGTTCACTAATTTTTCGGTTTATACTTTAAAAGTTTATAACTCGAGCAAATTTAACCGAATTTTCTCGAAACAAAAGACCTTTGTTTCGAAATGATAATAGCTTTCATATAAAGAAAGAATTTCCAGTTTTTGTTTAAAGGATTTCAAAATTTTGGGTGAATCAAATTGGAAATGGTTTTGAAAGCTATGAATGAATCTTTATTAAGGATTTGGTAAATCTTGTTTTAAAATAAAGAGGATCTTAAAGGTGAATCTTTTTTTAAAAGATTAAAAGTGGAAATTTGTTTAAACTATTCAAGAGGAAAGGTTTTGGGCTAAAAGTTGTGATTGAACTAAGATCCCAATATATCCATATGTTTTTAAAAAAAACAAGCGCTCATTATTCGGTTTAGCCAGTAGAGGACTTTATGTCATAAAACCCATTCTGAATAATGATACGACGAATTGGATAACATTTGTAGGCAGTGGTGAAGACCAGGTATTTTCGAAAGCGAAAGGATTACCTGTCGAATGTCTCTGCACCGAATGGCCCCGGTATAGAGATTTTGATTACCTTATGTAATGGGGAGTCCGGACGTGATTAGGGATTATCCGGATTTGCAAGGACTTCTTGTGAAGTGCCTTCGGTTCCATTCAGACCCAGGATGGAATCGTATGGACGTAAGTCTTATGTTACACATTGAGTTGTAAAGCCGGTTTCTATCAAATACATTTCTGTTTGATGGTGGAGAATTTATTCTCTTAGCTTAACACCCTTCTCTGAGATATACAAGCTCAGAGGTTATGTGGTTGATGGTTACTAGTGATATATTCCCAATTTGATAATGTGGCATGCTAAGTGCTGATCATTGGTTGATCGAAGCATGTCTTTTGTGAAAAGCATAGCTTTGTGGGACGAGACTCCATCGAACCTCACACCTCGAAAATGGTTGAAATAGGAAGGATGCGGCAAGGTTACGTGGGTCGCACCCCTTAGGGTATGTGCATTCCCTTCTAGATAAAAAGTGGTATCATTGTATAGAGCCCAGATATTTGACTTATGTGGTTGTTGGAAAATTTGTTGGTGAGGCCTCGGATAAAGGCCGGTAACGACTGAAGGATGGCATACTCGTGACAGTTAGTTACCTAGTTACATAGGTAACCCGGCCTTGTGTTAGCAGAGATCCGGTTGGATTCTCGAGGTGACCCTCCATAGGCGTACCCTTTCGGATAAAGGAAGTTTCTTAGCCTTGACTATTTATTGGAAATCCAATCACCCAATACGAGTCCTGTATGGTTTTAGTTGTAACATGGTAGCTATAGTAGGTACACTATAATGGTAGCATGATGGCTAAGATTAATATTTTACTTTCGAAATGTTTTCCACCCTGTGCACTAATAATAATATCAAAAGGTTTTTTGCGTATCAAGCGTGTTTGACTATCATAAGGAGAAATCTCCTCCAAGTGTGCGATTGCATTGTGTGTGTGGCAGGAGGCCTTATGGTAGTTTCATTTTTCAAAAAGCATAGAGAATTTATTTTTATTTCCTTTTATTCAAAATAAACTATTTTTGTTTGCTCACACCAGTCCCATGACTGACCTGGAGTTTATTGTTCCCTTTCCAAAATTTGGGTGCCTATAATTTTCCACACGGGCCGCTTAGAGTCAGGTTATCAGATAGTTAGCTAGTAGGTGTAGCTTTTGGCAGTCCTTGAAGTCTTTGGAAGCTTTTGGGTTTTGAAGCCTTTTGGATCTCAATGTCTTTAGAGCTTTGACAATGGAGTAGCAGTCTGTTGGATTATATCTCTCTTTTTCTCTTGAAGATCATGTTGGAGATTTCTTTCCGCTGTTGAATTTTGGATCTGATAATGTTGATAAATTCATTTGTATCAGATTGTTGTATCAATTGTTTTTAACTCGCCTTTTTACAAGGCGATAAACAGGCTGATTCAACCTAACCAACTTCACGATTAGCGAGGCTGGAATATGATGGTTTTAGTTTAAAAGGATGAAGTCCACTTGGATATGTCATTGGTCTGAAAGTAAGGGCGATCGGCATTGTCGCTCGTCATAGGTGTCAGTCAGCATATGCCACTCGGCATACTTCACTCAACACATGCCACTCGGCATACCTCACTCAGTAAATGTCGTTCGACATACATCCCTCAGCATATGCCGCTCGACATACTTCACTCAACACATGCCGCTCGGTATACCTCACTCAACATATGTCGCTCGACATACTTCACTTGTCATAGGTGCCGCTTAGCATACCTCACTCAGTATATGCCGCTCGGCATACTTCGCTCGTCATAGGTGCCGCTCGGCATATGTCACTTAGCATATGCCGCTTGGCATACCCCACTTAGCATATGCCGCTCGGCATACCTCACTTGGCATTCTTCGCTCAGTACAGGAAGTCGCTATAGGAAGTCGCTCGCACCATGATGAAGGATGTTGGCTCGGCTATGGTCCCGATGGGTCCAGAGAACTCAAGAAGCCCAGTAACTCGGGATTTGCCTATAAATACAACATCTAGGGCTTTAGAAAAAGGGATCTTCATTTGGTTCTTTGACATTATTTTTCTTACGCTAAGGCACTCAGTCATTGTTAAACTTTGGATTGTAACTGTAATCAATTATTAGTGCAATAAAAAGGAAAGTTCTAGAGTGGACGTAGGCCGGAGTTAGCCGAACCACTATAAAATCTGTTGTTCTTTACCGTCTTCATTTTAATTTTGACTGATTTTCACATTATTACTCTCTACATAAACTCTATCTGTTATCTGTGATTGTTACTTGGTGCTTTCATTTATATTTGCAAGTATGTGACCAATTTTGGTGCTAATATTTTGGTCCTTTCACTGAGAAATCTAGCACTCAGGGATTTTGTAACTTGGATTCTAGAAAGCAATGGCTAAACCACCAACAAGGAAGCAAGCATTTGAAAGGAGCAACCAGGAGGGAAGTCAAGTAGCCACTTCTGGAACTGGAGCGGATCATGTATCCATCTACATCACCAGAAACGAGATGGCGGCTAAGGTGGATTCGATTCATGAAAGATTGTTAAAGAGCCAACAGGAAACGATGCAAAGCTTCTTTGAGAAGATGAGAGCAGCCGGAGCACAGAACCTTGGACTGACGGTAGTGGTTGCAAACATAGGACATGAGCTAGAGTCACAAAGACCGATGGAGGTCAGATCCAAGGTCAGAACGAAGAACCTGAAGGCAATCAACAAGGACCTAGGGGTAGACCCTCGGGATCTGACATTGGAAGACCCATAGATGGAGCTCAACAGACTAGAACCAACGTCAACATAAACGGGCTACATGAAGAATATTACCCAGAATACCCTTCGAGACCTGGGGGCGGGATGGAAATATGCTAAGGAAAAAACCCCTGGATGGAGAAGAAAGAATGGCTGGATTAGTGCGACGGATAATGAGGGATGGATTGTCGAGCGAAGGCTTAGAGGAAGTCAGTCGGAGTCTGTTCACTCCGAATATCAGAATTGCAAGGAATCCTCCAAAATTCAAGTTAACCACACTGGACCCTTATTATGGGAAATCAGACCCAACCATGCATATTACTAGATATATCAGGCATATGGAAGTGGTGGAGGAATCCTAGGAAGTGGTGGCACGTTGTTTCCCTCTATATTGATTAGATTTGGTTGTGCTTTGGTTCAGGCAGCTAGAGAATGCATCAATCATAACATGGGGGTGAGCTAGTGGAATGCTTCTTGAGGCAGTTTAGGGTCCATGTAACGTGGCCCAAGAGTGTGATGACCTTAGCATCGATAAAGCAGAGGACTGGAGAGTCCATAAAAGATTTTTTATTGCGATTCAACGCAACTGTGGCTTCAGTGGATCACCCGGATCCATCGATGATTTTGATGGCGGTGGTGGCAAGATTTGCAGATGGCACAGAGTTCAAGGATTCGCTAGTAAGAGACTTTCCACAAGACCTTAGAAAATTTTACCATGAAGCTGAAAGATTTATTTGGCTTGAAGATTCACGCACTGAGAAACAAACACTGTGCAAGGTGAAGGAACCGCCAAAGAACAATCTGGAGCAAATAAAGGTAAGCAAAAGCAGGATGACATATGCGATGGTCCTGATAAACGGAAGAAATTCTGAGAACCCAGGTTCAGACAATACGCGGACTTGACAGCCACTTTGGAACGGATTTACACGGAGACTCGAGGGTAGCTCCCTTATTGAAAACCACCCAGGAGAGATCCCATAGAACGGGAACGTAGAAGTGGAATGTAATGCCTAATCCATTAGCTAGAAGGGTATACTACCGATGAATGTCTCCTTCTGAAGGATGAGGTGGAAGAGCATGTTAGAAGTGGTAGATTGCCACAATACACCAGAGATCGGACAGCGGCCGTCGGACCTGAGCAACTACCACCTCCACCCAACAGAATTAACACTGAATTGGGATCACGGCTCGTCATCAATTGATCATGATGGCAAGGGCCAAGTTCAGGACTTGAACTTAGGTCGATCATTTAAATTTCTTATATTTTATTTCAAAATAAAACGGCTATTACACTTACACATGTACAGGAGCTGGAGAGATCCCCAGGCATGCTCTGAGATGGCAATAGACTGCTACGCCCGGAGAGGCAATATTTAGATTTTTCCATTCTTTGTGATTGAACACTTGGAATTTTAAATTTATAAATGAACTTGAATTTCATAAAATAAACCTTTTACCAGAGAATTAAAGGATGAATATTGGAAGTCAATTTGAAATTAATTGCTTTATGACCCTACCCGGAGAGACGGGGTCCGGAGTGTAAGAAATGAATTGCTTCATTGGAGAGCGAGAGGATCAACTTACTTAGTGTCGTTCCCCATTCACCGGTGAGTGATTGGATCGGGATTCGATAAGGGCCCGGAGTGGCTGTAATCGACCTAGGAATTAGGCCATGACATCACTTAATGTTCAGGGACACTGAATGGGAGTGCAGGGAGTGACGCTACTTCGCCGGAGAACGATAGGATCGGATCACTCAATGTTGTTTCCCCTTTACTGGAGAGTGACATGATGTGATCTAGTAAGAGCCCAGAGAGGCTGACATCGGTTCAGGAGGATCATGGCATCGCTTGATGTTCAAGAATACTGAACCTGAGTGCAAGGAGTGACGCTGCTTCGTCAGAAAGCGACGAGATCGACTCACTCAACGCTGTTTCCCTTTCACTGGAGAGTGACAGGATGGTATTCAGTAAGAGCCCGGAGAGGCTGACATTGGTCCAGGAGGATCATGACATCGCTTAATGTTCAGGATACTGAACCGAAGTGTAGGGAGTGATGCTACTTCGCCGGAGACCGACAGGATCGGCTCACTCAACGCTGTTTTCCCTTCACCGGAGAGTGACAGGATGGGATCCAGTAAGAGCCCGGTGAGGCTGACATCAGTCCAGAAGGATCAGGGCATCGTTTAATGATCAGGGATGCTGAACCGGAGCGCAAGGGATAGGTTTCTTCGTTAAAGCGCAACTTGATATGTGTGACGCCCCACCTCTATACCTATGCTAGTTAAGAACAATACGGAGCAATGCTGTCAACTAGCGCGGAGAATAAGGCTGTTGAGGAGTGACCATTCGTGCAATTTCTTTATGCGAGCACCGCTATGTCGGATAGTATAACATGCATTTGATTTCGGGAGGAAATCTGACACACGGATATAAACTCAAAGCTACTACACAGTGGCTATAATAATCTTCGAAAAATATAGAAATAAACATAACACGAATCAGTCATAGACATTCATATCACAAAGGCGGAAAAAGATATGAATATATAACACATGAAAGTGTACATCAGAGTAGTGGTCAGAAAGATCCACAATAACCCAAAAGAATAGCCACATGTGCTATACAAAGGAATAAATATACATCATAGAGTCTATATCTCAAATGTTTACAACAAAAACTACTGATCTAAGTAGTTAGGCAAAAGTCAGAGTAATGAATCCCTGGGGAGAAGTCAAGCAGAAGCACCTGTAACATCTCGGTCTGACTCGAGTATTATTTTATAAGAAAATAATAAACGAATCAGTCTAGCTATAAATATCAGATGACATGATATAGAATAAGAGATATGGCATAAGCATATAATAACCATAATGGCATACTACTATAAGTATGTAAATGATAATCAACAAGAGATTAAACAATATCACAGGAACCTTCTCAAAGATCCAAATCCACAAAAAGGTAATGACACACGAATTCACCAATGCACAAAAATTGATAAAACATATCAATGAAAATCACTAAAATTGGTGAAGCACAAATTCCAGAAATCAACACACGAAATCCAGAAATCATAAAAATAGGGAGGGGAGGCCTATCACACGAACGGGAGCATGTAAACTCACCAACATATGTATCACACGAACGGGAGCATGAAAACTCACCAACATACGTATCACACGAACGAGATGCTATCTCATGGTAGCTAGCCATTAATTTTTGACACACGAATGGCCCGAGGACCATGGGGTGCTACCCCACATGTGTGAGTCGAAATCACACTGAAACGGGGTCTAGTCTGCCTCGCAGACAAAGAGACATCACACAATTGCTAGTCTAAATCACAAAAAATGATCGTCATGATCATCAAGAAGTGTCAATTACACTAAGCTAGTAAATATATGAGCTTAGCTTCATGTCCCATAACCACTAGCTTAACTTAAATATTTACGAACAAATTGTAGATTTTCACTCGAAAATTGTCACAAGAGGTTCAATCGAACAAGTCCAAGAATTAACCGCCGAAGTAAACGCAAGCGTTTCATACCACTCGTTTTACTAAACCGTTTAATTAGATTTCTCATACGAGTGAGGTAAAGGTTTGTATATACTAATAGATTGAAAAACGGTTTAAGAAAGGATCTTTGTAATAAAATGGTGTTGAAATCGTTTTAATGAAAGGGTTTTGATATTTACTACTAGTATAGAAAACCTTTATATTTTTAAAGTGACAAATCACAAAAATGATTGTAGAAACAATCAATCACTAAATTTCACATACGAAGACGTGAATAAAATCCAAAGAAATATATATCAAATCCATGAAAATGGATATTCCCCAAAATCCCAAAGAAAAGAAGTCATCAAAGTCGATAATAAATGATAACAACAAAAGGGAAAAACATGAATCGATTAAAGTTGGAAATTCAACAAAATAGGCAATATAGGCAAAATTGGCAAATAGGAGCAGGTCGGTAAACCGGACTCCCTGAGTCGGTTGACCGAACCAAAGATGGAAGTGCTCGGGTAGCAGGTCAGTCGACTGGACCCTGAGCTCGGTCGACCGGACCCTTTAACCTGCACTTCCAAACCAAAGGCAGGAAGTGCTTGGGTAGCAGGTCGGTCGACCGGACCCTGAGCTCGGTCGACCGGAGCCTGTTGCCAGCACTCCAATGCCTATCTAATAAATGCCATTCCCTTCCCAATTGCAATCGGTCGAGCAACGGCACTAAGGGTTTATGCTAATCGACTACCCGACCATAGAAGCTCTTCCGTTCATCACCAAAAACATGATCAAGGCATCAAAGCTATGATTTTTAAAGAATTGAACCCAAAACACCAAAAATTGAAATATTCACCAAATCAATCCAGACCAAAAGCAATTGTACAAGAATAAACATTAGGAATTCATACCTAACAATCAAAGATAGTTATAGACTAAGATGTGAGATAAAAATCTCATCTTTTCACAAAAACAATGAAGAAGAAGCTTGAAAGCAAAGGGAGAATCAACCACTCTTCAACACAACCCAAACGAGCTTGAATCTAAGCTTAAAAGAGAAACATTTCCTAAGTTAGGTTTAGGAAATTTATGAAATTGATAAGAGAATGAGTTGGAGAAGAAGAAGAGAGGCTTACCAAAGTCTCTTCTATTGTTTGGAGCTAGAGCTTGATTTGCAAAAGAAAACTAGGGCTTGAGTTTCAATTTCCATTCCACTCTCCATTGATGTAAAAGCTTGAATATTAGGAAAATAGAAAGGAAGTAAATGAAGAGAGAGGGTTGGGACTGAGTTAATAAGTGTGGTTATAGGGCTCAGCCCAAACCAAAGCCCTAAGTGAAAAGTGGCAAAATTCCACTAACTCCAAACATATCAAAATTTATACTCAAAAAGATCGCAAACGGCGTTTTGAACTCAATGGAAGTGGTCCCGAGTCCTAATTCGACCGTACACAAAAGGTAGCTTTTCGGACTAAATTCCGAGTATTGATAAAATATTTAAATAAAATATTTAAATATAAAATCGATAAATATGCGGGTTGTTACAGACTCCCCTCCTTAAAGAAATTGCGTCCTGACAATATTTAAGAAGAAGATATATAGTAACAACCATGAGAGCATATTCATCACAAAAGAAATTTGAAATAAAACGCTCACCTTAAAGAGCACGGGAAAGTAAGTCCGGATGTGTTCGCTCAATGAACTCTCTAGATTCCCAAGAGCAATCTTTAGGATTTGAGGACCATTGAACTTTCACAAGCGGAATATCTTTATTTCGAAGGCGTTTAACCTCCGAAGCAATAATTCGAATAGGATGCTGCTCATAAGTTAAATTGGGTGAAACTTCAATTTCTTCCACAACATCGGGCTCAATAATAGAATCGGAATCTCGAAGGCACTTCTTTAGTTGAGAAATGTGAAACATGTCATGAATAGAAGAAAACTGAGCCGGTAATAAAAGGCGATAAGCCATGGAACCAATACGTTCAGTGATAGGAAATGGCCCAATATATCGAGGCGCTAATTTTCCCGATCGACTGAAACGTACAACACCTTTCTTAGGTGAAACACGAATGAAAACAGAATCTCACATAGAAAATTCTAACTTCCTTCTCCGGTTATCGGCGTAGGATTTTTGTCTACTTTGGGCTTCTTTCATCCTATGTCGAATAAGGTCAATTTTCTTTGTGGAATCCCGGATAAGATCTGGACCTAAAACCAGCTTCTCACCGGCCTCAAGCCAACAAGAAGGACATCGGCATGGCCTTCCGTAAAGTGCCTCGAAAGGTGCCATACCAATACTAGATTGGAAGCTATTATTATAGGAAAATTCAACAAGAGAAATATGATCTTCCCAACTTCCACCGAAATCAAGCACACAAGCACGAAGAAGATCTTCAAGAGTTTGATTCACACGCTCGGTTTGTCCATCGGACCGGGGGTGATAAACGGTGCTAAAATTAAGCTTCGTTCCTAAAGATTTTTGAAGACTCTTCCAAAATCCACTAGTAAACAATGAATCACGATCACTAACAATAGAAGTAGGAACACCATGCAATTTAATGATTTCCTTGATAAAGAGTTTGGCCAAAAGAGGAACGGTTCGGTTAGACTGAACGGGAATAAATGGGCGGATTTAGTAAGTCTATCAACTATAACCCATAGGCTATCATGACCCGAACCAGAACGGGGAAGGCCGTAAACAAAATCCATGGAAATTTGATCTCACTTCCAAAATGGAACATCTAATGGTTGCAATAACCCACTGGGCCTTTGATGTTCGGCCTTGACAAGTTGGCAAGTCATGGAACACTTAACAAAGTTAGCAATATCATATTTCATTCCCTCCCAATAATAAAACCGCTTCATATCCACGTACATTTTACTACTACGGGGATGAATGGTAAATTTGGAATGATGAGAATCTTCTAAAATATCTTTATGAAGATCACTAATATTTGGCACGATAAGTCTACCAAATATCCGAATGCCGCCACGAGAATCGATATCAAAGTCTTTCAAACCTTCAATATCAATTTTATCCTTAATATTTTGGCCAAGAAAAGCCAATTCGGGATCTAGCCTTTGAGCTTCAAGAATGCAGTCTAAAAGAGAAGGATGAGCCTCAAGGCTACATAAAACAAGAGATGAACATAAATCGGAAACACGGTCTCGAATTTCACAAGTGGATAAAACCTCGAGATCATTCCATTCGGATATCATCATGGAAACAATCACTTGCTGCTTGCGACTAAGTGCATCGGCAACTCGATTTCCCTTTCCGGGAGTATGTAGAATATCAAGATCATAAGATGCAAGGAATTCGAGCCAACGCTGTTGACGCAAATTAAGTTCCTTTTGAGAGAATAAATATTTCAAAGACTTATGATCGGTGTAGAGAATAAATTTTTTTCCCAATAGATAATGACGCCAAATTCGAAAGGCGAAAACGATAGCCGCAAGTTCTACATCATGAGTGGCATATCTAGTCTTAGCCGACTTCAATTGCCTAGAAGCATAAGCAATAACACGTTCTTTTTGCATAAGAACGGCACTCAAACCAACGCAACTAGCACCAGTATAAACAATAAAATCTTGATCCCCCCCGGGAATAACAAGAATAGGAGCATCGGAAAGGAGTTCTTTTAATTTCTTAAAAGAAGTTTCACATTTGTCCGACCAAATGTATTTAACACCTTTCTTAGTTAAGTTAGTGAGAGGCACGACAAATTTTGAAAATTCCTTGATAAAACGACGGTAATGACCCGCCAATCCAAGGAAGCTACAGATTTCCGTCACACTTTCCGGTCTCTTCCAATCTTGAATCGCTTCAATCTTTGAAAGATCTACGGAAATTCTGGATTCGAAAATAATATGACCGAGAAACTTCACATTAGATTGCAAAAAATGGCATTTAGAAACCTTTGGTTTTAATTGATTACTCCTAAGAGTTTCCAACACAATCCGAAGATGTTTTTCATGCTCCTCCTCAGTTTTTGAATACACAAGAATATCATCAATAAAGATGAGAACAAATCGATCGAGAAAATCTTTGAAAACTCGATCATAAGGTCAACGAAATAAGCCGGAGCATTCGTTAAACCAAATGGCATAACAAGCCATTCATAAGATCCATATCGAGTACGGAACAATGTCAAAGGAATGCTATCCTCTACAATACGAAGCTAATGAAAACCGGTTGCCAAGTCCAATTGTGAAAAGACTCTAGAACCACTAAGTTGATCGAATAGGTCATCAATCTGAGGTGAAGGATATTTATTTTTGATAGTAAGATCATTAAGCTTGCGGCAGTCAGTGCGAAGCCTAAGTGTGCCATCGGATTTCTTCACAAAAATAGCCGAAGCTCCCAAAGGCGAGGAACTAAAGCGAATAAATTGCTTCGTTTCCAAATCGGATAATTGTATGCGCATCTCCTCATTTTATTTATTGGACAACCGATAAGGAGGACGAGTAATAGGTTGAGCTCCAGGGGTAAGATTAATTCTGAACTCAATTGCTTGCTTAGGTGGTAATCCTAAAACGGGCTCAAATATGTCGGAAAATTCACGAACAACGTGATTAAGAGAAACGACGTCTTCCACATCATCATCATCATCATCACGAGGATTTAAAGAATATAAAGATGCAGATAAAGTGGAATCCGAATCTTTGAGAATAATAGAAATCTACTTAACAGATTGAGGATGTCGAAGATGAATAGTCCGCTCAGGACATAGGATATGAGCTTCATAACGGTTAAGCCAACCCATTCCCAAAATCATTCCAAAGCCTAAATAACGCATGACATGCAAATCGGCTAGGAAAGAAAAATCGCATAAAATAATCTCGACATCTATACAAAGCAAACTAAGAGTTGTGGATCCACCAACCGGATTCGCAATTCTCAAAGAAGTTATTAAAGCAACAACACTTAAAGAAAAAGTATCAACAAGCTGTTTTGATATAAAAGAATGGGATGCTCCCGTATCAAAAAGAACTCGAATAGGTTGATCACGAATTTAATAAAACCATCCAGGATAGAATGAGATGTGCCTTGACCATGAGATGTGTTTCTAGGGGCTTGAGCAACATTTAACTTTCCCTCCTTCTTGCCTTCAAGTTTGAGGCATTGATGTATATAATGATCCGGGCTCTTACAATAGCGACAACAACGGGGCTTTGAACACTTGTTCGCAAAATGGTCCCTAGACCCACAGTTGAAGCATTTCCCACTACTAAGAGAAGGAGCCTTTGCTGCAGGAGTTGCTTGCTTACCCTTTTTGTTGGGATAAGGACCTTTGAATTTGTTTGGACTCTTCTTGTTGTTGTTGTTGAAGTTCGGTTTGGCACCCACAACTTCAACATCGCTTTCCCTATCCGCCTCTTCAAGACGAAGAGCGATATCAATCAGTTGATCAAAAGAAACTTCTAATTTAAGAAGTAATGGCTTTTCGAGATTCTTATTCAAGCCATACACAAATCTCTGATTTTTCTTCAAGGGGGTATTAATGTATTCAACCCCGTACTTGGAAAGAGATTCGAAAGATGCGACATAGTCTGTCACAGAAGATTCACCTTGAACAAGGTCAATTAAACGGCGAGCCAAAGTCACCTTCTCAGCTTCTGGCACAAATTTTAATTCGAAGCATTCTCGGAATTTCTCCCAAGTGGGATCCGCTTCATTGATTTCAGAAATAAGAAGTTCATACCAGTCCAATGCTCTTTCTTGGAGCATACTAGAGGCCACCTGAACTCGGTGAAGATCAATGAGGTTCATGCGAGAAAAGATTCAATCGCATGTTCTTAACCAAGCCCGGACTTCAATAATAGTTTCAGAACCTTTGAATGGCTTCCCACGCAAGTTGGTATAATCGTTGCACAAGCGTGCAAATCCAGACTTAGGATGAGTTGGTTCCGAATTAGAACCAGCTGCTTGAGCATTCTTTACTAAATCAAGAAGCTGCTGGGCAGACATAAAAACTCCATCTTGGGTAGTAGCACTAGATTGACCGGCACTGGGACGACCAGGTCTAACCATTTCTCTCCCTTTAGAAAGAAAGAAAGAAGAAGAAAAAGGTTATTCACCAAATGAATATCAAGCAATCTTGATAGATAAAACAAGGAATCATAAAGAAAATAGGATGAATCGGTACGAAGACTCGAATTAAATCCTAAGGCACGACTCCTAAGAAGGACCTAGGACGATGATCCTTGTTAAATTATTCTACATTGTTCCGAAGTTTGGCTCTGATACCAAGTTGTGACGCCCCACCTTTATACCCACGCTAGCCAAGAACACTACAGAGCAATGCTGTCAACAAGCGCGGAGAATAAGGCTGTTGAGGAGCGACCATCCGTGCAATTTCTTTGTGCGAGCACCGCTATGTCGGATAGTATAACATGCATTTGATTTCAGGAGGAAATCCGACACACCAATACAAACTCAAAGCTACTACACAGTGGCTATAATAATCTTCGAAAATAAATATAGAAATAAACATAACACAAATCAGTCACAGACATACATATCACAAAGGCAGAAAAAAATATGAATATATAACACATGAAAGTGTACATCAGAGTAGTGGTCAGAAAGATCCACAATAACTCAAAAGAATAGCCACATGTGCTATACAAAAGAATAAGTATACATCATAGAGTCTAGATCTCAAATGTTTACAACAAAAACTATTGATCTAAGTAGTTAGGCAAAAGTCAGAGTAATGAATCCCTCGGGAGAAGTCAAGCAGAAGCACCTGTAATATCTCGGTCTGACCCGAGTATTATTTTATAAAAAAATAATAAACGGATCAGTCTAGCTATAAATATCAGATGACATGATATAGAATAAGAGATATGGCATAAGCGTATAATAACCATAATGGCATACTACTATAAGTATGTAAATGATAATCATGAGATTAAACAATATCACAGGAACCTTCTCAAAGATCCAAATCCACAAAAAGGCAATGACACACGAATTCACCAATGCACAAAAATTGATAAAACATATCAATGAAAATCACTAAAATTGATGAAGCACAAATTCCAAAAATCAACACACGAAATCCAGAAACCACAAAAAAGGAGGGAGGCCTATCACACGAACGGGAGCATGAAAACTCACCAACATATGTATCACACGAACGAGATGCTATCTCATGGTAGCTAGCCATTAATTTTTGAGACATGAACAGCCCGAGGACCATGGGGTTCTACCCCACATGTGTGAGTCGAAATCACACTGAAACGGGGTCTAGTCTCCCTCGCAGACAAAGAGACATCGCACAATTGCTAGTCTAAATCACAAAAAATGATCGTCATGATTATCAAGAGGTGTCAGTTACACAAAGCTAGTAAATGTATGAGCTTAGCTTCATGTCCCATAACCACTAGCTTAACTTAAATATTTACGAACAAATTGTAGATTTTCAATCGAAAATTGTCACAAGAGGTTCAATCGAACAAGTCCAAGAATTAACCGCCGAAGTAAACGCAAGCGTTTCATACCACTCGTTTTACTAAACCGTTTAATTAGATTTCTCATACGAGGGAGGTAAAGGTTTGTATATACTAATAGATTGGAAAACGGTTTAAGAAAGGAGCTTTGTAATAAAATGGTGTTGAAATCATTTTAATGAAAGGGTTTTGATTATAGAAAACCTTTATATTTTTAAAGTGACAAATCACAAAAATGATTGTAGAAACAATCAATCACTAAAATTCACATACGAAGACTTGAATAAAATCCAAAGAAATCGATATCAAATCCATGAAAATGGATATTCCCAAAAATCCTAAAGAAAAGAAGTCATCAAAGTTGATAATAAATGATAACAACAAAAGGGAAACAACACGAATCGATTAAAGTTGGAAATTCAACAAAATAGGCAATATAGGCAAGGCAAATAGGAGCAGGCCGGTCAACCGGATTCCCTGAGTCGGTTGACCGAACCAAAGATGGAAGTGCTCGGGTAGCAGGTCGGTCGATCGGACCCTGAGCTCGGTCGACTGGAGCCTATAACCTGCACTTCCAAACCAGAGGCTGGAAGTGCTCGGGTAGCAGGTCGGTCGACCGGAGCCTGAGCTCGGTCGACCGGAGCTTGTTGCCAGCACTCCCATGTCTATCTAATAAATGCCATTCCCTTCCCAATTGCTATCGGTCGAGCAACGACACTAAGGGTTTACGCCAATCGACTATCCGGCCATAGAAGCTCTTCGGTTCATCACCAAAAACATGATCAAGACATCAAAGCTATGATTTTTAAAGAATTGAACCCAAATAACCAAAAATTGGAATATTCACCAAATCAATCCACACCAAAAGCACTTGTACAAGAATAAGCGTTAGGAATTCATACCTAACAATCGAAGATAGTTATAGACTAAGATGTGAGATAAAAATCTCACTTTTCACAAAAACAATGAAGAAGAAGCTTGAAAGCAAAGGGAGAATCAACCACTCTTCAACACAGCCCAAACGAGCTTGAATCTAAGCTTAAAAGAGAAACATTTCCTAAGTTAGGTTTAGGAAATTTCTTAAATTGATAAGAGAATGAGTTGGAGAAGAAGAAGAGAGGCTTACCAAAGTCTCTTCTATTAGTTTGGAGCTAGAGCTTGATTTGCAAAAGAAAACTAGGGCTTGAGTTTCAATTTCCCATTCCACTCTCCATTGATGTAAAAGCTCGAATATTCGGAAAATAGAAAGGAAGTAAATGAAGAGGAGAGGGTTGGGACTGAGTTAATAAGTGGGGTTATAGGGCTCAGCCCAAACCAAAGCTCTAAGTGAAAAGTGGAAAAATTCCACTAACTCCAAACATATCAAAGTTTATACTCAAAAAGATCGCAAACGGCGTTTTGAACTCAATGGAAGTGGTCCCGAGTCCTAATTCGACCATATGCAAAAAATAGCTTTTTGGACTAAATTTCGAGTATTAATAAAATATTTAAATATAAAATCGATAAATATGCGGGTTGTTACAATCTGCCTATTCAACCATTAAGTTTGGATTAAGCTTAGCAAGGGTCCGGAGAGGCTGTCAACGATCTGGAAAGATCGTAGGATTCGATTGTTGACTTCCAAGGGGCAAATTCAGAATTGGATAACGACTTGAAACAGTCACGGAATAAAACTATCATATTTGGATGGAATTGTTTGATAACAAATGTAGTACGGACTTTGGATATCGGGATGGAGTCTATTCAAAACACACCATCCAATAGCAAGGCATGTTTTGGGGGGTAAATGTTAACCCGCCTTTTTACAAGGCCATAAACAGGCGGATTCATCCTTACCAACTTCATGATTAACCAGGCTGGAATGTGATGGATTTAGTTTAAAAGGATGAAGTCCACTTGGATATGACATTCCGTCTGGAAGTAAGGGTGATCGGCATTGTCGCTCGTCATATGTGTCACTCTGCATATGTCGCTCGCCATACTTCACTCAACACATGCCGCTCCGCATACCTTACTCAGTAAATTTTGCTCGGCATACATCACTCATCATATGCCGCTCGACATACTTCACTCGGCACATGCCACTCCACATACCTCACATAGCATATGCCGCTCGGCATACTTCACTCGTTATAGGTGCCGCTCGACATACCTCACTTAGCATATGCCGCTCGACATACTTCACTCGTCATAGGTGCCGCTCGACATGCCACATTTAGCATATGCCGCTCGGCATACCCCACTTAGCATATGCCGCTCGACATACCTCACTTAGCATATGCCGCACGGCATATTTCACTCGTTATAGGTGCCGCTCGGCATAGCTCACTTAGCATATGCCGCTCGACATACCTCACTTAGCATATGCCTCTCGGCATATCTCACTAGTCAAATGCCGCTCGGCGTACTTCGCTCGGTACTGGAAGTCACTACAGGAAGTCGGTACAGGAAGTCACCTATAGGAAGTCGCTCGTACCATGATGAAGGATGTTGGCTCGGCTATGGTCCCGATGGGCCCTGACTACTCAGGAAGCCAGTAAATCAGGATTTGCCTATAAATACAACATGTAGGGCTTCAGAAAAAGGGATCTTCTTTTGGCTCTCTGACATTATTTTTCTAAGACTAAGGCACTCGGCCATTGTTAAACTTTGGATTGTAACTGTAATCAATTATTACAGCAATAAAAAGGAAACTTCTTGGACGTAGGCTGGAGTTAGCCCAACCACTATAAATTCGGTTGTTCTTTACATCCTTTATTTTAATTTTGACCGTTCTTCACATTATTACTCTCTACATATACTCTATCTATTATCTGTGACTGTTAGTTGGTGCTTTCACTTACATTTGGGTGTTAGTGACCAATTTTGGTGCTAACAGTTGTTAAGTATCAATAAAATTATTCTTCTATTTCCGTTGTGTTGTTATCACCTAATGTTGTTATAAGCTCCGACAAACCAGACTCAACATTTGAATCTCCGACATTCGAATACGGATGAGGTATTGGATGTCGATTTTCGAGCGCTGGAATCCGGGTCGTCACAATTAGGGTTTAAAGGAAGATGCTAAGGTCGCCATGGAAAATGAGCAAAAGAGAAATTTGACAAGCAAATGGAAATGAAACCCATGTATTGTGTTTGTATTGTTTTAGGGTTGTAAATCAGATAGGTAAGTAGTACCCTACTCGATCATTACGGGTCGGTTTGGGCCAATGTTTTCTAATCTATTTTCAAAAACGATGACAAATTATTTATTCAATGATTTATTTTCATAGTGAACAATGTGATTAAATTTTCCATATTTGAGAATAAATCATGCTAGTGTTCCAGCATAACCACTGAAGTAAATAGCGACCAGTGGTCCAATTTTCATTGAATGTGACTCCATCTGAAGAAGATACAGTTGTTAATAGTGGTGACTGATTTATTGAGCAAACATCTGAGACTAGCTCCCCAAAAAAGCTAAGACCATTTGTGTTAGTCCGTGAGATGATGGTTTTGATGAAAACAACTTTAGAATAGATTATAAAATATAAATACTTACAGTATAAGTTTAGATATATATGTATATGCAGGATTTAACCATGCAGGTAACAAGAATGAAGACTGTACAGTATGAAGATTCAAGATATCAAGATTGATGACTCATGAGTATCAAGAGTTCAAGAATTCAAGTAATTTATTATTTAATTAGAAATTTTGTTAAAACTCCTAGAAAAGCACTGGCATCTCAAAATTCAATTTATTCGTGGAATGGAATCCACTTCGAGCCCGTTAAAGGGATGGAACCCTAAGTAGGATGGAACCTATGAAAAATCTGGTGGAACATTATTTTGTATCCGCTAACTTTTTATTCAAAATGATTTTTCAAAATTATATCTTGTTTTCAAAATGATTTCAAAACCTTCCTTTTAAAAGCATCAAAAACATCAATCCTGATTTCAAATACTTTTAGCCTCAAAATAATCTTTAATTTCAAAAACAAATTATCCTTGTTTTTAAACTATCTTTTAAATATAATATATTTAACTTTTAAATATTTAAATTTTAAATAGTAAAATTTTGTATATATATTATTCTTTATATTTACTTATGTATTTTAATTATAGTCAAGTATATTTATAAAGTTTAAAATTGTTTTAATATAAAATAAAAGATATTTTCAATGAAAATCAAAACACCAAAAAATCCTTTGGGATGTCGACATGCCCAAGTACCCCATGTCGACATGGTGTCAGTTGGGTTCAAAATTTAAATTTCAAAAGAAGCGTCTATTCGTCATAACTCTTCACGAATGGACATGGCTGTTGTTACTCTATAAATAGGGGTTAGTTTCAACGAATTTTAACAGAAGTTTTCTGGTTTTTCACTCCTCTTCTTCTTCCACATTTCTTAATACATATTCTTACCATTACTCTACTGAAATCAAATTGAATCAAACTCGATCATTTGTAGTTTGATTCTCTATCACTATCTCAACAAGATCCTCAGTGCTATTCAAAGTTATATGCTTTTTGTAATCAACTTAGCGAGAAAAGGTGCGATTGTAGCCTTGAAAATCAATCAAGCGAGATAAGGTGTGATTATAGCCTTGGGAAATCAATTGGGTGAACTTGTTGCCTAGGAAATCAAGTATCTCTCCCCAGAGGATTGTGATTCTGGTGGGTGTACCTCGTTGCCTTGAAATCGAGGGTGTAATTGTAAAGATTGCTTTTGAAAGGAAATCCGTACTTGTTGTGCGGGACCGGATGTAGGGTAACTCCGAACAAGTATAAAATCCGATGTGTTCTTTCCTTTACTGCTTTTACTTTATATTTGCATTTGTGTTTGATTCTGTAATCATATCTGTGTCTGAATATTGCATACATTTGTGTTTAAATTAACAAAAACTCAAAAAGATTTAACAATTCTCTGAAATAGTATTCACCCCTCTAGTGTTTATCCTTAGCCTTAAGATCCTTAATCCTCATTTCTAACATTTGGTATCGGAGCGAGGTTTCCAAAAGTTTCATAATCTGATTTTTGAAAAAGTTTTTTTAAAATGGCTATGTTTGTTAATACTAGTTTAGAAGTATTCAAATCATCATTGTTTCTTGAGTCTGCATATAATCAATATTCAAATTCAAGATGTCTACCAAAATTGTTTGATGTGCAGGAATCATGTCATATGCCTGTTGAGGAATCAATCCCCGACGGACAAATTGTGCAAATGAGGAAGAACAAATGGATACTTGATAGTGGATTTCCTAGACACATGACTGGCAATCCAGATATGCTAAATGATATAATATACAAAGGCGGAGTACCAGTTAACTTTGGAGACAATTCAAAAGGATATATGATTGGCATCGACAAAGTCGGTAACTCTGAAACTCCTATTATTACTAATATTTTGCTAGTTAAAAATCTGAAACATAATCTGTTAAGTATAAGTCAACTTTGCAATAAAGGATATAAAATTAAATTTGAAAAAGATAAATGTCACATTGAAGATATCAATTCAACCATAATATTTAAGGGAGTCAGGGAAAAGAATATTTATATTCTTAGCATGAAAGTTTCAAATGATAACTTATGTCTTTTGGCAAATACAAGTGACCCTTGGATTTGGCATAAGAGATTTAGGCATTTGAATTTCAAACTGTTATCTAGACTGTCAAAACATGATCTAGTAAGAGGTCTCCCTAAAATGAATTTTAAAGTAGATAGTCTATGTGTTGCATGTCAATTAGGAAAACTTAGAAAAAGTTCCTTTAAATTAAAAGATATGATTTCAACTTCAAAACCTCTTGAATTACTTCACCTAGGTTTATTTGGTCCATCTTAAATTCTGTCAATAAATCATAGTAAATATGTTTTTGTAATTGTAGATGATTATTCTAGATTTACATGGACAATATTTTTGAAACATAAAAGTGATGCTTTTGAGTGTTTTAAGAACTTTACAAAAAGGATTCAAAATCAACTTTCCCTAAAAATTATAACCATTCGTAGTGATTACGGTGGTGAATTTGAAAATGAAAAGTTTGAGGAATTCCGCAATAAAAAGGGAATAACTCACAAATTTTCATTTCCAAGAACTCCACAACAATACGGAGTAGTAGAACGTAAAAATAGGACGATTCAAGAGTGTGCGAGAACCATGCTTTGAGATAGTAAATTACCAAAGTATTTTTGGGCAGAAATAGTTGCTACCGCCTGTTATATTTTAAATAGAATTTTAATTAGACCTTTAACTGATAAGACATCTTATGAACTTCTTCACTCAAAGAAACCTAAAGTATTTTATTTTAAATTTTTTGGAAGTAAATGTTTTATTTTAAATACTAATGATAAATTAGATCCTAAATCCAACAAAGGTATCTTTATCGGACATTCTAATAGAAGTAAAGCGTACAGAGTATTTAATTTAACAACTAACACCATCGATGAAACAATGCATGTGTCATTCGATGAAAATTTCAAAAAATTTGAAAATACAAATGATGAAGATGATTTAATTACTCAAAATCAAGAGTCAACTGAAACTAATAATGAAATTAATCATCCTAATAAGAGGACTAAACTTTCAAAAGATCATCCTATTGAAAATATACTGCGAGATATGCATCCTATTGAAGACTTATGAGTATCAAGATTATCAAGAGTTCAAGAATTCAAGTAATTTATTCTTTAATTAGAAATTTTGTTAAAACTCCTAGAAAAGCACTGGCATCTTAAAATCCAATTTATTCGTGGAATGGAATCCACTTCAAGCCCGTTAAAGGGACAAAACCCTAAGTAGGATGGAGCCTATGAAAAATCTAGTGGAACATTGTTTTGTATCCGCTAACTTTTTATTCAAAATGATTTTTCAAAATTATATCTTGTGTTCAAAATGATTTCAAAACCATCCTTTTAAAAGCATCAAAAACATTTATCCTAATTTCAAATACTTTTAGCCTCAAAATAATCTTTAATTTCAAAATCAAATTATCCATGTTTTTAAACTATTTTTTAATTATAATATATTTAACTTTTAAATATTTAGATTTTAAATAGTAAAATTTTGTATACATTATTCTTTATATTTACTTATGTATTTTAATTATAGTCAAGTATATTTATAAAGTTTAAAATAGTTTTAATATAAAATGAAAGTTATTTTCAAAGAAAATTAAAACACCAAAAAATCCTTTGGGATGTCGACATGCCTAAGTACCCTATGTCGACATGGTGACAGTTGAGTTCAAAATTTAAATTTCAAAAAAAGTGTCTATTTGTCATAACTCTTCACGAATGGACATGGCTGTTGTTACTCTATAAATAGGGGTTAGTTTCAACGAGTTTTAACAGAAGTTTTCTGGTTTTTCACTCCTCTTCTTCTTCCACATTTCTTAATACATATTCTTACCATTACTCTGCCGAAATCAACATTGTATCAAACTCGATCATTTGTAGTTTGATTCTCTATCACTATCTCAACAAGATCCTCAGTGCTATTCAGAGCTATAGGCTTTTTGTAATCAACTTAGCGAGAAAAGGTGCGATTGTAGCCTTGAAAATCAATTAAGCGAGATAAGGTGTGATTTTAGCCTTGGGAAATCAATTGGGTGAACTTGTTGCCCGGGAAATCAAGTATCTCAACCCAGAGGATTGTAATTCTGGAGGGTGTACCTCGTTGCCTTGAAATCGAGGGTGTAATTGTAAAGATTGTTTTTGATAGGAAATCTGTACTTGTTGTGTGGGACTGGATGTCGGGTAACTCCGAACAAATATAAAATCCAGTGTGTTCTTTCCTTTACTGCTTTTACTTTATATTTGCATTTGTATTTGATTCGGTGATCATATCTGTATTAGAATATTGCATACATTTGTGTTTAAATTAACGAAAACTCAAAAAGATTTAACAATTCTCTAAAACATGATTCACCCCTAGTGTTTATCCTTAGCCTTAAGATCCTTAATCCGCATTTCTAACAATTTGGAGATCACTAAACTCTTATAGATGACGTCAAAGAACATTTGGAATGTAATGGTGGGAATTTCATTGAATTCTGTATTACATCGAAAGAAATATTATTGTTTTCAAAGTGGCTAGGTGATTTGAGCATGGTTCAGCCAGCTTGCCCCACTTGGAAAATGGAATATTACGAAGTGATTAAGGTGTTAATTATCAACAAAATGATGAGGAAAGTTGTATTGGATTGGTAATAGAAGGGTGCAAAAGATGCAAAGTGAATCAAAGATGGAACGAAGGAGATACAAAGGCTCGAAGAGATGACAAAGCATCCTAGAGTTATGTAAAGCAAAAGCTCGACTATGGGGGATTACACATTGTCAACCTAAGAGTTAATATCAGATAATGTGGTTAGTATATTACTATTGTTTGTTTTTAGTATAGAATACTTGATATATTTAATGAATATCATTCATTAGTATAAGTGAAGAGAATAAAATTACAAATAGATATTTTCACATTCTTAATGTTTGTTTTAACTAAACAGTGGATGATGATAGTAGATCGTGTTAGAGATCCAGATGCACTAACTTTTTAGTTTTAACAGTATTTTTTTTGTCTTATGCATTAGTCATTTAATAAAGAGAAGTTTATTTATTTCATTATTTCATATGTTTTATTTTGTATAAACCTTTTACCGCTATAAAAAAGATCATGTAGTAGATACATCTCTTTTTAGTTGTTTTATTTGTTACTTATTTCTAGTTAATAGGTTTGCTTATGGAACCTCTTTTTTATAGTTATCATCATGTATCAAGAACTAAAAGTTAAAGAGCGGTAAAGTTGTATATTTTCCATATCGATAAAGGATGATTAAGAAGCAGTAATAAGTATCAATCAACATTACTTATTTGATAATTTATGTGAAAATGAAAATGAAGAAATACAAATATAAAGATTTAAAAACCAATAAAGATGCTCGTATGAATGTAGAAATAAAGAATATAATATAAAATTGATGAAAATTGTATTGATTCACATTATACTAGTTTTTATTTGTTATTGGCCTATTTTATGACTTGTATTTTATAAAATATCATAGTAGATAGAATGCAATCTATAAGCTACATGCAAGCAGTCTTCGGTAGTGATTTCGAAATATAGATCCAATATTTAAAAGCTTAACATCATTATGACATTATAACATAGTATAATATTGTTTATAATATATTATACAAACATTTGATATTTTACTGATATTATTCGATATTATACTATATTTTAAAAATCTCATATAACTACTTGATCGATATGTACCCGATACTGATATTAACTAAAGTAATTGTTAGCCTGCCTTTTAGCAAGGTAGTATATAGGCAATTTTGATCTAATAGACTTCATAATTGTCGAGGTTGGAATATCATAAACTTGGTTCAGATGGTTGGATGGACAATCAACCACGGATAATAATACGAAGCTAGGATTAAGCACAGTCGATGGATAAACGACACGAGACTTGGAAAAAAGCGTAGCTCAGGTTGGCATAGTGTTTGCTTCGGGTCGGTATTGATGTTCTTTAGGTCAGCATTGGTTTCAATTTGGGTCGGCATTGGATCAACTTCTGTTTGGCAGAGAAGTGTCTACTTCGGGTCGGCATTGGTTTCACTTCGGGTCGGCATGGGATCAACTTCATGTCGGCGTAGGAGTTGCTTTCGGTCGGCATGCTAATCAACTTTGGGTCGGCATAGTCACTACTTCGGTCTGCATGCTAATCAACTTCGGGTCGGCGTGAAGTTTACTTTGGATCGGCATATTTCTTACTTCGGGTCGGCATGAAGTTTACTTCAGATCGAAATATTACTTACTTGGGTCATAATACGATCTACTTCGTGTTGGCATAGGATGGACGAGTTGAGCTCTACGATCATTATGGTGGGACCATGTAGGTGAGAAGGCCCTATACCTGAAGTTTCACCTACAAATACAACAAGCTTGGCTTCAAAAAGAGGACCTTCATTCTGTTTCTCTTCATCTTCTAACTAGAGACTACTCTGCCATTTTTATTTGGAATTCTGGATTGTAACTGTAATCAAATTTCAATATAATAAAAAGGATTGTTCTAGAGTGGACGGAGGCCGAAGTTAGCCGAACCACTATAAATCTTGTCTCTTTTACTTGCTTTTATTATAATTTTGGTTGTTCTTCATATTATATTCTCTACATATATTCTATCCATGATCTGTAATTGGATATTGGTGCTTTCACTTATAATCGGGTGTTGGTGGCCAATTTTGACGCCAATAGTTGTCAATCTAAAAATATGGGTTAGTTAAAGGTTGCCAACCATTCTCATCTCGATCTAGGCATGGGTACCGACCATTCATCATGTAGCCGATCATGCCTTCTTGTAGCCGATCCTACCACATTATAGTCGACCTTGCCACTTCCTCCATTCCTCAAGCTTCTTCTCCTTATTTACCAAACCATATCACTTCGCTTTCCAAGTCAATCCACTTTCCTACACGATCCACTAATAAACAATGGAGTCAGCTAATAGAGACCCACTCTCACACTCCTTTCGCGGACCTGATCAGATCTGACTTCCCATAAAAAAATGGAGATATTTTTGACTTAGAAAGCTAGCCCTAAGCATTTACAATCCGTTTATGTATTCGAGACCAACACTAACAAGAAAGGGATCGAATCAGAAATTAATGGGACTATGCCAATACTTCAAGCTCTCGAGCTCAATCGAAGCAAAGAACAAAGAAGAATCAATCATGCTACATTTTTTTATTGTTCTGCGATAAGGTCCTTTAAAAAAATGATCATAAACTAATTGTTAATATTCTTGTTCATGTTTCAATTTCGACCACCTAATGAGACGGAGAGGAACTAGTTTGTGAGAGAGTTAAGGGTATTCTCTAGGGTCAATTATGTAATTTCTAATATATAAGCTTAACCTTGGAATGAATCTCGTACGAAATATAAATAATATTTTTGATTTTGTTTTCTCTTACGTATATTTGTTATATATGATATAGGTAATGATTATCAGCATTAGGTATACATTAATCGAAAATCCCTAAGTAGATTATTATGTTGTTAGGTGAATCAGTCATAATCATGAGCATTAAAATAACAATGTTCAAGTTTAAATGTTCCCAGTCAAGGTGCAATGAGAAATGGATATTGATGCATTCGTAGACACTAGTTCACATATCACTCTCAAAATGTTGGAAGGAATTACTCATGACTATTAGGTTCTCCAAGCGGTTACGTACTTGTGATAATTGAATGGTTACAAAATGACTTAACTGAGAGTTTTATGCAGGTTGAATATATCTAAATCTAAACATAGATCTCAGCATGATGATTTGTGGTAGTCTTTAAACTTTAGAATACTATGTAACACATCGAGGAGGTTGTGCTTTTATTTTAGCCAACTCGTAGCATTAAGACCATGCAAGGCTCCTTTTGGGTATATGCCAAATTGTTTAGCATGAAACACTAATTAATGTAGGACTCATCTCTATCGGTTTAAGATGTTAGTTTCACTATAATCAAAAGTAAACTCTTAGTCAAAAATCTATGCCGTATTACTTTTGGTTAATTAATAATTGTTACTTCTTAATCAAGGTCTTTAAAATTGGTCTTCGTAATTAACTAGAGATATTAGCAAAGACTTTCGATCATCGATCAAACTCTTGTTATCTAAGTGATATAATGATGAGAAAAGTAAAACCCGCACAAACATAGTCGCTTAAGGGTGAATACATAACTGGATTAATATATGGTTTTCCTAGACAATCTGCAAGCAACGTAATTTATGCCATAATGCCACACCAGTAATGCCAAAACTAGCGTAGACTTTGATATCAAATTGTTCGATATAAATTATCAATCGAGTTATTACCTATGGGTCACACAACTAAAATTATTTAAGAGAAATCTACAAGCAACCAATTTATAAATATTCTAAATTAAATGGAGAAGTTAATATAAATGTCATATTAATTTACTTGAGGGATAATATTATTAGAGGGGTTTAAATTCATTAAATAATATATTTAATGTTGTACATGTATTTCAATTGATTTAAATAGCTAAATAGTATTGAAATAAATTGAGTGTGCATTTAAATTGTTTAAAATGATTTTTTAATCATGGCTAAAAATTGATGTGTCAATATATCGGCCGAACCTATTTTATAAAATATACAATGTATTTTTCTACTTACTTTAAGGCATGGTTTTATTAATGGAGAGATACATTTGACCTAGACCTAGTTAGATTGGCTCCCTTTACTAGATATAATAGTTTATTCATGAAACCATGGTCGTCATAATCATTTTGCTCTCTCTCTCTCTCTTACACAAAAATAAGATCTCATTAAGGTATTTTAGCCAAGAAGAATAGTCTACAACTTTACTTCAAGGAAGGAGAAGATCTCCAAGGAGGTAACACAATCAATTTCAAGGTATTTACGAATGGTCTGGAGATAAGTAATACATCACTAATCTAATAATATATTATCTTGAAATTGCTTTTTGATTTTGGTATTGTAATCGATTGTAAGACAATGAATTTAAACAAATAAATTATGTAAACTTGGCTGTATAATAATGAATTCAAATCTATAGTTTGTCTGTGTATGATTTGAGTTTAACCTAAAAAAGCATCAAGATCAAAATAATTTTAAAATTAAATTCCAAAAGCATAAGAGTGAAAATAGGATCTGAGGTCTAGTTATGAAATTCACATACGTATCATAGGAGCAAAAGTTATATATGAGATCTAGTTATAATTTTAACATATATTTTAAATATATTGCAGAACATAGGAGTGATAATAAATCTAAGATCCTGTTATAAATTTAACACATATATTTATAATTTTAAAGTAATAAGTTAGAATTTGTCAAACTATTATTTTAAATATTAATTTGAAATTTAGAACATTAACATTTAGTATAATTAGTAATCCACATTTTTGTTTATGTATATATTAAGTGTTTAATTTAAATTAACATATATTTAATCAATATATATACATGTATACTTAGTCAAAAATTATAAAGATATATTAAGCTATATAAATATAATTTAGTGCGTATATACTTATATATGTGGACATATATGTTTTTATATAATTAATATGTTAAAATATATGTATAGGAAAAATCACATGTATATGTGTGTGTGTATTCATATAGCACAAGATCTAGCAGTATCATGCATACACATATGATATATATAGTTATAAATCTCAATAACTATATTTGTATATATTTCGGCATATTTTATGTGTGCATGTATACGATGTTTTGGTGCACAAGTTACCCCGTACATGTACACTTACCTACACATTATATGCATACATATACACATATATATCTATAATTAGATTTAGGTATACACACACATCCATATATCCGCATGTATAATAACATCTTACAGTTTTAAAATACGTTTTAAGAACTAAGGAGAGTTTTAAAGTAACATAATCATAGATGTAACCTTTCAAAGAACTTTCGATGCATTAAATATGACTTGATGCACCAATTTATTTGTGAAAACAAAACTTAAAGTAGCCTTTCAAATATCTTTCAATGCATTAAATAAGATTTAATGCACCAATTTATTAACATTAACACACTATAAATCTAATGCTTTAAATTAATTCGATAATATTTAATATTTAGCCTAAATCATCCGCTGCCCAATTCACTTAATCCATCAATGGTATCTGAGCAAGATTTGATTATGACTAATGTGATAGGTGGTTCTCATAGTGTAACCTATAGTTAATCATCAGCTCTTAACCCTACAAATCCATTGAAGGGTTGTGCGAGTCGAGAGGATACATGTGATAATTTCTCGTAGAGGATCTTGTTGTGCCACCCCAAATGAGTTTACCTCCGAGCAACAATGGTATCTAAGTCTGCATTGTGTTATTGTAAACAACTAACCAATATTAGGAGACACTTAACGAAATGATCACAAGACACGAGTGTCTAGAAAGCGTGCGGAGCTAAGATGAAATGGAAAACGTCCATTCATCTGGCTTGACCTGGTTCATTGAATGATTTGGGTACTTAGGTTTTTTGTGCATGTAAGACCCAAAAATGTTTTAGTACTTAGGTTTAATTCAAATATGCATATGTGAAAACTAAATAAATATTTTGAATTTTACTAAGGTCTTTGAATTTATAATTTAGAATTAAAATGTGAACAAAATATTTATAAAGGTTATAATAATATTAAATTTAGGACTTTAAATTAGATTAAATAATTATAAAAGTTATATACATATATATAAATTAATTGAAAATATTTGAATTGTAAAAGAGAATTAATTTTTTTGTAATTTTAGTATGATAAATTATTTAAAAGTTTAATTAATTATTAATTAAAAGTTAACTAATAAAAAATACACATTTATAAGACTAATTAAAATTTAAAAATTATACATAAAATTAGATCTTATATAAATAATATGTACAAACTTAAACACATTTATGAATTAAAACAAAATACATATATGTATGTGTGTGTATGATATACACATACATATATATAAATATGATTTTGAAAATCATGCGAATATTTAATATAATATATGAGTGATGCTTGAGATTGGTAAGACATTAATAAATACATTATTTTGAAATCAACATCAATCTTAAAAATATTTTAAAAATTACGGATTTTAAAAGATAAGTTGCTCCACATTATTTGCATTCATGTAGAGTGCTTGCATTATATAGTTGTTTCCACTCTTCAAGCTATATAATATGCATAGTAATATCTTAAGTGTTCCTAGACTGGTATATACATTATATGCCCTTGTTGGTATTCCCCGAGGGGTATATAATTCATACTTAAGCTATCATAAAATAATATGTTAGAGTAAATGATATACTAAATGACATGTTATTACACTCCAATTCTTGTAGGGGTCGGGGGACAATGACAATGATTAGGATTTATATATGAGATAATTGTGCTTCAAGGCCCATCAAGAGCCAAATAATACAACCATTGAAACTTTCAAACCTTTGTTACTTTAGTATCAATTTCCTTGAGGCCGTATGTTGTTTTTCCAGAATTTTGAACTTGAAAACAATAAAAGAGCATGGACGTTCAATTCATATTCAATTGCATATAAAAGTTGTATGGCGAATAGTCATGTTCTGTAGGATATTGATTTTTGATGAAAAATTTCATTCAAAATGAGTAGGTAAAGTGAAGATTTAGGTTATATATTCAACACAATTAGATATAATATGGATCTTGTTGTGTTAGAAATAACACTAGATCAGGGACTATAAATGGACCTAAGGATTGGATCATTGAAATGTTACCGTCGATACCTTTACTTAAGTGCAACTTATTCGATTTCCTAAGTATGTTAGGGATGAGCGAATGCATTTTTTAAAGAAGCTCAGTGCAACCTTATTGTAAAGGGTTTTGTGTTAAACATTTTGACTTATAAGAGAAAGAGAATGTCTAAGAGTGAATTTAATATTGATACAGTTGGAATGATAAGAGGCTGAATAGTCACCTCTTTCACAAATAGATAAAGGGAACATAATTGTACAATTTTTTTTGTTGAATCTTAATAAGAAATAGAAATGTGATTTATATTCGTATCAGGTTTTTAATATAGAAAGTTTTCTCTATAAGATATTTTTTTTTGAGTTTGAGATACTTGATCTGAAATGCTCGATTGTAAATTAGTTATAATGGAGGAAATAAATAGCCTGTGTTTAGTCATGGAATGGAGCTTCATAACTCGAATGTTGTTATTATAGAAATACAAAAAGTGGTTGCATAATGTATGATACTTACAAACAGAAGCATTTATGTTTTGAAAGATTGATTTCATAGGTACTTAACATTACTTATGAAATAATAACAAATTTTGAGAGAAAATATATGCAGCATTGTTTTAGCATGACTATTATGAATTTTCGTTACATAACAAATCTATTTTTGTTATATTGATGATGTTATTTATTTCATACAATAGTGATGTGTTAGCTATAAAAGATACAAAAGCATTAAAAATATTTAATAACTAATTTTGGAATCATGGATTAGTTGTACCTTTGATAAATTTTTCTTTAATCATGTGATTGAAAATCGTAGGTTACTTGTGATTCGTATCTTAAAGGATCAATGGCTAGAGCACTCATTCAGTGTGTAATGACCCGATAATCACGATCTTTTATTTCTATGTTCTAATCGATGCTCGATTCCAATAGATTATGACGATGAATCTTTTGTGTGAGATAAAGTAAAAATAGTGCACGAAGCTATCTGCTTTAACTATAACTTTTAAAAACCCATCGCGGAATGAATAATATTTGATCCCACATATATACTAGGAGTATCTCTATATTACTGGGTAGTACTCTCATGTGTTAATATGTCAAACTAAAAATTTACACCGTCCAACTTAAGTGGCTCAATATAGGTATCATTAAACCAAAAAATGGCACAACATCCCCAATCGGGTGAAAACGAAATAGATGTAATTAAATTAATAGAAAAAAAAATGAACAAAAAGATTTTTATAGCAGTTTGGCAAATCTATGGCCTGTGTCCAATTTAATCTTATTAGAGTTGGATTTATCAGAAGTATAAGAACTTTGTAATCATATTCAGATCTAAGATAGCAGAAGTAGGCTTAAAGTGATAACGATTGAGTAGAGAATAGAAGATGAAGAATGTGGAGGTTAAAGAGAATACAAAAGTCCCATTCTAATAGCCATAGTGCTTCTGTTTATATCAAAATCACCTAACAAAGTCGCCAAGTCATGGAAGATTAGGTAAGAATCTAGATCCGAGAAAATATAAAGAATGAACGAGTCATCTTGTAACAAAAATCATCCTGGTACCGATCGTAATTATGATTGGTACCGACTGATTTTTGGCTAAGAACTTAAGATCTCTCTTCTACTCTTGCTTGCATCCCCAAGTCTCTAAGCCTCGATTATAATTTTGTCCATCAAATCATATCGGTAACAATATGATTTATCATATATGGGACTTGTGTTTTTCTGCATAGCTTTGGAATTCTGATGGAATTCTTCAAGTATAATCTACTGGCACTTATATGGTTTCTCTAGCTCCCAATTCTTTATTTATATTACGGATTACCAAAGTAGTGAGGAGATTTCCTAAAGAAATCATATCGGTACCGACCGCTAAAGTGATCGGTACAGATCATAATGATCCTGTCAATTTTGACGTAGGAATTTTTGAGTCATGTTCCATAGCCATTTCAAGCTTGCCCCAAGTTCTTTAATCATCCCAACTTCGTCGCAACGCCCAGATTTTCTTGAAGGCCGCTCGGTTCAAATGCTAGATAATATTTGCCCCCAAAGTACGCTTCTGTTGAAAACAAAGCATGCTTTGGATCAGGACAAGCAGTATAAAGTCGTCTACATTGACTTTATTGGTTAACTAACCATCACTTTGAAGCATCGTTCCTATTCCAAGAGCATCCTTTCCATCACTTCAAATAGTTGGCGTACCATTCTCTACACTAAGGTCGAGATCAACATCATGTTGAAAATTGTATCATGCCTGGCCAAGTATGAATTCCTTCTCCCTTTTTTTAATAGAAAAATTACAACGATACCGATCTCTCTTTTGATCAGTACCAAATGGATTTCTTAGTGCTAGTTGGTCCCTATATACTATTTAGGACTTACAAAATTTTCACCAAACTTCTCATTTGCACAACCTCGACTTGTTTCCACCTACGAATTTTGTCTCCTACGACCATCCATGCATTTCAACTTCAATAACTCTTTCACTTCGCAGATAGCTGCTACAACCACCTCAGGCGATCTCCATTAACGTCATCATTTATTTAGCCTTAGCTAAACACTCCAACACTTCTTTTTTCAGATCTACTCCGATTTAAGGTGGGCCCCTAAGTTCTACCGCCGCCTTGGTTGCCATAGGGTAATTTCAATGCCAAGCTCTAGATGTCGTTGTTCAACTACGGCCAAGGGGTGGTTGTCGCTTTTGGTTCATGGTCGAACACAATCATAACATCTTATTTCAAATCAAGATTCAAGTCATTTTGAGAAATCTCGAGTCTTACACAAAGTTGACATAAAGTGCTTTCAAGTTATTATTGGTTTCTCTTCTTCTTGGTGTCAACCTTGTGTTCTCATGGCTTATGCTCTTAGTCTTCTATTGGTCGGCTCTAAGCTTTTTGGTGGTGCTAAGTTGGTGCACATACAAACTGCTATGGTTGGCTTCATTGAGTCTTAGTTGGACAAGAATCGATGATTAGGCTTCCATGAGACGATTATGAAGAACGACCGCGTTAAACACACTTCGACATCTAGATAGATCATACAAGTCATATAATTCAATATTATAGATAATTGCATAGTCTTGTGTTCCTACAAAGAAAGCTCTATATCACTCCGGATAGAGGTTCCATTATCGTTTACTCTACGATAACGGGTAAGATCTAACACACAATTGCATCATGCAATAGAGCTCTTTTGCTAGCATAAGGCTATCTACAAAGAGTGTTCCATACACTGCCCCTTTGATACATGATGCACATGACATAGATTAACACTTCACACTATCTCGGTTGATGTACAAAATCTGATTGGTCAACACATGCTGACATCCATGAATCCTGCATATCGACAACACGAATTTTAATTATAGTAAAATTTCAAAGCTAAACATATATAAACACGTTCACTTTCAAGCTTTCTATTCGAGAAGGGCTTGCCAATCTCCTTTCTTCAACACTAGCTGTGGCACTTCAACTCCTCTTGTGGTGGGTTTTTTGACCACTTAGGCTTTTACATCTGCTTCATCTTGAGCTAGACGTTCAATCGTATTTGATCTCTAGAGAAAAATTGTTCCAATAGTGCCTCTTTAGAATCAGCCTCCTCGGCAAAATGAGCTATATGCCTTAAGACTATTAGATAATCCTCTATACCAGACCCCTTCTTTGCAAACTGCGGAATCGCCCCATTCTATCTATCACAAGCACGAAATTCCAAAAGACGATGGTTTACTGCTTGAGATTCACTAGTGAGCACACAATCCGCCTCAAGGCTATAATGTACGCAAAAAATACTTGTCCCTTGGGTGGAGCCATTCCGCCATTCAATAAAGTCTTCATATTCTTCTTTCAAGAGATTGGACCATCTTCAACTCAAGTACATCCTAATGGCTACGCCCTACTTAGCTCCATGTACATCCTATTCATGATCTGGTTAAACCATCCTCCTAACTTTAGAGGTCCGACACATCTTTTAAGCTTCTAGAAAAGAGCAAGCTTTCCTTTACTTTTAATTATCGAATCTTTTAATTGCTACAAAGTTATCAAGGTGCTTCATGATAAGCATAGTTACTTAAAAAGAGATTACTTTTTTATTTGTTGTCCATTAGCTGTTAATCGTTTCTGTTTTTTCAGATACAAGTTTGTTTCTCTAACACCCTTGCTATACCTAGAACCTTTTCACCCTAGTACTTAATCTCTTTTCCATACCCTTTGTAGATCCTCCCGACCGAAATTCCAATAATGCAATGCTCTCACTTTGGAGATTGTAAAGAATATCAACTTCGAGTTCCGCACCACCACCTACCTTCTTACCAATGAAAGTCTTTGCTAGTATGGCCTTCTTCATCCCAACCGATATGGTATCGCCTTTGAGCTTCGTTTGAAGAGATCCTAGACTTCTATTAGGAGTTTCTCCCTTTCTCGCTATTCTAATGGTGATAATCACGGGGAAGACGAAGGCTAGGTTGGCGATATAACTACTGATGAAGTAGATGAGAGGGTGGTGGAAGAGAATGTGGTAAGGGAAGGAGATGAACGAAGTGGAGAAAAATGAGAAGTAGAAGATGGAAGAGAAGAAAGAAGGAAGAGGAAGAGAGAGGAGAAGAAGAGAAAGAGGGCACAAGAGATGATGGCGATGATGACAAAGACTTCGGATCGAGTGTGAATGAATCATACGGTAAAACATCCCCAGAAGGAGATACAAGCCTTGTACCATGTCTTCCAACATGATTAGTCATTACGTCTTCATAGCAAGCGCTTGGTCCATGATTAGCACCAATCACCAAGGTGCACCACCTATGGGCTCTTCGAATAACATATTCAGCTCTTTTAGTGATATTGGTGTTCTATCGGCCTTAGGTCCTGGAGGTGGTACCTTTGAATATATCTTGAATAAGCATTCTAGTGACTTTACTTTCTTATCCGGGGTCCTTGCAACTCTTCGAGCATGGTCCATAGAGTATTTAGAGAAATAGCCACACTTCATGCACGGTAAGGATAACGAACGCCAACACTCTACATTTTCCCTTTGCCCAACATGATTTTTCTAATACACCTTCTTCATTATTTTAGTTACAATGGCAAAGGATCGCATAAAGTATTTTCATTTCGGCATTAGCCAACATTATTCTTCGACCCCTAACCTCTGTACATGTCTCACTAGCTCGTATCGAATGTCAGAAGAGGATAGAAGAATAAGGAAGGATGAGGAATATTGAGATGTGAAGGAAATGAAAAGGCGTCATTCAAAAGAAATGGAGCACTATGATTCAGAAAAAAGACTGTGCAATTTTGATGATCAATTTGGGCCAGTCACCAGCACTTCTCTACCGCACCCTTTGTTGTTCCTAGGTTGCAACCCCCAACAACCTTGCCAATCATAACCACGGTCTCTTCTTCCCGTAAATCCAAAGAAGCCGCAATTCGTACCGCTCTGCCTCTACCCCCTCTAGGCCCACCCACGGTCGTAAACACTAGGATGCAAGCTGCCTTCCCTAATTATTGCCTGATAGAGGTCATGTTTGACTATAATGTTAAAGAAATTTCTCATCGAGAGGCCAATCACTGAGTTGCAAGAGTTAATGAAATAATAGATTAGTTCATCGAGTGAAGAAACTCATTAAAGCCCTTTTTGATACCAATAGAATCAATCGAATGGAGATCCAGTCATTCGAGAGTGAGAAAAAGACCACGATAGGATAGTCATAGGTTACGAATTGATCTGGTCAACTTCACCAAAGAGAGGGATAAGGCTCTAATGTCTACTAAGCATGTGAAAGAGATGAATCAGGAGCTATCCAAAGTTCACACTCAAGTTAATAATGTACTGATCGATCGTACAAAATTGCCACCAATTGGATACGGAACCTAAAGATTCAATCAAGGCTAAGGATGAAAATTTATAGACCAAGTAGTTAAAGTTAGAGGCACATCAGGCCGAAGTCAGTGGCCTCAATGCTAGTTTAAAGGCTGAAATTAGACTATAAGGCTCACGTTTAGATTGACCTCACCATGGCTTTTGATGAAATCATGGAGCCTAAGGCCCAGACTGTTAAGAATCAAAAGGAGACTAATGCTATCTTTCAAATTTTCTTTGTTAATATTGCTGAAAAAAAGAATTTGAAATGGCTGGAGTATAACCATGCCATCATATTGGATGATGCTTGGGATAGATTTCATCATTGAGCTGTTGATGGTGGTTAAGGTACTACTAAGGAAGAACAGAAGTCAAAGCTTTTCGATATGGATGACGTTGCATTCTTGGAGGTGGGAAAATCCATTCTAGCCGTTTAGGATGCAACTACGAAGAAAGAAGCTATTGAGGCTCCTTCTATTTCCCACTGCATTGGATCATGCCGAGTCATCCACTTCGAAATGCAAAAATCCTGCAATGGAAGTTACAACTCCTGCGGTTGCCACCTCTGAGGCCACCCATACTAAAATCCCCATCTCTATTGAAATAACTATCAATTAACCTTATATTCCTCTTCTTTTTACACATCCCATTCAGTTGTCTATTGAGGATGGAGAAATTACCAATTTCCATTCAAAGGAGCTTCGTCGAGCGAAGATATTTCCCTCATCTCCCAAGTGTTCGATAATCTTCAGTTCTCATGTGAGGTAGTCTCTAATCTTTACCTCACTATTTGTCAACTTATAGGTCAATGATCGCTTCCTCCTTTACCCCCAACAACTCAAGGCTTGGTCATAGTGCTCTCTACTATATCAACCTCCATCAGTACAGAGCTAACCATCCCGACCCCTCCTTCTAGCTCTAGCCTTGGCTAAATTAGAAAAAAAATAATAGAGGCATTGAAAGGATTAGAGGACGTCAACTAATACTAGGAAAAATACATTACCATCATAAGAGATAAGGACCCAGATGATTAAATCATGATGGCAGAGAGGCTTAAAAATGACAAGATTAAGCTTGAGCCAGGAATTGGAAAGCCTTCCACCGGCCCCAACAATCCAAGCCTTATTTCTAAGCTTCATCCTCTCAAAATAAAGCCATTAATGGGTTGTGTGGTTGGTGGTTGTTCACATTCTTCTGAGCCGGCCATTGACAAGTTTGAAGACCCCATTCAACCGACCACTGAAGAAGAAACTATGCCTTTCGAGGGTATCACTCTAAGGAAAGGGAATGTTATGATGAAAAAGGTTCAAAGAAGTTCCATTCGAAGGATGATTTAAGAGCAACATCAAGTGAGGGAAGAAGAAGTAGGCTCTCGGCTTGGGCTTTTGTCAAAGAAATTTTATTTTCGTTTTATTGTATTTTTTCTTTCTTTTCATATAGGCCGAAATTATGTGGGAGTGAGATGCGCAATTCTTGTATAAAAAGTAAATGTAAATAAAATACTGTTTTTTGGTACAATCTTTTTCATATTTACATATCTGCATGTTTTGTTTTATCTTCCAATACTGTCTGCATATTTAATATAATTATTTGTGAAAATCTTTCATTTATGTTGTACGTGCTTGCGTATGTGCAATGCCATACCTAACATAGCTCTGTACCTATAAGTAAATTTCTGCAATTGCTTGGTAATATTTTATTATTCGGTTTTGTTTGTCACTGCCAAAGTAATTCTTTCTTGGCTAAACAAAACTTGTTATTCATTTAGCCAACTTTATTGCCAACCTTGCTTTTTCTGGGTCATGTTCAGTCAAACCCTCTACAAGTTTGTGGTTGGTGAAGCATTCAACTTCGAATCATTCCCTATCTTCGGGAAACAACATTATGGGTGTCCATATTTGGGCTCCAGACTTCGATCTTGCCTATCTTTAGGCATTGATCGAAATTCTTCTTTGACCTACATTACTTATTATGGCTGGGCATGGTTCATCGCGCCGTAAGTGTAGTCGTGGCTATAAGTAGTTCAATCAGTCATCAATCCCTATCTCATTGAATCGATATTTTCGATGCCAGACCCTAAGCATCAACTTTTGACCTTGCCTATCTCCGAGAGCCGGTTGAAATTGCACAAAAACTATCGTCATTTATCTTTAGCTGGGTATGTCTTGTATGGCTAGGAATGTAGTTATGAAAGTTTCAATTGCACACCAGTTCCTTTCTCCAAAAACCGGTGCTTCGGTTGCCAAACCTAGGCATCCCTCATTAACTTTTCCTATCTTCAGGCATCGAAGGACCATGGACGAATTGCATAATCGACCCTAATATGATTGTACTACCCTAACTCAATCATGGATCAAAGTAGTATATCTGTACCTATCTCAGGGTACCTAATTACAATGATAATCACGCAATAAAAGGCTTAACTTACAAGAACATGGTTCATTAGTTCTAGAAGCTAGTTTTATTTATAAACAAAGAAAATGACAAGTCCTGCCTTATTACATTGCCTCCAGTTCACTAGAGTAGGTTATTCATGGAAAATAAAATGAATAAAGCTAAGTCAAATAGCATCGCAAATGTTTGTTATTTCATGCCTGCAAAATTGGGATCGTGTTACAACCCTAATTTTGATTAACATCATTTAGTTCATTTAATTAGATAAATTAAGTAAATAATGTAAATGGTTAAGGAAACTGAGATTGTTTTAATTGGAGGGTAGTCGTGCCTAATTAAATAATGAACAAAAGAGAATTAACATGAAATAGATAAGGGAAATAAGATAAGGACAAAATAGGAATAGGTTATATTCTTATACACTAAACCCTTATTCCATTACTCACTTACAAACGTTCATAAACAAAAATTAACCAAGATTGGTTGACCACCATTAGGAAAAAGTAAGGGGAACATAAGCAAGAATCAAAAGAAAAGGCTTAATCAAACTAATTCAAGAGCAAATCTCAAACTCCTTAACAAGAAGCTAAGGTAAATAACAGATTACATCTCATATTTATTATTTTTGGTTTCTAAATAAGATCCGAACCTATTTTGCAAAGTTTTATGCCATGTTTTGATTGTTAAATGGATACATGCTTGTTGACGATTTATGTTGCTTCATACAGATTTTACGATATTGATTTGAAAACCTATTCAATGACATCCAAACACCTTGCATTTTTGATATTGGGTCAGAAATAATATTCTAGAGATGGGTTTAAGTTAATGTGGATTTATTATGACTTTTATAGTAAGGAAAACGGTTAAACTGGGTTTAAATTAATCATGGCTATTATATGTTAGTTTTGGGTCAGAAATTTAAAAATGTTTGAAAACATATTAAAAGTGATTTATGGGAATTTTTGGAGAATTTTCCCATGAACTTTATTAAAGATATAAAATTATTTAAGGTTTGAGACTTAAAATTTTTATACGCTTATAAAAGGAGGACGGACTATTTGTAAATGTTTTAATTTGTTAAATTCTAAAATTCGATAGCACTTTTACAAAAAATATTTTAAAAGTATTGGCAACCAATAATGTGTTGAAAAACAAGGAAAGCTAGTCAGAAAGAAATTGCTTTAAAAAGTTATAAATCAATTTATCAGATTTTACTGCTTTGCCACTTATAGCAGCCACCTTTCGACCTCATACAACAGCCTCCTTCTAAGTCGAAACCAATACACATGGTATTAGATTTAGTACGTAGAGGACCGGAGTTAAGCGAAATTTTTGGAGCCAAAACAGGCTTTCGAAGGGGTTGAAGTAGCTGTAGTAAACTTAGAATCATTTTGCATGAAAATGAAGCTTTCGAAGGAACTAGTTTTCGACTTGGTCAAATGTTTTAAAGAAAAGAGCTTTCGAAAGAGGTCTCTGCCTTCTTTTTAAAGATTAAGCTTTCGAAGGGGTCGAAACCCCTGCTGCCGCTTTCTACCTTTCAAAGCAATGCCTTTAAAAGGGTCTTTTTGTTTTAAATCTAGAGTTGCTTCTCTATGCTTTCGAAGGGGGTTGGTTTTGACACCATCCACTTTCTTTTATTTATAAAAAATGCTTTCGAAGAAGATGCCTTCGTCCCGGTTCTTCTAAGAACCTTTTGATATATTGAAAGTTTAACCTTAAGGTTTCGAAAGAATGATTTTAAATGGTTCGAAACCATGTTCCAAAACATTTTACTTGAACCCAATGCTTTCGAAAGGTTTGTTAACGGACTTTACTGCTTTCAAAAGGTATTAAATGAAGGTTTTGAAGGGGAGGTTCCCCATTTTTTCGAAAGGTTTACTTTTAGTAATTGAATGAAAGGTTTCCGATGCTTTTGAAAAGCTAGTTTGAAATGTTTTGAAAAGTGGATGTCTAAGGTTTCATAAAGCTTTTGAAAGGACATTTTCAATGGTCTTGAAAGTTCTATTATAAATGATTTCGAAAGATATGTTTTCGCCTTTCGGCCTAGAGTTCAAGGTAAAGTAGTTAAATGGTTTTGAAAGGGGTACTTTCAAAGGTTTCGAAAGAGATTGTTTAAAGATTTTAAACAAAGGTTTCGAAAGAGATTGTTTAAAGCTTTCAAACAAATGTTTCGAAGATTTTTATTAACAATGTTTTGTGTAAAGCACATGTCATGGCAAAGAGATTTGAGCAAAGCAAAAAGTATGTTTTTCTTGTTTAAGTATCATTTAAAGGGATAACTCAATTTGAAAGATGTTTTCAAGGAAAATTTGATGGGTAGTTAACCCTAGGTAAATGCTTAGACATTTGACTAGTAGATGGGATTCGTATAGGGTCATGCCCCATACATTAGCTATAGCCCTAGCTAAATTAGACCAAAATTCCAATGTGTAGGGCTTAGCCACAGTTAAGACTTAAAATGATGTTACACACAGAGAGGAATATACAGAGAAGGAGGGTAGGTTATCGTTGAGCCCACAAAACCATTAGGATCCAGTTGACAATGGGAAAAGTAAGTTAAGGACAGATCGTCCAGAAGTGTGTCAAACATATGTTAGATTATTTATTTTTTCTGGTAGGCCCGAGACATCCAATAGTTAGTAGTTCACCAAACAAAACATTGCTCGGATAGGTAGTCCAATTTCTACCTGATTTATGAGCATATATGATATTGCTATTTGTAACGACCCAAAAATTTCGATCCCCGAAATTCCAGATAGTTAGTGAAAAGAAGAAAAGAGAAAGAAGCAGAAACAGAAGTCAGTCACAGAAAACCTCACATTCGCAGTGGATCAAAATATAATATCACATAATAACAGTTTACAAAAAAACTGTATCAGTACGTTTGCATTTTTATATATCAGAGTTACAACATTTACAAAACACAGGACAGTTCTAAATCAACATGTCCTAAATATACAACTATATATCACAGCGGGTACGCTCCATACGTTCCAGCTATCCAGCTCGCCTCCTGAGCTCCAGAACGTCCTTACCTGAAAATCTGTAATACTCGGTCTGACCCGAGCATTACATCAAAGTAACACCCGGGTCAGGCTGGAAACCAGCGTGAGTAAACTCTTCTAACATGGGATACACAAGCAATACAACTTATATAAACCCGGGTAACTCATATCAATTTACAACTTCACAAGTTATTATAGACATCACAAATTTCACACATTAATTTCTAAGTGTCAAAACTTAGATTAAAAGGGCCAATTCACTTAAATCATTCCATTCCATTACAGCTCATTGATCTAACATATCAATCTATAAAGAATCGAAGTGGTTTCGGGTATTTACAATTACCCAACTCCGGTCTCTTCGAACTCAATGTCATCTAATCTTAAGCTATTCAATTAAATATAACTCAACTTTATTTACCGGATAACGCTTTACATAGCAATTCATCATTAATAGACAATCGCATTATCACCTATCCATCCACATATCATATCTCAAAGCAATTCGTATCAGAGATATTAACCAATCCATAGCACTTATCATAATTTAATTATTCTTTAGCAAGATTGATCACTTCTTAAATTATATCAATTAATGATCCTCCAATTCTTTCATTGGTTAATTACTCTTAACCCTCATTTAGTAATCAACTTTTAACTTAATTACATTCATTAATCAACCTTGATTATCACAATCAGAAATTAACCTTCCTAAGTTACTCCATAAATCAAACCACCTCCTTGATTAATATATTTATTAATCCTTAATCTCACTGAGTAATTATCACTAAATTCCCTTTCCCCGGAAATTATCCTTTTATTTCTACCCATCAGGTAATTCCCTTTTAATTCATTAAACTAATTAATTAACTTCCCATAAACTTTATTAGTTAATTCTTAGATTAACTTCACTAAGCAATTAATTATTAATCACTTCTACTCAGTGATTATCTTCATATTAATTACACCCTGAAATTACCATTCCTAATTACTTCACTAAGTAATTACACTTTATTAATTACATTCAGTAATCATACTTAACAAAACAACAAATGAATATCTTAAATTAATTAATAGAATTAATTAACTTAACTAACCACATCAATTCAATTAATTACATTGAATCATTAATATCTTAAATTACTTACATTAGGTAATTATGTTTTAAGTAATTAATTGTTTTCTAATTATTCCCTTTCTGTGATTATCTCATAATTACTCAAGTTAAATTAATTACCCTAGTTATTGTCATTAGTTAATTATCTTCAACTAAACACATTTGTTTACTTACCTTAAATTATTATATTAAATAATTAACTATCCTTAATTTCATTAAGTTTATTCAGTTTTTAAAATCTTAAATAATTAAGATAAACTTCCAACTTCAATTAATTACTTATTTCATCAACAAATTTATTTGGATTCAAAGCTTTAGAATTAATTTAGTCAAAACACTTTGATGAAAGTTCTGGAATACTTGTTCATTTATTTTCTTTGAAACAAACCGGATACAAATTTCGTTTGTTTAAAAACAAGGCAACCGAACTTCCTAACAACATCTCGAGTCAACCCCCCCCCCCAAACTTTCTTAAGCTCAAATTTAAGTTCCTACAAATATCACTTAATTTATTTTATATTTATTTTCTGTCCATCATTGTTCTTCGGGTCAAACCCGAAGACTTCTCAGGATTAACCCGAGATTTCATCAGCTTCTTCCCATTTTTTTTAAGAAACTTAAATTGTTTAAAGTTAATCACTGAAGCCTAAATACCCATCAACTACTCGAGTTCTACTCGAGTCTCACCCTCACATGCATGGTACTTCCTTCGAGAAAAAAAAAACCCTGACCATAATCCACAAAACCCACTGACACCAACATCACTTGTGCACGTGTACCATCGCAAAACCACCTCTGGCCTTTGATTACCCCTCCGGCACATCACCAATCGTTGATGCAACCCATTCTGATCATCGATTCACCATCATATCACCCCAATCAAAATCGAGCCATGTAGACGAACCTGGAATAAAGGACTTCGATTAAACTCGCCTTACATATCACCCCTCCGACCATCAGACAGCGAGCCACCACTTCCTTAGCTTCGTCAGACTCCATCGCAACCAACGCCCTGGGCGCGAAACACTCCGAACAATCCTAGAGGAAACCACGATTCCATTCCGTACCTCAACCCATTCTAGGGTTAAAATCCAAATCGGCCAAAAATACGACACCTCAGCGATCAATCGCCACTACCAAAATTTCTCCCGACCTCGCCGAAGCTTCCTCCCCTTCCAGTCGAAACCCTGATTACCAGAAACCCTCCGGCCACCCAATTTTGCTCGAAAACCACGTTCTGGTTATCTTCAAAATGAATACTTGATTCTAATCTAAAAATCATGATTTTCATCTTAAAAATCGTGTTTTTCCAAACCGATTCAAGTTATATGCTTGAATCGGAGAATTCCAACCAATGGGTTCCAACAAATTTATAAAATTTTCACTGTAAACTTGTTTTACAGATACTATACATATTTAAACATGTTTAAACTGTTCCAGATCCTAGATCATGTTTAAACAAACTTAGTTTGACTTAAATCAATGGCCTAATAGAAATCAGAGAAGAAGATTTTGAATTTAGGTCAAAAATTTAATCCTGTTCTGAGAACAGAGGTATGCAACATACATGCATACTTAGATCAGACACATTTCTTCATACAACTCATTTTTTTTCATCACAGAAATACACATGCAACAATACTTACCCACTTAAACTTGTAAATAAATATTTACTCACCTGTATACAGAGCAGCAGCATTATATTTTAGGTCAGGGTCCAGATGTTGATTAAATCCTCTTAATCGAGTTTAAACTGACATGGGACTAAGCTTTAGTTGAGATGAATTCGCATCTACATTTTCTTGCTTTATTTCAGAAGAAACTACCAATTGCTACAGCTACATTTTTTTCTGATTTGCTTGGATGATTCAGATTTTACTCTTGTTCCAGGTTATACAGTTTTCATTTTTTTTGTATTACATTTTCCTGATCTTTGTTGAAGAGAACAAAGAAATTCTTAGCTGAAAATAAAACTTTACTTTTATTTTACAATTTAAATTTTAAACTTAATTATTAGGAGTATTGCATTTGTCACTTGGATTATTTAGTTTCCTTACACCTAAGCTTATTGATTTAAAAATGTCCTTATGTTTAAATTTATGTCTTACAAGTGTTATAATGTTTAATTAATATTTACAAAAGAATTTTCCTAATGTTTTATAAATGTTTTAAATGTTATTTTTTTAATAATTTATTTAAGCCTTATATAAATATTTATGAAATATTTACATGATTATAAGGTATATTTATTTTATATGAATAAGCTTTAGATTTCAATAAATATTCATGTGAATTCAAATAAACATTTATTAACAAATAACTTATGCTTTTGATTCAAATCTATATAAAATGTGTTTATAAATTTGAGAAATTTAGTTTAACTCCTTATATAAAATTTTAAAACAATTTTGTCTTATGATAAAATTAAAATTAAAGAAATATTAAAACAAATGAACCTTTAATTTGAATCTTATTTATAATTTTCAAAAGTATTAAATCAAATTAACATTTCAAATTATAAATTATATATTTATTAAAGTTTTAAAACAATTATTAAATTCAAATTAATATTTTTTCCTATCTCTAATATATACATAAAAATTCATATATTTAATTTTTTTTGAAAATAATAGTTTTTCCCAGATATAAAAATTCAGTTTCTATTATTTATATTCGGATATTCTTTATTATCAAAATTCTTATCTATTCAATCTATAAACCGGAGAGTTATTCAACTATTAGATGCTCAAAAAATCCAGGTTATCACATTCCTCCCCCCTTAGAAACTTTTTGTCGTCGAAAAGAAGCAAAGCCAGAATTTATTAAATATTTTAAAACCAGTAAAAATATTCTTTGATCATTTTAAAACTCTTTTTAAAATCTGTATAATATTTCCAAACTAGTTTTTATAAAAATACTTTTATAACTCGATGTTTCAACCAGTCCATCCTTGTTCTCATAGAAATTCGGCCATACATTGATCAGGCGTACAACTGAAAATCTGTAAGTACTTAGCAGACCCGTTTTCAACATCCAGTGAAAATACTTGGAAAATAATTTTATTGAAAATATAGAAAACATTTTGAAACAGAGGAATTATCTTTGGTGAGAATGCTCTGGAAATCATCACCCCCCATCCATGGTCATAGTTACATTCCAGGGTTACGTTGCCGTTGCAGCAAAAGTCTATGTAACTGCAGCCTCTCCGCGGCCTCTCGATTACGCCATGGAACCCACACAACAGATCACAGTTACATCCAGGGTTACGCTGCCGTCGCAGCAAAAGTCCTTGCCACTGCAGGCTCTCAGCGGCCTCTGATTTTCGCGGTCGAAATGAAACATCTCCACTCCTACATAGGTCGCAGTCTGCCGATATAAAATCAAACGCAGACTGTTGGCTCTCAACAGCACACACGACTTTCGCTATGTTATACCATAGGTCGCAGTTACATCCTGGGTTACGTTGCCATCGCAGCTAAAGTCCATGTAACTGTTGGCTCTCAACGGCACACACGACTTTCGCTATGTTATACCATAGGTCGCAGTTACATCCTGGGTTACGTTGCCATCGCAGCAAAAGTCCATGTAACCGTTGGCTCTCAGCGGCACACACGACTTTCGCTATGGTATACTCAACTCATAATCCCCAAGAACTAGTTTTGTCCGGACTCCTCACAGGATCAACTTTAGAACCCCCCCTTGGGCTCAAGGCAGCACCACCGGTGGTACTCCTGAGAAGTTCATTTCAAGGGAGCGCCTTTTTCCCCAGAGCCATCATCAAAACATTTTATACTATACATATAGTATCTTTCAAATCAAACACCTAGTATGATCTCATACAAGGCTCCTTTACACAAAATCGATTATCCCAAAATCGATGGTTCTCAAACTAGGCTTTCCAAATTCAATATTGATTTTACCCAAAAATCAAAAACCTTTCCAAATCCATAGGTTCCCAAAACCTTTTTCCAAAATCCTCATTTGATCCTTTACATATTTATATATACAGATATATATAATTTTTAAAACTTTGGATCATTTCAAACTTGTATAAAACTCCTTTTTATACTTCAAACATTTTCAAAAACCCTTTTCTTCCGGCAAAAGATTCAACAAGGGGAGTTTCACTTTATAAAACAAAGATATTTAACTTCGTTTACTCAAAATCAAATATTCAAATCTGATTACTCTTTCCAATATCAATTTCATTCAAATTCGTACGATGTACACATATCATTCGTACGCCATACCAATCTGATCGCTCATTCGATCACACAATTTCACCTCCGAACTAGTATCGTCCACCCGACTTCCTAGTGCGGACTCAGATCTGGTTTCTTGATCAGAAACCGTCATTCTCCTTGCATAGTCTAACTATGATAGAAAATATCCAGAACCAATCAACAATCCATATCCAGGTTCGCCGTCGAAAATCGAGTGAAAAATCCCACTCGGATCGATATAACTATCTCAAAATTCTGTGCTCGAATCTGGATCAAACCACTATGCGAATAGAATAACATACGTACAACCTACGTATTTATCTTTATTGGTTATTAGCCAAATTAATTTCATTTCCATTCACATTCACTTTAATTTTCATTCACTTATTCACAACTGCTTCAATCCCATTTGAATTATCACCTCTATTCTTATCTCGATTGGGTATTTAACCAATAACAATTTGAACTCCGACCAATTTATTTAGAAAATAGTTTGAAAATTTTAAAAATAGATAAATAGTTGAAATATAATTATTAGTTGGTAAAATAGGTGTAAAATAGTTGGAAAATAGTCAAATAATTATATAAATTTTAAATAATTGCAAAATAATAGTAAGATGGTAATTAATTTTATAAAATAGTTGAAATATAGTAATTAGTTTACAACACAGTTGGAAAATTGTTAAACAAGTATAAGATAATTTGGCTTTTAAAAGAAAGGTTGTATATATAATGAATAGTTTGGAAAAATTGGTTTATATTAAAATAATTTATATTAAAAATTGTCCAGAGTCAAACTGCTCACTACCCGATCTCCATTCCTAATCAATTCAATTTAAATTCCACTTCCATTTAAATTGACTTAAATCTCATTTAAATAACTTCAATTTCCATTGAAATTGATTCAACCTCAATTCAAATTGAATTAACCTCAATTTCTTTCCAAATTTAACTTTATCCAACCTTGATCTCAAATTCTACTAATTCAAATAAATTTTAATTGAACTAGTTCCAACTTCAATTCATTTCAATTCCAGTTTGATTTAATCCCAATTTCAAACCCCATTTCCAAATCAAGTTGAATTTATTCTTGATTTCTTCCCAAATTAAATTCAAATTCCATTTGAATTTAAAACTATTTATTTTTAACTACAATTCCGAATTATTCAAATCAATTCGGACTAATTTCAAATTGAACTCTTTTCAATTACAAATTGTTTCAAATTAATCCAATACAAATTTTCCATTTGAATTTTATACTTATATATCTTTAATCACAATTTCAATTAATTCAAATCAAATTCAATTTGAACTAATTTCAAATTTTAAATTCCAAATTTAAACCACCTCGAATTATATATATTCGAGTTAATACTTCAAATGTTGATTTAATTCCTTTAAATCAATTTACCTTTTTATCCCAATAATGGATTACCATACTCCATTTCTCATTCATTTAAACAAATCCAATTCATAACTTAAAGATTTTTATCAACAATAGGATGATATCATCTAATTCATCTTAAAACATCCATCCATTTACAATTTCCAGATCTCAAACCCATTTTGAGATCACACAAACTTTCAATTCAGATTAACCATTTAACTTCCTAAATTAAATTCCAATTCCATCTTGAAATTCTCAAATCATGTTGATCATTCCAACTTATTTAACTTTTTTCCAAGTTAAACTCAATTTACTTAATCCAGTCAACTTTACCCAGTTTGAACTTTTCATAAATAATCTTCCCACTTATTAAGTTCAAAAACTTATCACTTTGGGTATCATGTCTTATTCCAGATTTAAAACTCAATATTTAGAGTTTATTTCAACCAACTTTGATATTACGCATATCCATACATATACATACTTTCTTCTTGGCTTTCCAATCCAAATTTAAAAATTTAAACCACCTTTGGTTTCAATTCAAACAAATTTTCTTTAAATTTTTCAAACATTTCTTATTTTTAAAATAAGACCATTACTCAAAGTAGTTTGAATAATATTATTTCCTTTAATATTTTGTAACCAATTCAAAATTTTAAACTTAGAATTCAGGACTTCACAATTTAAAACCCACTTTTATTTATATCCTTTCACATTTACAAATTATTTTCTTTTTAAATGGTCACTTCCTTAAAACATTTTATTGTCTATTGAAAAAAAAATCATCCCATTATTAAACACAATATCCATTTTATTTTCTGGTTTGAAACCAATTCTAATTCATCTTATTCTGAAATACTTCTCCAATTCAAGATTTCAATTTTAGTTTGAATCCATTTCAAACTTGTCTTTAATTTAATTTCAATTTGGTTGTAATTCTGTTAGCACTTAATTATTACTATTACTTTAAATTTAATTAATACCACAACCAATTTCCTCAATATAATAGATAATCTATTTCTTATATAAGATTCACTTACTTTTGAAATCATTTAAAAACCTTTATATAAGAAAATAACAAGTACGCTCGCTCATATTTATTCACTCAACTCATTCTAGGGTACCACTTACCCTATTCTTAATGAGTAATCCCACCAGAGCCAAGGTTCTCGCTTAACCTTCTGCTCTGATACCAAATGTAACGACCCGGAAATTTCGATCCCGAAAATTCCAGATAGTTAGTGAAAAGAAGAAAAGAGAAAGAAGCAGAAACAGAAGTCAGTCACAGAAAACCTCACATTCACGGCAGATCGAAATATAATATCACATAATAACAGTTTACAAAAAAACTATATCAGTACGTTTGCATTTTTATATATCAGAGTTACAACATTTACAAAACACAGGACAGTTCTAAATCAACATGTCCTAAATATACAACTATATATCACAGCGGGTACGCTCCATACGTTCCAGCTATCCAGCTCGCCTCCTGAGCTCCAGAACGTCCTTGCCTGAAAATCTGTAATACTCGGTCTGACCCGAGCATTACATCAAAGTAACACCCGGGTCAGGCTGGAAACCAGCCTGACTAAACTCTTCTAACATGGGATACACAAGCAATACAACTTATATAAACCCGGGTAACTCATATCAATTTACAACTTCACAAGTTATTATAGACATCACAAATTTCACACATTAATTTCTAAGTGTCAAAACTTAGATTAAAAGGGCCAATTCACTTAAATCATTCCATTCCATTACAGCTCATTGATCTAACATATCAATCTATAAAGAATCGAAGTGGTTTCGGGTATTTACAATTACCCGACTCCGGTCTCTTCGAACTCAATGTCATCTAATCTTAAGCTATTCAATTAAATATAACTCAACTTTATTTACCGGATAACGCTTTACATAGCAATTCATAATTAATAGATAATCGCATTATCACCTATCCATCCACATATCATATCTCAAAGCAATTCGTATCAGAGATATTAACCAATCCATAGCACTTATCATAATTTAATTATCCTTTAGCAAGATTGATCACTTCTTAAATTATATCAATTAATGATCCTCCAATTCTTTCATTGGTTAATTACTCTTAACCCTCATTTAGTAATCAACTTTTAACTTAATTACATTCATTAATCAACCTTGATTATCACAATCAGAAATTAACCTTTCTAAGTTACTCCATAAATCAAACCACCTTCTTGATTAATATATTTATTAATCCTTAATCTCACTGAGTAATTATCACTAAATTCCCTTTCCCGTAAATTATCCTTTAATTTCTACCCATCAGGTAATTCCGTTTTAATTCATTAAACTAATTAATTAACTTCCCATAATCTTTACTAGTTAATTCTTAGATTAACTTCACCAAGCAATTAATTATTAATCACTTCTACTCAGTGACTATCTTCATATTAATTACACCCTGAAATTACCATTTCTAATTACTTCACTAAGTAATTACACTTTATTAATTACATTCAGTAATCATACTTAACAAAACAACAAGTGAATATCTTAAATTAATTGATCTAATTAATTAACTTAACTAATCACATAATTTCAATTAATTACATTGAATCATTAGTATCTTAAATTACTTACATTAGGTAATTATGTTTTAAGTAATTAATTGTTTTCTAATTATTCCCATTCTGTGATTATCTCATAATTACTCAAGTTAAATTAATTAACCTAGTTATTGTCATTAGTTAATTATCTTCAACTAAACACATTTGTTTACTTACCTTAAATTATTATATTAAATAATTAACTATCCTTGATTTCATTAAGTTTATTCAGTTTTTAAAATCTTAAATAATTAAGATAAACTTCCAACTTCAATTAATTACTTATTTCATCAACAAATTTATTTGGATTCAAAGCTTTAGAATTAATTTAGTCAAAACACTTTGATGAAAGTTCTGGAAAACTTGTTCATTTATTTTCTTTGAAACAAACTGGATACAAATTTCGCTTGTTTAAAAACAAGGCAACCGAACTTCCCAACAACATCTTGAGTCAGCCCCTCCCTCTAAACTTTCTCAAGCTCAAATTCAAGTTCCTACAAATATCACTTAATTTATTTTATATTTATTTTCTGTCCATCATTGTTCTTCGGGTCAAACCCGATGACTTCTCAGGATTAACCCGAGATTTCATCAGCTTCTTCCCATTTTTTTTTAAGAAACTTAAATTGTTTAAAGTTAATCACTGAAGCCTAAATACCCATCAACTACTCGAGTTCTACTCGAGTCTCACCCTCACATGCACGGTACTTCCTTCGAGAAAAAAAACCCTGACCATTATCCGCAAAACCCACTGACACCAACATCACTTGTGCACGTGTACCATCGCCAAAACCACCTCTGGCCTTTGATTACCCCTCCGGCACATCACCAATCGTTGATGCAACCCATTCTGATCATCGATTCACCATCATATCACCCCAATCAAAATCGAGCCATGTAGACGAACCTGGAATAAAGGACTTCGATTAAACTCGCCTTACATATCACCCCTCCGACCATCAGACAGCGAGCCACCACTTCCTTAGCTTCGTCAGACTCCATCGCAACCAACGCCCTGGGCGCGAAACACTCCGAACAATCCTAGAGGAAACCATGATTCCATTCCGTACCTCAACCCATTCTAGGGTTAAAATCCAAATCGGCCAAAAATCCGACACCTCAGCGATCAATCGCCACTACCAAAATTTTTCCCGACCTCGCCGAAGCTTCCTCCCCTTCCAGTCGAAACCCTGATTACCAGAAACCCTCCGGCCACACAATTTTGCTCGAAAACCACGTTCTGGTTATCTTCAAAATGCGTACTTGATTCTAATCTAAAAATCATGATTTTCATCTTAAAAATCGTGTTTTTCCAAACCGATTCAAGTTATATGCTTGAATCGGAGAATTCCAACCAATGGGTTCCAACAAGTTTATAAAATTTTCACTGTAAACTTGTTTTACAGATACTATACATATTTAAACATGTTTAAACTGTTCCAGATCCTAGATCATGTTTAAACAAACTTAGTTTGACTTAAATCAATGGCCTAATAGAAATCAGAGAAGAAGATTTTGAATTTAGGTCAAAAATTTAATCCTGTTCTGAGAACAGAGGTATTCAACATACATGCATACTTAGATCAGACACATTTCTTCATACAACTCATTTTTTTTCATCACAGAAATACACATGCAACAATACTTACCCACTTAAACTTGTAAATAAATATTTACTCACCTGTATACAGAGCAGCAGCATTATATTTTAGGTTAGGGTCCAGATGTTGATTAAATCCTCTTAATCGAGCTTAAACTGATCTGGGACTAAGCTTTAGTTGAGATGAATTCGCATCTACATTTTCTTGATTTATTTCAGAAGAAACTACCAATTGCTACAGCTACATTTTTTTCTGATTTGCTTGGATGATTTAGATTTCACTCTTGTTCCAGGTTATACAGTTTTCATTTTTTTTTGTATTACATTTTCCTGATCTTTGTTGAAGAGAACAAAGAAATTCTTAGATGAAAATAAAACTTTACTTTTATTTTACAATTTAAATTTTAAACTTAATTATTAGGAGTATTGCATTTGTCACTTGGATGATTTAGTTTCCTTACACCTAAGCTTATTGATTTAAAAATGTCCTTATGTTTAAATTTATGTCTTACAAGTGTTATAATGTTTAATTAATATTTACAAAAGAATTTTCCTAATGTTTTATAAATGTTTTAAATATTATTTTTTTAATAATTTATTTAAGCCTTATATAAATATTTATGAAATATTTACATGATTATATGGTATATTTATTTTATATAAATAAGCTTTAGATTTCAATAAATATTCATGTGAATTCAAATAAACATTTGTTAACAAATAACTTATGCTTTTGATTCAAATCTATATAACATGTGTTTATAAATTTGAGAAATTTAGTTTAACTCCTTATATAAAATTTTAAAACAATTTTGTCTTATGATAAAATTAAAATGAAAGAAATATTAAAACAAATGAACCTTTAATTTGAATCTTATTTATCATTTTCAAAAGTATTATTCACATCAGGCTTTGTGTCTGACTCGAAGTTTATGTTTTCCCCTTAAACTCTCGGGTGCCTAAAATTCAACTTGAGTAGATTGAGTGTTAAGGTTTTCTATTTTAGTAGGTTGGTCAAATAAAGCCTTTGAAGAAGTACAAGAGGAAAATCTAGCTTTATAGGAGCTATTTAGTTTTATTTCCACTATGATGTATTAAGGCTAATATGTATATTTAGTACTCTGATCATCCAATGGGGCATCTTTATATACCGCTTTTGGCGTAATTTGTAATAATTATATTTGATCAAAACTTAGGAATCGTTTGGGATTATGCACCTGAATATGAAAATATTAATTTGAAATGTAATCAGAAAAGCTGTTTAAATCTGGATTGATTTTATTTCATATTCATGTGCTTCTGATATTATAGATACCATTAACATTATCGTATTTTGTCACCGGAGGTTAATACTATAGATGGCTGAAGAATATGTAGCGCTTAGCTTTGCGTCTTAAGATAAGGGATGTTATAACTTGGTATCAGAGCATAGGTTTATGAAAAATTTAAAATAAATTTTAAAATTGAAATGATTTTGAAAAAATAATCCTAAGGAATTACAAAAAAGATCAGGGTATGGAATAATGCTATAGTAATGTACTTGTATTTTCTATATATAAGTATACACTTTATCTTTATTCTTCTATCTCTCTTAGGCTATTCTTCTATATCTTACAAAGGCTCGAATGTAGATTTTATGGATGTAAGATATGGATGCCAAAAGTGGAAGAGTTAACAGTGGTAGAGGAAGCACCACAGCCAATGGGTATACCAGACCAAATACTAAGAGGAATCATGGTTAAGCACAAGTTGCAAATGTGGGTGCTGGAGTCCGACAAATCGATATGGGAGCAATGTATTAGTTCTTCATTAACATGATGGAACCAGGAGTTGCTACAAGGTTAGCTGGAGGAAATCGAGGTGCTCTAGTGGTTAATAACTATGATGTTTTGAGTAGAGATTACGCTCAGTGGGAGGAAATTCGTTTATTGGTACTGAAGATGCAATCGAAATGTAAAATTGGTTACTTCATTGCGATAGGAATTTTGCTGATTTGAGGCTTAATAATGAGCATAAAAGGAGACTTTCTTCTAGACAGCAACAAGGGCACCACAATATTGGTGGAATAGTGTTACTTTGGAGTCAATGAGGGGACTATGACTTGGGTTGAGTTTGGGAGGAGGTTTGAAGAAAGATTTATGTAGGAGATTGCTAACTCTACTCTGTTTAGGAAGTTTGTTGAGTTGGAGTAGGGAGATTAGATAGTGCTTGAGTATGCAACCAGATTTGAGGAGCTAGAAAGGTACGGATATAATATGGTTGATACTATCATTAAAAGGAATGAGAAGTTTATGTGTGGGTTGAAACCTAAGCTTGCTAAGGCAACGTTATCACATATTAGAGATCTATGTGATGTAGTTGTGGAGATGGATTTAAGGCAGGAAGAGATACTTGCTTATCTTGAAGGAAACAAGGTAAAGGTGGCTCAAGGAGGGTAGAACTAGAAAAGGAAGTTTTATTAATAAGAAAGGAGCTCAAAAAATGGAGCTTCTAAGAAAGGGAAGGCATAAGTTGTCTGTTATAAGTGTGATAAGAAAGGACACTATGCTCATGAATGTCAGATAGGCAAAGGGAAGACATTTGCTGAGAATAAAGGAGTGAGATGTTTAATTTGTGATCGGATTGGCCACTATAAGAACTAGTGCAAGGAGACAGACAAGGATGGAAAAAGCAAGATGTTTGCATTGGAACCAGCTACATAGAGATCAAAAGAAGAGGAGAAGGGAGAAGATGTGTTGGGAGCTACGCCTTTCATTCATGGTTTATCAGTTAGAGTTCTATTTGATACTGGTACATCACATTCTTTTGTATCTCATTATTTGGTAGATAAGCTGAACTAGAACCCTCATACCTAGTTGCTTCCTTAAAGGTTGCAAATCCGATAGGAGGGTATGTGACACTTGGAATGAAGTGTGACCAGTTAGAGTTTAAATTGTTAGTTCATACATTTGTTTCCAATTTGCATGTGTCTGATTTCATAGGGCTCAGAATTATTTTGGATATGGATTGGTTAAGTAAATAAGATGCTAGAATATTTTTCCATGATAGGACAATATCACTCACATACCCAGACTGTAGTGATCAGATTGTATACACCATAGAAAGCCTTAGTTTTGAGGTTAATGCTTTGTTAAGTGTTGTGGATGTAGAAGACGAGCTATATCAGGCTTTCATTGTTAGAGAATTTGCAAATGTCTTTGAACCCGTATTAGGATTACAGCCGAAACGAGCCAATGAGTTGTGGATACAATTAGTACCAAAAGAAAAACCGGTGAGTAGACCGCCTAGTAGAATGACACCTACCGAGATAAGGGAGCTAAACATGCAGTTGGTGGATTTGAAAGGCAAGAACTTTATCAGACCAAGTAGTCCGCATTAGGGAGCAGTCGTAGTGTTTGTAAAGAAACTGGACGAATCATTAAGGTTATGTATCGACTATCATAAGTTGAGTGAGAAGACGATAAAGAATCGATATCCATTACCTAGAAATGATGATTTGTTCGATCAGTTAAGTGGAGCCAAATTATTTTCCCAGCTGGATTTAGCAACAGGGTTCCATCATCTTAGAGTTGCAGAGGATAGTTTAGTACCAGATATGGATTATACGAATGGTTAGTAATGCCATTGGACTAACTAATGCGCCATCATTCTTTGTAGATTTAATGAACCGAGTTTTTCGAGAGCACTTGGTTAGGTTCGTGTTGGTTTTCATAGATGTTATTTTGATATACTCTAAAGATGAAAGAGAGCATGAAGTTCATCTTAGAGGGTGCTTGAGACGTTGAGGAAGCACCAACTAAAGGCGGAATTTTCGAAGTGTCGTTTTTAGGAAAAAGAAGTAAAGTATCTTGGTCATGTAGTCTCAAAGAAAGAGTTGTCTGTAGATCCAACTAAGATCGAGGCGGTGAATATTTGGAAGAGACCTGCGACAGTGACAGAGATAAATATTTTTCCTGGATTACCTGGGTATTATTGGAGATTTATAGAGGTTTTTTCGCATATAGCGGCACTGATGACAAAGCTAACATGAAAGATTGTGAAGTTTGTTTGGACCGATAAGTGCGAGGAAGCATTCCAGAGATTAAAACACTTATTGACTAATGCAGCTATCTTAGTTGTTCCAAAAGGGAATCAAGATTTAGTAGTGTATATAGATGCACGTGGAACAGGATCAGGAGTTGTGTTATTGCAAAGGGGCAAAGTGATTGCCTATGCTTCTCGACAGCTTGGACCGCATGAGGTTAGATATCCAACGCATAAATTGGAATTAGATGCGGTAATTTTTGCATTCAAGGTGTTGAGGCATTACCTTTTGGGACAAAGATTTGAATTGTATATAGATCATAATTCACTAAGATTTTATTCTCTCAGAAGGAGCTGAATATGAGACAGTAGAGGTGGTTAGATTTTTTTGGCCGCTTATGACTTTAACATTGAGTACACACTAGGGCAAGGCAATAAGGTTGCGCATGCACTTAGCAGGAAACATCAGAGTGCAGTATTGGCAATGATAACCAAGTGGAAAGATTTAGAAGCATTGACTACATGCAGGATATAGTGGAGATATGAAGCTAGATCTAATAAGGAAGCAGTTATGTTGTCGTGCTTACAAGTTCGACTGGTGCTGATAAAAAAGGTTGCTTTTAAACAAAAGGAGGATCCATTATTAGTTGAACGGATCAAAAAGTTAAGGGATGGAACATAGAGTAATGACTTGAAAGATTTAAGTCTTGACCTGAATGGATGGTTAAGGAAGAAAAGAGGACTATGTGTTTCGAATGTGGGAAACATTAGGAAGCAAGTTCTTGAAGAATGCCATCGTTTGAAGTTCACTATTCACCCGGGAGGAACTAAGATGTATCGGGATATTAGAAGAAGTTTCTTCAGGGAAGGTATGAACAGAGATGTAAGCTTATTGATGAAATAGTGTTTGAACTACCAATAGGTAAAAGCCGAACATTAGAAATCATACGGGTTACTTCAGCCCTTAGATGTTCTCGAATGGAATTGGGATTCTATCCCAGTGGATTTTATTGATGGGTTGCCAAGGTCAAATAAAGGAAATGAAAGCGTATGGGCCATAGTGGACAGATTCACCAAGAGTGCCCATTTCATTCCAGTTAAGTCAACCAGGACAACACCTGTTTTAGCTAAGTTGTTTATGAAGAATGTAGTTAGACTGCATGGAATTTCTAGTAGTATAATAAGGGATAGAGATTCCTTATTCACTAGTATGTTCTGGAACAGTCTACATGAGACTTCGGGTACAAAGCTCAAGATGAGTACTGCATATCATCCACAGACGGATGGAACGAAAAGAGTTAACAAAGTCTTAGAAGATTTGTTACGAGCATGCGTGCTAGATTTTGGAGGATCATAGGAAGACTATCTACACTTAGTCGAGTTTTCGTATAACAACATTTATCATGCTAGTATAGGGATTACACAGTTTGAAGCTTTATATGAGAGGCCATGCAAATCTCCCATTTGTTGGTTAAAGACCAGAGATAGGTTAGTTCAAGGTCCGGGTTTGGTTAGGGAAGCTATGGAAAATATTGAGTTCATTCGAACTAGAATAAAGGAAGTTTGATCTAGGCAGAAGAGCTATGTAGATAGATGACGAAAAGATTAAATGTTCTCAGTTGGAAATCATATTTTCATTAGGATATCACCGATGAAATGTGTAATTCGATTTAGAAAATCAGGAAAATAGGCACCGAGATTCGTTGGACCATTTTCTATTGTAGAAAGAATTAGGAAACTCACATATACAGTGGAGTTACCAAGTAATTTGGCAGGAGTCCAGAATGTTTTTCATATTTCTCATATAAGGAAGCGTGTTTGAGATCCAAAAACTACTATAGCACCGACTATTAGGGCTGTCAATGGGTCGGGTCGGGTCGGGTTTGGGTCGGGTCAAGTCGGGTTCGGGTTGATTTTAAATGGGTCGGGTCAACCCGTTTATTAAACGGGTCGAAAACGCTCAACCCGAACCCGACCGGTTTATAAACGGGTTGACCCGACCCAACCCGTGTAACCCGATTATAAATGGGTCAGGTCGGGTCGTAAATGGGTCAGGTCAACGTATAAGGTGTAAACGGATCGGGTCAACCCGTATAAGGTATAATTCGGTCGTAAATGGGTCGGAACGGGTCGTAAACGGGTCGCGTCAACCCGTATAACCCGTATAAGGTACAAACGGGTCGGAGCGGGTCGTAAACGGGTCAGCTTAACCTATATACTGTATAAACGGGTTGTTAACGGGTCAGTTTCGGGTTGGCAGGTCAACCCGAAACCCACCCGTTTATAAACGGGTCAAATTCGGGTTGACCCGAAAATGACCCGCCAATTAAATGGGTCGGGTTAACCTGCTAATTTCCGTGCGGGTTTTGGGTCGTGTTTCGGGTCGTGTAGGAAATTGACGGCCCTACCGACTATGTTAGATGACTTAGTAGTGGAACCGAACTTGACAATAGTTAGAAAACCAGCACTTATACTCATGAGAGATGAGAAGAGGCTAAGGAACTAGACAGTCAGATTAGCCAAAGTCTAGTGGAGTGATGACGAGGGAGACTGTACATAGAAAACTGAGAGCAGGATTTGTGATACTTATCCTGGCTTGTTTCATGGTATGTTTTACCTTTATGATTGATTTTGATGAGTACCTTGTCATAATTTCGAGGACGAAAGTCTTTAAGGAGGGGAGTCTATAATGACCCTAACTTTGATTAATATTATTTAGCACAATTAATTAGATAAATTAAATGAAATAATGTAAATGGTTAAGAGAATGGAGATTTGTCGAATGAGAGGGTAGTCGTTCCTAATTAAATAATGAACAAAAGAGAATTAAAATGAAATAGATAAGGGTAATAAGATAAGGGAAAAAAAGGAACAGTTTATATTCTTATACCCTAAACTCTCATTCCATTTCTCACTTAAAAATGTTCATAAACAAAAATTAAACCAAGATTGACCGGCCACCATTTGGAGAAAGCAAGGGGAAGATAAACAAGAATCAAAAGAAGGAGCTTAATCAAATTAATTCAAGAGAAAATCTCAAAATCCTTAACAGCAAGCGAAGGTGAATAATAGATTACATCTTATATTTTTTATTTTCGGTTTCTAGATAAGATCCGAACCTATTTTGCAAAGTATTAAGCATTGTTTTGATTGGTAAATGGATATATGCTTGTTGATGGTTTATGTTGCTTCATACAAATTTTGTGATAAGATTTGATTTTAAAACCTATTAAATGGCATCCAAATTCCTTGCTTTCTTGATATGAGGTCGGAAATAACACTGTAGAGATGGGGTTCAAGTTTCATAATTTTCTGAATTAATGTGGATTTATTATGTATTTTCCAGTACGGAAAATGGTTAAATTGTGTTTAAGTTAATCACGGTCATTATATGTTAGTTTTGGGTCAGAAATATAAATATGCTAGAAAACATATTAAAAGAGATTTATGGGAATTTTCGGAGGATCTTCCTAAGTATATTATTAAAGATAAAAATTTATTTAAGGCATGGGACATAAATGTTTTATATGTTTATAAAAGGAGAAGGGACTATTTGTAAATGTTCCAATTTGTTAAATTCTGAAATTCGACAGCACTTTTAGAAAACTTTTTTTAAAATATTGGAAATCAATAATATGTTGATAGACAAGGCAAGCTAGTCGGAAAGAAATTGCTTTAAAATGTTAAAAAATCAGTTTTACAAGGTTAGCTACCTTTCGACCTCATACTGCCGCCTCCATTTAAGTCAAAACCAATTGTAACACCTCTAATTTTTTATAACATTATTCAGGAGATTTACTTAGATAAATTAAATAGAATAATATAAATTTAAGGTGATAAAGGGGCTGAGGTATGAATAAATTCAATTAAGGCCGTGCCGAATAAAATAATTAAATGGGCTTAAGAATGGTTTTTAGGTTAACCAACTTACATAAGGGTATATCAAGAATTTGCCGCCCATAACCCCTACCCTTATATATTTTCATTCCTACCATTTCATTCCCATTTACGTCATTTTGAAAACAAAAAGTATAAAGGGTAGGTCGGCCATTAACAAGAGAAATTAAATCAAAAGCTAGAGAATCAAGCTTAGGGAAAATCAATCTCAATCGAATTAATCTATGTGAATTATATTTCCATCTCTATTTTATTTTGAATCACGTGTTTTCAAATTTAAGGGAATATTTGTTTTTATGGTGGATTGAATGGTGGTATGCTAGATCATTAATCTGTTGAATATAAATAAGATTGTTTAAAGAAAATTATACATGGTTTTTAGGGTAAAACCGATATACGTTGATGTTTAAATGACATGGAAATTTTTTATGTTGTATATAACATGATTTTGGAGTTGGGTTTCAAATTTAATTATTTTTTGAAGCTATGGAAAGATGTTATGAATTTTCAAAGGAAAATATAGATATTTGGGTTTATAAATTTATTTTGGAAAATATATTAAGAATTTGGGTTAGGAATTTTGATATGTTAGATAACATGATGAAAGTAAATTTCTGGAATTTTTGAGGATTTTTCCAAAGTGATTTGCTATGCAAATTATATTATTTTAGAAGTGGGACTTCTTTGCAAAAACTGGTTTTGCTTAATGGAAGGGATTGTTTGATTAACTTAACCATGGTTTAGATATGGAATTGGCGCCTGTTATTTTAGTAAAGAATTTGAAAAGGTTAAGTCAACCAATCTGGTGTTGACACGTGGCAGGTTAGTTAGAAAAAAGTTTGCTTTAAGTACTATTAAACCAGTTTTATTCAGAAAAGTTGGTTCTGCCTTTTTTAGAGGTACCATTCGACACAAAGCTTTCACCTTGTATCCAGTCGAAACCTACAAAGATGAAACCCATATGCAAGGTATCACAAAGATGGTACGCAATGCTGGAGAAAGGCGCAAGGTTAGGTGTTGAAAGCATAGCTTCCGAAGGGTTCACTACCTTAGTTTGTTTTTAAAAGAGAAGCGCCTGCCTTTGTCTTGTTAAAGCCTTCGAAGGAGTTGAAGCATAGGGTTTCTAAAGAGGTTTTAAAAGGTTTCGAAATGGTTGCTATTAACATAAGTTTGCTTTCGAATGGGTTCCTTTACTTATGAAAGAACATTTTGAAAGAAGGGGTTCCGACCTAGTCGAAGCCCTAATGCCATTCTTTAGCCTTTCGAAGGTATTGAAGTCATCAATGCTTTCAAAAGGTAGTGTTTGTTTTAAAGGTATTTTAAGTCACCTCCTAAAGACTTTTGAAAGGGTCCAAGGGTTTCGATGGCAATGGCTTTGAAAGGGATTTCGACATTATCCTTCAATTTTTGGTTTAAATGGTTTAAAGCTTTCGAAAGAGATGGTGCCGATGCCATCATGTTTTCCCCAAAATTTTTATATGATAAAGGATGGTTTCAAAAGAGATGCTTTCAACTATATTCACTTTGACCTAAGTATAAACTCAATGCATTCGAAAAGGGGACTTTCAAAGATTTCGGAAGGGTTACTTCTAATGGTTTCGAAAGAAGTACTTTCAAATGATTTCAAAGCTATCTTTCCAAAGTTATATGTTAATACTTTAATACAATTGAAAGGTTTTGAAAGGGAGGTTTTAAAGTATTAGAAAGGCAGGAGCCAAATGTTTTGAAGATAAATTTTAATGCTTTCGAAGGAGGTCATCCTATGAAGTTGAAAATGCTTTCGAAAGAGATGCATTCAACCTAATTCTTCTATGACCCTTTTGATATATTGAAAGTTAAACCCCAAAGGTTTTGGGTCGCATGTAAGACTTAAATGATGTTACACACAGAAACGAATATACAGAGAAGGGGGATAGGTTATTGATGAGCCCACAAAACCATTAGGATTTAGTTGACCCTGGGAAAAGTAAGTTAAGAACAGACCGTCCAGAAGTGTGTCTAACAGATGTTAGATTATTTATTTTGTCTGGTAGGCCCGAGTCAACCAATGGTTAGTAGTCGGCTAAACAAAACTATATAGTTCGGACATATAGTCCATTTGTTACCTGATTTATGAGCATATATGATATCTCTATTATTATTTTATTCAGTTTGACTACAGGATTCTGATATTAGAAAGGGGAAATCTATTCCGCCAAGCATCATGGTCTCGCTCGATATCAACAATCCAAGATGTAATAGTATTATTCACAACAGGCTTTATGTCTAACTTAAAGTTTATGTTTTTTCCCTTAAACTCTCGGGTGCTCAAAATTCAATTTAGTAGATTGAGAGTTAAGGTTTTCAGGTTTAGTAGGTTGGATGAATAAAGCTTCCGAAGAAGTGCAGGAGGCAAAGCTTGCTATATAGGAGCTATTTAGTTTTATTTCCACTGCGATGTATTAAAACTGATATGTCTATTTAGTACTCTGATCATCCAAAGGGGAATCTTCATATTTCGCTCTTGGCATAATTTGTAATAATTATATTTTATCAAAACCCGGGAATTGTTTGGGATTATGTACCTGAATATGAAATATTGATTTGAAATGTAATCAGAAAAGCTGTTTCAAATCTGGGTTGATTTTATTTCATATTCATCTGATTCTAATATTATGAACATCGTTAACATTACCATATTTTGTCACCGGAAGTTAATACTATAGATGACTGTAGCATCTGTAGAGCTTAGCTTCAGGCCTTAAGATAGGGGATGTTACAGATCCCATCAATAGTTGCTAGCCTGAAAGTTCAATCTCCAAGCTTCTACTCAATCACATAAGGACCTTCTCAGTTCAGATCGAATGTCCCTATACCTAAAAGGATTCATTTCAAAATCAGACCCCCTACCTCAAAGGTACGATTTCTGACCTTGGCGTTGAAGAGTTATGCCACTCTTTTCTGGTGAAAAGTCACCCTCAATTCAGCCTCTTCCCATTTTTCTTTGACCAAGTTAAGGGACTCAATTAACAATTCCTCATTCATCTTAGGATCATAGTATTTTCTTCAATGGGAAGGAATTTCCACTTCAATCAAAATCATGGCCTCAACTCCGCAGACCAAAGAAGATGGAGTATGCCCAGTCGCAGACTTATAGGTCATTCTTTAAGCCCATGATGGTAGTGGCAATTAATCGACCAAATTGCCTTTGGCTTTTGTTGGTCATTTCTTGATGAAGGATTTGTTGATATTATATACTACCTTTGCCTGTCCATTCATTTGCAGATGTGCTACTGCCAAGAAGCTCTTCGTAAGTTAGTACTGATTATCGAAGTCTTTGAACTCTGTACTTTTGAACTTAGTTTCACTATTAATAATAATTTTCTGGGAACTCCAAATCTACATATAATGTCCTTCACCACAAAATTGATCACTTTCTTTATTATAACCGTGGCCGGGGGTTCTGCTTTGATCTACTTTATGAAGTTGTCTATGACTACGATAGCATATTTATCTCCTTCCTTCGACATAGGTAGCAAACCGGTAATATAAATTCCTCAAATCACATATAGCCACAGGCTAACCATTTTCATAAGCTCTGTAGAAGGGGCCCTTAGTATTCTTGGTATTTTTGAGAAACTTTGGCACTTGTCACATTATTTAGTATAATCAGCCGCGTGTCAGTTGATCGTCGGCTAAACGTATCCATAGCCAAGTATCTTATTCGCCAAAGTCTTCCCCCATTGTCATTACCACGGCTTTGCTTCATCCTTGGTAACACACCATAGCAGAGGGGCTGAGAAATCTCTCCTATATAGCACTCCGTATATAATATATCGTGGAATTTTATGAAGGATTTCCACCATTCATTTTTTCATTCGGGAGAATTCCCTTTGGCAAATAGTCTTCCATTGGAGTCATCCTTGACTCCTATTCCTCTTCAATCTCCAAGATCCAATCGATGCCCATTTGGTTGATGCTTAGAGCTGATATGGCTTCTACTAGAACCAATCCCATCAATTGTGCATCCCCAGAGCTGGCCAACTTAGTAAATGAATCAACTTTTGTATTCTCTTCTTTGGGGATGTGCGTGAATGCATAATGTTCAATACGATTCAATAATTCTAGTGTCTTCATCAAGTGAGGGGCAAGTCTTGCTCCCTTAGCCTGAAACTCCTTCTTGACTTGGCAGACCACCAATTGGGAGTCGCTAAATATATATACAGTGTCTTCACCCTTAGTTCTTTCACTATCTTGAGTCCCATGATTAATGGTTAATATTCAACTTCGTTGTTCGTCGTCGATAACTCTAGCTTTAGGGCATAGCATAATATTTGTCCTTCCACGGTCATAGGAATTACTCTTGCCTTGGAAACTTGTTCATTAGAAGCTCCATCTACGTATAACTTTGATTGGGAACTCGGACCATGTCATCTCTCTCTTCTCCATCTGTAATGGTGAATTCAGTTAATGCCTGTCCTCATATTGCCCTTTAGGAATGGTATGTTACATCATGCTGGCTCAATTTATTATTCCATTTCATTAGTCTTCCTGAAAGTCTTGGGTTGATGCAACACTTGTCTCAGCGGCTGTTGAATTAGAACCTTCATTAGGTGTGCTTGGCAGGATGGTCATAGTTTCCTTAAGGAAATCAACAGGCAATGCGTTAGTTTCTCCAACTTTAGGTAGTTCTTTTCTGCTCTGTTAAACTGCTTGCTGATATACTGCATTGACCTTTTGATCTTTGACTCCTCACGCACCAAGGCTGTACTCAATGCGTAAGCAAATATTGCTAGATAATGAACATTTCTTCCTCATCCAAAGTCTTCAAAAGTATTGGTGGTCTCTCCATATGTTCTAACAATTCATGGAAAGCTTCTTGGCTTTCCCTAGTGCAACAAAATTTGATTTCTCGTTCTTAAGATCATAAAAGAACATTATACAATTTTATATTACCATTGAAATGAATAGACTAGGTGCAAGGAATTTCTTGTCCAAGCTCTGCATTTCTCCATTATTTCTAGGCTGTGACTTTTTCTAATGCTTAAATCTGCTCTAGATTAGCTTCGATGCCCCTTGAGTTCATGATGAAACCCAATGCAACTCTAGAAGAACACTTCAAGGGACTGAGCTTCATTATGCATTTTAAAATTACATCGAACAACTCAGTGATTTCATCCATGTAGTTCATCGATCACTGTGATTTCATTAGCATATCATCCACGTAAACCTCCATCGTCCGCCCCATCTGATTTTCGAACATCTTGCTAACCAATCGCTGGTAGGTTGCTCCCGTATTCTTCAAATTGAACAATATGACTCAACGGTAATATAAGCCCAAATCAATATTAAAAATCTACTGCTTCTGATCTAGAATGTGCATCACTATTTGATTGTAGTTGGAACAGGCATCCATGAATGATAACAGTTCATTTTTCCCCGTTGAGTCCATAAGTTGGTCTATCTTCGGTAGAGGGAGGCCGACTTGGGCATTCTTTGTTCAGGTTTGAATAATCGATGCATGTCTGCTATTTTCCATTTGGTTCGAACAACACATGATTTGATGCCCATTCGGGACATATGGCATTGTGGATAAAGCCATTTGACTTCATCTTATCAACTTCATCTTTCAATGCATCGATTCACTCTAGACCAAGAATGCATTTATTTTTCTTTACAGGATGGCATCTTAGGTCCACATTCAATACGTGGCCTGTTATCTCTGGTGATATTCCATATATATCGGAATTTTTCTAAGACAGGTTTGCCTGGAGAAACACTACTAATTCCTTTCTCATCTTGATGTCGAGCTGAAATCTGACTTTAAGGTCCCTAGCAGAATTTTCCTCATTAATCGGGATGTTGATTGTCATTTCCACTAGTGCCACACTTGCTTCCTTTAACTCTTTTTAGGGGTTTATAGTCTTATAAAACTTGCTATTGGACCCAATCTAAGGCTTGGGTAGTAATTTCTATGCGTTTGTAGTCTTAATGCCGAGAGCTTTCTCTACACGTTCCCCTTCCGCACATCGCCTCACCTCTCTGAGCACAACGGCATAACATTCACGACCTATACTCTGGTCACCTTAAACAGCTCCAATCTATTCTTCGTGGGGAACTTCAGCATCAAACACGATGAGGCCAACACTATTTTAAAGCTAGCAAGGGTCAGTCGGCCCAGAAAAATATTATAAGCAGAAAATTCATCTATAACCACGATAGTCTAAACCCGCTTTATCTTGCGGTCACCTTCACCCAACTCCACAGATAGGGCAATACATTGGTAAGCTCTTTTGCCTCTCTAGTAATCCTTAACTACAGGATTTATATGGTTTTATGTCCTTTTGACTTATCTTCATCTGGTAACATATCTTCTAAAACAGAATATTAACCAAGCTTTCATAGTCAATTAGAATTCGCAGCACAGTTATTGGTCCTATCAAGGTTGTCATCACCATAAGGTCGGGCATCGACATTTGACCCCCTCATTATCTCTATCTCAAAAAATATTTCGGCCCTCATCGTCTTTAGTAATTTTACAGGAGCTCCATCTTCAAAATAAAAACAACATTCCAATGGCATTTCTTTAATGAAGTTCGATGTTACTCCATCTCGTTCCATCCCTTCTCCACTGTATTAGGTCCTCCAATTATTGTGTTAATCACAAAACTACATTCAATCGCCTAGGCCTCTGTCTGTTGGGTCTAAGTCGGTCTCTTTGAGAGTTTAACTCTTATGGTCCAATATTCTATCTACCATCCTACGGATTTCCAACATATTGCCGTAACGTTTCCTTTCGTATCAATTCTTCAATCATATCTCTGAGGTGATGATACTCATTGGTATTGTTCCCATGAGTGTTATGGAAGTGACAATACTTCCTAGAGCACCATTTAACTTCCATTATGCCCTTTATTGGTGACTTCTTATAATTCTCGGTTCGATGCATAACAAGATATATATTTTCAACCTTATTGTTCGACATAGTATAATCCTCTGGCTTTATGTATCTCGGATGCTTTTTGGTATCATTTCTTTTACCTCCAACGTTGTAACACTCATAATTTTAATTACCATTATTCATAAGATTTAATTAATTAAAGTAAATAGAATAATATAGAGATTAGAGTGATAAAGGAATTGAGATTTGAAAACCAATTAAGATCATGCATTAACTAAATAGATTTATAAAAATGGTTTACAAGTTAAATACCTAAGATAATAAGACAAGGGCAATATCAGAATAGCTGAATCCCATAACCCCTAAACCCTTACTTCAATCTTATTCATATTTTCCTAAATCAAAAACATAAACAAAATAAAAGAAGGCCGGCAATAACCCTTGGAGAAGAGGAGCTCAAAATCAATCAGAGGCTAGGATGCAAGCAAGGGAGATTAAAGTGAAGAACAAATCTCAAGTTCCTTATCCAAACAAGGTGAATAATGGTATAAACCATCTCATATATGTCTTATTGAACATTTACATTTGATTTTAAGGTTCAAAACTGTTTGGATGGATGAATGATGATATGCTTTGATTATATGCCATATTATAATTTAAACAAGGATTTTTGGGGGACAATATGATTCTATTTTAAGGCTAAAATTATGAAAATTTAATTTCGAATGCCATGACGTTAGAATATGTTATGTAAAACATTATTTTGGAGATGGGTTTAAATTTTCATAATATTCCAAGCTATGGATAATTTATTATGAGTTTTAAATGGAAGAAATGGAAAATTTTGGATTTAAATCATTTAAGGTAATTATATAATGACTTCGGGTCTGAAATTTATATATGTTAGAAAACATATTAAAAGTGAATTATTGTGATTTCTGGAGAATTTTCCTTTGTATTTTACTATGGTATAAAGTTATTTAAGTTAAGGGACTTAAATGTTTTATATATTTTATCAAGGGGAAGGGATTATTTGCTTAAAATGTTTTAAATTGTTAACCGTTAATTCAGCAGCCTTTTTAGAAAAAAGAATTGTAATAAAGAAATGGCAACCAATCACATTTTGACAAATTAGGTAAGTTTGGTGAAAAGAAATTACTTTGACAGGCATAAAATCAATTTTGTTATAAATTACAACTTTGCCACTTCCTTTGCTTGCTTCCGTTACCACACCCAGCAGGACTTTCGAACTCGTTTGAATCCACGACACATAGTATCAAGCAATTGGTAGGTAGTGTATTGGAGAAAAGCGGAAGGGTTTGTTTCGAAGGGGTTGAAGTCGATTTTATAAGCTTTCGAATCCATCAACTTTTCTTTGCTTTAGGAAGGAGCTTTCATAAGAGTTATCGCTTATTTTTGTTTTTAAAAGATGCTTTTGAAAAAGTTGCCGCATTTCGAACCTATTCGACAACTAACAGCTGCATTCATACTTTCGAATTGGTTAAAGGCTGCTTTCGTTTATAGCCTTATGACAATGAGTTCAAAAGGAAGAATTTCGTTTTATTAACACTGAAGTCGTCTTCCCAATGCTTTCGAAATGGTCCTTTTAGTCGCTTTTATAAATGCTTTCGAAGGAAATGGTTTTGAAATGATGGTTTCGAAGCTATCCTCTTCCCAAATTCTTTTTCTTTAGGTTAATGCTTTCGAAAGCAAAGCTTTCGTTTTGTTCTCTTTGACCCAGTAGTTATATTTAATGTTAACCAAATGATTTCTTAAGGAATACTTTCAAATGGTTTCGAAGCTATGCTTCCATAAATTCTACTTAAACTAAATGCCTTCGAAATGTATATTTTAAGTGTTTCAAAAGGTATATCTTTTAGTGTTTCGAAAGGAAGGTTTTAATGCTTCCAAAAGATATGTTGGATGGTCTCGAAAGAGAACGTCTTAGGTTTTAAGTAAAGATACAAAGGATATAGTCGAAAGCCATAGTTTTAATATTTGAGAACCCAACCTCATTTTAAAGTAAATACATGGAAATATGAAATAATTTGGAAATGGCATTTAACTTTTTTTATAGGAACTTTTCCATGACAAAGATATTGGGTTAAGGGTATTAACCTTATTTCATTGGAAATATGATTATAAGGAATTTAACCATGGTTGTTTATATTGTTATGTTATTTGATCAGTTATCATTAGTGCTTGCATAACTATATGCACTTCATTTATAACCCATAACTGCATCTTAGGGTATGGTTAGAATAGAAGGCTAGGTTGACCGAGTAGTGAACACACACACACACACATTGAATTTAACTTCTATGTGAGTAGAACTGCATCCAGGAGGCCAGACAGACCATAATATTAGATGCCCAAGACTGATAAAAGGCTTATTGGTTTAAACAGGTTCTTAGTAAGCCCATGAAAACTATTTGTGGAGATTTTTTATTGGCAGTGGTCAATAGTTTCTTCGTGATCCTACGAAAACTATGTTCGTAATAAGTTATTGAAAGTGATCAATTAGTTCATAGTGATCCCATAAAAACTATGACATGAGAGATGTTATTGGAAAATCCAATAGATTCTTAGTGACTCCATGAAAACTATGATTAGATGAGGTTACTGGTAGACACCAATAGGTTCTTATTGATCCCATAAAAACAATGAAACTGGACAGATAGTCCATAAGTTTGGAACAGGTTATTAGTCAGCCCATGAAAACAAATAGTTAATAGTGACTTTGGAAACTATAACTTGAGACAGATAGTCAGGTAAATAGGGATGGCAAATCCAGAGAATATTGCATATTTGAATATCATCATGATATATTTTATTAGGTTATATCTTAACTATTGTGGATGCAGGTGCATAATGTATGGTTATTATAAATTGGGTTAAGATGCTCGTGAGGGGAAAACCCATTCCGCTAAGCGGCGTAGTCTCACTAGATGTCTATATTATTCAAGATGGTAGGTTATTATTCATATCATACTTTTTGTTTGACTTGAAGTTTATATTTTCCCTTTAAACTCTCGGGTGCTCAATTAATTTTGAGTAGTTTAAGAGTTAAGGTTTTTTGGTTCTCCTTTAGATGAATAAGCTTTTGGATACGCGTAGGAGGCAAGCTAGCTATTAGGGGTTCTTTTTGTTTGATTCCACTGTGTAATTGGATGTAATGGAAAATTTGTTTATTTGCCTATATTTAGACTCTGACCAACCAAGCAGGAATCTTCATATGTCACTCTTGGCCTTTTTTTAATAATTATATTTCTTTCAACGTGGTTTACAAATTGGGATTATGTAAAGAATTTGAAATGTGATTTTTAGTGGAATGAGAAATTGTTTTAAAAATTGAGTTTAAAATTTATCATATTCATATGTTTCTTGTATATCAGTATATCTAACGTTACCATATTTGGTCATCGAGAATTAATAACTATGGATGACTGCAGCATCCACAGAGGTTATTTTTGGGCCCTAAAACATGGGATATTACAAGTTGGCATCAAAGCATAGGTTTATGTAAATTGAAAAAATATTGAACCAAAAAGATTTTCAAAATATAACACTTCGTCAAGATAAAAAATCACTCTAACTTACGATAAAGGGAGGAAATTACCATCATCCAAAGATAGACGACGATGCAAGGCATTTCCAAAATCAAATCATCAATGCATATGTTTTCAAAGACAGAATGGGTGCTCGACTGAGGTCACAAACCAAAACTTGTAGAAAACCAGCCGTTATCCGGAGACAAACAATTGCAAGGAGAGAATGCTCGAATGGAGCAGCTAAACCATTGATTCTCGATGATTCGAACCAACGAATAAGGTTGATATCCGCAATAATGCTATAAGTCCAGCATAACGCATATGGCCTAAAACAAGCCAGGTTAAGTGTCAAAGATTTAGGACAAACACTACTGAACTCTACCGATCTGTGATTAGGATAGGAATGAGCACGGTCATACCAAAGGCAATGTGATGACTCGCTCCACAATCTCTAATTTTCTATAACAACCTGGAATTTGACACCTAGAAATGAAGGGTTCAACATATAGAAGTCAGGTTATAACAAAAATCTATTGGAGGAAATCTAATTTTTCATGAATAAGAATAACCATGGAATTGGTTAAGTAACAACCCTGCATTTCCAAGGGTAACACTTGACGGTGATAAACTGTTAGGAACTGAGTTGATGATGTTTTGATGACAACAACCTTATATAGTTATTATACTTTACTTTATAAAATATATACTAACATTTCTATATATATATATATATGAAGTATATGCAGGTATTATCGAAGACTGATCAGTATAAAGACTCAAGCATCAAGATGAAGATTAGAGATTCAAGATTCAAGGCTCTAGAGAATCAAGATTTCAAGATCTCAAGATAAGTGTCTAGTATCTTGTTAAAACTTCATAATAGCACTCTCATCTTTCTTCCAATTTTCTTTTGGGATGGAACCCAATTTCTATCGAAACCAGTGGCTTACAAACCCACGACAAGTAGCATACAAACCTACGAAAAGTGGCTTACAAACCAACGAAAATCAAAATCATTTAAACTACTTTGTACAAGTTCTCGAGTCCTATGGAGGAGCTCTGTAGGAAGGTTCTTGCAATTTCAGTTTGAATAGATTTTTCAAAATGGTTTTAAATCTGTTTTTCAAAATGTTTTAGCTTTCAAAATCATGTTTACAAAAATGTTTTCAAACTTTGTTTTAGCCTTGAAATATTCCTCCATTCTGATTTTAAAAACTTCTATTTTTAAAACATCGAAACTTATTCTAATTTTAAATATTACTTATATAATTGACGGTCTATATCAATTATATATATATATATATATTTAAAATAATGTTTTATATTCATTCTCTATCTCAAAATATTGTTTAAACACTTTATTTTGCTTCAGAGAAGTTTCAACTTGTTTTAAGTTCAAATGCTTTTACAAAACAACATCTCTACAATTTTGAACTGAGGGATGTCGACATATGGGGACACCCCATGTCGACATGGTGACAGTTGGATTCAAAATTCAAATTTCAAAAGAAGTGTCCATTCATTCAAAAACCTTTCGCCAATGGTTATGACTGTTGTGCATCTATATAAAGGCTTCCAAAACGAATTTTTTAACAACCAATTTTATTTTTTTCTTCACTCTTTCTTCTCCACCATTCCATATCCATAAAACTTCATATTTTCAAGATCGTGCCATCATTTTGCCAAATTCTCAATAGGAAATCATTTAGATACTCTCTCTATTTGATTCTCCATCATTCTACTAAAGATCAAAGTGCTATTCAGAGTTATTGGATCAATTTGTATTCAAAAAGTCCATAGAGTCTATCCATTCAAAAGATTTGTTATTAGAAAGTATTATGGTGATCTTGTGTCCCGAAAATCAAGAGAGTTTACCCCAGACTCGAAGATAGGAGGGTTCCTCAAGGCCTTAGAAATTGAGGGTTGTAATTTGGATATTGGCTTATAAAAATCTGTACAAGGATATTGCCTTGGTGCAGGACTGGATGTAGGAGGATTCCGAACCAGTATAAAATCCTGTGTGTTCTTTCCTTTTACTTGCTTTACTTTACTATTTGCATTTGTTATATATTCTGTGTTAGAATTCTGTTTAGATTTGTGTTGAAAGTTCTAATTTAGTCATACAGTTCATATATTCTTTAAAACACTATTCACCCCCCCCCCCCCCTCTAGTGTTATTTCTGCCTTAAGATCCTCAATCCGCATCCCCAATAGTTGGTATCAGAGCATTGGTTTTCATTGTTTTCATAATCTGAAATTTCGAAAAGTTTTAATGGCACAACACACTAGTAATGTCACTCCTGTCACTACTACGTCTGTCAACACAAGTACTAACAGTAGTTCATTTGTAGAAGGTCAGTTTACTGTCAGACCACCACTTTTTAATGGTAGTAATTATGCATATTAGGCATGTAGGATGAAAATTTATTTACAATCCATAAGTTAGATACTTGGAATATGACACAAATTGAATATGTTGAACCAACTACAAATTTTGCCCAGTGGACTACTGAGCAAAAGACAGTTGCACAAAACAATTCTAAGGCTATGAATATACTATTTTGTTCACTAGATAGGATGAGTTTAATAGATTGTAAGTCTGCATTTAAAATCTGGAAAACTTTGCAAGTAACTCATGAAGGAACAAGCAAAGTTAAATAGACTAAAATTTCCATATTAACTAACCAGATTCAATTGTTTAAAATGCATGGAAATGAGTCTATTTCCGACATGTATTGTCGATTTCAAGACATTGTACACTCATTGATTGCTTTAGGAAAGGGTTTCTCAGAAGAAGATCAAGTCAGAAAAATACTCAATTCACTCACTCCAGAATGGGATCAAAAGACACTTACTATTGAAGAGGCAAATGATGTTAGTCAAATGAAGATCAAAGAGTTAATCGGTAATCTAATGTCTTATGAAGTTCAACTACAAGGGAGAAAAGAATCTAAGGCAACGGAAAAGAAATCGATCGCATTCAAAGCAACAACTGGAGATTCAGAACAAGAGAGTGATGAAGAAATTGCTTTCATGACCAGAAATTTCAGGAAATTTCTGAAGTATAGAAAGATGAATAACTTTAAAAGAAATGATCAAAGAAATTCCAGAAATACTTCGGAGAACTACAACAACAACAATAATGGTGATAGATGCTATAACTGCAACAAAACAGGGCACTGTAAGATGGATTGTCCATATCCAGACAAACAGACATTTCAATCAAACAACGAGCAACCAAAGAAAAGAAAGAAGGCATATGCAGCAACTCTTGACGATTCAGATTCATCCAGTGATGACGAGAAGAAAACCAATAATTCAAATCTGTGCTTCACGGCTATTCTCGAATCAGAAGACGATCAGAGTTTGGATCTAAAAAAACAAGGTACACATTTATTTTAATTTTATTGGATGCTTGTTTGCGTTGATTTTGTTTGCAATTTCTTGAATTTGTAAATTCAAAATCACCCTTTGAAATTTGAATTTTTAAATTCAAAATAATATTATTTTAATAATATTTTAAATATTAAAATATTTTAATATTATTATATTTAATATTATTACTGGAATTAAATATAGATATAGAATATAGATTAGTTTTCTTAGGATTTTAAGAATTTATTAGATTTTAGAAATAGACACCTTCTTTCAAATTCAACAGGCACATGTCGACATGCCATGATACCCCATGTCGACATGCCTCTCAGAAATTTGATTTCAAAATTTGAATTCAAACTTTTGAATTTCCCTCCACCTTTTCACTTGCTTCAAAATTCTGAAAAGATACCTCTTGACCAGAGAAAATGACTTTAGAGAATCTATTTAATATACCTCTCTTATCATCTCTTTTCACTTTATTCTCATAATTCAAACCTTCTTCATTATTTTCTACTCCTCTCAAACACTCATCAATGGCTTCCTCAAGTAACCCATCAACTATGAGGCTGCCTTAATCCATCAAAAATGATCTTTTCAAAGACCCGGAGGCTATCAAAGCTTACATAAGCTATGTAAACTATGGTAAAGTCAATACGGGAAAATTTGCCATTTTTGATGATTTTTCTTCTTATGAAATCGATCAACTTTTTGAAGAAAACTCCATTCTTAGCTTGATTGATAACAAGAAAAATGATTTCGTTTGTTATCCAAACCTTGTCAAAATGTTTTATGCAAACCTAAATCATGGATTTTATAATGGAAATGAAGATCAAATTTGGAGTAGTGTTAAAGGAACACTTATTGTTTTGGATTCCGATATTTTGGGTACTATTTTGGGTTGCAAATCTACCGGTATGAATCTCTCGGAATTTCAATTTAATGAAACCGATCGAGAGACTTTTCATTACATTTCTGAAAGCGATAACCACATGGATTTTAAGAATCGCTTTTTCTGCCCAAAAGCAAGAATTGTCAACCTTCTTATTCAACACACAATTATTCCTAGGTCGGGAAACTACAATAATCCCACCTCAAAAGTGTGTAAAGCTTTTTTTGCTATTTTTGGAAAATATGATATTAATTGGGCACAAACTATTTTGGATGAGTTAAGACCCAAAAATTTTAATATGGGAGAAAACACTCTTTATCATGGAATTTACCTTACTCGGATTTTCAATTATTTTGGTGTGGATGTTAAAAAGGAAGAGTTTGTAAGTAGGAAAGTGTTCAATCATGGGAACATTTCTCTTATGAAAATCCCACTTATGTTTCAACCATATGGAACACTTGCCGAAAAGGAAGAGAGACTTGCTCATGAAGAGATGGAAGAAGAGGAAGAAGAAGAGGAAGAAGAAGGGGAAGGAATGGAAATTGAAGAAGAAGAGAAAGATGAAGATCCTCTTTGGAAAGTACAGAATATCCACATACACCAGCCAATCCATCCAACAAAACCATACTCAAGAACCAAAAGATACTTGCTCAAAACCAAAAGTTTCTTAAGAGATCTATTAGCAAGAAAATGGATAAAATCTCCACCAAGATCGACAAGTTCTTTGGGAAGATAGGCAGGAAACTTGGCTTGTCTTCATCATCATCTTCATCAAACTAATCCTAGCCATTATCTCTCTAGCTATCGTTTATCTATCTTTGTATTTTCTACTTTTTTAGTTAAGATTATGTAATGTAAACTAATATAAGTAATGCTATCTTATTCTCTGTTTTCCAGCTTTATATATCTCTGATAGTTATTTATTTTAAGTTTATATAGGTCCACTGGTATAAAAATAAACTTAAAAATAAAAAATAACTCAACTTGGTCATTCTGTCTAGACCATGTCTACATGCCCCATCCCCCCATGTCGACATATAACAGTCAGAAAGTAGTTACAATTTCTAACTTCAAATTCTTGTAACTACCAAGTGACAATTCATTTTGAACGGCCAATAACTCCTGTAAATACTTATTTTTTCCAGAAAAACTTCTCAACCTCCATTTCTATTCATCTCCTCTCATACATCAACTTATTTCTTAAATTATGGCTTCTCCAATTAAGAATTTAAGTGAAAATATTGAAGAAACTCTTACTTCTTTCAAGAATATTCTTTCTTTTATACTTAGAAATCAAAGGCACTTAGAATTAAGCCAAATGCAGATGATCAAAGAGCAAGAGAAACACTTCGACGCACTTCGTTGGATGATCTCAAGCCTTAGCAAAGACGAACCTGAAGCAAATCCACCAGTCACTCTCGACAAAGATAATTGGGATGTTATCAAACTGATCCTATCTTTGGAGAAGATGGATGGGTGGAAGTCCCAAGGAATGTCTAATCATTATGTATGTTTGTTTGTTTGATTTGATTTGATTAGGATTTGATTGAATTTTTTACTTAAGTTTGATTTGGATTTGGTTTGTATATAACTTCATATACTATACATGATTGGTTTGCTATGTATGATATTGATTTGATTGTCAAGTTACACTTATATATATGCACACACACTTGATCACTTACACGTTCACTTTACACTCTTATTCTATATATACTTTAGAACAGGTAAATCTTTTATTCCTTTTTGTTGATGACAAAGGGGGAGAAAGTTATAAAAATATATGTGCTTGGTGTAAGGGGGAGTCATGGAATAAAGGGGAGTTGTGGTTTTAAGAAGAAGTCACAGAGTAAGGGGGAGTTATGGGGAGTTATGGTATGGTAAGAATATTTTATAAATAAAGGTTGTCATCATCAAAAAGGGGGAGATTGTTAGTGTTGAATATGCGCTTATATGATTTTTGTTTGATGATAATAAACATATATACATTTGTTTTTAAATGTACTTGTTAATGTACTATTTTATTTTTCACAGGTTAAATAAATATTTGCAGAATAAAATAGATAACACAGATTTTGAATTCAAATGAATATTTTATTCAAACAAATATTTATTACAATTTTGAATAGTACAATTTCAAGCTCTCACTATACATATACAACTTTGATTACAATACAACATAATTTCACATTTACATCAGCACCTCACTACATATCACTCACACTCGTATTTATCTTCAACTTTATTTCAGATAGAATCAAGCATCTGAGCAATCTGCAAAAAATTTCACTAACGCAGTAAAATTGAAAAAGAATTTTTTTTTTTTTGCAATATAAAATGTGAATATTGAAAATAATATTTACCTCAGTTATTTGGGTTGTTCGTCATCATTTTTTTGACTATGCAATATCTGTGCTTATCAGTATTCTTTATCAGGGACAGTCAATTATAAGTGGCTGCAGTACACACGTGTACATTCGTATACGTGTGCACTGCCACGCCAACTCGTGTGCACAAATCAAACAAAAGCACTAGGTCAAACCCAAATAACACACAGGATCAACTCAAGGCAACTTGAAGCATACAAGCTCAATGAAGATTGCAGCAATATACAGATGAACAAAATGACCAACTGCAACAATGTAAACAGTGAAAAACATGGACTGCAACATTCAAGCGAATATAGAAAACAAGCTGCATGAATACAACATGAAGTACCGCAACAAAAAGAGGCAACAAAGACCAAAGTGCATGAACATAGTGAACAACAAAAGTACAGTGTCAATCTCATGCATGCAACAGATAATGATGCAAGTGTCGACCAAATAACAATGCAAGCACAATCTCAAACATATATCAGGTGCACATGGATGTCACAAGCAAAGACCAAGTGAACAACTACATGTTGAACAAATGAAAACAGTATGCAAGCTCAATGACGCTACAAACTGCAAACATCCAAGTACTACAAGCCCAACACAGTGATCATTATCATTGACTCCATTAAACAAGACACAGCAGTGATCAGATGAATCTTGAAATGCAACAAAGTGAAATGGAGTTCACTGAGAAATGCAATGCAGATACCAACTTTGATGAATGTATATGACACCAACCATAGGCAACATCACACTATTCAACTACAACAAGTCCAAATATACAGAAGTCAGAGCAGAGAACTGACAAATGAATGTAGTGAACTATGAAGATCAACAAGTAAAGGCCGCACCAGAATGCATCAAAAGCAAACCGAGTACAGGCCATAACATGTCAATACAAGCACATGAGGTAATGAATCACTGAAGTGATGCATCCAGTACCAACCAGAAAAAGATGGCCAGAGACGAAATGATTCAAAGCCAAAAGCCAGCAGTAAAAAATTTCACGAAATCAACATGGTCAAAGAGAATCAACGCAATTCAAGTGAGTATGAAAAATTGACCAAGTCACAAATCAACACCGTGATGAGCACGGCAATTCAAAGCCGTGGGGATCGAGCATCAGAAAAATACGATATTGAAAAAGTCAGAATTCATCGCAAACATCCAACAATAATCGAACGGCAACGCAAGAAATTTTGAAGAAATCAGACGAACGTGATTTTAGGAAATTGACTCCTATAAAAACCCTAATCATCATCGGCATTTAATCCATCAAATTCCAGAAAGCAAAAATCAAAAAGCAAAAAGCAAATAATACGATTCAAGGAGAGAATTTGATCAACGAAGCAGCCGAAGTGAGCAACAATCGATCAACAGTACACACGAAGAATCATTGAATTCATCAACAAATTATCGGCACTTCAAAAGCCCCAATTTGATCAAGGACGAAGCCCTAAAAAGGAACGGCCGCCATTACGAACAGAGAAATAAAAGAGACGGGTCAAATAGCAAAGGAGGCCGGCCTACTTTCTAAGGGAGTTTGTTTTAAGGGGTTTTTAATTTATAATTAGGGTTCAATTTTAATTTTAATTGTTTTTAAATTTATATTTTAAACTGTTTTATTTCTTTCTAGTCGTGTGACTAGGGTACAAACTACGTGTTGTAGTTTGGGAATTCGCAACTCGGTAGTTGAGTTGTGGCCAGGGTTTTGAGCGTAGAGTTAGGATAATCAATAGCGGGTATAGCGAGTTTACGTGTGTAAGCGAGGGACTTTCTAATTTCTAGTAGAAATCTTGGAGGCAGCACGTAGGCAGGGTTTTGCCGAAGCTGGGTAAATTCTGTGTTGTTCTTTTCTACATTTTATTATTCTGCAATTTATTTCTGTGCTGGTAATATTCTGTGATCTGTGTTAATATTAGTTTATAAGCTTCCGCATTTAATTTTTATAATTAACACTATCACCCTATTCACCCCCCCCTCTAGGGTGAAATCGATCCTACAAGTGGTATCAGAGCTAGGAATAGAAGTCAACATCTGTTTTAAAAATTCAATTTTTTTTAAAAAAAAAATCAGTTTTTTTTTAAAATTTGAGTTTTTAAAATGGCTTCTTTTAATAATGCTTTTGCAGAGGGTCAGTCGATAGTTAGACCACCAATGTTCAATGGTGAATATACTTTTTGGAAAAATAGGATGAAAATCTTTCTGAAAACCATTGACGCTTGGGATATTGTTGAGACAGGTTATAGAATACCAACTATAACTATAGATAATCAGGAAATAGAGAAACCAAAAGAACAATGGACAGAACTAGAAAATAAATTACAGAATACTAATGCCAAAGCTATGAATTCTATTATCTGTTCATTAGATCAATTTGAATTTAATCGTGTCTCACATTGTCTAACTGCGCAGGAAATATGGCACATACTAGAAGTGACTCACGAAGGAACATCTCAAGTCAAAGAATCTCGCCTTGCCATGCTAAGCAGCGAATACGAGAACTTTACAATGGCGAAGGAAGAAAATGTTAAAGAGATGTACGGACGACTTTCCAATATCGTATACAAATCAAAAGCTCTCGGAAAAACATACACCGAATTGGAAATAGTCCGAAAATCCTCAGAGTCCTTCCACGAAGCTTTGAAGCGAAAGTAACTGCCATTCAAGAATCAAAAGATTTAAAACAACTCAAAGTTGAAGAACTCATCGGAAATCTCACCACTTATGAGCTAGAAATGAAATTCAAGGAAGAGCGTGAAGGAGGAGATACTCGAAAGAAATCAATAGCGCTCAAAGGAACAACCAAAAGTGATGATGATAACGATGATGATGATGATGGAGCAGCAGAGCTGGCGCTACTAATAAAGAAATTCAAAAGGTGGAATCACAAATACGGAAATCCAGCTCGAAATCATGAATTGAAAAGCAGAATAGGCAAAGCACTAGACAACCCAGAAGAACAGAAAATCATCTGTTACAAATGCAACAAACCCGGTCATATCAAGCCACAATGTCCTCAAAAACGATCAAATCAAGGAAAGAAACTAAAGAAGAAAAGCTTTGCGGCTACTTGGGATGAAACTGACGAAGATGAAAGTGATAACACCGAGAGTGAGAATGAAAAAGAAAACATGTGCCTTCATGGTGAAGTTACAGACAGTGATGACGACGAGCCAAGCGAGGTATCAAAACTCACTCATTCTGAATTACTTATTTATTTCCATGAAGTAAATGGCTGTTATGAACGACTTAGGGAAAAATACGCCAAACTTGAATCTCAAAAGGATACTTTGATAGAATGTAATAAACAACTTGATCAGTTAGTTAAGAACTATCAAAGTAGGATCCCTAAGTGTGATAAGTGTCCAACATTCGAAGAAGAAATAAAAAAATCGGAAATCAATATAAAATCACTTGAAAATGAAATCCTGATTTTAAAAGAGAATGAAAATACTAGGAGAGAGAATTCTATTAAAAAGTGCACACAGTTGTTAAACGAAAATGAATCTCTCAAAACACAAGTCCAACAATTGTCAACGACCTTAGATAAATTTTCAAAAAGTGAAAAATCGTTGAATATGCTATTAGGAAAGCAAACTGTTAATATGGTTAGACAAGGACTTGGATATAGTAAATCGAAAACTATTGAAAGCAATATCAATCATAATTCTATGTGCACAATTTGTAGAAAATATGGACACAATCATAATAATTGTTGGTATAGACCCAAACAAGTGAAAACTATACCGATTTGGGTTCCAAAAGGCACAAATACAAAAACTCTCAAAGTTAAACAAGTTTGGGTGCCAAAGGGAACAATTATAAATAGTTTTGGGTCTCCACAAAATTATCATTCTAAATATTTTGCCACTAACAATCATGGACCTATAAAAACAAATAGGTCACTAAACTCTCTTCTCGTGTAGGTATGCTGGCAGGCTAAGGAACAACAGCAATGGTACTTGGATTCTGGCTGTTCCAGGCACATGACAGGCGATAAATCGAAGTTCCTTAGCCTAGAAAAGTACAAAGGTGGTAGAGTCACAATGGGGAACAATGACAAGTGTAAAATTGTCGGTGAAGGCAAAGTAGGTAACAATACATTTACCTTGAATGACGTACTATATGTTGAAAATCTGCACCACAATTTGATTTCAATCAGCCAACTATGTGATAAAGGTATGAATGTTATCTTTGATTCTGACTTGTGCAAAATTGTTGACAAATCATCAAAAGAAATCTTATTTTCAGGAAAAAGGAAAGGTAATATATATTCTCTATCTTTTGATGATCTCATCCTCTCTAAATGTTTGGTAGCTAAGGATATAGAAGTGAATTTATGGCATAGACGTTTAGGACATGCTAGTGTGAACTTATTAAACAAATTAAAAAGGAAAAGTTTGGTAAGAGGGTTGCCATCACATGAGTTTGAAACTGAAAACATTTGTAAAGCATGTACTTTGGGAAAACTTAAAAATTCATCATTTCATGCCAAAAGCAATGTAACCACTTCTAGAGTTCTTGAACTAGTTCATATGGATCTATTCGGACCTAATGACATTGCTAGCTTAGGAGGTAAGAAATATTGCTTTGTGTTAGTTGATGACTACTCAAGATATACATGGGTATATTTCTTGGCTAAAAAATCAGAAACTTTTTCATGCTTCACAAAATTCGCAAAATTTGTGCAAAATGAAAAAGAAGTCTCTATTGTTTCGTTAAGAAGTGATCATGGTGGAGAATTTGAAAATTATGAATTTGAAACTTTCTGTGATGAAAACGGAATCAAACATGAGTTCTCTGCACCACGTACTCCACAATAAAATGGGGTAGTTGAGAGAAAGAATCGAACTTTGCAAGAATTGGCTAGGTCTATGTTAAATGAATATGAACTACCTCTGCATCTCTGGGCAGAAGCAGTAAATACAACATATTATGTAATGAATAGAGTTATGATTAAACCGATTCTTAACAAAACCCCCTATGAGCTATGGTTCAACAATAAACCAAACATCGCTTACTTCAAAGTGTTTGGATGTCCTTGCTATATTCGTAATACAGGTGAACAGTTAGGAAAATTTAAAGCAAAGGCTGATGAAGGCATCTTCATGGGTTACTCTTCGAGAAGCAAAGCTTATAGAGTCTACAACAAAAAGACTAAAACAATCGTGGAGTCAATCAATGTGGAATTTGATGAAGGCATTGATAATCAGGAAACATCCAAAAGCAACATTGAAGAGGAGAAAGAAAAAGATGAGCTTGAAAAACCAAAAGAAACTGCTGATGCTAGAGAAGTTACTACAATTCAAGAAGTCCGAAGAAATCTGGATCCAGAAAAACTGAAATACAAAACAGACCATCCACCAGAATTGGTAATTGGAAACCCTATAGCAGGTATACAAACTCGTTCATCCTTTAAAAATTTATGTGATCTGTGCTTATATAGTGGATTTATTTCAGAAATAGAACCAAATAACATAGATTCAGCCCTTAATGATGAAAAATGGTTCATGGCCATGCAAGAAGAGCTAAATCAGTTTGAACGAAATAATGTTTGGAGTCTAGCACCTAGACCTAAGGATTATCCAGTTATAGGAACAAAATGGATTTTTTAAAATAAATATGATGAATGTGGAAATATAATTAGATAAAGCTAGACTAGTTGCTAAAGGATACAATCAAATTGAAGGAGTTGACTTTGATGAAACTTTTGCGCCTATAGTTAGACTAAAATCAATTAGAATATTGTTAGCTTTTGCTTGTTACAAAGGATTTAAACTAAGACAAATGGACATTAAGAGTGCTTTTCTTAACGGAATTTTAAAAGAAGATGTGTTTGTTGAACAACCAGAAGGTTTTGAAAGTCATGAATATCCAAACCATGTATACAAGCTAAAGAAGGCATTATATGGATTAAAACAAGCTCCCAGAGCTTGGTATGAATGTCTTAGTTCTTATCTCCTTGAAAATGGGTTCAAAAAGGGATGTGTAGACACCACACTGTTTCTGTTGCATGAAAACGATGATCTTTTGATTGTTAAAATATATGTTGATGACATCATTTATGGTGCTACTAACAAGTTATTGTGTGAGAAATTTGAAAAAGTCATGCAGGAAAAATTTGAAATGAGCTTGGTTGGAGAGTTAAAATTCTTTTTAGGATTTCAAATCCAACAAAGCGATAAAGGCACATTCATTTCTCAAACAAAATATATTAGGGAACTTGTCAACAAATTTGGATTGAAAGATGCTAAACCAGCAAGAACTCCTATGAGTACAATACTTAAACTTGACAAGGATGAAAAAGGTAAGACAGTTGATCAAAAGCAGTACAGAGGTATGATTGGATCACTCCTTTATCTTACCGCCTCTAGACCTGACATCATGTTTTCTGTTTGCTTATGTGCACGTTTTCAATCTAATCCAAAAGAATCTCATTTAAAAGCTGTTAAAAGAATTATAAGATATTTGTTGCACACCCCACGGTGGTATCCATCAAACGATAATTTTGAATTGAAAGGTTTTTCATATGCTGATTATGCTGGAAATTTAGTTGATAGAAAAAGTACTAGTGGAGCATGTTTTATGTTAGGACATTCATTAGTTGCACGGTCGAGTAGAAAACAGAATTGTATTGCATTATCCACAACAGAGGCAGAGTATATTGCTTTAAGTGGTTGCTCTGCTCAAATCTTATGGATGATACAAACTTTGCATGACTATGGCCTAAATTTTAAACGTGTACCACTAATGTGTGATAGCAAAAGCACAATCGATCTCACAAATAATCCTGTACATCACTCACGAACAAAACATATAGATGTTAGACATCATTTTATTAGAGATCATATTTCCAAAGAAAATATCTGCATAAATTTTATTTCAACTGATTCTCATTTGGCAGACATTTTTACAAAACCCCTACCAGAAAATAGTTTTTGTAAACTACGACTCAGTCTAGGTGTTTTAGAAATTTGCTGAATACTTAACATTTTTTTTCTCCCTACAAATCATCGAAGAAATAAATAGTGATTGAAAAAGTGATGAGTATTGATATTTATCATATATTATTACTCGAGACGGTATAATTAGTAAATTTTTCAAATTAAACAAGAGTCATAAAATTTCTATTGGTAAAAAAATTCCATGACCATCTCGATTTCTATCATATTTCTAACGACCATCACTCTTCAAAATTCTAAATAGTTTGTCGATGTGTGGTACTTTAAACAGGAATCGTTCGTTTTTCATTTTTCATTTTTCACATTTTTTTTTAAAAAAAAAGGTAATAATAATAATAAATACCAAAGTATTCACTCTCATTTAAAAGTCCTCACGGTTATGCGTGGGTGAATTACTTGGAATTTGTTATGTGCTTCCATGCTCATTTAAAAGTCCTCACGGTTATGCATGTATGAAACGCATATCAAAAGTTGATTTTTTTTAAAAATAAAATAAACAAGTTGATTCTAATCCCATTTAAAAGTCCTCACGGTTATGCGTGGTTAGAAGATACTTGAATTCATTTTTTTAAAATTGGAATACTACTAATCTCATTTAAAAGTCCTAACGGTTATGCATGGTTAGTAGATATTCAAATTCCTGATATAAATATACCACAAATAGACATAACTATATGGTTTTATATGATGACAACATTTCCATCATTCTAAAAGTGGAATATATGCCTAACAAAATATTTATGATTTTTTGTTTGATTTTTTTTAAATTTAATATTTATATTTGATTGAGTCTTAATATTAGATCAATATCAATCACTTTATCTCTATTTTCCCTAACACTATTATTCTTTTGCTGATAACAAAAGGGGGAGAGAAAAGTTAAGATTTTAGCAAATAAAATTCATATTTTTATTCTTAATGCATATATGTAGGGGGAGTATTGTATAGATAGGAAGCATTTAAATAGGGGGAGCAAATTGAACAATCAAATACATTTAATACATTCAAAATCTTAAATATATGTTTGTTATCATCAAAAGGGGGAGATTGTTGAATATGCGCTTATATGATTTTTGTTTGATGATAATAAACATATATACATTTGTTTTTAAATGTATTTGTTAATGTACTATTTTATTTTTCACAGGTTAAATAAATATTTGCAGAATAAAATAGATAACACAGATTTTGAATTCAAATGAATATTTTATTCAAACAAATATTTATTACAATTTTGAATAGTACAATTTCAAGCTCTCACTATACATATACAACTTTGATTACAATACAACATAATTTCACATTTACATCAGCACCTCACTACATATCACTCACACTCGTATTTATCTTCAACTTTATTTCAGATAGAATCAAGCATCTGAGCAATCTACAAAAAATTTCACTAACGCAGTAAAATTGAAAAAGAAATAAATTTTTATTTTTTTTGCAATATAAAATGTGAATATTGAAAATAATATTTGCCTCAGTTATTTGGGTTGTTCGTCATCATTTTTTTGACTATGCAATATCTGTGCATATCAGTATTCTTTATCAGGGACAGTCAATTATAAGTGGCTGCAGTACACACGTGTACATTCGTATACGTGTGCACTGCCACGCCAACTCGTGTGCACAAATCAAACAAAAGCACTAGGTCAAACCCAAATAACACACAGGATCAACTCAAGGCAACTTGAAGCATACAAGCTCAATGAAGATTGCAGCAATATACAGATGAACAAAATGACCAACTGCAACATTGCAAACAATGTAAACAGTGAAAAACATGGACTGCAACATTCAAGTGAATATAGAAAACAAGCTGCATGAATACAACATGAAGTACAGCAACAAAAAGAGGCAACAAAGACCAAAGTGCATGAACATAGTGAACAACAAAAGTACAGTGTCAATCTCATGCATGCAACAGATAATGATGCAAGTGTCGACCAAATAACAATGCAAGCACAGTCTCAAACATATATCAGGTGCACATGGATGTCACAAGCAAAGACCAAGTGAACAACTACACGTTGAACAAATGAAAACAGTATGCAAGCTCAATGACGCTACAAACTGCAAACATCCAAGTACTACAAGCCCAACACAGTGATCATTATCACTGACTCCATTAAACAAGACACAACAGTGATCAGATGAATCTTGAAATGCAACAAAGTGAAATGGAGTTCACTGAGAAATGCAATGCAGATACCAACTTTGATGAATGTATATGACACCAACCATAGGCAACATCACACTATTCAACTACAACAAGTCCAAATATACAGAAGTCAGAGCAGAGAACTGATACAAATGAATGTAGTGAACTATGAAGATCAACAAGTAAAGGCCGCACCAGAATGCATCAAAAGCAAACCGAGTACAGGCCATAACATGTCAATACAAGCACATGAGGTAATGAATCACTGAAGTGATGCATCCAGTACCAACCAGAAAAAGATGGCCAGAGACGAAACGATTCAAAGCCAAAAGCCATCAGTAAAAAATTTCACGAAATCAACATGGTCAAAGCAAATCAACGCAATCCAAGTGAGTATGAAAAATTGACCAAGTCACAAATCAACACCGTGATGAGCACGACAATTCAAAGCCGTGGGGATCGAGCATCAGAAAAATACGATATTGAAAAAGTCAGAATTCATCGCAAACATCCAACAATAATCGAACGGCAACGCAAGAAATTTTGAAGAAATCAGACGAACGTGATTTTAGGAAATTGACTCCTATAAAAACCCTAATCATCATCGGCATTTAATCCATCAAATTCCAGAAAGCAAAAATCAAAAAGCAAAAAGCAAATAATACCGATTCAAGGAGAGAATTTGATCAACGAAGCAGCCGAAGTGAGCAACAATCGATCAATAGTACACGCGAAGAATCATTGAATTCATCAACAAATTATCGGCACTTCGAAAGCACCAATTTGATCAAGGACGAAGCCCTAAAAAGGAACGGCCGCCATTACGAACAGAGAAATAAAAGAGACGGGTCAAATAGCAAAGGAGGCCAGCCTACTTTCTAAGGGAGTTTGTTTTAAGGGGTTTTTAATTTATAATTAGGGTTCAATTTTAATTTTAATTGTTTTTAAATTTATATTTTAAACTGTTTTATTTCTTTCTAGTAGTGTGACTAGGGTACAAACTACGTGTTGTAGTTTGGGAATTCGCAACTCAGTAGTTGAGTTGTGGCCAGGGTTTTGAGCGTAGAGTTAAGATAATCAATAGCGGGTATAGCGAGTTTACGTGTGTAAGCGAGGGACTTTCTAATTTCTAGTAGAAATCTTGGAGGCAGCACGTAGGCAGGGTTTTGCCGAAGCTGGGCAAATTCTGTGTTGTTCTTTTCTACATTTTATTATTCTGCTATTTATTTCTGTGCTGGTAATATTCTGTGATCTGTGTTAATATTAGTTTATAAGCTTCCGCATTTAATTTTTATAATTAACACTATCACCCTATTCACCCCCCCCCCTCTAGGTTGAAATCGATCCTACAGTTAGGAACTGAGTTGATAATGTTTTGATGACAACAACCTTATATAGTTATTATACTTTACTTTATAAAATATATACTAACATTTCTATATATATATAGGAAGTATATGCAGGTATTATCGAAGACTGATCAATACAAAGACTCAAGCATCAAGATGAAGATTAGAGATTCAAGATTCAAGACTCTAGAGAATCAAGATTTCAAGATCTCAAGATAAGTGTCTAGTATCTTATTAAAACTTCATAATAGCACTCTCATCTTTCTTCCAATTTTCTTTTGGGATGGAACCCAATTTCCATCGAAACCAGTGGCTTACAAACCCACGACAAGTAGCTTACAAACCTACGACAAGTGGCTTATAAACCCACGAAAATCAAAATCATTTAAACTACTTTGTACAAGTTCTCGAGTCCTATGGAGAAGCTCTGTAGGAATGTTCTTGCAATTTCAGTTTGAATAGATTTTTTTTTTTAAATCTGTTTTTCAAAATGTTTTAGCTTTCAAAATCATGTTTACAAAAATGTTTTCAAACTTTGTTTTAGCCTTGAAATATTCCTCCATTCTGATTTTAAAAACTTCTATTTTTAAAACATCAAAACTTATTCTGATTTTAAATATTACTTATACAATTGACGGTCTATATCAATTATATATATATATATATTTAAAATAATGTTTTATGTTCATTCACTATCTCAAAATATTATTTAAACACTTTATTTTGCTTCAGAGAAGTTTCAACTTGTTTTAAATTCAAATGCTTTTACAAAACAACATCTCTACAATTTTGAACTGAGGGATGCCGACATATGGGGATACCCCATGTCGACATGGTGACAGTTGGATTCAAAATTCAAATTTCAAAAGAAGTGTCCATTCGTTCAAAAACCTTTCGCCAATGGTTATGACTGTTGTGCATCTATATAAAGGCTTCCAAAACGAATTTTTTAACAACCAATTTTATTTTTTTCTTCACTCTTTCTTCTCCACCATTCCATATCCATAAAACTTCATATTTTCAAGATCGTTCCATCATTCTGCCAAATTCTCAATAGGAAATCATTTAGATACTCTCTCTATTTGATTCTCCATCATTCTACTAAAGATCAAAGTGCTATTCAGAGTTATAGGATCAATTTGTATTCAAAAAGTCCATAGAGTCTATCCATTCAAAAGGATTGTTATTAGAAAGTATTAGGGTGATCTTGTGTCCCGAAAATCAAGAGAGTTTACCCCAGACTCGGAGATAGGAGGGTTCCTCAAGGCCTTAGAAATTGAGGGTTGTAATTTGAATATTGGCTTATAAAAATCTATACAAGGATATTGCCTTGGTGCAGGACTGGATGTAGGAGGATTCCGAACCAGTATAAAATCCGGTGTGTTCTTTCCTTTTACTTGCTTTACTTTACTATTGAATTTGTTATATGTTCTGTGATCATTCTGTGTTAGAATTCTGTTTAGATTTGTGTTGAAAGTTTTAATTTAGTCATATAGTTCATATATTCTTTAAAACACTATTCACCCCCCTCTAGTGTTATTTCTGCCTTAAGATCCTTAATCCGCATCCCCAACATAAACAAGGCTAAGCAATGGAAAAGCTTGGGACTACCATCCTTCCAGAACATGGCGTATGCCGAAGTTAAGCAATGTTCAGAAAAGAAGCCACATTGGGTTGAAAGGGATCTACTCAACTATACATGATCAGATGGATGATTCAATTCTAACCAACATGACTTTAACATTTCCTGAAGACGGGCAGCACTAAGAAAACAATTCTACTCTCTAATCATCGAAGTGCAAGTTTTCAAAGACCGAAACTAGTGCCCACTGGATTAAAAGCATTGCTGGATCGATAGTGAAAATCAGTCCCAACCTCCAGAGTGTCGGCATTGCCCCAGCAACGCTAAGGCCTTTTCTCATTTCCTAAGTGTCGATGTCACTAGCTTTCGAGGATAGTAGTTGGTCCTTAGCCGAGATTCTACCCTTGACTTCAGAAAATATCGCTGCCCGAAAATGGGAAACAACGGGAAGACATAACCTTTCATAGGTCCGTCGAATGGTTCAACATTTCATCACAGGAATCAGTCACTGCACAGGAATGAAACAACGTCGAAAGGAAATCCTAGGATTGAATTACTCATGTGCTAATTTCTAGGGATGAAAGCTGGCGCACAACTGAATTTCTTGAATTTGGATTAGAAAGAATTTGGATACAGCTAAAAGATAGACAGCCTTAAGGAAATGTTGCTTGGAACCAAGCAGCTAGGTTATCGATTCCCAAAGACAAGAATTGGCATATGAACATAACTTTTGCGACGACATCAATTAAGCAAAGCATGCACAACTTAAGACATGTAGGGACAATAAAAAAGGTCAAAACTAAAACTATCGGACTTCCTCGTGTTGGGGCAATCGAATCGTTTGTCTTAAACCTCTCCATTTATCCCCATCGCCCAAATATAGGCGTTCAAAATAGCTAGTTCCTAGAACAAGGATAGATGCACAAATACTTGATCAAAAGAATTGTTGCGAAGTCCTAGCATGAATAATCACGAGGTTGGTTATATAATGATTCTATATTGCCAAACAAAGCATTCTGGCAACAAAATCTCCAACAAAGGAAATGATCGATTTAGCGTTTAGAAATCAACCGTCGCTCACAGTCTGGCGACGACGAGAAGCATCGATGACCTACTTATAGTCTAACTAGACCATTGGATTCCAACTTGCAGGAATATGCCATTACCCAAAGTTTGGTGATGCTAAGAAGAAACCCCCATACTGAAACTATCGATACATTTGCTTTCAAAAATAGAAATAAGAGTTTGTTGAATCTTTAGCCCTACCTTTTGGCATCCCATGCTATTTGAAGATACACAACATCAAGGAAAAATCCATAGAGTTGAGTCATCCACGCACAAGTTTTTGGAGATAGAAACTGACACAGATTAGGGTCTCACACGGGACTTGGAAGAATTCACACTTGCAAAAGATGACGGCGACGCGTCTTTCCAGCACATTTTCCCAGAATGACATTGGATGATGACGTCAACTTGGAGGAATTCAGTTACAGTCTAGAAAAAGTCATCATTGAAAATGTCAAAGCTTAGAATCAAGAAGCAAAGTCCCTAGTTCCTGGAGATAGGAGCTACTGTGTCAATCAAACTGAGGTAATCGAACTATTTCCCTGGAAACCAATGCTTTATTGAACAAACTCAATTGACAATGAGTAGGGATTAGCTATAGAACTGGCTAGACCAAGCTACATTATAGTTCTGAACAAAGCTATGAAATAGAGTATGTCAAAATGAATGCAAAAGTATTACTTACATGTATAAAATTACAGTAAACGAGTATGCTGCATATAAGCACAAGAGGTGCAACAGCGAGAAAAAGCAATGCTCATAATAGTGCAATTAAACCAATAGTCCCTAATGATAGAGGCTGGTGTGCAAGTTGAATTTCGAAAAACGAAAAGGAAGGATAATCGCGATCGAACAAGTCATGCGCTAATTTTCAAAGACTGAAACTGTGCCTGGTCGGACTTCAACTATAATTCCACAAGAGCAGTTATGCGTTGCAATTTAACTATAATGAATTACCCCAATATGACAGGAATAACAAGTGAAGCCTAAGTTGCGAAGGACCCAACTTCTGAAGGAGTGGAAGTCCCTCTACCAAATTAAAGATTGGACGACCAAAAAGTCATTTTCAATAATAAAACATGGCATTTAACCCTGTCGGGTATGCTTTACTTCAAATATCCTCGTATAGCCAACGCTCGAAATCCAAGGGAAGTCGGCGTATATTGAACTATCGGGTTCTGAGCGTTGACTGGGGCAGATACAATGTGTTATCTACACGAGAAGAGTCCAGTATCCTAAATACTGCAAATGAATAATCCAGTGTAGATAGCTTGCTTACAATTGAAAAACGATCCATATCGTCCTTTGAGATTATCTTTTCTACACTTACCCGTTATCTATTAACGAATCCACTGTCTGAAGTGATGCAGGAAGATTTTCTTTTCAAGATCACTGGAGTACAGAAATGGGAAGATCGATGTGATTGATCATCCACTATATCCAATTTTGGAATAAATCATCAAACTAAAATTCAAAACGGCGACAGAAACTTAACCAAGTCCTCGAAAAGAAATAGTTAAAGACAAAGTGCAAGACTTCGCTCTAGAATGACATATAATCATTTAAGATAAAACTTAGCTTCACCCCCGGTCAAACCTCTGTCGTGCACCCACTTACCGATCTAAACCCTTGTGTAAACTACGGAGCAAAGATCGCATTTGCAATGCTAGGATTTGAAATTCAGTTCGAATTCAATAGAAAGAATGTTATCAGTAGTTAGTCAATTGGAAACAACATCTTGAGATGAACTCCAACGATTCACTGAAATTCACATAATAGTAGTTAAAACTTGTCTTGTTCTAGAGCACACTTTGCATCCAGCAAAGGCATACTCTAGGGGGCAAATGTTAATTGGATTTTTAACCCTATTGAATTCAGCAGGAGTTAGAACATCAAGACTAAGACACAAAAACTTGAAACTTGAACAGGGCATCTAAAAGAACATGCCAATGGAACTTAAGAGAAACAAGCCAAAAATCCCCTAAGTAGATGGATCGCTGGCGATTCATCATCCATGGATTGCTAGTGATCCAAAAGAAAGCATTAGGAGTTGTCAAACCCCCTTACATCATGATTTACTACCACTTCTAAGATAATTTACCAAGTTTTATAGCATTACAAGCAGCGTAGTTCAAAAAGTAAAGACTCATCCGATTCAAGTTGTTTACCCACTTTTTGACCAAAGTAGCTAACTTAAAACAGACCTAGAAAATTCATGTGAAGTCGGATTGACTTGATATTTTTGAAGAATACTTAAGAAACATAAATGAAGGCACTCACCAAAAATAAGCTTCATTGGATAAGATTAGATGGGTCTCCAATGACCTAACTAGAGGGATCTCTAGCGACCCATGTAGATTGGTTCCTACCACTTGAAATTTTTGAGTTAGGTCCTTGACACCCTCTAGAGTGTATCTGCAAAGTTTCGTCTGATTTTGTTTAAGTTTTGAGCGAGTTATGGGTAATTCTTTTAGACCAAATGACCCATGAAGATGGATGATCAAACAAACTCCAAACGAATTGATATTTGGACAATGCACTTAAATAGAAGATAGGAAAACAACCAAACTATATCACTCAAAAATATTTCTACTTCTTTGTATCATATTTTTTCTCTTCATTCTTATTTTCCTAAAAGACACAAAGAAATGATGATTTTCATTATTAACTTTAAATTTTATTTTTAGCCAATCATTTTTGAAGTTGGTAAAATCATGAATTAGCCTATCCACTTTCTCCTATAAAAGTGGCTATCATACTTCAAGGTAAAGTCAAAATTGATTAAGAAGACCGTAAATATGTTCAATAGGAAGACTATAAATTCAATCTGGTTATATTATCATAGCTCTATTTGAATAGGAGACAAGAAATCCTATGGTAATAACCTGAACAAATGACTAGAAAACAATTGGACGATAATCTAAATTGAAGACTATAAAACCATTCGGGCAATAATAATAATCTGCATAAAAGACCAAAAAACCATTTTGACAACAATAACAATCTAAATACATGACTAGAAAACCATTCTGGCTATATAATAATCTGAGTGGAAGTCCTAAAAACCATTCTGGAAATAACAATCCGAATAAAAGATTAGAAAACATTTCTGGCAACAATAATAATATAAGTAGAAGAATAAAAAACCATTGTGGCAATAATAATCTAAATATAAGACTAGAAAACCATTCTAGCAATAAAATAAGCTGAATAGAAGACCATAAAACAATTTTGGCATTAGTAGAAGATAGGAAGACCGATCTGATGTTAGTAGAAGACCAGAAAACTAATCTGGTAATAAGAAATCCAAGTATAAGAAGACCAGAAATCCATTTGCTTATTAACAAAGATTCCCATTATTTGATTTGAATTCCAATCTAAGATCATGTATTGAGAAATAACTCAATATTTCAAAGAACAAAACTTCTGAGTCTTGATAATAACCAAACTTTTTTGCACATTCTTACCTGGTATTAAAATTTTCAACTCTAGGCAATAGATAACTCTTAATCCCTCCTCTGAGGATTTCTCTTAAAGTTATCTTGATGCGTACTAATGCACTAGATTGTTCTTCCTTTAGAAGATGACTTCTGATCCATTCTTTAGGATAAAGTTATATTTGCTTGCTTCTTTTGGATAAAGTTTGGCTTGATTTTGAATTTGATTGATCTTCCTCTAGATGATTGCCTCGATCATTCTTTTGTATTGAGTCTGATTTGCTTTTGCATTTGATCTTCCTCTAAAAGACTGCCCCATACTACTCTTCTGGTTGTGATTTGGGCTTTGATTGATTTCTTTATTACCATCTTTAAGTAATGATCTTAACCTGGATCAGACCCTTTATCACTCTCTTAGGTGATGATTTTGGTCTTTTGTTTTGTGCATTCGGTCAGATATCTTAAGCAGAATAAAAGTTTTACCCGACCTTCCTTTAGGAGGCGCTTCAGCCAAGCCTTATAGATGGAATTGAAGGATTGTTCGGTGTCTGGCTAGACCATCTTAGGCGGGACCATCTTAGGAGGGCCCAAAGGCTTACTTTTTCCTTTCAGGAGGTGCTCCAAATAGGCCTCATAGGTAGACCGAAGGCTGGTTGGTGCTTTGGCAAGGCTATCTTTGGCGAGACTAAAGACTTACTCTGTCCTCCGTCTAGGAGGCGCTCCGAACAAGCCACGAAGGCATGATAGAAAGCTTGCTGTGCTTTGGCCAGGCCTTATAGGTAGGACTGGGGACTTTCTCTGACCTACCTCTAGTAAGTGCTTTAACCAGGCCCTTATGGTGGGATCAAAGGCTTTCTTCGTCCCTTATTACCTTATAGGTAATGATTTAGGTTTTTCTTTATAATTTCTCTCTTTCATTTGGTTATCAACTTTGTAGATATATTTTTAGTAATTCCTTTATTCGTCTATTGTAGGAAAGTATGGCCTTATATGTTTAGAATTTCAGGTTCAATTGGATTAAGTGGTCCATCCTCTGGATTTTTGGCATTTGTTATTATTTTTTGAAGTATAAAGTCTCCTTTTTAGAATGATGCTTCCTTATCTTTGGAATTATAGTACTTGGTTATCCTTTATTAATAATTGATCGCTTGCTTGGTTACTTTAATTCTTGGTTCTTTTATCAAATATAGGGATCTTCCATACCTCTTAATCCGTCGATTTGATGCCATCCTAGCTTTGACTGAAAGCATTGTTTCTTGCGGTACGATATGCCCAGATTGTGAGTGGCAGTTCTTCCACCCAATTTTTTCTTTCACAAAGCATGCAATAAGGGCTGTAACATATTTTCTTATCCTTCTCTAGCCTCTTTTCTTGTTCTTTGCTTGTCTTTCTTCAAGTATTCTTCACTTGACATGTTTTAATAGTTCATTTTTGGTTTTTATCATTTACCACTTTTTTCGTTGATAGAGGCTAGATATATGTGACTCTTTTGACAAATTTGCAATTTTAGGGGTAATTCTTTTTCCCATCATGTTCAAATGTACTTTGTGATTATGTGGATATTCCAAATCATCTTATGATAATTTATATTCTTGAACTCATATATGGTAAGTGTTGATTCTTATGAAAATCCTATAATTGGTTTTGCCGCCTCATTTGTTTTTGAGATTCGAAGGCATAAATCTTATTATCCTACTCTCGGATGGTCCTTGTAGATATAGTTTGAACGTTGTAATTTAACATAAAGCTTGAAAGTTACTATATTGGATGATGATTCGACCCTTGAGTTGTTTATTTGCTTAAATTTCTTCTCCTTTTTAGCCAGATGGCTGTTGTCTTTCGATATTTACTTTATCCTAAAGTATTGATCGTATTGCTAATGACTCCTCATCTTTTACTTTGCTCCACATGGCTATGATGATCCATATAAAAAAATCCTTTCTAGACTCTTTTCACAGCTTCAGTTATTCCTTTAGGCCTTGTTATTGTTAGTTCAAGATCATTTTTGATACGGAAATAAACATTTATTATTCTTTTCTTTCCTTTATTTCATGATCTTAGGCGGCGGCTGTTCATTCATTTTCCATTACTGCTTTATTTCCCAAACAGTAATGATCACATGTTCTTCCATGAATCTTTCCTTATTTGAAATAAGGGTAGCTTCTCTAAGCATTCAAGTGCTGAAATTATGAAGTGATTCATTAATGGCCTTGGATCTTACCTTTCTCAATAAGTATCGGTTTGACTGATTTGTCTCTTTTGACCGCTCATGATCATGACTCTTGATGAATGCTTTTCCATCCTTTAACTTTTTAGAAGCTGCTTAGGGTATCCTAATGGCCTCAATAAGAGATCCTATTCCAGGTGCTTGAAGTTCAATTTGGATCTTGCACCCCATTAGGTTATATTTATGAGTAGTCATTTTCTCCTAGTTTAATATTAGTAATTTACAAAATATTAAAAATAATTTTACTAAAGTATCCTTTGGATTGAAATTACAGTGATAAAAATTATATGTCATTTGATATACTGCTTTTAGGATGCAAATTTACTTGGGTTAACGGTGGTTAAATTTTGAAGGCAAAATTATTTTATTAAAATAAGGGATGGCATAAATTATCCCTCCTTATTAGGTCGCATAGAAGATCATAAAACTTTTAGAAAGCGATTTTTGGATGACTATAAAAATAATCTTTCTGGGAATCGATCCAATAAAAAGAGTTTGCGGCACCTTTGATCCAAGAACTAAATCACTTGTTATAATGGGAGCAATGAACATGGCTGTCGGAGATAATCATTTGATACTAAAATCCAAAAAAATCCATAATCTCATATAAAAAACTTGACTTCCCATTTTAGTATTAAAAACTTGGTTATAAAAGAATTTTTTTTTCTCAAACTCCATTCCAAGGGCAAAACTCATAATTCTAGATCAATCAAGTAAGGAAGCTAATAGTTCACAGGAAAACAGAATTCCATCTGATATATGAGACTGGAAAATCATTTGATATAAGAAATCCATTTTCCCATCTATCAATGGTGATTTCCCGCTATGCTTTGGCAAGAAAATTTAAAGTCTCCCGAACTTTTGTTTTGTTGAATATGTGAGTATCTGATTTTTGTTTGATGATAATAAACATATATATATATATTCATTTAAATGTACTTGTTAATGTACTATTTTATTTTCATCTAATTAGATAAATATTTGCTGAATAAAATAAATAACACAGAATTTAAATTTAAATAAATATTTTATTCAAACTAATATTTTATTACAGTTTTGAATAGTACAAATTTGAGCTCTCACTATATATACACAATTTCAATTAAAATATAATTTTGATTACATCACAATTTTCCATTTACATTTGCACCTCACTACATTTCACTCATTCACTAGTATTATTCTTCAACTCTATTACAGATTGAATCCAGCAACTGAATTATTTGCAAAGAAAACACTGACATGGTAGAATTGAAAAAGATATAATTTTTCCAGTGTAAACAAATATTATATGTGTATTTTTGAAAATATTATCTGCCTCGGTTATTTGGGTTGTTCATCATCATTTAATTTGAATTCATCACACACGAACAGCTTGTGACATGCACAGTGTATCATTGTACATGCCACAAGGCTGTACACACCGTTATACACTTGATAAAATTACAGGGACAGGTGAGCATAAGGTCAAACCCAGTCAAAAGCCGGGTACAACTCAAGTTCAATGCAAGTAAAGGCACGACACGAGCACAAGGTCAAACCCAGGCTATAAGCTAGATTCGACACAGGTGCAATCCAAATGTACAAATGCAATTAAATGGTCAGCAGCAACCCAGACTCAAGCACACATGAATTTCAAAGTCCAACTATACCAAATTGAAACAACAACAAAACTACTAATAGTTTTGAACACAATAAAGCATGGATTCCAACAGCAAAGATTATTGAATAGCATGTGACAACTGACCAGACATTAACTAATGATCGAACAGTGATGAACCAAAGCACTCAAAGCCATATGCAATGACCAGAGGCAGTAGACAGTCGAGACAGACCAACAGTGAAACAAGTGAACCAGTGAAGACACACATGATCATAGTGATCAAGTGAAGACATATCAATGAAATAATCAACAACAATTCAACGTGACTCAAGTGCATATGAACCCAGACAAAAAATGCGGTAACTCCAAGCAACATGGAAGCAAGTGCACCATGCATGTACATTAACAACTCGAAGTCAAACAAAGCTTCATCAAGTATACATGAGGAACAGAGCATCCACAAGTGACTCAAAGCCAGATAATAACAAGTACAAAGCAATATCAATGCAACAGTGGTGAACAGAACATAACGAGGCATGTGTTAAGACTTCAGGCATCATACAACTCAACAACCAGAGGATCAAGTGAAGTATATAAGCAAGTACAGCCTCAACATGAAGTTCAACAGTACAGACAATATGAGAAGTTCAAAATGCAAGCTAATACATAAATATATGAACACACATGTATACAATGCACAACAACTATCAGAGCAAGCACGAATGAGCAAGTGCACCATAACAGTACACTTCAAGCACAATGCATATTGAAGCACACGTAAGTGGAAAATGCAGTGCACTAGTACATGTCGAGACAAATTTAAGCAAGGAATTTCAAAAACGAACAAAGTCAAAGTCGAAATCAACCAGAGCAAAACGAAATTTAACAAGTCGAAGTGGCCAAGTCGAACCAGTAATTCACAGACCAAATTAGAAATCAAAACCGTGATAATCATGCAAACTCATGAAGCTATGGTGATCAAGCCAGTAAAATATACGAATTGAACAAGTCTAAAGAAATCATCAACACTCGAGAAAAATCGAATTGCCAAGCTACAATATTGACGAATTCAAATAAATATATGCGAACGAAATTTTAGGATTTTGAATCCTATTTAAACCCATCTCATCGGCTATAGCATCAATCGAGTTCAAGCATATCAAAAAAATAATACAAAAAATCACATACCAAATTCATACCGAACTCGAAAAATTTGAAGGAGCCGTGTGCTCATCAGAGAAACTATCGATCGATAGAGCAAGGGACGCTGAATCATATATTCAATCGAGCAACTGGAGTCGATGCTTTTGAATATCACGAAGCCCTAATTTTATCAGAGAGGAACGAACGAGTAACAAAAAAGGAAGTAGCCATAATCGCAAAGTAACCGGCCAAAGGAATAAAATAAAAGGGATTTTTTATCGCTTAGTTATTTGGGCCGGTTTCATATTTTATTTTTGGGATTTTATTTATATTTAAGGGCTTTGTGTTTTTATTGTTTAAATTGTTTTTAATTTTCATTTCAAACTATTGTAAAGTCTATTTGTGTGACTATGAGACGAACTACGATGGTGTAGTTCGAGAATTTGCAACTCAGTAGCTGAGTTGTAGCAGGGTTTTGAGCGTAGATTTAGGTTAGTCGGTAGCGGATGTCGCAAGTTTACGTGTGTAAGTGTCTGACCACTTAATTTCTAGTAGAAACCTTGGAGGCAGCACATAAACAGGGTTTCGCCGAAGCTGGGTAAATTTGTGTGTTCTATTTTCTGCTTTTATTCTGCTATTATCTATGCTGCTGTTATTCTGTTATATCTGTGCTGAAATTATTTTACAAGAAACGAGTTACATGCCCCTATTTTTGATGTTGTTATAAGAAAAGTCCATGTATATATAAGTATGTAAATTTGGTCTCTATTTTCTGAAAAATAGAAAACGCAAGATGCTTTGCACTTTTCTGACAGAAAATGCAAGCTAACTTGCAACTTTTATCAGAAAAGCGCAAGCTAGTTTGCGCTTTTTTATTTTGAAATTTTCAAAAAAAATTAAATTTTTGAAAAGCGAAAATTAACCTGCACTTTTATAAGAAAAGCGCAAGATAGTTTGCGCTTTCTGATTTACAAAAAACAGGGACTTAATTTACATAATTATTATTATAGGGACTTTTCTTACAACAACATCGAAAATAGGGACCTTTGGTGCAAAACCCCATTATTTTATACTTCTGCACTAATTTTTTATAATTATTAGTATCATCCTATTCAGCCCCCCTCTAGGGTGAAATCAATACTACATGTTCAAGTCTTCATCTCAACCTATAAAGAAATTTAAATCCCGTGTTAGTACAGGGTGAATTTCATGTATCAAAAAAGCAAATCAGAAATTTCGATGAGTAGATTTTGTCCTAGGTGGTCAATGGCCATAAAACCCCATAGTTTAACAGGAATCTGAATTTGAAGTTGCCAAAGCTATTTTGTCTTCTCGAATTTTTCCTTCCTGTTAAAATAGAGTTAAGTGTTAGTTTCGCAATTTATAATATGATAGTCTAAAAATGGCAGAATTAAAGGACTACTAGAGTTCGAATATTGGAACATACAGAAAAATAAAGTCTATATAACATCATGTTGTGGGCCGGCAAGGTGATAATGTGAGTACCATAATTCTAGTATAATCAATCGGCCACCAATGAAATATAATAATTCTTAGCACATAACTATAATATGTGTTGGAAACATATCATAATATCTTTGATAGAAGAATCATTAACAGTTGCAACACATTGAAATTTCATAATGTGATATTTTAGTGCCACTATATTGATAGTTGGCTTCCTTTTTTTTCCACATTATTTGAAAAATGAATTTTAATGTTTGAAAATGGGACCGCAATTCACTTTACAAGCTAAATGCTAACATTGTTGCATTTTACATCACCTTCAAGTATTTGAATATAAGAATTACGTAAAAATAAAAGTTTTGGAAGTTATATGCAGTAGCAATATCTTTAGTATATCCGAGACATAACCCCAAGTCTCATTTTAAATCCTAGTCAAACATTGTAATATTAACTTTAAGAAGTATAGTTAATGGATGTAGGAAAATAGATTCATAATTAAAATACACACTCATTTTTATCTGGTACATGCACAGGCAAGTAATGCAATGCATTTTAAAATGTTCACATCGCTAGAGCAAGCCCTTTAATTTAGAAAATTAATACTTAAATGGTGGATGCATGGCAACTCAGTGCCTACTACATTAGTTTTAATAATCATTTTTAATTTCGTGCCTGTCTAATTCAATAGTAAGGGGCATGCGATCAAGTACTACAAAGCATGGTTCGTGTTTGCAAGGAATTTTGGTACGTAGCTTACAAATGCGCTCGAGACCCTATATTGTACTTTCATCATCGTTATATTATTATTATTATAGATTTGGAACCATATATTTTCAAAGGCTGATGACATACGTTCTTTTTCAAAACCTATACATTTGGATACCAATGTATATCAAACTGGATTTATACGAAACTTAATATTTTTGACAACTATATACGAAACCTTTGTATAAAGTTTATAGATTCGAAATTGATATATTTGTTTTCTAAGCTATTTATTTTTGAAACTTTATATATATGAAACCTTTCGAAATCACATATATATCAAACCCCATACCTTCACAACCATAAACATTTCTATGCTAATATATACGAGTGCGAATCCGTGTTACGCATACGGGGTTAGTATATAATTCTTTAGCGGTGTATTTTTTAGATTTTATAGTATATGAAGATGAAAACACGTATTTATGTGATGTAAATTTTTAGATTAATTTTTTTCATGAATAAATCTGTTAATAAATATACTTAAATATTCTTGGAGCATACAGAGTATAATTATATTTTAGGGCACAGCGCCTTTAAATAGAAAAAGTTACATTAACTACGAGTTGTTCCTAACTTGGTAATCACTATATTACTAAGCATGTCATTTAACTAATTTTCAAATGTAATTTACACTAGTTCAACATAGTTTTTTCATCTTTTTAACACATAAATCTAAACATGCACATAATTTTGTTTAATAATAGTGTTCCAAACCTAGACTAGAGAAATTATGTTCGAAATGGGATAGTAATTTAATTTGGCTTAGTGGAACAACATTTTCATTATTACACATTTCGACATTATACCGTACTAATTAAATTAGAGAAAATATTATAGTAGTCTTCAAACATCATGTTCTTTAATACATATAGCATATTATGATATGAGAAAATCTATGAAATGATCAAATGAAATTTTGTATTTTTTGTATCTAGAGTGTCATTTTGGTTTACAGATCATGCAATAATTTGTTAATTAATAATTATGTGTATAACACTCATTGTATTATTGCTACTATATTAAGCTTCTTAAAAAAAACTTGATTGGTTAACTATGCATATTCCAACGTTGATGATTCCAACTAATTAAACATTATCCTTGTTTGTTTCAACTAATCTGAATATGAGCTACACAATAGGATTTGATAAATGTATATTTTTGATATATACAAATGAAGTAAAATTAAAAATTATTTTTAATCCATCAAAAAATAAAATATTATATTAAACTAAAAGTGGATACCAATTATTAGCATTAATGAGAGTTAGGATGATTTAGCAGACAATTATGATTTGAGGTTAGAGGTTGGAGGTTGTGGTGTCCGTGGACAAATTGAATTAGAGGTTGGACATGAAGTATTTATGTAATGTATAGTTTTTTTTATATATATTTGACATAACTATTAATTCATTATTACCAATTAATGTATAGTATTGAATAGGAACTATTATTAATTATTTACAAAAAAATCAAAAAACCAGGAATTACGTCCGACGTATCTCAGAAAATTCGAACATGATTAATAAATCTTGTAAAAATGCTACATTTCAAGTCCAAACGCGAATCATTAAACTGTTGACGTATCAATTATGTCAGATTTATTTAAGATAAGTCGGACGTAATTCTTGCCAACTGCTTTTGGTTAACATTTCTGATGTCCATGAACCGGGACTTAGCATGTATCTATTCCCGGTTAGATTAAATATTAATAAAAGAGAATTAATATAATGATTCTCAAACTAGTTTGAATTTGAACCAAATGAAATTGCAACAATTTATTTCTTTTTTAACACAATTCTTTCCAATTGAAGTTAGCCTACTCATAAACATTATTATTAAAGCATCTTCAATTCGTAATGATTTATAAACATCTCCACACTGCAAAAAAATCAAAACAATATAGCATAAACCATCTTTATAGAAAATAAAAAATAATTGCTAAGTTATTCCATTAGATCTCCAAGTATTTAGTGTTAATCATGCATTAAATAGGAAAATAAGTGCTACTTATGAACATTTCATCATCATTGAAGCATTACTATAGAAAAATGTATTACCGTAGGTCGATTAAGACGGATAATATCTAATATTAAAAAAAAGAGTCTAGGTTGTGTATAGCAAAATAAAATATTTGGTAAAAATTTAGTTTATAGAACGCCTACTTAGAACTAAACTTTCAACATACTTTTCTCGAAATGCAATACAAAAATTTATCATTTGACTATTCTTCTACATAATAGATGATATTTTCCCTAGTATTGTTCAAAATGGAAAATACATTAACTTTATCTCAGATTATACTCAATTAAATTTTTTTTGATGTACATGTGTTAGTAAACCAATTATGCCTTATAAATTTACAAAGTCTTAGCACCAAAAATTGGTCACTAACACCCTTGAGTAGAATTATGTAGAGGGATTAATGAAGAAAATAAATTAAAATAGAGGAATATCATAATAAAATACAATAAGAACGAAAAAAAACGAGAACACTAGAATTATAATGGTTCGGCGTAATTGCCTACGTCCACTTTGAATGTAAATTTTATTGCTTCTTCAAAGAATTGAATACAGTTACAATCTATACACAAACAGCTTGAGTACAAGTTTTGACAGAAAATAAATGATAGAGTCTTCCTGGAGTTCTCAAAAAAAGGTGCCTTCAACTATACCCATGCCTTTCTATTTATAGACGAAGATAGGCTAGGCTCCCTACGCAGGCCCAAAAACAAGGTATTTCGGCCCTCAGTAGGCAACTTCTGTGCACTGAGCCAGGCATGCTAAATGGTGGTTGCCGAGCTACTTTGATCGAACCATTACTGCCTAGCTAGAGCTTCCTCGTAGGTGACTCGAAGCTACCCCTCAAGCGACTCGAAGCAAGTAGCAATTTGACCTGAAGCAAAGAAACACCGGATGCCTTGCCTTTCATGGACCAGAGAGCCTGTTAACTTCACTGGAGCGCACCAACCTAGGTGCTGAACCAAAGCAACCGATTCAAAAAGAAAAACCACTAATTATGATCCATTCGCGCTGAACCACTCGCATCGGACCATCCCTCCTTCATTATCTTGACCAAACCACTTAGGTCGGCCCTATCCATCTAGGCTGATCCATCATGCCTTTCCTTCCTTGGCCGAGAGGGATCTATTGACCCATCCAGGCTGAACCGAAATCAGTCGAATGACCAAAGATGAACCATGATTAGCCGAACCATCAAGCTCAATCTCATCCACACCGAGCGACTGGTTCCAAACTCTTCTTGGTCGAACCACTTTACCTTATCTAGCTTAGCCGAGCGATGAACTCCTCTTCCAGGCCGAGCGATGAGTGGCCGAACCACCTTGAACGAACGACCTTGGTTGACGCATCCAAACTAACTTCCAATACCGAACCCCGTTGGCCGAGCCAGTGTCAAATACACCGGTCCATGTGTATAGGCCGAACCAGACTTAAATTTCACCAGCCTCCTATACTTCCAACCCATTCTTAGTTCAAGTCCCATCCAGGTTCAACCATAGGCTCTGCGGCTATCGCCATGTAGCAGGGCCAAAGTGCTGGGTAACATTTGCCCCCCAAAGCACATCATGTGAATCAACACGACGTGCTTTGCATTAAAAACCAGTCAATGCTTTCAGAAGTTAGCTCATCTAGAATGACAATTATATGTCATTTAAATCCTGTTTTAACTTTCCAAAAGCTAAATGCATGTAACCTTTTGAAGGTTGAATCACGCTGGGTTTCTCAAAATTGTGCTTCTCCATTTATCAGGTGAAATTCAACTTATTGTTGCACTATCACCTTTAATTATTGTTACATGCATAGACATATTCACACTTAATTTTAACATCATTTTCATTTACTCATTGTTTTACTTATTATTATTATTATTATTATTATTATTATTAATACTACTACTACTACTACTACTACTACTATGTTTTCTGTAACATCCTAATTTACCGTGGTTCGGCCGACATACGAGCGCAGAACCACTCGCTCTGTTTATTCACTATCGCTCGGTACGCTTGCTCACCGACCCACTGAGTTACTTTGACTAGTTCCTCTAGTTAAGGCACGTTCGCCTCCTCCTTCTCACGTATAAAAACCTACACTCCAGTTTTTCCTTCTTACTTCCATTCTTACAGGCCTACTAACTCGCCTTCCTCGAACCCTTGTTTACCATTACACTTGTCCATCCTCCTTTGAAATTCAAACCTCCTACCTCGTAACTCCAGACGTAATCAACTCCGAGAAATCCCCAGCTCATAGTCCTACAATTCTCTAATGCTTCTAGCTTCTCTTATAGATACATATTCCTCATTCAATCCACCCTCCTTAGTTCGAAGTCTCGTTTGAAATCCGAGTACATTGGTTTGTTAGGAGATGGCGATGAGAGTGAATTGAAGGGGATATAGTAATGTGGTTTTAGGATTATTAGATGAAGTAGGGTAGCATTAATTTCAAGTTCAGCGACATAGAGAACAAGGAAGCGGAGTTGGCAAACTTTTGGAGTGGAACTGGGTCAGACAATTTTTGGTGGGAGCATGTCGGTTATGAGAGAAAGTGTGAATTCATATTTCTCATGAGAGCGGCAAGGTTTTGGTGGGGGTTATGCTATAAAGAGACCCGACACTCTGAGAGAGTGAGTGTCGTTCATTCCTGAGAGAAGGAGAAAGAAAGCGTGTGTTGCTCGGCATTGAGGGGGTTGTTATGGTTCGGCGAGAGTCCAGGGTAGTAGAGTGAATTGATATTTTGAGAGGTAGTGGCTTGGTACAAGTCATCGTGATGCCGTCCGGTGACATAGGAATGAGTGTGGGTCAGACATTTGAGTGTGACATTACGGATTGGTGAGTGTCCATAAAGGGCTGTTCGGTATCCCGAGCGAGTGTGGTTCGGTATAGTGCCAGTGGGTCGTTCGATGACAAGAGAGTGATGGAGAGGAGAGTGAGTTGGTCGGTGGTGTTGGTATAGAGAGTCCTTCAGTAGCTTGTAGATGAGTGGTTCAGTATGTAGGCTTAGAGAGACGGTCGGCTTTGGGCGTTGGGATTGGCATTAATAATCAAAATCACCCCAACTAGAACATAACATATGTCAAGACCACATATTCCCACACCTGATCATAGAACAATAAACAATAACCAGAAATTAAGCACATGAGCATATGTAACTGGCTTGGACTAATACCTTCATAGTTCTAACAATTAGTAACGTGAATTCAACTCAACAAAGGAAAATAATAGCCTTCAACATGTGATGCCAATGTCCGATTTCGATACCCCTACTACCGAACATAGGACAAGCTCTCGGAGACGGTCAACGATGACGATCTCCGAAGATGATAATTTAACGCTCAATCACACTTCATCGGTCTTTAAATCTTTAATTATTTTATAATCATCCTTGAATGATTGCACTTGTTAACACACCACACGAGGGAAATATTTGTCATTATATCTGATATCAATTGTCTTTCAAGTATAGTTCAAACAGGTATCTGTTCACATCCATCGTTCTTCAAAGATGTCTAGAAAATCGAGCTCTTCTACAGTTTCTGATAAGCCTGATCCTGGTTCTCAGCAGGAGGCGGTAGGAACTTCGAATCTACCGACAACTTCTACACAGGGTATTTCGGATCCATATGCTGTAGTTATAGGCCCAACTCCTAATGTTATAGATGGAGCCGTTATCTGGATAATCCTATTGATTCACAAGCTTCAAAAATAGGCAAAGCCGCTCTTCTTCGGTTGTTCTCAATTCATGGAATCCCTTTCGACGATGTTTTAGTTCCATCAGGACAAGATCGGCCTCATCTGCCCTCAGCCGGGTACATAGCTTGCAACAAATTTATGTGCTGGGTCGGTAGCATGCCACCTTTCAACTCTTTTCTCCGTGAAGTGTTACGGTCCATCGGGATTGCTCTGGCACAACTACATCCTAACAGCCACGCGTTTATTTATGGCACTTATATTCTCTTCATGAGCAACTTATTTAGACTCCCTACTCTCGAGGATATCTGCTATATCTACCGCTTCAAAAGACGATTTGACAGTCCATCCTTCATATTTCTCGAACCACAATCCAAATGTCAAATCCTGACGGGGGCATGGAGTAAATTTTCCTAGTACAAGCGAGAATAGTTTTATGTATGTTGCCCCCCTGGGTTTACGAGGAGATGGCTGGAAGGGAGTGAGTTTCATTCCTAGACTAACATTTGTCTAAGGCTCGAAGTTCAACCTTTCTAAACCTCCTTTTAGTTTTTTTATAGGTATTCTCCCACGATCCGAAGGCACTGGGTATTTCGAGGCCGTGGAGGCCATTCAAGCTATTCCTGTGAGAGACCGGGATATTAAATCTATTATCTCCAACGAGCCGCTTTTGAAATTTGGATTACTGATGGAGAGTCATCGAACTAGCCTCCCAACTGGTGCCACTACTACCGGACCTATTGTGAAAAAAGGCAAAGAGCAGGCCGGGCCCTCGGTGCACCTTGCAGGTGGGCCACCCGATACATCCGAGGAAGGTGAAATTAAAGAGGCCTGGGTGCCAGGAGCGTCTGATGAGAATATAAGTCCCGATTTAGCACTGGTGATTGATGCACCTTGCATCAACGAACTACCTCCTCCTTCAAAGGGAAAAAAGAGAATGGCCTATAAATTGAGAAAGAAAACAGTGGGTGGAACCTCAAAAGTTACAATCACTCTAGTTGAGAAAGAGTCGTCACTCCAACATCTAGAGGGTTCACTAAAAGGTCTATCATATGTGACCATTCTTGATGACTTGCTAAATTATGGCTTCAACAATCCAGAGGCCTTGGGACTTAATTCGCCCGCGAGAGGCGATGAAGGCGATTTGACTCGTCGTCATGGAGAGAAAATCTCAATAAGTAAAGCGAAAGAATCTGGTCTGTCGGGGGGAACACTAGGACACATACAAACACTTACACTTCACCCTAAACTTAAATTTTAGCCATCATACGATTCTCACTAAATCGTCCTTACTTGGTTTACTGTGTAGGTGATATGGGCAACACATAGCTTCGACTGCCTCCACGGGTCTTCTATGTTCCACCACTCTGGTCGGGATTTGGGATTAGGTAGACGTCGAGATAGGGATGACGACAGCGATATAGACTACCGTCCTAGAGATTTTACGTCTTCACGAAGAAAAACTTACAGCCATTCTTCATATCTTAATGGTCCTCGCCCTCTTTCAGAGCACAGTAGGGAAAAACCTGCCCAGTGGGGATCACAATTCGAAGCTCCCCGCGACAAACACTCTTCCTCATCCAGCAATAAACAATCTTGAAAGCCTCACAAGAAGTCTATGATTCCAACTAGACAAGCTTCCTCAGCCTCCACATATGATCCATCGACAGTAGAAAAACTAGCTGAGCTTAAAGCCACATTTTCGAAGATTTGCTTCGAAGGGCTGAAATTTCTTCCTATGATTCACCCTATTCCTATGCATGTCAAATATGACTCTTAAAGGATATCCTAGTGGTGCTCTAGCCTTAGAAAAAGACTCCATCCAAAAAGAAAAGGATATCCTCGCTCGACAAGTTAAAGAAATGAAGGAGCTGCTGCTTAAAGAGAAAGAAGAGAAAACCGCTGCACAGGGAGAGTCACGACAATATTGGGATGAAATAGTCGCAACATGAATCTTAAAGACGAAGCTTGACGAGGAACTTTCTTAAGCTGAAGCGTTAAAGGATGCAGCCCATGAGGAGGGTAAAAGAATGGCGCAGATAGAAATTGATTCTTGCCTCGAGGCAGCTGCTGAAGCCAGCAGAGAAGAAATTAAATGTTTGTTTGATCTGCTTATCATTGAATATAATGCTCGAATTCTCATGCATCAAGATCTATCTTTTCTAGGCAAGGGTTACCTCGAATTATTGGCTGAAGCATGGGATACTTTAATAAAAATTAAAAGAGTTGAGTTGGGCACTGAAGTGGTTGATGAAGATGCTCTTGTGAAGGAAGTGATCCAAGGAAACAAGCCTTCCGACTTGTCTGCGGCGAAAGCTTGTTTCAGAAGAGACTCCTCCTCATCAAAGGGGAAAGATGACATTGCTGGCCCATCCACAACTGAGTCTCCAGTTCCTCCTTCTGCTCAACCAGCTGATTGCTGATCACTCGATCCTTTTGAGCAGCGTATTGCTTATGACCCAGAGAAGCCTGAGCTTGATGTTCACATTCTATCTCCTATTTCATAACGTGGGACTCCCAAAACAGCTGAGAGTCAGCCGGAAGCCAGTATGTAATTTTTCCTTTTAGGGTCCAAAGAGACATTGCTTTTGACGAATAATAGGTGTATTCTAACACTTATCCCTAACGACTCCATGTAGGTCATTCTGATCCCGAACCAACTCCAAGGAGCGATGTCACCACAGAGAAGGAATATAAAGTAGTGGAAGAGCCTCACACCGGGGATACTCCTGGACCCGATGCTCAAGCAATCGGAGCGCTCGATGAGGACAAATCCAAGAATCCCTCGCCTACGTACAAACATGACGAGGTTGAAATCACGGGCTCATTTGAACCTACTTCAAAACTTAGCATGGGGGGACAAATCATGGAGGATGAGAAAAAGAGGCCGAAATTAAGATTGAACCTCAGGTGGTGGAACTTGACGATCCTCTAAATATTCCCCTGAAGGTAATTCTTTCGGGTGGAACCACACCCCTGGAAGTCCCTCTTCCTTCTTTAGATACCATCTCATTAGGAAGAAGGTGGTCTAAGAGAAAATGCTCCGGTGAGGAGCCTTCAGAGAAACCAAAGAAGGAGAAAAAATCAAAAAGGTAGGCCATGCCTCGTTCAACTCGAATAAACCTGAATCATGTAGCTGTTTCTATTTACTTCTATAGTTATTTCTTGAATTATTTATACTCCAGTTCGCATTTCGAGGACTCGGAGTACTCTAGTCCACACTCTGGGGACTTAGAGAATTTTTTGAATCATTTATACTCTAGTACACACTCCAGGGACTCAGAGTACTCTAATCCATGCTCCGGCGACTTAGAGATTTTTTTAATCGTTTATACTCTAGTCCGCACTCTGAGGGCTCAGAGTACTCTTATCCATGATCCGGGGACATAGAGACTTTTTGAATAATTTATACTCTAGTCCGCACTCCGTGGACTCAGAGTACTCTAGTCCGCACTCCGGTGACTTAGAGATATTTTGAATCATTTATACTCTAGTCCGCACTCCAGGGACTCAGTGTACTCTAGTCTACGCTCCGGAGACTTAGAGATTTTTTTTGACTCATTTATACTCTAGTCCGCACTCCAGGGACTTAGAGTACTCTAGTCCGCGCTCTGGGACTTAGAGATATTTTGTATCATCTTTCGATTTTTAATTTTGCATATGCATTCATATGCCGGTTAGAATAATGAAATTTAAATTTTTATCATGGAACTGTGACATATAAGACGTCAATAGTTCTCAAAAAAATGGCTTCAAGCCTTTATTGATTGTAAATAATAAGGACAAGCTGAATTGTCTTATTACTTGTTGGCCACAAAAGAAAACATAGAGTGGAAATAACTGCTGCAAAAATGCAAATGGAATAGACTAAATGTAATAATGATGCAAATGCTCGCTATTCCATGCTCTGGGGAGTGTCATGCCATCAATAATCACTAGCTTGAAGGTTAATTCCCTAAGCTTCCATTCGATGACATATGGGCCTTCCCATGTAGGATTCATATGTGATGGGATAGGAAAAACTCGCTTCAAAATAGGATCAACCACATCAAATATTCTCGGTCGAACTTTTTCATTATAATATCAAACGACTTGGTGCCGATACGCAGCCTCCTTTAAATCAGCTTCTTCACGTTTCTCATCGACAAAGTCCAATGATTCCAGTAAAAGATACTGATTCGTCTTAGGATCATAATGAGTCACCCTGTGAGAGGGAACTTCAAGTTCCATGAGTATAACAACTTTAGTGCCGTACCCCAAGGTGAATGGAGTGTGGCTAGTCATGGATTTGTGGGTGATTCGGTAAGCCCAGAGTGCTTTCGAAAGCTCATCCACCCACTTACCTCTAGCCTTCTCTAACCATTTTTTCAATATGGACTTGATTATTTTATTTACGGCTTCAACTTGCCATTGGCTTTTGGGTGAGCGACCGCCGCAAACCTTTTTTCGATGCAATATTTTTGGTAAAATTCTTTAAACTTTGGACTCTCAAACTGAGTTCCGTTGTCCGTGATGATAGTTCATAGGAGGCTAAAACGGTATATTATGTTTCGCACAATGAAATTAATGACCTTCTTGGTGGTGATCGTAGCTAAGGGGTTTGCCCCTACTTGGTGAAATAATCAACCGTAAATATTGCATATTTTGCACCACCTTTGGAGATCGGCAAGGAGCCAATTATATCGATCCCCATATTACAAATGACCAAGGGCTAACCGTTTGTATGAGTTTCATCGACGGAGCTCTCGAAATCTTCGCATGCTTTTGACATTTGTCGCATTTTCTTACATAGTCTACGGTGTCTCGATTCATGGTTGGCCAATAGTATCCATAGCAGAGGATCTTTCTGGCTAGTGTCTGCCCCTCCAGTATGGACGCTACATTTTCGTTCATGAACCTCTTTCAAGACCCGCTTTATCTTGTCATTAGTGATGCACCGGAGTAAGGGAACCCAGAATCCTTTTCGATAATTACTCCATCCTGCATTATATACCGAAGGCTTTGCTAATGACTAGTCGTCTTTCGTTCTTTCTCTCGGGCAAAGTTCCACGTAATAGATATTCTTTGAATGGGGTCATCCACGACTCCCTTTCAGTTTCCGTCCCGAACACAACATCCACTTCCATTTCGTTTATACTCAGGGCATGTAAGATTTCGAGGGGAACTAAGCCCTTTTTTTTGCGCCACCACAACTTACGAAGTTTGTCAATGAATCGGCTTCCCCATTTTGTTCACGCAGGATATGTGAATATCGTAGTACTCAAGGTCCGCCAATAGTTCTTGGAACCGGAGCAAGGAATGTGGTAAGTCTATGCTCCTTTGCTTGCTAGTCTTCCTGTACTTGATACACCACCAATTGTGAGTCATAAAAGATTTCAACTGATTTTATTCCAAGCTCCTTGGTAGTTTCAAGCCGAATCAATGATTCATATTCAGCTTCGTTATTTGTAGCTGGGAAATCGAGTTTTAAAGCATAACAAATTGATCAGTTTTCGAGAGTTACAAGAAAAACACTAGCCCTTGAACAATGGTTGTTGGATTCCCTGTCGTTGTATAGCTTCAATCGAGTTGGGGAAATTACATCACTACCATTTGGCTCGTTTGATATGGTGAACTCTGCAATGAAGTCTGGTTGCGCTTGCCCTTGAATTGCCCATCGGGGCAAGCAAGTGATATCAAATTGACTTAACTCAATGTTCCTCTTGAGTAACCTCTGAGAAGTTTCTGGTCATTAGAGAACCTATCATAAAGGTTGATCGGTATAAAAACAGATTGGGTGTGCCTGAAAGCACGAACGGAGCTTGTGTGATGCAATCACCAAGCAGTAGGCTAGCTTTTATATCTTAGGATAATTTCTTTCTGCCTCATTAAATGTTCATAGTACACTGGCTTTTGAATTCGATCCTCCTCACAAAACAAGACTGTACTGATGGCATGCTGGGACATGGCCAAGTAAACATATAACTCTTCATGGTCTACAGGCTTTGACAGAACCAGAAGACTCTCCAAGTGATTCACCAGAGCTTGGAACATATCCTCATAGTTCGACGTCCATTCAAAATATTTCTTCCCTTTCCTTATCACATCGAAGAAAGGAATACATTTGTCGATCACTCTGGATATAAATCGACTCAACGTGGCGACTTTTCCATTCAGCCTTCAAACTAGCTTTATGGTTCTGGGAACTCGTATATCTCGGATAGCCTGAATCTTTTCTGGGTTTGCTTCGATTCCTCGTGCATTGACAATAAAACCCAAAAACTTTCACGACGCAACGCCGAAGGAACACTTTAGCGGATTTATTTTCATTCCGTAGTATTTGAGTACAGAAAACATCTCTACGAAGTCTCAAAAGTGGTCGTTTGATGGTCGTGACTTCACGAGCATGTCTTGCATATAGACATCCTATGTTCTACCAATTTGGTCTTTAAACATCCGATTTACCAAACGTTGGTAAGTCACTCCTGCGTTCTTCAACCCAAAATGCATCACTACATAACATTAAAGTCCAACGTCCGTGACAAAACTTGTGTGTTCCTGATCTGGAATGTGCATCGAGATTTGATTGTATCCCGAATACGCATCCATGAATGACAATAATTCGTGTCCTGCTATTGATTCGACCAACTGATCAATTCTTGGTAAAATAAAACTATTCTTAAAGCATGCCTTGTTCAGGTCTGAGTAATCAACACAGGTCCTCCATTTCTCATTTTCTTTTCTCATTAGTACGGGGTTAGATACCCATTCAGGGTAGAGGGCGTCGTGGACGAACCCATTAGCTTTGAGTTTGTCCACCTCCTCTCTGAGAGCAGCAGATCTCTCCGGATCCATTACTCTCCTCTTTTGCTTCACTGGCATATACTTTGGGTCAATGTTCAACATATGACTTGCGATGGCAGAAGAAATCCTGCACATATCAGAGTGGGTCCAAGTGAAAACATCTAGGTTCGCTCGGAAGAAATTAGTAAGATCCTCGGTCATCGAGGGGATAAATTGCGATCCAATCTTAAGCACCCGTGATGGGTCATCATGGCTAACTATAATGTCAACCGTCATTTCATCTGGTGCTACTTTAGACTCCTTGGGTTCTTCATCATCGTTTCTTGGATATATGTCTCTGTAGATCTGACCCTGCTGCCCGAGCCAACGCTCGGACATTACTTGTCTACTTTCAGGGACATGGATGTGGACAGAGTTGTCACAACTTTTCCCTTCTCTCTTCGCTGGGCCTCTTTCAGCAAAGCCACATAACATGCACGACCAATCACTTGATCACGATGCACAACACCATCTCCTCTATCCGTCGGAAATTTCAAGATTAAATACCATGGGGCCAAAGCTGCCCTAAACTCCGCCTGGGCCAGTCAGTCCAGAAACACATTATATGGGAAATCAACATTCAAAATCATGAACGGTAGGATCCATACTCTCATACGTTCACCTTCTCCTAACACAACTAGCAACTCTACAAAACCAATCGCAATAGTGGTTGCGCCATTAAAACCGTGAATGCGTGCTTTAGATGGTTTTAGATCCTTCGCCTCTATCTTCATTTGGTCATATGACTTTTTGAAAGTAATATTAACAGAACTCCCACAATCAATCAGTATCCTTCTCACAAATATTGATCCAATCGCGGCCGAAATGACCATCGAGTCGATGGTAGATGCCTCTACCCGTTCGGCATCTTACTCTTGAACACAATATCATTTGTCATCTTGCGCTGCTATTTCGCTGGGGTCCCGTCTTCTATGTTCGAGTAGCATTCAAAATCCGCATACTTTAGGGAACTAGCATAGCGTTCCATTCTTGCCAACTCTTGTCTACTAGGTGAGGCCCACTGACTATTGTATTTATAACCAATCTACCTCTAGTGCAAGCGGGTTCCTATGGTCGGCGTAGAGTCTGCCCACGATTAGGGTCGGAGGTCCTCTGTCAGTATTCCTGCGGATTCTTAACAAACTGCTGCAACTTCTTTTGTCGAATCAGCTTTTCTATAACATCATGGAGGTGTCTACATTCTTCAGTATTATGCTCGTAAGTCTCATGGAAACGACGGTACTTCCCAGTCTGCTTTTGTTCCTCAGTGGATTCCTTTAGGCGTGGCCTTCGGTATTGAAATGCATTACAGGTTGCTAAATAAATATTCTCCGGAGATGTGTTCAGAGGAGTGCATTCGTTGTAGGTTGGGATCCTTGGTTTTCACTTTCCTGCTTCCCTCTTCCTTCCGGAAGTTCCTCCTCCAGATCCTCTAGACTGCTGGGGCTTGTTTTGGACATTGACTTGGACTTTCCAAAGTTGTCGCAAGATTATTTTACCGCAATATTTCTCTGCACCGTCTCCTTGCCAGGCCCTGTCACACTGTCTCGCATTGTCCACCTAACTTCCTCCCTTCTCATGAATTGTTGCACCCTTGAATAAAAACATTCCAGGGTAGCCGAAGGTTTTCCTGCCAACCAATCACTAAATCCAAGTCCGTATCTACTCCTCGCATCACGGCCATAAGAATTACGTGGTCATTCGGGTTGCTAACTTCGGTAGCAGCAACGTGAAATCTTTGCAAATATTCCTTTAACGACTCCTTTAGAGCCTGGATTACACTAGATAAAGACATCACGTCCTTTGGGCGAGTGGTATGAATTCTGAACTGCTCCACAAGTTTCGTCTCTAACATATCAAACCTGGTGACCGAGCGTGGAGAAAGTCCGGTGAACCACATGGTAGCGATTCTAAATAGGGTTTTTGGGAAACATCAACATTTAGTCGCATCATTTGCCCTAGCCGCGTCCATCATCCACTTGTATCTCATTACATGAGTCGGGGATCAGTCTTCCCTTTATAGGCTGGAATAGTTGGCATACTAAACTTTCAGGGGTACTCAGCCTGTAGAACAGCAACGGTGAAGAGAGTGTGGCTCCTAGACACACCCCAATCATCGTTGGATAAGCCTTGATTTTCTCTCATCAGTTGTCTGACCATAACTGATAAGTCCGGGGTTTGGATGGGAGATGCCAAGTTAGTCTCCATCCTGCATGATCGTTCCGGCTGGTGCCTCCTCGATTGGTGCTCTTCCAAATGCGTGTTCTGGGGACCTGCTTCGCTACGACCTTGGTGAGCCGGTCAGCCTGCTTCCACTCGTGCTCCAGATCCTAAATTTCCCATGCCAACTTAAATGCGATTTCCCAGGTGCAAGTGAGGGGTCATGGCTCTAGGTAGGGAACCTAGATCATTCCTATTGGATTGATGTGCTGCACTTATTTGCGCAATTTCAATTCTACGGCGTCTACGCCTGGGATGTTCATCAAACAAAACGGAGCTATTGAATGATGAGTAGGAAGCGGGGCTTTCACCAGCATTCTGATGCTGTTGTTGAGAATGCTAAGTCATGAGATTAACGTTAGCTTGAATTCGCTCGTTAAGCTATCTTCTGCTTTCCACAAGTTCTCTCATCAGCTCAATGAATTTTACCCTGGTGATAACTTCTGTTTGGTTTAGAACGGTGGCGGGTTCTGCACCAGCATTAGCTTGATGATTGCTTGGTCCTACTTGTTAGACACTTGCGGTCTCATTAGCATCGGCGTGGTGAGCGATGAATTTTGTGTGTGGCCTTGACATCTTAGAGTTATCTGTGGAACTCTAAGTAGAATTTGTGAACACTTGAGAACGAACTTGGATCTCCTTTGGGGGATTTCTTCAATCCAGTAGTGGTAAAGTAGATCTTAACAGCCTGAGAATGCACCTTCTCAGTGAAAGTGCCAAAATGTTAGTACCAAAACTGGTCACTAACACCCTTGAGTAAAATTATATGGAGAAATCAATGAAGAAAATAAATTAAAATAGAGGAATATCATAATAAAATGCAATAAGAATAGAAAAAATGAGAACACCAGAATTATAGTGGTTTGGCGTAACTGCCGACGTCCACTTTGAATGTAATCTTTATTGCTTCATCAAAGAATTGAATATAGATGCAATCCATAAACAAACAGCTTGAGTACAAGTTTTGACAGAAAAGAAATGTGTATACAAAATGGCAGAGTCTTCCTGGAGTTCTCAAAAAAGGTCCCTTCAACTGTACCCCTACCTCTCTATTTATAGACGAAGATAGGCTGGACTCCCTGCATAGGCCCAAGAACAAGGTACTTCGGCCCTCGGTAGGAAACTTCTGCGCACCGAGCCAGGCATATCGAACGATGGTTGTCGAGCCTCTCTAATCGAACCATTACTGCCTAGCTGGAGCTTCCTCGTAGGTGCCTCGAAGCTACCCCTCAAAGCGACTCGAAGAATGTAGCAATTTGACCCGAAGCAAAGAAACACCAAACGCCTTGCCTTTCGCGGAACAGATAGCCTGTTAACTTCATTGGAGCGCACCAACCTAGGGATGCCGAACCAAAGCGACCGACTCAAAAAGACAAACCACTAATTCTGATGTATTCGCGCCGAACCACTCGCATCGGGCCATCCCTCCTTCATTATCTTGACTAAACCACTTAGGCCGACCCAACTAGGCCGACCCTATCCATCTATGTCGATCCATCGCGCCTTTCCTTCCTTGGTCGAGTGGGACCTCTGTCTAGGCCAAACCAAAATCAGTCGAACGACCAAAGCCGAACAATGATTAGCTGAACCATCAAGCTCATTCTCATCCACACAGAGCAACTGGTTCCAAATCCTTCTTGGTCGAACCACTTTATCCCTAACTTAGCCGAGCGATGAATTCCTCTTCTAGGCCGAGCGATGAGTGGTCGAACCACCTTAAACGAACAACCTTGGCCGACCCATCCTAGCTAACTTCCAATACCGATCCCCTCTAGCCGGGCCAGTGTCAAATACACATGTCCATGTGTATAGGCCTAACTAGACTTAAATTTCACCAGCCTCCTATAATTCCAACCCATTCTTAGTTGAAGTCCCATCCAGGTTCAACCATAAGCTCTGCGACTATCGCCATGTAGCCGGGCCAAAGTGCCGGGTAACACGAATGAAATGAAATCCATGATCGTACTAAACAAATACAAAATAGATTAGAGAATTTATTATGTATTAGTTATCTTCGATGCTAACTTAACAAACTAATTTTCCATAAACTTGGTCGTATTAATTTTTAGAAAACTTGATTGAATTCTATTATAACATCAAACAATTGAATTTTAAAATAAACATATTACCAAATTATCAAATTAAATAAGTTACACATACTTTATATTGAGTTAATTTTTTTTTGAAATAAAGCATTTAGCTTTAAAACTAAAAATATTAAAGGAACTACATTTACCATTATTTTCAAAACTGAAAGCATATATGGGAATTTGTAGTTGACATATAACCATTTGACCTTCTATCTTTTGTATCTAGTGTAACATTTAGGTTTATAAATCATGCAATAAAATTTTGACTGATAATTATGTATATAGTATTTACCATATTATATTTACTATATTAGGCCATTTCAAAAAAAAAATAACTTGTTAATTATGCATATTCTAACTTTGATGATTCCAACTACTTGACATGATCCTAGTTTGTTTGAAAATGGAAAAAAATGAGAGCTACACAACATGTTTAATAAAAGTATACTTTAGAGATATACAATTAAGTGTTTAAAAATTAGTTTTAATCCATCATAATAATAAAATGTTATATTGACTAGAAGTACACTAATTGACTAGGATTAATGAAGATTATTATGTAACTGTTCTCTAATGATAAATTTCAATAAAAGAGAATTAATTCTAGTAATTCTCAAATTTTGAATTTGAAGTGAATGAATATTATCAGTTTATTCCTTTTAAAGACAGTTGTTTCCATTTGAAGTTAGTTTACTTGTAAACATTGTTAATAACACATCTTCAATTCGTAATGATTGATGAACATCTCCAAACTGAAAAATAAAATCAAAACAATATAGCATCAAATAACCTTTGTAGAAAATAAAAGATAATTGCTAATATGTTCCATAAAATCTCCAAGAATTCATTATTAACCATGCAATAAATAGGAAAATATGTTCTATTTATGTACATTTCTTGGTCAGTGAAGCATCACTATAGGAAAATCTATTAAACCGTAGGACAATTGAAATGGATAATTTCTCATATTATAGAAATGAGCCTAGGCTGAGTATAAATAATAAAATATTTAATAAAAAACTAAGTTCATATAACACCTTTCTAAACTAAATTTTTGACATAAAGTTACATAAGGTAGACTGAAAAAAGTAGTATTTATATATTTATATTTCTTTTCTCAATACGACATAAAAAATTTATTATCGAACCATTCTTTTTCTTCATAGATGATCTTTCCCAACTTGATTTTCTTGAATACATAAGTTTAAAAATGGTAAAACATTCATTTTGTTTCAGATTATACAAAATTTAAGATTGTTTGGTATACATGTGTTAGTAGACTAATTATGTTATTCAAAATATGCAAAGGAAATAAAATTCATGAGCATACTAACGAAACACATATCAGATGAACGTCGATGTAAATATAAAACTTAAGAAATAAGAAATATTTCAACATTACATATCAAGGATTTTATAAAAAATATCTATTATATCAATGTATTAATCAATCCAATAACCCTCTGCAGAATATGAATGAAACCAGGTTGGTAATGATACAGATTGAAACTAAATAATAAGGAAGTATAATATTTTTCCTAACTTGAATTGTGTATACACTTATATTTCAAAATAAAAAAGATCAACTTTACCTCTTGTGTATTATAAAATGTTTAAGATTATTTTATATCTCTATATGTTAGTAAGTCAATTATGCCCTACAAAATGAATGACTGAAATTAAAATCATAATCATAATCATACTAAACGAATGCGAATAAGGTGAATGTTGGTGTAGTAGAAAACTTTAGAATAAAAAATAGTCAAGCTTCACGTATTATGGATTTTACAAAATAACCAAAGATTATATGATATCTATGTATTAATAAATTCAATTATCTTCTAAAAATACAAAGGAAACCATATTCATATTCACACAAATCGCAACAAAAATAAGAAGAAAATAATATTCTAACATAAAATTTGAAGTAAAGATCCACGATAATATATCAAAGCTAAAAAAAAATTCAACCTTAAATTAAATGAAAATAAAGATAACAAAACAAAAATCAAACCTTTAAATCCAACTTGATAGATCAGTAAGCAAGGTTTTTTGGAGACGTTGAGACAATTTTTCCATGAAAATTGTAACACTAAAAGCAACAGATAAAAACACAATCTCTATAAAACATGTTTAAAATGATATTTTTAAATGAATAGAAATTAAAGAACTAATGATGAATTCAACCAAATTATAGTTAGATAAAAAATAAGGAGATTGACTAAAACTATTTAGATAAAATCTTTAAGTTGATTTAGATTGGAAATAGATATTTTTGTGTTTTTAAATTGTTGTATAAGTATGACATTGATATATGGGAAGAGATAACATAATGAAAAAAAATCAAATGGGAGGAATGGAAAAAAAATGATAGGAAATAAATGACGAATGGAAAAATTGTAATGGTAACAGGGAGAAGAGGAAGAAATCTTTGTTAGATTACAAAGAAATACTGATTATGAGTTTATCAAAAGAAATAAACGTATATAAGAGTACTTTATTAAAAGGAAATAATGATAAATTTAATTTCCATGTTAATGATGTTAGTTTTGTGGAAGATTGAAAAATTTTAGGGGGTCTAAAAGGAAAATTGTATCAAAAATCAAGAAGAATGCACTATTCAGTCTGAGAGTGAATGAGAATAAGAATATTAAGAGTTCTATATTCTCTTTCTTATATAATAGAATAAGTATGAACCATATACTTTTGAAATCAACTTTATACATTTTGAAATCATATATATGAAACTTGACACACTTTTCGAAATTATATATTTTAGAAATTTTATACATTTTTGTAAACTTTTCTTATTTGAAACTTTATGCTATTTACACAACCTGTAAACATTCAAAACCTTATATATATTCTTTCAAAACTAATGTTTACGAGATTGTATATCTTTGGAACCATTATTCTTTTGAAACTATCTTACTTTTTGGAACCATATATTCGAAACTCTTTTCATTCGAACTCTGATATGCAATTGGAACTGGTATATACTAAGCTTGTATTATTTGATAACATACATATATACACACACATATACATATGTACATATATATATATATATATATATATATATATATGTGTGTGTGTGTGTGTGTGTGTGTGTGTGTGTGTGTGTATTTGAAACTTACTAACATATATTCAAAACTTTTATATATCTAATATATACAAAACTAGTATATTTAACAACCTTATATATGTTTGAAAACTGACGTGTACTGGAAGCTTGTATATTTGAAACCCAGATGTATGCAAAATTGTTCATATAAGAACCATATATATAAATCTTAATAATTCATAGCTATGCATTTTTGGAACCTGACACATATCTAAAACTTTATGCTTTTGAAACCTATACATACATACATGCATACATGCATACATACATACATACATACATACATACATACATACATACATACATACATACATACATACATACATACATATATATATATATATGAAACTTTTTTTATTCCTTCGAAATAATATATTTGAATCTTTACGAAAATAATAACATTTGAAATCAATACATACAAGACTATATATTTATGAAATCGACACCATTCGAACTCAATGTATAAACATATCTGAAATCATGTATATATAAAACCGCATACATATTTGAAACTTAATGATATATATTTTTCAAAATATGATGGTATAATATAATTTCATGTGTATATATATACATACAGATATATATAAATTTGATACTTCAAAGTTTGTATATGATTTATTTTTGAAACCAAAGATATACAAAAACTCAGTCATAACCGACACCACCTGACATTATATGCATGTTATCCTCGATGCAAACGACATTATTTGATGTTTATGACATCAGTTGAAGCCCAAATCTGACATGGTCCCTACAATAGCTGGTGGAATGAATTGTGCGGAAGGGAGAAATGAGATGCCGAATGAATTGTATAGAAAGGTGGTAGAAAATAATTAGAGATCCTATAATTTTTAAAATAAGAGAATGTCGCATGTGTATGAAATGAATAGGAAAAGGTAATGGAGGAAAGAGAAGGCTGAAAAGAAAGGAGAGAAGACATGCGGAATATCTTACTTGAAGACAATCATATTACATCAAATATATAAAGTGTGAGTGTAGACGTAAAAATGGATCAACACCATGGATTGAGTATGAAAGCACCAGCCCTGTTCTTATAGACCAATAATACAGAGATTAAATGTCAAAAAAGGAGAAATAGTTAGAAGACAAGAAGATTTTATAGTGGTTCGGCTGTTAATGAAGCCTACGTTCAGTTTATAACTTTAATTATTGACCGATTGTTGTTATAAGGTGAATTGGATTACAAAGTCGTTGAATATCCTAAGTTAGACTAAGTCCCCGATGCTAGATTTCACTAGAGAATCACAGTGAACTCCTTGGATGATTATTGTGAGGGAGGAGAAGAGTGAAGAATAATCTCTACAGAGTTCCAACGGCCAGTCTAGGAGAAGATTGTTATTTGGGTTTTTACCCAATATAATTCAAAGGGAACTAAAACATCTATAACAATTCAAAATATTTCAAGGATCGACCAAAAAGACCAAAAGGAAAAGAAGAGAAATACTAAAGAAGAAATTGCTAAAACAAGCTAAGGCAATGGATCGCTAGCATTGTATAAAGCTCGCGTGTGGATCCTCCAGTCCTCTTGCATCATGATCTAATATGTTCCCTAGAGACGCTTGTCAAGTTTCATAGCATGCCAAACAATCAAGCTCGACAAGTGAAGACTCACCCGATTCAAGCTGTTTGACTAAAAGCAGCAAAATTAAAATGGACTTACAGAACTCATACGAAGTCGGATTGACTTGAATTTTTAGGAGAACATTTAGTAAATATAGAAGAAGGCTCAAAATTAAAATGAGAGCATTTGGAGTTTATTTGATGGATCGCTAGCGACCCATCTAGAGTGGGTACTACCACCTCAAATTTTTATTGTGGGTCCTTGACACCCTCTAGATTGTTCCTGCAATTTTTCGTTCGATTTTGTTAAGATTTGAGCTAGTTATAGATGATTCTTATAGACCAGATGACCCATGAAGATAGATGTTCAAAACTGACTCCAAACGACTTGATATTTGGAGAAGACACTTAAATAGAAGATAGAAAGACAATTAAACAAAAATCACCCAAAAATATGCTAAGTGGATGGATAGCCAGCGATCCATCCCCTATGGATAGCTATCGATCCATCAAGATAGGTTGGATCACCCACGAATTTTTTGAGCTCCTTCGTAGCACTAAGTAAAGACTTCTGATAGAAAAATATGCTAAGTTGATGGATAGCTAGCGATCCATCCCCTATGGATAGCTAGCAATCTATAGAAATGGCTTAGATTGATTTAAGATTTTCGATGATGACTTGGCATAACAATTGGACTCTTTTGCACTTGGACTTCTAGCCCAACGCTCACTGATTTTCCTTATAAATGCTCACCTACCTACAACTAGAGATGGATCTTTTCTGGAGAGAGCCGCCATTACTCTACTAGAATTTCTTCACTTCTTCAACTTTCTTCTCCCTCACAATAGTCATCAAGGGAGTTACTATGATTCTCCAGTTAACCCTTGTACTTGTGACTTATTCTAATTCATTTAACTAAGATCTAAGGACTAACTAGTTGATATCCAGAGAGATTCAACTAGTATACTCATAATAAAGATTGATTAAAGTGGATGTAGGCCAAAGTCAACCGAACCACTATGTGTCTCTTTTCTTACTTTTGCTTTTTATTTGTTGTTTAATTGAGATTTGTGCTGCTAATTATCTACACTTGTGCTTTCATGCTAGATCCAGGGTGTTGATCCATTTTTTGGATTAACATTTTGATGTTTTCACCGAGAACCATGAATGAGATCTGAAGAACTAAAGTTTGAATCTAAGATTTATAGAAGATGAAGAAGCCTAATACTAGATCTTGAGCTGTAGCAAGTCAACCGGAGCCTGGGGGCAGCCAAGAGGTGTCATCGATTTCTCATCAACCCATCTATGTGATTAGAAAAGAAACAGAACGAACGATGAAGGAGATGCAAGATGGGCTCTTGCCTAGAAAACAAGAGATGACCGATAGGTTCTTCCAGAGGATGGAGTAACATGGATTAGCTAGATTTGAAGGAAATATGAATCAAACTCCATAGAACAAAACACGAGCCGCAGAAGTTGGATGAGAACAAGGTGGAGTCTTGCCCTCACGCCCAGAGCAACTGATACTTGGGGGCAACTTTGGAATTGACAATAGGACCCAATGTAGGAACATTTGGAGTTAGACCAAAACAGACTGAAATAATTCCCATATAACTTGGAGGCACGACAAATTTGGATCTAGGATAAGCTTTAACGTCTGGAACGGATGATGTTGGAGCTAGAAATAGCAAATCAGAGTATGAATACACGACCTTATGAGCGAAACCAAAATCCCACAGTTGTAACAAGGAGTTGGTTTTTCCCTTACCCTCTGCCTTCTAATTTTTTGCATTTAATAGCCTCAGGCCGTTTACACGTGTACGGGATCTTGAACGGTCCCATGACACGCTCTGAGTCGGATGCCTGAGATGAATATTTAGGACAACAATGACCCAGATCGCTTAGACGTGTGCTAAAAGTAGATTGGTTTCTAGTCGTGCTCTGAGTCGGATATCCAGAACAATTTCTTTGGATAATAATCTCAGACCGCTTAGATATGCACAAAACCTAGATTGGTCCATTGCCACGCTCTAAGTCGGATGTCTATGTGACATCCCCTATCTGGAGGCGCGAAGCTAAGCGCTACAGATGTTACAGTTATCCATAACATTAACTTCCATGACCAAATACAATAATGTTAATAGTATCCATAATATCAGAAGCACATGAATATGAAAATAAATTACATATTTCACAAAACAACTTTTTGGATTACATTTCACAAAATATGTTTCATATTCTATTACATAAATCCTGACTGTTTTCCAGGTTTAGATCAAGTATAATTATTACAAAATACGCCAAGAGCGACATATGAAGATGGCCCCTTGGATGACCAGAGTACTAAATAATCATAACTGAGTTAATACAACACAACGAAAAAAAGATAATAAAACAACAACTCCAAAATAGCTATCCGTCAGCCACTTGCTAGTCTCCAGAAGCTTTATTCCCCAACCTACTAAAACTTGGAAATCCTCAACCCTTAGTTTACTCAAATCAATTTTGAGCACCCGAGAGTTTAAGGGCATAATATAAATTTTGAGTCAGAAATAAAGCCTGGTGTGAATAATACTATACATCTCGGTTATTTGATATTAAGTGGGACCATGCCACTTAGCTGAACTAGTTTCCCTCCACTAATATCCTTTTAAAGCATATCTTTTGCAAATCATAATCCTGCAACCAAAACTTGTTAATACTGTAAAGCAATATTATGTAAATTTACATGTCAGGTAACAAACGAAATTTTTGTCCAAACACTATAGTTTTGTTTGACTGACTACTAACCTTTGGCTGACTCGGGCCTACCGGCCCCAAATAATCTAAAATCTATTAGATACTCCTCTTCTAGACGGTCCGTCCCTAACTTACTTTCTCCAGGTTAACCGATTTAATGGTTTTGCGGGCTCACCAATAACTTACCTCTATACAAATATATTCCTTTCTGTGTGTAACATTATTTTAGTCTTATCTGTGACAAAGCCATACATATTGGAATTTGGGAGTAAATTAGCTACGGCTAATAGCTAATGTATAAGGCACAACCCTATACCAGTCTCAATATCTGAGTCATTTTACTTAGGGTACCCTTTCCTTTAATTTTCCTTGAAAACCTTTTCATCTAAAATTGATTTAAAACCTTTAAATTAAACTCAAAAAAGGAAAATACATACTCTATGCATTACTCAAAATCGCCTTGCCATGTTATATATACTTTACTCAAATCTTTGTTGATGAAAACATTTAAACCCTTGAAAGTACCACTTTTGAATCCATTGAAAGCACGTCTTTCAAAACCAAGTAAACCCCTTTCTTTCATTTAGGCCGAAAGGCCAAAACATTTCTTTGAAAACCATTCATATAAACCTTTCAAAACCATTGAAAAACCTTTCCTTCGAAAGATAGAAAACCTTAGACATTCTATCTTTAGAACACTTAAACATTGCCTTTCGAAAGCATTGGAAACCTTTCCTTTCAAACCTTTTGAAACCATTGGGGAACCACACCATCGAAGCATTCATTAAAACCTTTTAAAAGCATTAAAACCTCAAACCTTTCGAAAGCTTTTAGGTTCAAGTAAAACATGTGGAATATGTTGAATATGCGCTTTGCGCTTATATGATTTTTGTTTGATGATAATAAACATATATACATTCAGTTAAATGTATTTGTTAATGTACTATTTATTTTTCATAGATTAAATAAATATTTGTTGAATAAAATGAATAACACAAATTTTGAATTCAAACAGAATTTTTATTCAAACAAATATTTATTACAATCTTGAATAGTACAAATTCAAGCTCTCACTATACATATACAATTTTGAGTACATCGCGATTTCAATTTACACTAATAACCTTACTACATATTACTCACACTCATATTTTGTCTTCAACTGCATTCCAGTTTGAATCCCAGCATCTGAGCAATCCGTAAAAATACTCACTAACGCAGTAAAATTGAAAAAGAAATATTTTTGCAATATAAATGAAATATGATTTTTTTGAAAATATGATTTGCCTCAGTTATTTGGGTTGTTCGTCATCATTCACACTTGAATTCATCACAAAGTCGAGCACATAGATATATACATTTGATAACGCTATAGGGACATGTAATCATGAGTGGCTGCAATACACACGTCTATATTTATACACGTGTGCACTGCCTCGCCAACTCGTATGCACAGCTCCATCCAGAAGTACAAAATGACCAAGCAAGTGCACCACTGAGCTATGCAAATAAAACACAGTTGCAACACTGGAAACACAAGCACATGCACATCAACGAAATAGTGGCACATGAATATAAGTATGCACAGCAATGCAAAGACAACAGTAACCCAGTGCCAACATGGTCAGAATGAAGACAAGTACACTTGAACAAAATGAACAGGTGGAGCATCTGTGTAAACTGGGCAAGTATGGACAGAGCTTGAGCACAAGATATGAGACAAGTGATCAAATGCAACACAGTGTCAAACTGGAACGAAGTGATGAACCAACAATGCAAACAAAACCAGATGAACAAGACACAGCAGTAATCAGGTGAATCAAGTACAAGGCACAGTGCAGAGGTCTCAACAGGAAAATCAAGCAACAGTCAACAGGCCAGAAGCTCAAGACTATACAAAAGTGGAGACCACAAAGGCAATGCATCAATGAATCAACTGAACAATGAACTCGAACAGTAAACATGTATGCACAGGTACCAAAACAGTGAGCATATACGTATGTATAAAATGCAAAGGTTCAGGCCGTGACTACAGCAAGCAGCATGTGGTAAACCAAAATGCCATCATATGTACTCAATGCAAACTTCAAGCCAAGTCAAGATGATCAACGACCAGTTCAAAATCAGAAGCCGCCGTCAAATATTATCACAAAAGTAATCAACATCGAAGTATTTTAAAACCAAGTCAAAGCCAGTGGAAATCAAAATATCTCAAAATTCAAAGCCGAGAATTACAAATCAAGTTGACCGAGTATTTCAAGTATATACGATTGTAAACTAGTCAGAATAAATCACAATCATCCAACAATAATCGAACGGCCAAAGCAACAAATTTTGAAGCAATCAGACGAATGGAAAATAAGGGTAACGAACCCTATAAAATGCCCCAATCATCATCGGCATAAACAGAAGAGTTCGAATACAAGCATCAGAGCAAAATTCTTACCGAAGCAATAATCGAACTCATCGAAGCAACCGAAGAAAGCAACACGAAATCGATCGAGCCAGGCTAAATCACGCACAATCAACAACGATCGAATTAGTATAGGAGCTTCGCAAAAGCCCTAATTTGGAACAAAGAGCGCAAGGACGAAAGCCCTAATTTTAATCAGGAGGAACGAGAAGAACAACAGCCACCATTATCAAGAGCACAGGAAAAAGGAACGAGCCGAAGAGTTAAAAGAAAAGGGAATAAAAATCTTTTTTTTTTACTTTGGGCCGGTTATATTTTTAAAAGGCTTTTAGTTTATTAATTAAATTAGGGTTTAGGGTTATTTATTTTGTCGTCTTTAAATTATTGTCTTTTATATTTTCTTTTGAAAATTGTGAATCAAATCTTGGTAAATCACCACCTAGGTTTTAGGTTGTGTCTGATTGTCTAGTTAGAATTAGTTCAGTAAGCAGGGGTTGCGAGTTTGCAAAACTCTATAGGCGGTAGCAGGGTTTGTGAGTCTGTTAGAGTGTTTGTAAGCGGAAGACTGTTTAATTCTAATAGAAATCTGGGAATGCAGCAGTAGGCAGGGTTTGCCGAAGCTGGGTAAAATTTGTGTGTGATTTATTTTTCAGCATATTTACTTCTCTGCAGTCTAATTTGAGAAAATTTGCTATAACCCTATTCACCCCCCTCTAGGGTTAATCTAGATCCTTCAGAATATTCTTTCGAAATCATTCAAAACTATCACTTTCGAATCCTTTTGGGTTCTACCTTTAACAAAGGAAAAAAAGTCATAAAACATTTAAGTCGAAAGCACTCTTTCGAAATCATTTCCTAAGTAAAGAAGTGATGGTGTCGAAACCAAACCTTCGAACGCATTGGAGAAGTGGCTTGGATTTTAAAACAAAGTTTACCTTCCAAAACTATTTGCTTCGAAAGGTGGACAAGTGGCAGCTAGGGGTTTTGACCCCATTTGAAAGCATTTACTTAAAAAAAAAGGCGCAACCCATTTAAAACCATCCTTTAAATCAATTTGACCCAGTCAAAAGACTACCAGGTCAAAAGCGTTACTTTCGAAAGCAAAGCTGGCACATTTTCATTTGAAAGTATAGTAGCTCTTCGACCCCTTAGGAACCTCTAGTTTTGACCCAATACCTTCCACCTATATCCAATTCGCTGCGCACCAAGCCTTTGATGCCTTGTCCATTGGTTTCAATGGTGATGGCGGCAGAACTACTAAGTCGGAATCTAGGTGTCGAAAGTGGCAAAACATGCCAAAAGCATATAAAACCCGATTTTAACTTTAAAAAGAAATCCTCTTCAACTAACCCGCCTTATTTGTCAAAATATTATTGGTTGCTAATTTTCTTGTCTAAAAGAATTGCCAAAATTTCAGAATATAACAATTCAAATAATTTACAAAATACTCTTTCTCCTTTTATAAATATTTAAAATATTTACGTCCCATACCATAAATAATTTTATTTATCTATAAAACACTTAGAAAAATTGTACAAAAATTCTAGAAAATCATTTTTAATATGTTTTCTAACGTATATTACTTCAAACCTAAAACTTATATTATTTAACCGTGAATAATTTTAAACCCAAATAATCATTTTCCTTGCTAGAAAATTAATATAAAATCCACATTAATGCAGAAAATTATGAAAATTGAAACCCTTCTCCAAAGTATCATTTCTGATCTAAATCTAAAATGTAAGGCATTTGGATTTCATTTAGTAGGGTTTTCACATTAAAACCTATCATAAAACCTATATCAATAATCATAAATCATCATTCAGCATATATAAACATTTTATCCTTCAAAGTCATGGCATAACATTGCAAACAAATTCGGATTATCCTTAAAAACGAAACGATTAGAAAAATGAGATGTTGTCATTATTCACCATAACATTGAGATTAAGAAGTTTGAGATTTGAATAGATTTGATTAATCTTCTTTCTTAGTTTTTCTCATTTATCTTCCTCTTTCTTGCTAATGGTGGTCGGCCTTTACTTTGTCTTTGATTTTAAAATGAATGTGTAAATGAATTCTTAAGGGATTAGGTTATAAGAATAATCTTTTTCCTATTTTATCCCTTCTCTATTTCATTTTGAATCATCTTTAGCTCATTGTTTACATGGAAAGTTACCTTTTTTTGATGATGATCCGCATGCTAGTTACATTAGATTGCTGATTGAACTAGACGAATGCTTGCCGCTCGATTTAACTAACTCGCAATTCCATCATTCCTAGCCACCGTCCTTAGAATACCCATTGGACACCGATGCAAGTGAATTCATGAATCCACGAGCCAAACTTATAGGTGACGGCGATCCATAGATGATGGATTGCTAGCGATCCATCACCTTATGTATTTTTATTTTCCATTCCTTTGACTTCTCTTGGTTAATTTCTGCAGTTTTTCTGGTTGGCTCTTGAGCTACTCGGAATCGACCAAGCTGCTATCACTTCCTTTGGACTCTGCTAGATTAAAAATCTGGATAACATTTTCCACTTAGTTAATGCCTTTGTTGAACACAAGGCATGCTCTGGTAGTAATTACTTTCCAGCCTTTGCTTGGCAAGGTTCAAGTAACCATGTTAGGGATACACAAATTTGACTTTGGCTATTCCGTTACTCCTTAATTTTTGACCTAAAACTATCATTGTTAATCATAACAGACCAAGTTTTACCGCATAACTTTTATAATGCCTTGAAATGGCATGTTGATCTCACTAGATAAATTTGAGATCGATCGCAGGTGACTTGATGGATCACTTACGATCATAGCCGATGGATCGCTACCGATCCAATGATTTAGATGCCTTTTCTTTTAGTTCTCCTATATAACTACCTCGAGCCGATTAATTTTCCAGTCTTACCTCTTCTTGCGACTCAAGCCTTCCCTTGGCGATTCGACCTCGTTCAAGCCCTAAGTCTATCCGCTTTGTCACCATCACCGACCATTCACTACCACAGCCTTTCGCGTTGATCGACCTGAATCTTGCCCTCGCTTTGACTTCAACCTAGCTCCTTCTGGATTACTGTTGAATAAACCCTAACTCCATAATCTCCTTCCATGAATCGCCACCGACCCATCTTGCTTGAATCACTAGGTTGAAAACTCCGACTAACCTTGCCTTTTGATCCATGATTTGAGGGAGGTAATGCTGATTCTGACGTTTATTTACCGATTTAACAACGGAGTGTATTGGTGATGATTATAGAAAAGAGTCCGAGTTGATTGTGATTTATGGAGGAAGATAGTAAATCGAGTTTTGAGCTATTTACGGAACAACATTCGGACCTTGCCCCTATACTTGACAGTTTTACTATCTTCATCCATGGAACCAAAATTTACTTGTACTAAGTTACATTGTCGATACAGCACGACCAATCGTGAATTCATTTTACCCTTCCTGAGGGGGATGACGACTTAGGATAGCATCTCGCAAGCAGCTTATGTTGTTTTTGTCCAAAGAATTCAGAGTGATCTCATTTCTTACATGCTCGGTGTGCCTATATTGGAAAGATCTTTCCATGTAGCTTCAGATAACGGATACATTATCGATCGTTGATCGATAATGGGTTAGTGTAGAAGAACTAATTTCAAAAAATGATATGTAAAGCCCTTTTCTTTCTTTACTATGAGCGAACTATCTACTGGGATAGAGCGTTTTTAGTATTCAAGACACCGAGCTCACCCCATAGACAACACACTACACTTTCCCCGATATATACTTGAAATTCGACTTATCGGCGTGAATCGATATACTTTCGGAATTCAAGTGTTATAGGGGAGTTTTTAGCTAAAGATAGAATTACTTGAATACTTTTAGAATGATGTATCCATCTTCTCGCTAAGTCCAGCGGAGAAAGTCCAGCACTTTCAGAAGTTGAATCATCATCCATAGCCTCTTCCTCTTTCGTTTTGCAGCCTGATTTTGGTCAACTAGTCCCGGTCGGTCCAATAATGGACTGGACTCCATCAAATTGCAGAGTTGTTCTTAACCTGTCGGAGAGAGCTTCCTCCATAATATTCGCCGAGGTTTTGCATAACATTTGCTTGCGACATCGAATTTTGGAAGATGTCGTGCGTATGCTGGAGAAGAATGAATTCGCCCATATGCTGCCTCTACGATACACTACTTACCATCAATAGATATGCCTAAACGGAGCAGTTCCTCCCTTCAATGATTTCTTGAGAGAAACACTTTTGAACTTGGGAATTGCCCCATTCCAAATTCATCCTAATGGGTATGCGATCTTGACTTGCCTGCACGTTCTGTTTATACGGACATTTAACCGTGCTTTATGTTTCGACGAGTTGAGACATTTCCTCTCGTTTAAGAGGAGAGACGAGTTTCTGGCCCTTGTCATCATTAAGGCCCAGAGGAATCACAAGATCATGCTATGGCTTCAAAGAAATTTGTCCCAATTCAAGACCGGTACTTCTTTATTAGATGTCCCGTAGGGTTCAATCGCCTTCAGACAACGGGGCGTAAGTTCTCTACTTTACTCAGTGAATTTCGAAATGTCGCTATGGAGTCTCTAACAAATCAAACTCTTTATGAAGTTATTCCAAAGCCAAATAAATATTTATCGCTTAACTAAATTTTCCATTCTCCGAAGGCTGTAGATGCCGGGTAGAGATCTGTTAGATTTCTGCAAACAGACGAGAATTTACTTCGTTATGGACTGTTATATCCCAGGAGATCTACCATGGCAGTTGAAGTTCCATCTCCTTCCCGCTCCAGAATACGAATGCGCTCCACTTCTTCATCACATGGTTTTAAAGAGGGAGTTTTTCAAGGAAAGGAGGGCTTGTTTGGTGAGTCAGCTAAAGAGACTCATGAAAGAAGAGAATCACGACTGAAGCCGGTTGTCCGGCCAGAATGTCCCCGATTCAAGAGGAAGGGGAAGAATAGTTCATGCAATGAGAAGGCAAGGCTACAATGGCAACATATAATAAAAAGGTTGAAGTTGAGAGTAGCAGTAGCTACGATTCCTCCTATAGTGATGATGATTTTGACACAGGTTCTAGTGCCAAAGACTCTGAATCATGTGACGAGACTCCGAGGATGAGTCCCATTCTTTCAAATTCGCCTCACCGAGAAATCCACAACAAAGATGCTCCGCCAGTAACCGAGCGACGTCGGGATTCCCCGATCAAAGATGCCGACGTAGATTTCAAGGATTTGAGCAACGTATACGTGGATATTGACAAACTTATGGGGAAAGTTTCAAATTCGAAGAGGTGTCTCCTCGCCAGGGCCATGTTCGGCCCAAAATCTGTTCGATTTCTACTGCAATGGCTGCCCGATCTGGTTTGTGACGTCATTTTAGGCCCCCTAGACACGTTACAAGTTTTGCTAGGTTCACATTCACTTACACACACTTTATTCAAGCCTATTTTCCATTACTAAAGCCCTTTATTTATTCTTTATGTTAGGTACCATGAGAGGACGTGACCTTTACGACGATCTCGAGGAATTCACCGATTCACAACATTGGTCGAAACAATCCACAAGCCGTCATCGGCCTCGCGAGACTAAGGAGGAGTAGAGAAAGTGGAAGGACTTGGAGGCTGAAGCTCGTCGTCGGGATCAGTAGGAATAGGGTTGGACGTACAAAGGTGGCTATGAGAAGAGAAAGACCCTTGATGAGCACGAGGAACCGTCTATGAAGTCAAAGATTGATCGCGATTCTCATCCTTCTACACAACAGGCCTTTGCTCTGACTCCAGCTTCCGTTGGTCTTGAAATTCCAATTTCCTCCATTCAGGCTCTATCTTCATCTCTAGTTCCATCGTCCCATGTGGCGGTTTCCCTTGGTTCTTCATGACCTCATTGAAGACCGCTTACATTCCTCCGTCAGGTCCTCCTAGACTTGAAGCAGCACTCTCCGGGTGGTTTTTAAAAAGAGTTAATTTTGACCGCAACCTTCGCCCAATTCGCAACGATTCTTACATGCCTCACCTTTAAGCAATCCAAATTGATTTCAGAGCGAACCGAGGGATGGGAAAAACTATGCTATCACCTTTGCATTTTTTTTGTTTTCCATTCCTCCGACTTATCTTGGTTAATTGCTCTAGTCTTTTTGGTTAGCTCTTGAGCTAATCAGATTTAACCAAGTTGTTCTACTTCCTTTAGACTCTGCTGGGTTAGAAACCCGGATAACGGTGAGATATGATATCAAATGGAATAAATATCAAGCATGTTAGTTACTGAATATTTAAAATGGGATATCAGATGGCTCATATTGTATGAAAAATACATATATCAAAAGTGGGGCGAATAGATTGAACATCGAATATTTAATAAGTAAGCAGATATTGAATGCTTAATAAGACGAATATTAGACATTGAATGAGCTATTCATAGCTTTTTCGTCTCTTACGAATATTAAAAATCATTAGTTATAAGTTTTTAAATTTAAAAATAAAAAATAGTTGGAAAACATTGCCAAAACAAATAAAATTCAAACTTTGGGCATTTTGGTCATTTTTCAAACGTTCCAAGGTTCATGCCCTCCTTCTAGCGCCAAAGTGTTAACAATATTTCTTGTTCACCCTGAAGTATGCAAGTAATTGGAGTCTTCACTAATGATAGGCTTTGTCAACCTTGTGTAAGTCCACTTGTAGTATGTAAAATCAACTAGCCACACGTAAGGCAATGATTCGAATCATTAAAAAGGTAGTCAATTTCATATCACTCGTATGGGAATCATCCAATATCATGTCATATGCACATAAGTCTAACGTAAGATAAAAGTCAAATCTTAAGTCGCTTCAATGATTCGTCATGCGATTGTTAACTGTACATGCCCTTATTTGTAAAAAGTTACAAAACTACAATAGGCACTTAATCCTAAATTGATTTAGGGTTACAAACTTTAAAATATGTAAGAGAGAAAAGAATTAATTGCCCCTTTTTGAATGCCCTTGGGACCGTATTTACAGGGGTAAAGATGGGCGACATGGCTGTTAAGTGTCACCTTCGAGATGTTTGACTTTCGCTTTGCTATTTTCTTTAATGGCTTCTATCATTCCTTTATGTATATATGACTTGTAGCATCCTTGTGATGGCTGATGATTTACGATATCCACCCATATTGTTGGCACACGATAACCTTCTGTGCATTGATGAAACATGATATCCTTACTGAGCCGATGAAATATGATATCCTTTCATATTGTCTAATATGTGCTAACCCTTCCATAATGTTGTTGATCTACGATCTTAGAGTCATACAATAGCTATTTAATCTCTTTAACATCTTGTGGACTTGCGACATCTGCTCTTTTATCGATGAAGCATGGCATAGGTTATATGGGTATTGATGAGGCGCGACATTGATAAGGTGCGGCAATGATGCAACCATTCGATATCCTTTAATATCGATATGCGCATGTAGTTTAGCAATCTTCCTTTGTCTTCATGCTCTATAACACCAGGTTGTGAAGGCTTGATTTCGCTTGACTTTGAAGGAATTCGATATCTTTTGAGTCGTTGGAACTCAATATAATTTTAAATTATATATCATATGCTTTAGGAAAGATTCAACATTTATAGGATTTCGGCAGCATTTTAGATATCTTCTTGAAGGTACTATCTTTTTGGGAACTCATATCACTTCTATTGCTTCCATATCCTTTTGTTTATTCCTTTAGAAAAATGTGGATAACACCCCTAAAATTGGATATGTAGCTTTGTGGACCAAAGAATAAATCTCATCAAAACTGCTCGTTTCAGGAAATAAGTTATGTTGAAGAATTACGGTAATAATACGAGTTTAGTAAGTACAGTTAGTAGTTGTCCAATTAGCAATAGTTAATTTGAACTATTTGGCACAAAATAGGTTCTTTATCATAAGTTATATCATCTAATGGCATTCCCTCGGATGAAATTTCCAATATCTCGCCTAACGCATTTTTATTAAAAACAAATTCTACGTCTTTTACGCTAGTATACAAGATTAATCCATTTTCATCATTTCCTAATTCAAGATTAGTGTAAAAGAGTGCGATATATCTCATGTGTGTATCAATTTCGATGCCATTCAATTTTATTAACCAATTCGATATGGGTAAATAAATTGCGAATATCATATATGTTTAGAGAATTCAAATTTACCAGTCGTCCGCCAAGATGTAGTTTCACCACTAGAGCCATTAATTTCTTGATATTTCTCTTTTAATCTTAATTTCTGCATTGGTTTGTAATTCATCGATTAAGCCAGAGGAAGTTGAGTAGATGCTTCTTTTTCCTCTTGCCATGTTTAAAGCTTTGAATTGATTGAAAATTTGATAGATTTTGGAAAAATGGAGGTTGGAAAAGGAGGATTGGGTTAAAAAAATTGAAATGGAGTTTTTAAATATTGAGAAGAAGGGTGAGTAGGAGTTAAAATAAGGTTAGGATCTGAAACCAAACTACATTATAGGTGGTATAATTTTTTCAGGATTTTGATTTATTTTAAAAATGATTAATATATAAATATTATTATAAAAATGCTAATTTTTTAATAGTTTAGAACTTCCTTTTCTTTTTTTCTTATTTAATGAATTTTATAATTAATTTAAAATTTTATTATTTTTATTATATAATTTTTAGTAATGACCTTTTAAGTATTTTATGTTTTAATATTGGTACATGATATTTATATTTCATGCTTCGCCAAAGAAACATAACTTTGACAAAATTTAGACAAATTTTTTGTTAAAACTAAATTCTATTAGTATATCTAATCTTAAAATAAAGTTTATTAGATATTAATTTAAATTTTAAGACTTTGTTTCTATTAATTTGTGAAAAAATATTAAATATATAAAATACATGAAAATTTGAATATTTTTAAATTACATACTTTAACGAACAAATTCCTAATTCTCGACGTAATCCCTTGCACATATTTTCATGTAATGGTTCTGTAAATATATCCGTAAATTGATTTTCGGTGTTTACAAATTTTAGAGTAATATTTTCTTTTACAAAACGATCTCTTAAAAAATGGTGTCTTTTATCAATGTGCTTAGTCCTAGTACAGGATTTTCTGCAAAATTAATTGCACTGGTGTTATCGCTATAAATGAGTGATTTAATTAAATTTGCACCAAAAACCTTATTTTTAATTCATATAAATTATCCAGGAGCGAGATAAAGTGGTTGATATATTTTTTACTTCAATGTAGATAAGGATATACTGTTTTGTTTCTTATTAAATCATTAAACTAAAGATTGACCTATAAAGTGGCATGCACCACTAGTGCTTTCTTTATCCATACGACGTTCAGCAAAATCAGCATCGTTACATGATACCAACTCAGATGGGCATTCTTTCAAATAGAAAAGACTGTAATATTCTAACTAAATATCATAGAATTATTTTAAAAGCTCGTTGGTGTAACTCTTTTGGATAAGCTCAAAGTCGAATGCAAAGACATGCACTCATCATTATATCAGGGCGACCTTCTATTAAGTAATTAATGATCCAGTCATACTCCTATAATGTTTCTGATGATATCCTTACCGTTTTCATGTTTATCTAGGTGAATAGTTGCACTTATTGGCGTTGGCTTATTGCTTAAACTATCGATACCAAATCTTTTAATTAGATCTTTACAGTATTTTTCTTGTGAAAGAAAACTCCCATTTCTACTTGTTTAATTTGTAACCAAAGAATAATTTAATCCATCCATATGGGATATTTCAAATTCTTTTATCGTTATTTCAGAAAAATCGGTACAAGATTTTTCATTAGTAGAACTAAAGATAATGTCATCGACATATAATTGAACCACTAATAAATTACTATTTTCATGTTTTATAAAAAGTGTTGAGTGGACTTTTCTAATTTCAAAATTATAATTTATTAAATAACTTTTTAGTCTATCATACCAAGCACGTGTTTGTTTAAGACCATATAAATCCTTTTTAACTTTATAAACGTGATATGGATAATTTTCGTGCTTAAATTAGGGTGGTTGTAAACATAAACATTTCATTTTATATACCCATTAGAAAAGAATTTTTATCATCCATTTGATATAATTTAAATTTGTGGTGAAAAGTAAAAGATGGGAGTATTCTAGTTGCTTCAAATCATGTAATAGGAGCAAAGTTCTCATCATGATCAATTCCTTCCTCATGATTGTATCCTTAAGCAACCTATCTAGCTTATTCCAGCTATATAAACTTTTATTTTTATAGACCCATCTAGTTCCAATCACAGCTTGATCACTAGGTCTTGGGACTAATTCCCATACATTATTTCATCTAAATTGATTTAATTCTTCTTGCATAGTTATTATCCAATATTTGTCTTTTCGTGCTTCTTTATAGTTTTTGGGTTCAACCATAGAAATAAAACTAAGTGTTTCATTTCATTTAGCTTTTTTCTAGTTAGTACTATATTTCCTACATCTCCTAGTATATTTTCAATAGGATGATATTTTAAAATTCTTGGGGTTTCCTCGTTTTTAATTTATTCTGTTGATGTTAGCCGAGTTTTTAACCAAGCAGATTTTCAATAGAAGGTGCAACGTACAGACAGAGATCAAATGATTCAGGAACTTGGAAACACATTAAGAAGAGTAAGAAGATGGTACTTAGAAAATTACAAGCACAAAGAAGCAAAGGAAAGCTCTTGGAATGAGAACTTTTTGTTGCACTTCAATCCCCACCAACCTCTTATACTTCAAGCACTCCTTTAATCAATCGACATCAAGTGCTTTTCTCGGAGAATGGATGAGCAATTCGAAGGATAGATGAGAAGAAAGCAAAGAAAGAGGGATAATATAAGCGTTATCAAAGAAATCATCGAAATCGACTCAACCTTTATGGAAAAGAGGTTGGAATACATCAAATCAAAGGTAGGAGAATAAAGTAACTAAGACGGAGAAAAATTTACAAATATAAACCTATCATCACCGAGAGGTGCCGCTTGGTATAGAGAGGTCCATATTGGTTATTGGGCCACATGCTCTCCTGTACACATCTTGGCTTGCATCTGGACCTTGTTCAGTTCGACCCTGTAGACCTATAAAGCAGTTTCTCTATAAATACCAGATCTATAGCAACTAACAAGGATTGTTATCTTCTTAGTTGGAGATTCTGGATCATTTTCATCTCCTATCTCTCTACAACTATGTAGTTAAAGCCCTGCAAAATCTTTACTATAACGCGTAACACACTTCGACCACTATGATTTTACAATTTAGCGCTATTAAATAGCAGATCCGCTTTAATCCCCGCTATGTTCTACTACATCCACTAAATCAAGTCATTTTAGTACACATTTTAGCAACATAAATATAAACATTTGATTTGACTAGTTCTTTCTTGAACTTGATCAACAAGTTAGGGTAAAGACAAAAGTTTAATGTATAAGTGCTCAATATAAGTTAGAAATCTATTGTAGTCGCCAAATTTGAACTTCACAAATCATGATATTCTTTAATATAGTTGCAAAAGGTTAAACAATATTTCTTTTCCTACATATATAATATGAGAATGATAATAAATTAACTTTAAATATTTATTTTATATTCAATGAAGCCTTTATGCACCTTGCTATATTCTCGCATTATTCTCGCTTTATTCCCACTATAACTTTTTACACCTCCAACATATGGAACTGTTAAGCATTTTAACTTCGCAGCTCTATATAATAGTCATCTAGCAGATATTTTTGGCATTTCTAAGCTTAAGAACCTATTAACCCTTTGTACTAGTGACTCTAATCTCTCTTTAAACCTCTATCAAATCCATAATCAATAAAGGTATAAAGTATACATCGGCTAGAGATTGCCAAACCACTAAAAAAATCTTGTGTCTCTCTACTCTTCTACTTCTTTTGCATTTTTATGCTATTTCTACTTGATCTAACCCTATAATAGATCAAATTTGGGTCTTGTGTCACTTTTGACATCAAAATTTTAGTGCTTTCACTGAGAATTCCAACTTAGGGTTAGATCTAGCTTGCTATTTTGATTTTTAATTGGTCCAGTGGTTAGATCCAAAAGATTTGCATGAAGAATTTGGAAATTTGCTATTTGAAGTCAATGGAAACTAGAAGATGCAATAAATCTACAGGGGTAGCACCTTGAGGCGACGAAGAAAACACTCACTAAGTTGAAGTTAGTAGATAATAGGTAATAATAGAGTCATCTGCTCAACAGGAGTGGTTACTAGAGGAGAGCTTGATAAGATAGTGCATGAATTGAACAAGAAGATGATGGATAGTTAGAAAGTCTTGATGGACAAGATGAATGCTCTACTAACCCTGCAACCACAAAGGACTAGGGGAACTAGAAGGGAAGCTTCAGCTAGGTTAGAACAGGAAATCTCATATTTTTAGCCAAAATAAAAGGGATGGAAAGCAAAAGCAAAAGGAAGGAGTTGTTGTAGTTGTTGAAGGACTTGCAGGAGGAGGTAGAAGTGCTCCCCTATAAGGAAACCACTCGGTATCAAAAGGATTTCTCTCGATACCGAGAGGAATTTGGAAGATCAAGGTTGTACAATGAGTTGATGCTATGGAAGTTTCAAACTCTAAAAAAGACTTGCAACTAGACAAAGATGATAAAGATGATATTAAGCATGGTGTTAAGGCTAACAGAGATAGGGTTCAAATAGCCATAGTTGAACCAACCACATGCCAATGGAATACCGTAGGAGTTGTTCTCCTAGAGACTGGAGAACCTAGACATTATCAAGCAAGCCAAGATCTTTTGCGGAGCCAAACACTTTGTGCAGTCCTTGGTATTCATCATATGGAGTAGCATGCAACCAAGAAATACATAATTGACATGGTTAAGCGGTTGGTTGAAAAATGAAAGGGTATGAAGAATGAGGATTGGTGTTCCACACCAAGCAGAACTTTCTTCATAGATAACATTTTGAGAGAAGACTACCTCAGGAAGTTTACATTGCCAAACAATGCCATCGTATAATGTAACTACCGATCCAAGACAACATTTTCTCAAATACGTATGGCACGTGAATGGTGCTAGGGAAATGGTTGTTGTTTGTTGTAGAGCTTTCCCGCTTTCTTGGAGGGAGTCGCGATGATGTGGTTCATTAGGCTCACACCGAGATCCATAATGACTTTCGATGAGTTAGGTAGGAAATTTCTAAAGAAATTTCAGCTGCTTGCTGAACAACCCAAGGACAAGATGTCCTTGCCGAGCTTATCTCAAGGGCCTAAGGTGTCACTGAGAGGGTTCTTACTTCTGTTTAATGTTGCTGTTACTGAAGTAAGTAATCCAAAGGAAGACCTTGTATTCATGGCTTTGGTTTGAGGTATCCACCCGACACAGATTTTGGAAGATGGCTGAAGATGAAGCAACCTACAACCATGGAAGAGTTCCATCGGAAGGCTAACCAGTTTATGCGCTTGGAGGAAGCAAGTTTAGCTTCAGGGAATGCTGATGATGGACAGTCAAAGGACGTTATCCAGAGAAATGTTTTAGTTAAGTAATCTTGAGATATCGCTGGTAATGCAGTAACTAATGCTGGAAACTCTAGTAACCCAAAGAAGCGGAATCGAGGACCCGGTGGTAAGAGCAACGACAATAAGAAGTGCTCAAGGAATTTGAACTGGAAGCTTATACTCCTTTGAAGGATACATTGGAGAATATATACCTAGCTACTGAAGAAACGGAATGGTATAAGAAACCAACAAGGAGGGAGGCAATCAAGCATGAAAGGTGCTTTGAAAAGTTATGTCATTTCCATGAAATTCATAGACAAAATACAAATGTGTGCTGGCATTTGAGGGTTCATAGCAAAGAACCAATAAGGAAAAATAAGCACCAACAGTATGTCAAAAAACCGCTGGAAGGTGGTCAAGCCCTAAGACACCCAAGGCCGCTTGCCCAAAGGAATCAATCCAACCCAAGCAGAGAGTGGCCTAGGTAGAAAGATAGGAAGTAAATCATCAGCATAATAACTGGAAGTCCTCGTCTACAACAACCAGCACCCCTTGACATGCCAAACACCAAATTATCAAGGAACATAGATCATCATTTTAAGGAAAAAGTAGTATCACAGAGACTAAAATATCAATGAAGAAATAATATATGTAATCCAAATGTCATCACAAAGGAAATATAATATTAAATATATTGATAATTATGTAACAATAGTAATAAAAATCTCAGAAGCATCGAAATATCCACGTATCAAAATATCATAGTCTCAGAAATCCTTCAGTACACATCAAATATCAAAGTATCATAAAAATAATCCCTCATAAGTAGAATACTAGAAGAGCAAATGTACTGATACGAAATACATGATAAAAGATAAAACAGAACTAGACTCCAGGTACAATAATTCGGAGGCTGCAATGGACCCACCAATGGAAAATTTTTCCACCTGTGGTGGGGGAAAAATAGAATGGGTTAGACAAAACGTTTGGTGAATGAGAACAAGACTAACAAGTAAATTAAATACAACTCACTTCAAATCTACTCTAGGTGATATAGGATGTGTGAACAGTGTCCGTGCGCCTAAGGATGCAAGCCTAAGGTCACCAGCATAACAGTCATCATTCTAATAGTCATCAGTGTAACATCAGTAGGATAACAACAGACTGCATCTCACTGAACGATCATCTAGTTTTGGGGAACTTGCTGCCTCATTTTAACTCACTCTAGGCCTAGAGAGGAGGACAAGCATGTAAACTTGCATAGCATCTCATTGTATGCATCCATGTCCAACCCTTCGATCCTAGCTGCGAAATACCTCTTACACACCCTAAGGAGTTACTGCGCTTAACTCCGCCTGGTACTGGACACAACCTAGCTTCTAGCATTTATGCCCATACAAGCCCATGGTAATGTCCATGATCCTATCTCTGATCCCAACACCACAGCTAAAAACCGCAAATCCGATCCCAATAGGCTCAACTAATGACCAGAAATTCAGTCCCAACACTTATGTGCACCTTTTGCAACTTAAGTTGCTTGTCTTAACGACACTCCTCATCCTCCTCTATGATAAGGAAATGCAGACTAAGTCCTCCATCTTAAATAAAAACACCTAAATGTGTCTGTGCTGGTAAAATAATTTAGAGAGCAACAGAATTCATACCCCTATCGGCTCAAGGCCCTTAATTTTTTACTAAGTCTAAAGTGACTTACGACTATCGACCTACTCTAGCCTTAGGTCGAATGCTTACAATCCAGACATCTTACGATTTACTTGTTTTAAGTACGTTAGTTGTTTAATTTTCTTTTTTGATCTAATCCAGACATCCTTCATTTTACTTGTTTTGAATAAATTAATCCATTTTATTCAATATTAGATGTAATCCATTTCAATTATCAGACGTAATACATTTTCATTATCAAACGTAATCCATTTAAATCTTATTTCAATTAGGCTAATCTGTTTGTCCTATTTTTGTTACAGCCATTGCAACATTTACGTATTCCAGATTTCCAATTTAATAAATTAACAAATTAATACCAGAATTAACAGTCTAATCAACGTAGGGTAGAAATTAAAATCAATTAGTATAATTAAACCTTTGTCTTAAGCTTTTAGGTTTACCTCAGACGCCGCAAGCTTTCTTCCCTAAATCCGCTTAGGTATCTTCTCCAATTGCTAGATCTTCTATTTATTTTAATTTAGACTGAGATTTATAATAGAATTGGGGTTTATAAATTGATTTTGGAAATTATGGTCTAGGGTATTATTTTGGAAGAGCTTCGCTATAATGGAGAGAATTAGGTTTTAGGTTAACCCTATCTATCAATCTATAGGGAGCACCTCAACTCACTACAGTCAGATCCAGCACAAAAAAAGCTCGTTCATCCCTGACACCGTGGCTAGCGCACAACGATCTCGCACAACCAAACAAATTGTCTCTAGGTCACCGCGACCCTACGATCGACTATGGGTCGAGTCGACAACCCTGAGGATAGGTCGACGGCCCATGGTCAACCTTGGTCCATGTAGGTCAATCTGGCCCTAGTTGATTTCTTTTTTTCCCTTTTTTCTATTTTCTATTTTTCTTTTCAATTTCTTATTTATTCAATCCTTTATAACTTTTTCGTTTCGGCTCGGATTTCAACAAGTTATATATGTAAGTTGTCTAAAAAATTACTACGGACACAATGGTTCAAGTCCCGTAGTCAAATTCGAAAGTTTGTGAAAATTCCACTTTTAGGTTAATTTTTATCTTTTAATCATATTTTCTTATTTATTTCTCGAACATCCCAGGATGTTACATTCTCCTCTTCTTAATGGATTTCATCCTCGAAATCTCTAAGGACAAAAAAGTGCAAATAAGAACCATTAATCAAAGTCTACATCCATCTACTCATCCATCATCCATAAAAACCATAGTCCGTGATAATTCTAATGAAGTTATGTAATTATGCACGTGGAATTCATATGAACCTGAACTAATGAAAAAGAGTAGTCGATCTATAGATTCAGTCGAGCTCTTGTTTATGCAAATATGCACATGCCATGCATTCAAATGTATGCAAGATCCTAAAACAACTGATATTTCTACATGTATGCTCAGCCATACATTCAAATGCAACATCCATACGCAAAAATCATCCATGGATAATAACCAAAATCAGCAAACAATGTGCATGAGGTATGAATGTGTGCTCCTAAGGGACTCAATATCCTAGTGCATGCAATGCGACCACTTACTTCTATAAATACCCATGTACATCCAATAACACCATCAACCATAAAATATATCATTAACATGTTTGCAAACATGCATATCATTCAAATGTCTCTACCTTAATATAGTCTACCCTCCCCCCTAAGGTACTACCTAAGGGTTCTAACTAAAGAAAGATTACAATGTGAGACATACTAGAAAAGAGCCGTGGGTGAGGAGCTCGAATACTTTCCTCGGGCTCTCAAGTATTCCCAACCGAGTCCTCTGTCAACTGAACCTTAACTAATCTGATCTCCTTGTTGTGAAAATGCTTAGTGACATGCTCTAAGAATGCGGGTAGGTACACAGCAAACAAGTAACTCATGCTCCACTTAGCCTCCTCCAAACTGCTAGGTCTACTATAATCGCCGAACCATGCAAGCATTTTTGTAAGTGTGGAAAATGGAAAAAATCATAAACTCTAGCCAACTTATTTGGAAATATAACTCCATAAGCCAATCTCCTAATCCTAGCAACAATCGAAAAGGTTTCAACAAACCTCGGAGCTAGCTTCCCCAAACTTCCAAGTCTCATCACTTGTCTTAGGGGTAAGATCTTCATAAGTACCATATCCCGAACCACAAAATCCAAATCAGAGCGCCTCCTATTTACATAAAACTTTTGTCGGTCCTTAGTTATCTTCAACCTTTGTAGAATCAAGTCCACCCTCTTTTAAGTCTCCCTAACCATATCAGGCCCAAAGATAATTCTATTTGTAGTGTCCCACTAACATGATGGTGATCTATATGGTCTGCCCTATAAAGCATCGAATGGTGTCAATACTATACTAGCTTGGTAGCCATTATTATAGGTAAACTCTACTAGTGGTAAATGATCCTCCCAAGAGCCCCCAAAATCAATGATACATGTCTTAAGTGAATCCTTCATAACCCTACTAGGCTTGATAGTTAGAGAAAGGCATAATCCAAAAAGTAAGAAATCTACAGTTACTTACGACTATTTTAAAAGTTGAAATTCTGCTTATAAATTTTATTATGATAAGTAAATTTGCGACAGTCAGACGTAGTCCCAAGCCAAGATTGTCATATAATAAGATAATTAAGGAGAATGCAATACCATAATAAAAGAAGATAGACTAGAATAGAAAAGAGATGCTTATAATTATATTTATAACATATAGATTATAATAAAATACAGTACTGACAATTGCAAGTAAAATTGTAACATAGGTTATAATTAAGTAAAAAGAACAGAAATAGCTTATTTTAAGACTTAAATTAAGTTAATAAGCAAATAGAAAAAAAATAACAGAAGAGGTTATTTTAACAAACTTAGATCTTGGATTAAGTAAATAAGCAAGATAATAGAATTGAGCCATACCAATAGCATTCCCTTTTAGTTAGGAACTGATGGCCTCACAATAGTTAGGTAAGGCTAAGACAAGCTTAGACTGATCAGGGTAAATAAATAGCCAACTGAATAAGAAAAGTAAACAAAATGCATAATAAAAGATTAGATGTTTGGTCTGATAAAACAGCAAGATGCGTTTGGAGTAGTCCAAAGGATGAAGAACCTGGCGAATCAGTTCATCACATATTTCAGCACAAAAAGAGCACATCCAACTTTGATACTTTGGGCTAGAGGAAGTACGATACTTCAACGTGATGTGAGGGTACTCTAGGATGGCCCTCTGAGGTTGGCATAATGAAGCAGTCCCTCGGAGGTAGGTCTGTAGGTGTTCCATCAAAAGAGTATGCTTTGGCTGCTTTTTGCACGGCTGGACCATTGTAGGTAGTCAAAAGGAGTTGATGTTTGTAGTAGGATATTCGTGTGTCCCAGTACTTGCAAGTAAGTTTTAGTGGACAGGACCTAAAAGGATAGTCACATGTAGATATCGGACCAGCATGAAAACCAAGAAGTGAGTTCAAGAAAGAGTAGAGTTAAACCAACAGTCCAATGAACCTTTCACTATCGAGACATTGGATATAGGGCGTAGCTAATTGGATGTTTAGATTGTTTGCAGTAGGGCACAACCACTTAGCTTTTTATAGGTCGTTTGATTAGTTAAGTGGTGGCTATATGGGGCCATAGTCACGATAAGTAAAGGGACAAACCAAGTAGAATATCTATATTGTAGGTCTAAGGAATCAGTCCTTTACAGATATATAAAATCCATGACCGAATTCCACATAAGGTAGACCTTGTTTAGCAGGATACAGGGAGTAGACAGAGCGATTACGTATATTCCTCAAGGTACACAGAGTGGTACATTATGGATGTTCGAGCATTGGTATAGGCTAGTGCGGATGCAGTTTTATATTTTCAGAGGTGACGATGGAACATTTTTATTGTAGGCCTTACGTGGCAGTCCCTTACAGATGTAGTCACAGCACGCTCTAGTAGTGAGAAGATGGGGTCCTTTTCGAGGAGGATATGAAAGGTACTAAAGGTAGTACCTAGGACATAAACGGTCATTGGGCATATAGCTACATATATTAGTTATTAGGTTTTTTTCTATTAGGGAGTAGATGGGTACGAATCACACATAGAAGCGAGAGTATTATAAACCCAATAAACCTAATATAACAGAAAATGGAAATAAAATGGTGTATGTAGAATTAAACATAGAAGTGTATAATTTGTCCATTTACCAGAACTTTAGTTCTGACCCCCTCCTCATAACATCCTACAGGTTAGGTAGATAGCAGAGACTTTCAGCTTTGAGATACTTGTTTAGAAAGTGTTATTTTATTGGTGAGTGTTTACTTATTATTATATTTTAGTCAATTTCCCTGTGAGATATTTATCCGAGATCTGATATATTTATCTTTTCCTATTTTGCAAGATACCAAATACCAAACTCGGGTTTCAATGGGCTTGGATTTTAGCACTTTTACGAAAAATCTGGACTCGCTAGGATTCAGGTTGTTACATTTGGTATTAAAGCCTAGGTTTAGGATTCCTGGGTAGATAGTGAGTGAACGTATTTTTATTTTTGATTAAGATATAAATATATTACGTACTAAAATCCAAATAGTCCCATATTATAGATTTTAACATATGGAAAAATTTTAGAAGTATATTTGTGCGTAGTTTGCTAGTTGGGTTTGGGATGACCCAAGTATGTTGAACCCTATGTTATTACCAATTTATAGCATACAAATAAGCCATGTTTTGAGAGAAAATTGGTATCCATATGTTATAGGAAGTAGGGAAATTCCCTGGGGATAGTAAGGGAGTGTTTTAATTTCGAAGGAGTAGGAGGTTTTAGTAAAAAGAAAATCCACTTTATGTCTAGCCCAATAAAAAGAAATTTTTGAAAATGAAATTTTTGGAATTGAAATTCGAAATATATATTGTTATCATATCCGAGGAAGGAAATATTGGTTTTTTTGGAAAAAATAAGTGGTATGAATTTTAAATTGATTTTTATATGATGTAAACTTTGTTAAAAGTGAAATTATTTTTGAAGAATTATAGAGCGCATACAGCTTGCTAGTTTCTTTGTAGGTAAACAAAGATTTTAAATATAAAAACCTAGAGTGTGTTAAGTATCGAAAATGTAGGTTACAACATTTATTATTTTAATAGATTTTTTTGGTAAAAATAAAGGAAGCATAGACTATGACACTATTGTTATAGTAGGTGACTCCTAAAGGGAATGTTTTTGCGTTGTACATGGGATTTATTAATATTTATTTTAATTGCATCCATAAGCTAGTTTTTTTGGGTTGCAATTACGGTGTTTTACGCCACATCTGTTTTGACCCAATGAGTTTTGAAGATAATTTCTAAAGTAGTTTATATGTACACTTATTTTTTAAACTAGTATATGAAAATGTTTTCTGGTTATGAAGATATTAAAACATTTTTGAAAATGAGTTCTTTTGAAAATGAGTTCTTTTGAAAAAGGATATAAGTTAAATTAATAAATTTTGTAGGAAATATCTACTGTAAGTGAATATAGATTAAACATACTTTAATATATTGGAATGAAATGAATAGTTATAAAATTTTATATGAAACAAAAATAAAGATCTTTTGTGCAAGTTATAGGGGAATACGTGAAAGAGATGTACAAGGTATGGAAAGCACCATATTTTGTATAGTCTGTTTCTAAAAAAAAGTTCCTTATAATTTCACATAAACATGAAATCCGCCTTTAAATGATTCGTAGAAGGTTTTAGCGTTGATAGTTTCTCATAAGAGAAAGTAATTCCAATAAATTAAGGCATAAAACCATTAAGTGTAAGTAAAAAAACTCCTCCGAGGTTAAGTAATTGGAAGAGTAGAAAAGTTAGGAGATTTTTGATAAAATAATTATTCTTATCTACTCCAGTTTTAGTAAATTTGAAAATCTATAAAAAGAAGATACGTTGAAAACATACGAGGACATTATTTTTAGTCAAGGGAAAAAAGAAAAAAATGTTTTAAGAACAATCAAGACATGTTTTAAAGAAAATTGGTCTGGTGGAGAAGTAAATTAGTTTTCGAAAAGATAAAATTTTAAGTAACCAAGTACCTTTGAATTTAATAGAAAACTTCAAAATAACTGTTTCAAAGGAAAGAATTTTAGGATTTGATGTTTCAAAAATTTAGAAGCTTTAATTTTTGAAGTAAAAAGATAAATACCAAACCAAATCAGACTTTTAAATATGGAGTAGATATGAATCATTTCCTAGGTGTAACGGAAAAAGTCTAAGGCTATAGCAGTAATCACCCCTAGTAGTAATAATAAAAGTTCCTATAAGGAGTGTAGGACATTAGTGAAATCCTAGAAATGCTGCTTCATTGTGTAGACTATAGAAGAATAGTGAAGTGGTATTAGTATGATGGTAAGACACACATGGTTGGAAAAAGTAGACCTTCGTTGGGGAAAAATGAAAGGTAAAGTGAAAAATTTTCCATGTTTAGTTGCCTTTTTAGATAGAGATGCATAGACTGAAACCCTTATCCATTGCAATAAATGAGAACTAGAATAGAAGAGATGAATCGATCTTGTTCGTCATGAGTAACACAGTGTAAGTTGATAACTAGTAATAGGTAGTAAGAAGAGCATATGAGTTACTTAGATTCCTAGAGTAGGACCATTCTGTGTCAGAGTGGATATGGTCCTAGACCTCCTTGCCCTAGATGATAGCTGTGTTTGGTTGTTATATTAAAAGAAGAGTAAAAGCAGATAAAAGGTATTTAAAAGAAAAACAGTAAGATCTAAAGAAAGCAACAGAAACATCAATAGAAATAAATAAGAATTGCAAAAGAAAAATACATCTTTCCCATAAATTAAGCTTGAGAAAAAGTATGAAAACAAAAAATTTCTTATGTAAATTGTGCTTGGGGAAGGAAATAGAGATTTTATAAGATAGCGGCATAAGTTTCAAGTACGGAGAAAGAAGTACGCAAAAGTAAAATGGAGAAATGTGAATTTTTTTCGTTTTCCACCTTCTTTATAACATAAGAAATCGAATTTGAAAAATTAGAATTTTCTCAAAATTAAAAGTTGTGCGGTAGGTTTGGACGTAAAATTTGTTAAACTATGCTTCTATTCAGTAGGAGTGTGGAAAAATTGGATGAAATATGTTTTATGTTTTCAAAAGATTGCATTCATATAGAAATTGCAAGTATATTTAGGATGCGTGCATCATGTTTTAAAAGGAATTTCTAAAAGAAAAAGCATTCATATAGGAGGTACCGCTTAGAAATTATTGTATATGCATATTTTTTATGATGTATTGCGCTTTACACAATGTTACAGATGGTTGAAAATTTAGATGTACACAAAATGGATGTAATTAATGCGAGGAATTAAATAGTTTTACCCCTACCAAATTTTAAGGACGAAATTTCCTAAAGGGTGGGAGAATGTAATACCTCGTATTTCTATATAATTAAATAATCAAATATTTATGAACAATGAAAATAAGAATTTTTGGAATTGTCAGAATTTGGCCTTGAAATTTATTCCATTGTGTTCATGGCGATTTTCTGATCAATTTACATATATAACATGTCTCGAATAGAGTTCGTATGAAAAAGTTATTGAGGTTCGAAGTTCTGTATCGAGAAATAATTATACATTAATTATACGTAAATATATTTGTTATAAATAAATGTATGTGCATATGAAATTATAGAAATAATGATCATTTGAATTTTAAAAGAGACGCATGCCATTAAGGTAATTAATTAACATTGCCATCATAAAGGAAATTAACTGATATCAATAATTAAAGGCAATTAACTAACATTAGCAGGCAATGTGTTAAAATCAGCTATTGGAGGAAATTAATTTACATTAATTGGTCACATGTGAAATTCAAAATAGACAAGTTTTATCTTGGGAAATTAATCAAGCAATTGATGGAAATTAATTGTAATAAACAAGCAACATAAAAAAAGGTTAAACATTTATAATTTATAACATTTAAAAGTTAACGTTTATAAATAACATTTAATAAAACAAATAAGGCATGTTTAAAATTCAAAATAGACGTATGTTATAAAGAGCATTAAATCAGAGAACTAATGAGAGTTAATTGGAATTAATAGGAAGCAGTTAAACGTTTATAATAAATGAAACGTTTAAAAGCAAATCAGGCGCGCTCATTCTGCACCCTTTTGAATGGCCTGATTTGCATCTTTAATTAGATCCGGATTTCTAAATTCATATAAATCCTAATTTTTGGATCCAAATCGAGTTGCAATAGGAAAGGCTATGGATAATAGAACTGGCTTAAAAATCAGATCTGGAACTTGAAGTGTTTTCTTTCCAAGTGAGCGAATTTAATTATATATCTTTTAAGTTTATGATATATTATCGTTAGATTCCCGTTAAATAATTTTATTCAGTATTTATTTCAGTAATTAATTCTTTTAGTTAGTTATGTTGAGATTGTAAATTGTATAAAGAGTTTATATTTATTTATTATTTATATAGAAAAAGGGAAATAGTAATCCAATTAAATATAAATAATATTAGGCTTGACAATTAGAGAAAGGCATAAGCCTAAAAGTAAAATATTTATAGTTATTTACATCGATTTTAAAAGTTGAATTTTAGCATGCAAACATTAGCTTCTTTTTATTCCTTTTTATGCGAATAAAATAGTAAAGAGAAGAATTCGCAAATACATACTAAAATAGTGGAATACTAGATTTACAGAAATTAGATGTAAATAAGAAAAGCTGAAATAAAATAAGAAAAATAGAAATTTGCAGTAAATTATGCCAAACGGGGAAAAATAAACTGAAAGAGAAAATTTAATAACTTGATAGGGAAGTAAGTGATAAATTAGTTGGTTGACTTAGAAAAGAGAATGTTATCCATAGTTTAATATTCACAAGATAACGATAAATATAATTACAGGAATAAAAGAAAGAAAAAGGGAATTAGTGTAAAATAGAGAAACTACTGTATTTTGTACTATCAAAAAGTAAAAGAAGTAACAAAAGAAATATCTTGTAGTTATGGATTATTGTTCATAGCATCATTTAGTATTAAAATATAGAAATGGATTTTCAGTACAGTTTTTTAATCAACCAAATAGAATAGAACCGCTTCCTAGAATATAAGAAAGCAAAGTAAAGAATTAAAGGAATCAAGTTAATTACTAGATAAGACTAGAAGCAATTAAAAGTAATATGCCTTGATCTGCAATTACTGCATAGATAATAGAATAAAGGAAAAGCAGTTATTATGATAAGTAAATTTGTGACAGTCGGACGTAATCCCAAGCCATGATTGTCATATAATAAGAGAATTAAAGAGAATTCAATATCACAATAAAAGAAGACAGACTAGAACAGAAAAGAGATGATTGTAATTATATTTATAATATATAGATCATAATAGCACACAGTGCTAACAATTGCAAGTAAAATTGTAACATAGGTTATAATTAAGTAGAAAGAACATAAAATGCTTATTTTTAGACTTAAATTAAGTTAATAAGCAAATAGAGCAGAAATAACAGAACATGTTTATTTTAATCATGGATTAGGTTAATAAGAAAAATAATAGAATTGGCCCATACCAACAGCATTCCCTTTCAGTCAGGAACTGATGGCCTCACAATAGTTAGGTGAGGCTGGGACAAGCTTATGCTGATTAGGGTAAATAAATAGCCAACAAAATAAGAAAAGTAAATTAAACACATAATAAAAGATTAGGCGTAGGGTCTAATAAAACATTAAGATGCATTTAGAGTAGTCAAAATAGTGAAGAGCCTAACAAAGCAGTTCATCATAGATTTCAACACAGAAGGAGCATGTCCAACTTAGATATTTTATACAAGAGGAAGTACGAGACTTCAACGGGATGTGAGGGTACTCTAGGTTGACCCTCTAGAGTTGGCATAACGAAGCCATCACTTGGAGGCAGGTCTGTAGGTGTTCCATCAAAAGAGTATGCCTTGGCTGCTTTTTGCATGGCAGGATCATTGTAGGTAGTCAAAAGGGGTTGATGTTTGGAGTAGGATATTTGTATGTCCCAGTACTTACAAGTAAGTTTTAGTGGGAAGGACCCGAAAGGGTAGTCGCATGCGGATATTGGACCAGCATCAAAACCAAGAAGCGAGTTCAAGAAAGACTAGAGTTAAACCAACAGTCGAATGAACCCTTCACTATCGAGACATTGGATGAGGGGCGTAGCTAATTGGATGTTTAGATTGTCTGTAGTATGGCACAGCCACTTAGCTGTTTAGAGGATTTTCGATTAGTTGAGTGGTGGCTGCATGGGGCCAAAGCCACGATAAGAAAAGGGACAGACCAAGTAGAATATCTATACTGTAGGCCTAACGACCCAGTCCTTTATAGATATATAAAATCTCCGACCGAGTTCCGTACAAGGTAGACCTTGTTTAGCGAGACTTAAGGAGTAGATATAGCGATTACGTGTGTTCCTCAAGGTACACACTGGGTGGTACGTTGTGGATGTCCGAGCATTAGTATAGGCTTGTACGAACGCAGTTTTACATTTTCAGAGTAGACGACATAATATCTGTATTGTAGGCCTTACGAGGTAGTCCTTTACAGATGCAGTCACAACACGCTCTAGAATCGAGACGATGGTGTCCTTTTCGAAGAGGATACGAAAGGTACCAGGGGTAGTACCTCGGACCAATACAGTCATTAGGTATATAGCTACATATATTAGTTATTAGGTTTTAATCTACTAAGGAGTTGATGGTATGATTCACGCATAGAGGCAAGAGTATTATAAACCCAATAAACCTAATATAACAGAAAATGGGAATAAAACAGTATATATAGAATTAAATCCAGAAGCGTATAATTTGTCCATTCACCAGAACTTTAGTTCGGACTCTCTCCTCATGCGTCCTAAAGGTTAGGTAGACGGCAGAGACTTTCCAGCTTTGAGACACTTATTTAGAAAGTGTTATTTTATTGGTAGTATTTACTTACTATTATATTTTAGTCAGTTCCGCTGTGAGATATTTATCTGAGCTCTGATATATTAATCTTTGCCTATTTTGCAGGATACCTTATACCCAACTCGGGTTTCAGTGGGCTTGGATTTTAGCACTTTTGTGAAAAATCCGGACTCACTGGGATTCGGGTTGTTACAAGTTCCACTGAACAATCAAATGAATGGACAAAAAGAAATTGCAACACTAATCTTAAAGTATGCGGCTTCAAAGCAACAAAATTTACCGCTAAACAAACAAATGAATGGATGAAACAAGAAATTGCAATACTAAATTTCAAGCTAAAACAGGAACATGCAAATGTCAGTTCTCAACTAAAAGTAAACATATAGGGATAAAATATTATGCATCCTTCTTAAAGAAAATCATAACCAATGCTCAAGCCAAATGAACACCACTGAATACTAAATTAATAAATGATGCACGTCCAATTATATCATAAAACTCGGTTTTTATTCATGCATTATGGTCATTCTTAAATTGAAATAACCATGTCATGAGAATACAACAAGACTGCATCTCATTGAAATACTACTAATCACTTTGGAACTCATAACAAGCAAGAAAATGTAATAGGTTCGAAAAACATGTTTAAAACATGAAAGGTGCAAGGAAATATAAGATAATAAACCATAAAAAGCAAGCTATTATACATACATACATACATACATACATACATACATACATACATATATATATATATATATATATATATATCTAATTGAGCATTCATGTATAGATGTACGCAATAATATCAAGGTAAACATATATCTGATTGATCCTAGATCTAAATGAGTATTCATGTATACGTATATATCTAAGTAAATACATATCTGACTGATCCTAGATCATCAAGCCTACAATCACAAAAAATAATAATAGGGAACCCAAATGAATAACATAAACAACTTAACATAGTTCATAGACAATCCATTCAGATAAGGAATTTAGTTGAAGCATGAATTGAGCATACCGAAACATATATACCAGACTTAACAAATTCGGATAAATAAATGTATCAGACTCGACAAATCAAATATAGGCCGAAATCGAAAATTCAACAAGGGTCTGAATATATTCCTTTATGTGTGTACTTATGTATGTGTGTACCAGAGAATTTGAATATATATCAAAGACCCAAACAAGTCTAATACTAAGTCCTAAGTACCCCGATTCAACGAGTAACTACTAATGTTTAGACCAATCAATTCTTAACTTTATAAAGTAAGACAAGCTTAAAATTATTTAAAAAACAGTGATTTTACTGTCACAACCACCGCTTTATTTTGCATAAATAATAAGAACATTCATACCAAAACTACAGTCATATATATAAATTCACATACACATAAAAAGGGGAACCATCTTATGCTTTAAAATATCATAAACAACATGAAATCAGTCACTTATATGGGTATACAACTTATATATGAGTAAATGTGTGTACATATATATAGAATATAATATATTATTTTAAAAATGAAAGACATATCAAACATAATATAAGCAAATGATTGATAACTTAACTATAAGACTAATATGCTATTAAAGATGAAGATGTCACCATAAATAAATTATCCAAGGATCTAAATATAGCTTTATATTATAGTTTCTATTATTTGAAGCATTTTTGTTTTTAAATCCAATTAACTGGGAGTTGAAATGCAATTAATAATATATATATTAAGTTAGCTAAATTCGTATTAATATTATTAAATACTCGTTGGTTGCTTTCTTTTTTTAATATTGTTTTTAGTATAGTAAATAAATCTATTATGGGTATTGTTTATTTTAACTTGATGGTATTCTTATATAGAGCACATACGTACGTACATATGTATGTATGTATGTATAAATGTAAATAAAATTTACAATAAACTAATGATAATAAACAAGACTAAGACTATCATTTAATTAAAATTAAGTAAGGACGTAAAAAAATAGAAGATAATACCAAGATCATAAAAAAAACTGAGAATCAAAAGAAATCACGATCAAATTGCTAGCTGTAGTTAATTTTTTACTATTATCTCCATTGTTAAGATTGGTTTTCTTTTTTGTAAACTCAATATGAACTTTAATGTCTTTAAGAAGCTCTTAAAAACTCAAAATTTGTTTAATTTATGACTTGGATTAGAAATTCAATTAACATTAAATAAAGAAATTACATATATTAGATTTTCTAAATCAGTGCTATTATTATCAAACACACGTTGATTTCTCAAACCAAATATACCAACATATCATTATGAAAATAGTGTCGAATAAAAACCTATCATGATCTTTAGATGAAATCCAAGATTCATTCAATATAATTCATAACTAATTTGTCTATTATTTATATTAAATCCAAAAATATTAAGAACATTCACAAGAATAAATTTAGTTACATTACATTCAAAATATACGTGATTAGTATTTTCAATTTTATAATTGCAAAAATAACATTTTTTTTCAACTAAAATATTTTTCATTTTTTAAAATCTAATAGTTTTTAATTTCCCATGCAAAATTAGCCACATATAAATTTTAAATGTAGGTGGAGCGCTAATTTTCAATAAATATTTAAATATTTTCAATTTAACTCCCGAAAAAGTTACAAAATTGTAAAATGAATGGGAGGTATAGTTCTTACTCTTATCCCAACACCAAATTTTAATGTTTTAACATACGATTAAATCTGAATTCCTAAGGAAAATCTAAATTTGGCCCGTAGTTGTCAAAAAATAATACATTTTTGAAATTACAATTGTCATATAATTCATAAATTCTAATTTAAGTGGAATAGACGAAATCCAACTATCATGCCAAAAAAAGTGTTGTTACTAGACTGAATAATATTATAAATACATAGACTATAAGCATCGAAATTATATAATAATTTTGAAAAGTGAGACATATTATTTAAATTATTAACAGTTTTATGATGTAAATTATATGAACCACCATACCATTGGTTCGAAATTAATTCTTTCCATAACAAAATTTTGTTATTATCATTAAATTTTCATATCCATTTATCGAATAAAGAAATATTTAAATTATGCAAATTAATTATTCCCAATCTTCCTCACTTTTACGTTTACAATCTATTTCCCATTTAACAGGATTATCTCCACTCCATAAGAAATCTCTCTTGATTTTATCAATTTTATCATTAATCCATTTTGAAAAAAGGTAAAAAGACGTCCAATAAATAGGTAATGCGGATAAAACTAAATTAATTAGAATCATCCTACTTGCTTTCAATAAGTATTCCAATTAGATAACCTTTTATTGATTTTATTTGTAATACTATTTCAATCATTATGTTTTAGTTTTAATGCCTAATTAAAAAACCTAAATATTCAATAGGAAATTTTGTTCTATTACAATTCAAAGTATTTACAACTTGATTTTCTATATTGTCAATGCTATTTAAAACAAGTACCAAACTCTTGTCAAAGTTAATTTTTAAACCTAATAAAAGTTCAAAACTACATAATATGAATTTAAGCGCAATAATATGTTAAGGCAAGTGTGACGTAAAAATCATAGTATCATCAACAAACTTGAGAATAGAAAGAACTTTACAAGTGACCTCATTAATTAATAATGGGATTTATTACTAAATATAGGTAGTTTAGGATAGAAGGAAATGCAACGATATGTTTAAGAAGTATAAAAATGCATGCAATGTTATAAAATAAAGGTAACAAAATATTAAAATGAATTGTTATTTAAAAAGAATGAATATTCTATTTCTTTATTTGCAAAATAATAAGGGCTTTAATTAATACACATATTTACACGTTTGAATAGTAATCCAGGGCTCCCTATAAAGGTTAATGATGTGCGTATGTGTTTATATATAATATCAATTAAAGATATAGCTTGAGATTATAAATTTTAACAAACTGAAATTTTATTTAGTAGCACTAATTAAGGCAATGTGATTGTTACATTAACAAGGGAAAAGTGAAAGAGTTTTTAAATATACACACACATATATTTATATATACATAGGTAAGAGAACATGAATGAAGGAATGACTTTTGTAGAAATCGTAACACAACGGGAATTTACCTAAAATTTAACAAGAACTTAAAAGAGAATTAAATGGAAATTTAAGAAAAATAAATTTAAATAAGATAAGGACTAAAAAATAAATTTTCATAAATGTCTGAATTTGGTTAAGAAACTTACACCACTGCATTCATAGCGATTTTTTGGACGATTTTTATATATAACTTACCATAATCCAAGTTCATATGAGAGAATTATGAGTGACAGAATGATAAACGAAGAATTAAAAATATAAATTAATTAAGACAAGCACCTTTGTCCAAGTGGTTAATTGAATCGGCTTTGGTGCAGGATGTCACAAGTTCGAAACTTGCTTTCGAACGTTTATTTGACATGGGATATGTTGTCCTAATGATTTGTCTGTATATAAAGTACCAGTTCAATATATATATATATATATATATATATATATATATATATATATTAAAATTAGAAAGGGTCAGGCGGACCCATGCTTGGGCTAGGTCAACCGATGACGGTCGATTGTGACCTAGGGCGATTGACCCAACGCCTTAAAAATCGGCTGATTATCATTACTTGGAGCGAACGAATGGACGGTCGAGATGATTGTTTGCACATAAAGTAAATGATGTATGGTATTCATTTGCAGCCGAGTTGATCCAATGGCCCTAGATTCTAAGCTCACCTTATAAAGTAATCTCTAACTTAAACCCTAATCTCTTAGTTAAACGACGATAACAAAATTCTGCCAAATTTTCTACCGAAACCCTTATCTCTCAAACCCTAAAATCAATATCTAAATGAAATTAAAATCAAATTGAGGAGTGAGGCAAGCAATCATGGAGGAGACTAAGGAGATATAAAGAAGAACTATCAATTGGAGGCCAATTTTCATAGATCTAGAGATTAGGCTAAAAGCGAGTAGGCACATATTTAATAATTTGGTTAATGAAATTGATTTTAAAACTGTTTTAAGTGATTAGAATTGTTGAAACCATATAATTAACTTGTTAGTTTGAAATTGAATTGGCTAAAACCTAAACCCTAGATTTTGTTTGAAATTAGATTATGAAATTGGGTAAATTAGATACTTTTTAATGCCAACTTGTAATCCTAAATCATAAACCCTAAAATTGATTGAAATTGGGAGATTAATTAAGTGGAAATTAAGGTTAATTAAAATTATTAATTGACCTGTATAGATGATGTAATCAACGCTTAAAAATTAATCGAACCCTAGAAAAACTAACATGAACGGATGACCTAGAACTGCTTAGGTTGTAACGATCCAAAATTTTCGATCCCGAAAATTCCAGATAGTTAGGAAAAAGAAGAAAGAGATAGAAGCATAAGAAGAACAGAAACACCAACATCTCACATTCGTAGAAGATAAAATATAATAACAAATAATAACAGTTATACGAAAGAATTCTGTATCTGTCAAATATATTTATAATACATCAGAGTTACATATATATACAGACACAATGGATATACACAATCATCATGTCATAGATATACAACAATAAAATATAGCGAGAACACTCCATACGTTCTGGCCATCCAGCTCGCCTCCTGAGCTCCAGAATGTCCTTACCTGAAAATCTGTAATACTCGGTCTGACCCGAGCATTACATCAAAGTAACACCCGGGTCAGGCTGGAAACCAGCGTGAGTAAACCCATCTAACATGGAATACAAAGCATACAACTTATATAAAATCCAGGGTAGCTCGTATCAATTTACAAATTCACCATTTGTTATAGACATCACTTATTTCACACATCAATTTTCTAAGTATCAAATTTTAGATTAAATAGTCTAATTCTCTTAAAACATTTTATTCCAGCCTATTGATTTCACATATCAATCTATAAAAAATCGAAGTGGTTTCGGGCATTTTCTAATACCTGACCCCGGTCTCTTCGAGTCACATGTCATCCTAACCCAAGTTATCCAAATGAAATACACTTCAAAATTTAAATACAGGATGTCACTTTACACAACAATTCATCATTGATAGACAACCATAATAACCTGTCCGCCCAAACATATGAGATCTTAAACCATTCAAGGAAATCAATATCAATCAGCATTCATAAGCAATGATTTATTAATCAACATTCTATAATTAATTTAAAATGAAATAATTTAATTACTTCATCTCTAACTAATTTAAAATAAATTAAACTAATCACATAAATCCTGCTTACTTAAACGTTAATTAATTACAAATTAATTAATTAATCACCCACTAATCATACATCTTAATTAATCCTCCTTGATTAATTATCCTCTAATTACTTTATGTAATTATCCTTAATCAATTTCACAAAATTAATTATTCTCAAACATTATAGTAATTAACCTTTAATTACTTCATTAATTGTTTAACTATAATTAATTACATTTATCCTTAATTAATTACATTAATTAATTACTCTATAATTACTTATCATTGATTAATTATCCATAATTAATCATCTCTTAATTAATCATCTATTAATTACATCATTAATTATATTAATTAATGATCTCTAATTACTTTTTAATTATAATTATCCTATTTAAATCAATTACATTAAGTAATTAATCTTTAATTTAAACCACATGTATTAATCACGCTTGATTAATCACATCCAGTAATTAACTACCCTTAATTGCTTCATTTAAATCAATTAATTACTTCTTAATTAATTATCTTTAATTAATACCTTGATTAATTTTCACAAAGTAATTAAATCCAAAATTACTTTCAATCTTAAACCATCTTTAATTAATTACATCCAATAATTATCAATTGATTACTTCACTAAGTAATTACACTCCATTAATTACATTAAGTAATTATTTATCAAATCATCAAGTGTTTAAATTAATTAAACTTAATTAATTAACTTAAACTAATCACATTAACTTAATTAATTACATTAAGTAATTAATTCCTTAATTACTTCCATTAAGTAATTACTCAAACAATTTCATAATTGATTATCTTAAATTAATTAATCTAATTAATCAATAAAATTAATCACATTAATTAATTTTTTTAATAATCTTAAGTTAACGACCTTCATTAACTATTACAAATCTTTAATTACTTCTCTAAAGTAATTAACTTAGATTAATCATTATTAAATACAAATTAATTTATCCTTAATAACCCATCAGTTAATCTCTAATTATTTAATTTAATTACTTGATTAATTAATTCTTATTCATTAATTAATAATCTAATCTTATCTAATTAATGATTTCTTAATTACAAATTAATTAATTCTTAATTAATTTACTTAACCTTTAATTAACTAAATTGAACCCTTAATTTCTTAATTAATTAATCCAAATAATTAATTTATTAGATAAATTAATTATCCATCTTAATTACCTTAAATATTTAATGAATTATAAACCATTTACTTTTAATTATCTTTAAGATAAAACTTTATTAATGATTAAATTATCATTATCAAAGGTATTTAAAAACCATTTAGTTAAATCTTACTTTCAAATTCCATTTTAAATTTAAGACTAAAATGAATAAAATTTTAACTTTAACAAGTTTTTAGAACAATTCAAAAACCTTTTGAATCACATGTTAAAGAAATATTTTCTTATAAAACAAATTTAAAGAATTTTAAAACTAAATTCATTCTTAAATTCAAACCCTATTTAAAATATACTTTAACATTCAAAGTTGTTTTAAAACAATTTAAAATTCAAAAACTTTATTTTATTTCAAAACTAGGATTCAACTTCATTTTGAATTCAGATTTTAAAACTTGCTTCAAAACTGTGATTCAAAACTTGCCCCTTTCATTTTTAAATCTAATTTAGATTCAAAATCTAAACACTGTCAGGTTTTTCTTTTAAAACATGTAATCTAAAATGACCCGTGCTAGTCTAAAATGACTTCGAGTCAATCACCCCAATGCTTCGAGTAAAATACTCGAACTGCTCGAGTAAAACTCGAGACCACCAAACCTATACCCATTCAAACAACGTTCCAGATCACCAGAAACAAGTGCACCGTGCACATGCACGGTGCCACCGACCACCTGCGGTCATCACCAGAACATCGAACACGTCGACGACCATCAAGGCACCAGTCTACGACCATCTGACCTTCATCATCACCCCGAAGTCAGATTCGAGCATAAGAATCAAAATTGAAACCAACTTCCAAACCTGGAACATCTTCGCTTACTAATCTCCGATCATCAGAGTCGCAACGCCTCTGGCCGCAACTTCGTCCATACTCCAGCTACCATTCCCTTAAGTCATGTAGAACTCGATCAAGTATAGAAGTCGCGCCGATCAAATATCTCGGTCTAGTCAAAACTAGGTTTTCAAACTTCACTGGCCCTCCACTGTCGACACTAAGCTCAGATCACCAATCTAACATTTTTCCCAGACCCACCGTTCATCCTTCCATCACCCGAAAAGACCCCGACCACCTCAAACCAGCTGATCATCAGAGATCACCAAAACTAAGAAATTAAGACAAACCCAAACTGCTCTTCCGTCCTTAATATAAAAATTATGATTTTTACTTTAAAAATCATGTTTAAGGATGAGAACCTAGTTTACATTCCCAAATTCATAAATTAAGAAGTTTGTATTTTGATTTATTTAAAGTTTTGCTAAGTTTTCTTGGTTTCTAAAGACATTACTAAGTTGTTTTAACTTAAATAAAATTTTAAAACTTAGTTCAAAATCAAACAAACAACATTTGTTTATATTCTAAGTTCTAACAATGATTAGTCAAAAGATAAGGATTTGTTTGTAAATCTGGGTCTAAAAGAAACAAGAACAGAGATATCACAATGATACAACATGCATACATTTACATTCAGATAATTCACATATATAAAATCATATAGAATATATATTTTTCCAGAGAATTAACATGCAACCAAATTTAAGGATATTCATACTTTTAAAAATAATGTTACTCACCTTAAAAAAAAAAGTTTGAACATAGAGCAATTCTGGAAACTGCAACTTGATTTTCCTTTTAAATCTTCCTTACTTTGTTTAGTTGAGATGATGTTTAAGTTTGCAAACTGGTGATGCTACCGTTTCTTTTTCTTTCTGGTTTGCTATGTTTGGACGAGTAGAAACTAGAAGTATGTATATATAAAGAGAAAGGTTTTACTGAGGTAGGTTTTTGCTGGAACAAACATTACTTGTGTTTGATCAGATTTTTTTTATTTCTTGTGAACAAGTTCGGCTGAGCACATATGTATATATAGGAATGAAGTCTACAGGGAGACAAGAAGGTGGCTGCTATGTTGTATAGGCTCCACATTTTTTTATTTATGTCATTTTTATTTTAGCTTGAGTTGAAATATGCAGACCTGATTTTGATTTCATATTGTACTTCACTAGGTATTTTCTTTTTGATGATGTCTCCTACTATGTTTACACGTATTACTACCTGAATTGATATGTAGATATGCATACATATTATTTTGTATGTGTATATACATAGTAATGAGCTTATCCTTTTATTCTTGCATTTGTATTTTTCATTATCCTGCACATATATGTTTGTGTTCATACCTATTTCATTTTCTTAGACATGGTTATATATATACAGGTATATTTTATCTTGATTTAAACGATGGAGTTTATTATTTATTTTCTATGAGATCTTATCCAGGGATTCAATATTTATTACAGTTTTCAAATAAATTTATATATTCAAATATCTTTATTAATCAGAAATTCATTTGTTTGATTAGTCAATATTAATATTCCAAAGAATCATTTAATTTCTCGATTAACAGACGTCCAAGAATCCGGGTTATTACATTCCTCCCCCACTGAATCTTTTCGTTCGTGAAAAAGAACAAAACCAGAATACTTAAAACCAGATAAATTTTCTTTTATCATTTTAAAACACTTTAAAAATCTATATAATATAATAAATAGTTTTTATAGAAATATTTTTTTTATAATTCGATGTCTCAACCAGTCCATCCTTGTTCTTACAGAAATTCGGTCATACGTTGATCAAACCTAGGACTGAAAATCTATAAGTATTTGGTAAAACTGTTCCAACACCCAGTGAAAATACTTGGGAAAATAATTTTATTGAAAATATAGAAAACGGTTTTTTTTTTAAAAATAGAGGAAATATCTTTGGTGAGAATGCTCTGGAAATCATCACCCCCATTCATGGTCGCAGTTACATCCTGGGTTATGTTGCCATCACAGCAAAAGTCCATGTAATTGTAGACACTCCACGCTCCTCGATTATGCCATGGAACCCACAACAGATCGCAGTTACATTCCAGCGTTACGTAGCCATCGCAGCAAAAGTCCATGTAACTGTAGGCGTCAGTGCCCTCGATTTTCGCTGTCAAAAATGAAACTTCTCCACTCCTACATAGTTCGCAGTCTACCGATGTAAAATCAAACGCAGACTGTTGGCTCTCAGCGGCACACACTACTTTCGCTATGTTGCCGTCGGTCGCAATCTACCGACATAAAATCAAATGCAGACTGTTGGCTCTCAGCGGCACACACGACTTAAGCTATGTTACCATAGGTCACAGTCTACCGATATAAAATCAAACGCAGACTGTTGGCTCTCAGCGGCACACATGACTTTTGCTTTGTTACCATAGGTCGCAGTCAACCGATATAAAATCAAACGTAGACTGTTGGCTCTCAACGGCACACACGACTTTCGCTATATTAATATAGGTCGCAGTCTACCGATATAAAATCAAATGCAGACTGTTGGCTCATAGCGGCACACACGACTTTCGCTATGGTCTGCAGTAGATCGCAGTGACATGGAGTTACACTGTCGTCACAGCATAACCCAAATGCCTCTGTAGGCATCAGTGCCCTCGACTTTCGCTACACACTACTCATAATCCTCAAGAACTAGTTTTGTCCGGACTCCTCACAGGATCAACTTTAGATCCCTCCCTTAGGGTTCAAGGCAGTACCACCCTGTGGTACTCCAGAGAAGTTCATTTCAAGGGAGCGCCTTTTTCCCCAGAGCCATTTTCAAAACACTTTATACTATACACATAGTATCTTCCAAATCATACACCTAGTATGAATCTCATATAAATCTCCTTTTCTCAAAATCGATTATCCAAAATCGATAATTCTCAAACTAGACTTTTCAAATTCCAATATTGATTTTACCCAAAAATCAAAAGCCTTTCGAAATCCAAAGGTTCCCAAAACCTTTTCCTCCAAAACCATTCTCATAAGATCATTTTCATATATATATATATATATATATGACTTTAAAAATCTTTGGATCATTTCGAACTTGCATAATCCTTATACTTCAAACACTTTTAAAATCCTTTTCTTCCGATAATATATTCAACAAGGGGGGATTTATCCTATATAAAAAAGATATATAACTTTGTTTATTCAAAATCAAATATTCAAATTTGATTACTCTCTTAATAAAGTTGTTTCCATCTTACTTATCATCATAAAAATATCAAATTTTCACTTTTATCCATTGTATAGTTCACAAAATATACTTTCATTTCAACAGAAATCATTTCACATTTATTATTCACAAATTTTCAATATCAATTTCATTCAAATCCGTATGATGTACACTTATCATCCGTACGCTATACCAGTCTGATCGCTCACTCGATCACACAATGTCATTTTCGAACTAGTATCGTCCACCCGACTTCCTATTGCGGACTGAGATCTGGCTTCTTGATCAGAAATCTCCATTCTCCTTACGTAGCCATAACTATGATAAAGATGTCCAGAACCAATCAACAATCCATATTCAGGTTCGCCGTCGAAAATCGAGTGAAAAATCCCAACTCGGATCGATAAACTATCTCGAAGTTCGATGCTCGAATCTGGATCAAATCACTATGCGAATAGAATAATATACATACATAATACGTATTTATTTTCATTGATTATTAACTAAATCAATTTCTCTTTCTATTCACATTTCCTTTAATTTCTATCCACATAATCACAATTGTTTCAATTCCATTGGATTATCACTTTAATCCTTATCCCAAATGGATATTCAATCAAAAAGAGTTTGAACTTTGATCAGCTTAAATTCAGAAAATAGCTTGAAAAGTTTAAAAATAGATAAGTAGTTGAAAAATAATTATTAGTTTGTAACATAGCTATAAAATAGCTAAGTAATTGTAAAATAGTTGAAAAGTAGTCAAATAGTTATAGAAATTTTAAATAATTGCAAAATAGTTGTAACATAGTAATTAATTTGTAAAATAGTTGAAAAATAGTAATTAGTTTATAAAACAGTCGAAAAATTGTTAAATAGTTTCAAAATAATTGTAGAATAAATATAAAATAATTTGGGGTTTTGAAAAGAAAGGTTGTATATAGTAAATAGATAGGGAAATAGATTAAAAACAGTTTATATTAAAATATTTTATTTGGAAAAATATTTCAGAGCCAAACTGTTCAATTCCCAATCTCCATTTCCAATTAATTCAATTTAAATTTCCATCTCCATTTAAATTGACTTAATTCCAATTTAAATAACTTCAATTTCCATTGAAATTGATTTAACCCCAATTCAAGTTGAATTAACCTCAATTTCTTTCCACAATCAAATCAAATTCCATTGAATTTGAAACCATTCAACTTTCATCAAAATTTCAATTAATTCAAGAGAATTTCAAATTGAACCAATTTCAATTCATATCAATTTAAATTTTGAATTAATCTCAATTTCATTTGGAATTCAGGTTACTTGTCAAATTACTTAACTTTCCCAAAGTTAAATTCAATTCATTCATTCAGTCAACCTTACTCAAATTCGAATTCCCACCTCAAAATTTCAAATTTTTAATAATATTCTTTCTTACTTATAAGTTCAAAACTTATATCACTTTGGGTTTTCACATCACATCCCAAGGAAAATTCAAAACTCAACCTTAGAATTTATTTCAAATATACATATTTGTTTCCTTTACACACCAAATTACTTCAAATTTTAAACCACCTTTGGTTTTGAATTCAAAACAAATTCCTATAAATTTTCAAACAACTCTTGTTTGAATCAAGCTCTTTTATTCAAATAATATTATTTATATTTTTTTTCAAATGCTTGGGACAAATTCTCCTAATTTTCCGGACTTAGATTTTGTACTTTACCATTTAAACCCTTTTTCAATTTCAATTCATAAGTCAAACCAACCTAAATGTTTACTCCCTTAAACATTTTATTATTCTGCTAAATCATTAACAATTATTTCATCATTTTAGGAAAATAACTATTGTTATTACAACTGGAAACCAATTTACTATTATCTTATTCTGAAACTTTTCCCAAATTCAAGATTAAATTTCAGTTTGGTCTTAATTCTATTACCACTTAGTTCTCATTGTTTCTATTTAATTCCAATGATTTAACATCCAATTAACTAATTATTAGAAAAATTATTGCTTTATATATTAAAATATAAGCTTATACAAAATCGTTTAAAATCTTTATATAAGAAAATAACAAGTACGCTCTCATATATATACACACACATATATATACACTCAACTCATTCTAGGGTACCATTTGCCATATCCTTAATGAGTATCCTCCAACAGGGCCCAGGTTCTCGCTTAACCTTTCAGCTCTGATACCAACTGTAATGACCCAAAATTTTCGATCCCGAAAATTCCAGATAGTTAGGAAAAAGAAGAAAGAGATAGAAGCATAAGAAGAACAGAAACACCAACATCTCACATTCGTAGGGGATAAAATATAATAACAAATAATAACAGTGATACAAAAGAATTCTATATCTGTTAAATATATTTATAATACATCAGAGTTACATATATATACAGACACTGGATATACACAATCATCATGTCATAGATATACAACAATAAAATACAGCGGGAACACTCCATACGTTCTTGCCATCCAGCTCGCCTCCTGAGCTCCAAAACGTCCTTACCTAAAAATCTGTAATACTCGGTCTGTCCCGAGCATTACATCAAAGTAACACCTGGGTCAGGCTGGAAACCAGCGTGAGTAAACCCATCTAACATGGAATACAAAGCATACAACTTATATAAAACCCGGGGTAGCTCGTATCAAAATACAAATTCACTATTTGTTATAGCCGTCACTTATTTCACACATCAATTTTCTAAGTATCAAAATTTAGATTTAATAGCCCAATTTTCTTAAATCATTTTATTCCAGCCTATTGATTTCACATATCAATCTATAAAAATTCGAAGTGGTTTCGGGTATTTTCTAATACCCAACCCCGGTCTCTTCGATTCTTATGTCATCCTAACCCAAGTTATCCAAATGAAATACACTTCAAAATTTAAATACAGGATGTCACTTTACACAACAATTCATCATTGTTAGATAACCATAATATCTTGTCCACCCAAACATATGAGATCTTAAACCATTCAAGGAAATCAATATCAATCAGCATTCGTAAGAAATGATTTATTAATCACCATTCTATAATTAATTTAAAATGAAATAAATTAATTACTTCATCTCTAATTAATTTAAAGTAAATTAAACTAATCACATAAATCCTGCTTACTTAAACATTAATTAATTACAAATTAATTAATTAATCACCCACTAACCATACATCTTAATTAATCCTCCTTGGTTAATTATCCTCTAATTACTTTAAGTAATTATCCTTAATCAATTTCACAAAATTAATTATTCTCAAACAAGTACAGAAATTAACCTTTAATTACTTCATTAATTATTTAACAATAATTAATTACATTTATCCTTAATTAATTACATTAATTAATTACTCTATAATTACTTATCATTGACTAATTATCCTTAATTAATCATCTATTAATTACATCAATTAATGATCTCTAATTACTTTTTAATTATAATTATCCTATTTAAATTAATTACATTAAGTAATTAATCTTTAATTTAGACCATATTTATTAATCACGCTTGATTAATCACATCCAGTAATTAACTACCCTTAATTACTTCATTTAAATCAATTAATTACTTCTTAATTAATTATCTTTAATTAAAACCTCGACTAATTTTCACAAAGTAATTAAATCCAAAATTACTTTCAATCTTAAACCATCTTTAATTAATTAAATCCACTAATTATCAATTGATTACTTCACTCAGTAATTACACTCCATTAATTACATTAAGTAATTATTTATCAAATCATCAAGTGTTTAAATTAATTAAACTTAATTAATTAACTTAAACTAATCACAATAACTTAATTAATTACATTAATTAATTAATTCCTTAATTATTTCCATTAAGTAATTACTTAAACAATTTCACAATTGATTATCTCAAATTAATTAATCTAATTAATCAATAAAATTAAACACATTAACTAATTTTTTAATAATCTTAAGTTAACGACCTTCATTAACTATTACAAATCTTTAATTACTTCTCTAAAGTAATTAACTTAGATGAATCATTGTTAAATACAAATTAATTTATCCTTAATAACCCATTAATTAATCTCTAATTATTTAATTTAATTGCTTGATTAATTGATTCTTATTCATTAATTAATAATCAATCTTATCTAATTAATGATTTATTAATTACAAATTAATTAATTCTTAATTAATTTACTTAACCTTTAATTAACTAAATTAAACCCTTAATTCCTTAATTAATTAATCCAAATCATTAATTTATTAAATAAATTAATTATCCATCTTAATTACCTTAAATATTTAATGAATTATAAACCATTTACTTTTAATTACCTTTAAGATAAAACCTTATTCTTATTAATGATTAAATTATCATTATCAAAGGTATTTAAAAACTTCCTGTTCCTGGCTCTCTTGAGTGCTTCTTTCTTCGTTGTTCCGTTGTATCTTTGTTTTTCTTCTTTTAATATATCTGGCAGGGGCCTTGTTTCAACCCCGCTTGCTCTGCAAAAAAAAGTATTTAAAAACTATTTACTTAAATTTTACTTTCAAATTCCATTTTAAATTTAAGATTTAAAATGAATAAAATTTTAACTATAACAAATTTTTAGAACAATTCAAAAACCTTTTGAATCACATGTTAAAGAAATATTCGTCTTATAAAAGAAATTTTAATAATTTTAAAACCAAATTCATTCTTAAATTCAAACCCTATTAAAAATATTATTTAACATTCAAAATTGTTTTAAAACAATTTAAATTTAAAAACTTTATTTTATTTCAAAACTAGGATTCAAATTCATTTTGAATTCAGATTTTAAAACTTGCTTCAAAATCGTGATTTAAAACTTTCCCCTTTCATTGTTAAATCTAATTTAAATTCAAAATCTAAACACTGTCAGGTTTTTCTTCTAAAACCTGTAATCTAAAATGACTCGAGCCAGACTAAAATGACTTCGAGTCAATCACCCCAATGCTTCGAGTAAAATACTCGAACTGCTCGAGTAAAACTCGAGACCACAAAACCCATGCCCATCCAAACAACATTCCAGATCACCAGAAACAAGTGCACCGTGCACATGCACGGTGTCGTCGACCACCTCCGGTCATCACCAGAACATCGAACACGTCGATGATCATCAAAGCACCGGTCTACAACCATCTGACCTTCATCATCACCCCGAAATCAGATTCGAGCATAAGAATCCAAAATTGAAACCAATTTCCAAACCTTGAACATCTTCATTTACCAATCTACGATCATCGGATTGGCAATGCCCCCGGCCACAACTTCAGCCATACTCCAGCTACCATTCCCCTAAGTTATGTATAACTCGATCAACTATAGAAGTCGCGCCGATCAAATATCTCGGTCTAGTCAAAACTAGGTTTTCAAACTTCAATGGCCCACCACTGTCGCCACCAAGCTTAGATCACCAATCCAACATTTTTCCCGGACCCACCGTTCATCTTTCCATCACCAGAAAAGACCCCGACCACCTCAAACTAGTGGATCATCGGAGATCACCAAAACAAAGAAATTAAGACAAACCCAAACTGCTCTTCCCTCCTTAATCTAAAAATTATGATTTTTACTTTAAAAATCATGTTTAAGGATGAGAACCTAGTTTACATTCCTGAATTCATAAATTAAGAAGTTTGTATTTTGACTTATTTAAAGTTTTGCTCAGTTTTCTTGATTTCCAGAGACATTACTAAGTTTTTTAACTTAAATAAAATTTTAAAACTTAGTTCAAAATCAAACAAACGACAATTGTTTAGATTCTAAGTTCTAACAACTATTAGATCTAAAGATAGGGATTTGTTTATAAATCTGGGTCTAAAAGAAACAAGAACAGAGATATCACAATGATAGCATGCATACATTTACATTCAGATAATTCACATACATAAAATCATACAGAATATTTTTTTCTCCAGAGAATTAACATGCAACCAAATTTAAGGATATTCATACTTTTAAAAATAATGTTACTCACCTGTAAAAAAAAGTTTGAATAGAGAGCAATTTTGGAAACTGCAACTTGATTTTCCTTTTAAATCTTCCTTACTTTGTTTAGTCGAGATGCTGTTTAAGTTTGCAAAATGGCGATGTTACCTTTTCTTTTTCTTTCTGGTTTGCTATGTTTGGACGAGTAGGAACTAGAAGTATGTATGTATAAAGAGAAAGGTTTTACTAACGTAGGTTTTTGCTGGAACAAACTTTTCTTGTGTTTGATCAGATTTTTTTTATTTCTTGTAAACATGTTCGGCTGAGCACATATGTATATATAGGAATGAAGTCTACAGGGAGACAAGAAGGTGGCTGCTATGTTGTACAGGCTCCATATTTTTTTTATTTATGTCATTTTTATTTTAGCTTGAGTTGAAATATGCAGACCTGATTTTGATTTCATATTGTACTTGACTAGATATTTTCTTTTTGATGATGTCTCCTACCATGTTTATACGTATTACTACCTGAATTGATATATAGATATGCATACATATTCTTTTGTCTGTGTATATACATAGTAATGAGCTTATCCTTTTATTCTTGCATTTGTATTTTTCATTATCCTGCACATATATGTTTGTGTTCATACCTATTTCATTTTCTTAGACATGGTTATATATATACATGTATATTTTATCTTGATTTAAACGATGGAGTTTATTATTTATTTTTTATGAGATTTTCATATCCAGGGATTCAATATTTATTATAGTTTTCAAATAAACTTATATATATTCAAATATCTTTATTAATCAGAAATTCATTTGTTTCATTAGGCAATATTAATATTCCAAAAGAATCAGTTAATTTCCCGATTAACAAACGTCCAAGAATCTGAGTTATTACATAGGTCGACCAGTGATGATCGACCTGTGCAATGCTAGGGTCGACGGTTTGAATTAAAATGAGCGTAATGAACCTTAGCCTTAGGCCTAAATTTAATTAATTAAAATTATATAATTTATTTAAAGATTATTTAATCAGTGAACTGATATGTCTAGATTTTAGGCTAAGTCGCATGCTTTAGAAAAAATAGAAGTTTGGTTCTCTATTGAGAAGGTTAGGGCGATGCATTTCGCATTTCGGTATAGGACTGAGGCAATGTTTTTCGCATTATTGATATTGGATTGGGGTGATGTATTTCGCAATAAGCTTAGTAGTGTTACATACTGGTCGATGCAGCACTGGCGGGAACACTATCTGAAAGAGCACGGTACTAACGGTAGATCTAGGCACTGCACGGACTTGCGCATGGATTTTTAGGATGTGGCACTGATGAACGTCGATGTAGTACAATAAGTGGCTATAGGTATGGAGAAAATTTATTGAGTAAAAATACCTTGTATATGAAGTAGGGCCTGGCACTGATGGGAGTTCACATATGGTGGACCTCGACACAGTGCATTAAGAGGCATTTTGCAATTACGATCAAGAGATGAACATGGGTGCGTACGATGAGTCACTATGCGTGCATTACATTGTTCTCTCTCTCTAGCCTTGGCATGATGGTAGATTTTATGGGAGAGTAGTTCCAGATTTGGTCGATTATTACTATGAGGTTCGACTAGTAGTTTCAACGCATTATGTTAGATAAGAATCCTTAAGCATTGGACTATAGGAGTTCACGGACATTGGATTGTTAAAGTAGATTTAGAGTTAGTTGCACTTAATCATCTTATTAGTCTTGTTTTCATTCACTAGACTTTTTTCTAACCCACCTCTTCTCTCCATTTTCCATTACCACAGGATGACAGATTAGCAGATGATTAGACATAGTACATGGAGAAAGAAGCTTCATGTTGGAGTTCTCATATTGTTCAATGTTTATCTAGTAGCACTATTGTATCAAATATCTATAAAGTTCATATTATACTTTGAGAGCGGTGTATACGTAAAATAAGTATTTTGGAAATTGTTTCTCTAAGATGTGCATTTCGTATACTTATATTTTAATTTCTTCCATTGTGAGATCTACAAGTGTAGAATGTCTTAGAACTTCGCCCTTATACTACTCTGTGATGTCTTAAAGACCTAACTACTTATATTTTTTGATGTAACATGTCCAAGGTCAATTAGGCTTTAGATCAACGTGTCAGAAGGTGTGGGTTGCTACGTTTGGTATCAGAGCTTGGTTTAGGATCCCCTATGGCTTAGGCACATACTGAGAGAACGTACTTGAAAGGTTTTTTAAAAAAAGTTTTTAAGGGTTTTAAAAAAAAAATCTAAAAAGTTATCAAAAATGGGTTTTGGAAATAGAATTTTTCAAAAATGGGTTTTGGAAACAAAAGTTTTCAAAGAGATTTTCGAATATTTTATATTTACATCAAATTTTCTTCTATTTGTGTCTATACTATCTAAAGAAAAGTTGAAAATAATTTCCAAAAACATATAGTGAGAATGAGAATAAGTTTTAGGAGACAGGATGAACCAAGTTTGACTAGTGGAGCCAATTATTATTCTTTGACATGTGTATTAGTGCATAACACTCTATATATATGAGCACATAAGGTAGTTGTTGGCATATTCCTTACATAAGTAGGCAATTGTGGGGTTGGAATAAATGTTAAGGTTTTAACAGTTGAGACTGAAAATGAACCATTTATATTCATTTTTGTTTATCCTGTAAAGAAATGTCAGTAGTGGTTTCTTATACCAAATAGCAGCGACAAGTAGAACATGGATTTAATGGTGAGTGAAGAAAATTAGCACAACAAGTCACATATAATGAGTATAAGATAAAGATAAATCATAAGAATATGAAAGGAGGACATTATGAACCTAAGGTAAATTTCCCCTGTTAAAGTAGAAACACTATTTTATATTGGTAATAGTTGCAAGGGCTTATATTTACTTAACAGTATGGCTGAAGCATTTTCATATTGAAATTAGACACTAAAGTTAGAATGAACTTGAGCTAACCATTTTTGGAAAAGGAAGATAGAAACCTTATGTACTTAAAGAATTGTTAGGAATTTGTGGGCCGATATAATTAGGTTGCTATTGTATACTCCAATTTAGATGAAAAGACAGTGAAAATGTTTTTTGAAAAATGTAAAGAAGTAGATGTCTAATATTTTAAAAAGAAAAATAATTTAATTTACCATGTTCTATAAAATAATCAGAAAAACTATAAAAGGTGTTCTTAAAAAGCGAGATTATAAGAATTTCGCAAAAAACAAGTTTTCAATAATTGTTATAAAGCTTTTGTTTTGTCTTTTATGCATATTGTTATACTTACACCAATGTGCCATGTACTTTTAAATGAGACATTTGAAAAAAAAGAGCTGGTTTATGATTCTATATAAACAATAAGACAAACCTTATGGAATTTATTTAAGTAAAAGTAGAGAAATTGGTGAAAAGCTATTTTCAAATGACTATTTTATCACTTTTGTTTTGTCTTTTATGTATTTTGTCACGCTTACCCCCAATATGTGTTTTTCCTTCATCAATCGAACTTGTGGAAAGTTTTGAAAAGTTTATAAGACACTACTTTTGGAACTCCTTTGATGATTCAGAAATGATTATACATTTGAAAATGTTTCGATCATACTCTTAAAATATAACAATAATAGGTTAAAAATGCTACACTTCTTATAAAAATAAGCTTTTGAGGAAATTCCCTATTTGTAAAAGAAAATTTTAGGAAGGTGTGTTTTATGTATATTTCTACTACGTTAAGTTTAATCATTTTTCATAATTTAGGGGAATGTCATGGCCCAAGAAAAAAGAAATATACGTTAAGAATGAATATAATGACCCAGTTTCAACCATCAAAAGTCGACACTAATAAATCTACGGTATTCACGTGTCTAGCATTCAAGTGCCGAAAAGACTGATTTGTCGGAGGAAAAGAAAGAAAAGGTAGAACAGACTCTCACATTACGATGAGTTACATATAATATACAACAGATGTTTACAAAAGAAAACAGGAATATATATATTCATTAATCAGAGTAATACTAACTTATCGTCAGTCCAGACAGTTATAACAGCCTATCCTCACAAATGCTGATAAATACAATACAATAAGTGCAATGGAAAATAAAATATACATGAGTACATCTTGGAGGCTTTCAGCTCATCTCCTGAAGCTCCAAAGCATCCAAACTAAATCTAGAAACTATACTCAAGCTGTTCCTGAGCATTATAAGAAAATAACACCCGGATTAATCTGGTAAACCAACATGAGAAACACACACCGTATGGATTTTAATCTATAGAAAATCTTTCAAAATAAACGTATCTCGTAAACCACGCCACACATAAACACATATGAGTATTTACCTTATAATAACGGTAAATAACCAAACCATTTCATAGAACATCTCCTGATATTATAATAATATCTAGGTTTTAAAATAAATATTGAATCATAGCCGAAATTGTTACCTTAACTAAATTCCAGCATAATAGGTATATAACTGAATCCAATAGACACTTATTGGAGAGTGGATTTCCATACAATGACAAGGCTACTGGGGTACCGCCTTCCATAGTACACCTCTAGACAATGCACCGAGGCCGAAATTTTTCGACCCTTAGGAATCAGGAGAGGCCTACCCCTTACTTGATAGTACCGAATATATCACCACCCTGGTTGCTTTGCAAGAGCTCTCATGCACAACCAAATCCATATATATGTATATTACATATGTTTGTTGTAATGACCCATAATTCCAGCTATTTGAAATTGAGATATTTAATTGATTTTAAATATTCACAAGTTGATTTTATAAGTTGAATAACGTATATTTCGAGTATAATCATTTAATTGGATAATTAAATTATTAATTTAATATTTGAAATTGCAAAAATAATTGGAAATCGAATTATATGTAAACAAAAACGATTTATAAAGTTGAATTAAATTCTATTTGAATTATAATAATGTTAGAGAACTTTTGAAATTGATTTTAAAGTTAATTTACAGAAATTGAATATTTTAATATTTAATTAACATGTAAAGATAGTCATTTTTCAAACAGTCTCGAATTTCAATGAAACCAGCCTCATTGGATCCGTAATGTTACATTATTGTAGGATTTCAAATCTCATGTCAATCGGATTTATGGTTTAGCCATGGCAAGCTAAAACGCATAGAAATTTGTTTAAGTGAATTTTAAATTTAAATAATCGATCAAAAACCTATCTTCCAAGATCAAATTGGTTGTCGATATAATTCAATTATGTTCGGAATTATGGTAAAACATTACAAACGCCAGGTGGCACGCTTCGTTTGGAGTTCGAAATGTTTTCGGATGAATAGTGCGCGTAAATTTTCTATAAAAGGTCTTGATTATTTTCTATTTTCATAAAACACTTGCCCACTAACCCTAGCCGCCGCTTGAAATTAAACGACCATGGAAGTTCGAAACTTCCTCTCCTGTTATCCCTCAATCCCTCGATTATTTTGAAAATCTTCCTACTAGAAACTTATAGAGGATCGCAGATCTTCCCATTCAACGGGCATGATCGGGAATAGAGCATTGTAGTGGTCAAATTTCTGCGCGAAGTTACTCCATTCGTACAGGATTTTCGAGGAGATGGTGGCACCGAGCATGCCATGGCCAGTGGAGGAAATGAAGGGAGGGTCGAGCGTTCGGTCGGCATTGTCTGATCTCGTCGATGGCGACGATGGAGGTGCGGCCATCAAGATAGGCGACATGATGATTGGTTCGATTTTCATTGGAACAAAATGTGAAGGGAAGTAGGTGAAGCATATGCAAACGACATAGATCTGATGCAAGGAAATATAACGGCCCTTTTTTGGTTTAAGGTTTTAAAAATAAAATAAAATTTTAAATTATATTATATAAATTCATATAAACTTTAAAACGTCGTACTTCTTCATATGAGGTTCGTTTTTGATGAAACAAGTTGCATTTGGTCCGTATTGGCGAGCGCTGCATTTTAGAGCTAGTTTGGAGTTGATTGGAGCTATTGAAAATTTTGGATAAAATTAAATGCTCGTTTAATTTTATTCGGAATAAAACACTCCAACTGCTATTGGAACCAAAGTGAGTACAACTCACTCTTTCCAACTCACTAGTATTTTTATATAAGTGAGGATAAATTTTACTTATGATGATTGATGATTGTTTGGATGATACATCATATATTATTGATTGATATTTGGATATATTCCTGCCTATTAGAGCAGATGAGACCATATACGTTCCCATATATGAGCTGACGATCCTTTGTACGCACGTCTACCTCGAAGTGGACATTGTACACATATTCTAATATATATTTGTTGCAGGTGACAGGTTGGAGGGATCCAACTGCATTCCTCACCAGTATTGATTTATTTACAGATATTGTGATATATGTTGCTACCATGTGATATATGATGTTTTGGATGCCGTGATTGATATATTTTGTGTTGTTGCAGCATTAGGCCTATTTTGGAATTTTAAAAATATTAAGTTATGATTTCCAAATTACAAAGGATTTTCAAGTGATTTTGGAAATAGATATTCTATTTAATTTTTAATTGTTAAGGAAACGAATTTATTTTAAATAAATAAAAGTTATAATTTTTTGGTTATAAAAATTATGATTTTTGGGAAATAAAATCAGAATGTGATTTTGAAATATGAAGTTGATGAATTTGTAAATTAAGTTAAATTGAGATTTTTGAATTATTATAAATGCTTTATATATAAGATCTATAAAATTGAAATTTTATAAATAAAAATAATGGGATTATAAAGGAGTTTTATAAGTGTTAAAATGAAGTTATAATTGAATATTATAAGTGAATAAGATTTACAATTGATGAAGCCATAAACAGAATGAATTTTGTGAATAAGAGATTATAAGTAAATGTACTTATAATCGGATTTTGGCGCATAAATGAGATATATATGGAATGGTTAATAAAGGAATTTTGTATATCGAAGTTTTTATAAAATATAAATGGAGTTTATAAACATTGTTTTATAATTTCGAAATCAACTATATTTTGATAAGATAAATAGTGGAAATTTATTAAAGGAATTTCATCCACGATTTTGGATAGTGGATAATACTTTAATGAATATGTAGAAGCAATGAATTTGGTAAAGGAGATATATTCACGATTTTAGACAGTGTATTATCCTTTAAATTAAAATATGTAATAATAATGAATTGGTTAATGAATTATATTCACGATTTTGGAAGTGAATGATATTTTATATAAAATTAATGTTTTGGAAAGTGATATTTTTAAATGAAGTTAAATGTTTTGAAGATGTTTAAAAATGTGTTAACTAATGAATACATAGGTTTCAACATTCATTGTTGAAATAGACGTTTTCGAGAAGTAAGGAAATGATGGATTATAACACTGTTGTTATAGCAAATGATTTTCGAAAGGAAATGTTTTGTCTAATATATAGGATTTATATATCTGTCTAATTATCGAATCCCTGTACTAATGATTTTGGGTTGTCGTGATGATGTTTTACGCAATATTCGTTTTGACCCGAATAAATATGTTTAAGAGGATGTTTTCCTTAAAGAATAAAATATATACTTAATCCTGATTCAAGTATATGTAATAATTTGTAAGTGTTTAAAATAAATTAAATTGTGAATTACTTATTAAATAAGTATATGTAAATGTTTTCCAATGTAGAATATTGAAATGGGTTTGAGATTATATCTTTTTAAAGATAACTTGAAGTGAATATTTGGCAAGTGATTTAGTTAATAAAAGATTAATTTAAAGGGCCTAATGATTGCTTATGGTGCTGAATATTTGTTTATTTGGTTTGATAGTTAAATAGCTGACTATTAAATTTGGCCATTTTAGTTCCTCGATTTGATGAGGGAACTATTTTATTATGCACATAGTACGTAGCCATTTGTGTAGGCATGATTATCATTTGTGTTGAGGATGTTGATTCATGTAGTGCACAGTGTTACCCCAATCTATCGAGCTTCCTTCTTGGCCGAAGGATAGCAAGTTTAAAGTTGGAAATGTGATGAGTCTATGAAACTTAGTTTCTGTGTGTGGTTGAGAAACGCTTTTGCGTTGTTGGTGCAAAGAGGCCGGGATCGGTTTATCCGAAAACCACTTTGGACGAACGTTTATGCGACGATTGTGCAGGTTAGTTTTGATGATAGTGATATTCCGAATTTTCATAGTGGAGGACTACTTGTCGATCATTTGGGGTTAAAATCCCAATATACATCCAGAAGCAATAGTCTCTTCATTATGAAATATCCAATGCAAGGACTATTCGCTACTAAATCTAGGGATTTTCTGACAGGATGTGGCAGGAATGTACCTTCGGTTTATCCTATTCCTGGATGACTTGTATAGATATTTGTCTAACATTGCATTTTTAAAGATTACGTACATTGGTTTTTACAAACGTACATCAGTGGTGGCGGAGAAGCAATTTCTCTTAGCTTAACACCCTCATTGAGACATACGAGCTCAAGGGTTGTATTTTTGTGGAAGACAATTAGTAGTCAACGGAAATGGCCATGTGGCATTCAAAGTGATATGATTTGTGATATGTGAAAGGTAATCGTTACCTCGAGCTTCATCAACCAGAAATGACCAAAACGGGGTTAGATGCGACAAGGCTAAGTGGGTCGCTCCCAAATAGGATATGATCATCCTTTTCTAAATATATGTTTACATATTATAACGCCGTGTATTTGATTATTGTGGCTTAAATGCCATGAGGGCCCTCGGAAAACGTCCGTAACGACCATAGGATGACATATTCGGTACTATCAAGTTACAGAGGTAGGTCGGTTTTGTGTTGGTAGAGGAACTTTGTGATGGTTTCTCGGGACATCCATCTAGAGGTATACCCATCGAAATGCAGTCCCTTCACCTGGTAATTTGTATGGAAATCTAAACTCCACTACGAACTTGCGATTTTGTTTGTATTGGCATAATGAATGGCCCCAAAATGCTATATGGTTAACCATTTCGGCTATGATTAATATTATTTGTATACTAGACACTGGTATAATATAAGATGACTTGATGTAGAATGTTTTAGTTATTGTAAGGTAAAAACATGTACATATTTATGTGTGGGCGTGTCTTATGAAATACTTTTGTTTTGATAAAGGAAAAGTTTGGTAATTTAATAAATTCAGTTGAGTATGTTTCTCACGCTGGTTTACCAGACCGATCTGGACGTTCTTTCCTTTCATTGCTCGGGTCAGACCGAGTATATTTACAGGTTTAGATTTGGTGCTTTTGGAGCTTCAGCGTGAGAACTGAAGATCTTCATTTCATATATATATATATATATATATATATCTGTTTTGATTATCCGCTACTAGTTGTTGTATATTATTGGCAATTGTGAGGACATGTTATTATAACTGTTCAGGCTGATAACTATTGATTGATTGTTGAACTCTGATTGATGTATGTATATACAATTTCTTCTTTGTAAAGATCATTGATATGATATTATATGTTTTCCGCTGCGATGTGAGATTCTATATTGTTCTATTTAGTTCACTCTTCTCTCTTTCTTCTCTTTTCTTCTTCTCTCTTATTTTCTTTCTTCTGACTTTTCGTCAATCTATGCTTTTTGGGTCAGACGTGTGTGGTTTATTGTCGATTCAAAGGTTATCGATATGCGGGTTTTCACAGGTGCGTATGCATGTGTGTATGTGTGTGTTAAAGGGTAATGACATACCCTAATGGTAGCGAACCACATAGCCCTGAAGGATATTCGTTATTTCAGTCATTTTTGGTGGTCGAGATAGGAGGCTACATTTTACCTTATATATAGCAATCCCACTTGAAATGATAGCACTGCCCTCCAAGCAATAATATAATGCCAGCATTTATCCATATGATTTGTTAAGGATATGAAAAAATCGAAGGCAATACTTCTACTACATGCTTTTTTGAATCAACCTGAGGATTAGTAGAAAGTAGCCCTTGCACTTCAAAGAACTCATCTTTGATTCCATCATCTTCTAGGTTTCTTCACTTCGAACGCTTATGTCAGGTCGAATTGATTTTTGGATTATATATCTGATCTCGGTCTCTTATAACCGACAAAGATAGTTTCAAAATGCTAGCCAACACTTGATAGTCAGTTACTGGGCAAACAATCAAATTTGAGATTTAACTAAGCACGGTTAAGCACAATCAACTACTAGGCCTCTTTAATTGATACTTCAATTAATTAAAACCACTTTATAAAAATATCTTTATAAAGATAAATTCACAAATCTCCTCTACTCCTTCAATACTTATAATATATTGATATACTTATCTCGACTATAGCAGAAAACATCATAATGTGGTGTTAGCTATGTTAACATAATGGAAGGACCTAGAGGCTTGGTCTATCTATAGTATGCAGCTAAGATCGGTTGCTAGTTCTAGTCAGAGCACTTCCATTTATCCTACTTGGAAGTTCGACCAAGATTGAACGAAAGGATTGCATTTATGTAGAAGGATGACCTAGTGTTAGCTGAGAAGATTAGAAGGCTAGAAGCCGGAATCGAGATTGATGACCTGAAGGATTTTAGTGATGACCTGAGGGGGTTGTTGAGAAAGAGGGACGATTATGTGTCATGAATGTTGAAAACGTAAGAAAGGAGGACTTAGAAGAATATCATTGATCAAAATTTTCAATTCATCTTAGGGTAAAAAAGAAGTATCAAGATATGAAGAGGAGCATCTACTACGAAAGTATAAAGAGGGATGTTGGCTTGTGTGTAAAACAGTGTGTGAACTGTCAGCCAGTAAAGGCTGGACATAAAAAACCGAGTGGTTTGCTTCAACCTTTGGTAATACCGGTATGGAAATCGGATTCGATATCCATGGAATTTATAGAGAGGTTGTCAAAGTCGAATTAAGGAAATGAAGGCATATGGGTCAAAGTGGACAGATTGACCAAAAGTGCCCATTTCATTCTAGTTAAGTCAAACGGGTTGGCACTTGCTTTGGCTAAATTGTTTATGAAGAAATTGGTTAGACTACATAGGATTCCTAATAGTATAGTTAATGAAAGAGGTACTTTGTTTACTAGCGAATTTTAAAAGTGTCTACAGGATATGTTAGGTACCAAGCTCAAGATGAGTACTGCTTATCACCCTAAGATAGATGAGTAGACAGCGAGAGTTAGTAAAGCACTCGAGGATTTGTTGAGAGCTTATGTGTTAGATTTTGGTGGATTATGGAAAGATCACCTATGTTAGTTCCTGAGATGATGGTTTTGATGACAAAAACCTTTGGACTTGTTATAAAACATAAATACTAATATTATTGTCTAGATATATATGAATATGTAGGATATGTTTGTGTTTGTGTGTGTGTGTGCAAGTACTGAGAATGAAGACTGTATAGTATAAAAATTCAAGACTGAGTATAGAGATTCAAGACTGACGAATTCAAGATTGCAGAAATCAAAACTGAAGACTCTTGAGTATCAAGATTATCAAGAGCTTAAGAGTTCAAGATACCAAGATAAGTAATAGAGTCTAGATTTATGTTAAAACTTCATAATAGCACTAAAATCTTTATTCGGATTTTAATCGTGGAATGGAATCCACCTTCTTGCTTTAATAGTGGGATGGAACCCACGACCTCTTTATTGGGATGGAATCTACGACCTTCTTCAGTGGCATGGAATCCACGAAATTTTCAAATGATTTATTTTTCAAAACTATCTATTTTAAGTCATCTCTATCAATTTAAATATTTTAGCCTTAATTCAAAACTATTTTTAATCATATTAGTCTCAAAATCATTTCTTATTTTTTAAACTATCTCTTGATTCTAATATTTCAGCTTTAATAAACCTTAAAAAATCTACACTTTGTTTTTAATATTACTTTTATGTGTTATAGATTATATATTTTATGATTACTTTCTAACAATCTTTTACAAGTTTAAACTATATTCAAAACGGTTTACAAAGTTTAGAAATTGTTTTGACAAGTTTTAGAATAAAAATCATTTTAAAGCAAAATCTATTTTCAAAAATAACATTGGCATGTCAACATCCCTCATCCTCCCATGTCGACATAGTAGCGTAGAATTCAAATCCAAATTTCAAAAGAATTACCTGTTCGTCATAACCTTTCGTGAATGAACCTGATCGTTGTTGGTCAGTAAATACCAGTTCTTTTCAACAAATTTTAAATTGGTTTTTCTTCAATTCTTCACTCCTTCTTCTCCACCCAAATATTCTATTATATATCAAATGCTTTAACAAAACTCTACTGAAATTCCAAGTGAATCAAACTCGTTCATCTCTAGTTTGATTCTCTGCCACTCACTCTCAAAGACCTTAGTGTTATTCAGAGTTATAGGATCAGTTGTAATCAAAGAAGTGTACCGAGTCTCTCTTTATCAAAGTGTATTAGAAACTGTGCGATTTTGGCCCGTAAATCAATTGGGTGGATTGTGGACCGTAAATCAATTAGGTGATGTTGTACCCTGGTTAAATCAAGAAAGTTTGCGCTGGACTTGGAGACAGAAGGGTGTATCTCGTGGCCTTGAAATTGTGGTTTTAATATCGACATAATATTTGAAAGAAATCCACACAAGAAATTGTGTGAGACTCGATGTAGAGTAACTCCAAACCAGTATAAAATTCTCATGTGTTCTTTACTTTACTTCTTTTATTTACTATTTGCATCAATGTCTAGTTCTATGATTGTCTCCGTGTTTATGAAATTGCAACTGTATATGCTTAATTTGAAAAGATTTCAAAAATTCCATAAAATTAATAACACACTATTCACCCCCCTCTAATGTTAATTCTACCTTAAGATTCATAATCTGCATTTCCTACAACCACACTTAGTTGAATTTTCCTATAATAATGGGTATCACACTAGTAAGGAACGACGCCTTTCAAAGCTTTGTATGGAATGTCATGCAAGTCAACTGATTGGAAACTGGAGATGGGTTAATCTTATGTCTAGATCTGGTAAGAGGAGCAACATAAAAGATTGAGATGATATGAAGTAGGATGAATAAAACTTAGTCTAGAAGAGTTATGCAGATAAGAGGCAGAAGGATCTAGAGTTCTCAGTTGGAGATTTTTCATTAAAGTATCACCACTAAAGGGTGTTGTACGATTCGGGAGGTCAGGGAAACTAGCACGGGGATATGTTGGACCTTTCTCGGTTGTAGAGAGAATCAGAAAGCTCGCGTAGAGTTGCCGAGAGTTTGGCAGGTGTCCATAATGCATTTCATATGTCTATTCGTAATGATGTGCATGATGCAGAGACTACTTGTGACGACCCGGAATTTTAGGCAACATCAATTTAATAAGCTGAATTAATAATTAAATTGATTTGATAATTTTCCTTTATAATTTTAATTTAAATTGGTAAATTTAATCTTTTAAGGTTAATAAATATTTAATCTGGCAATATTGATCAATATCTTTCTAACAATTTAAAATTGATAAGAATTTTTTTTTTCAAAGCTAATAAATTTTTATTCTATTTATAATATATATATTTGATATATAATGTGAATAGGAAAATCTTTTTTTTTAAATAAAAGATAAATTTTCAAATTGTAATATATATGTATGTATATGTTATAATTTGGAATTGTTTTGAAATTTAATATAATCTATTTATAATATAAGATAATTATTTATTTTTAGAAAGTGATAGTTTAAATGAGATTTAATCAAAGTTTTATTTTGTTTTCTTTAAAATGTTTAAATTAAATTGGTTATAAAAATATACGTACAAAATTATTAATAAACTTTCTTTTAAAAAAAATTATCTCTTAAACAATAAAGATAAATGTTTTAGATTTTAAGAAAAAAATACATGTATAAGAATTATTTGTATTAAAACTAGTTTCATAATATTTTCTTTAAAGATTAAACTTATATATACATATATAAGTATTTATTAATTAGGTAAATTAAATAAGTAAGCTTATATTATCATTTAAATTAAATGAAAATTTAATTAAAAATATTTAGGGACTTGTGTAAACATATTAGTCATCTTAACAATATTTGTAAAGCAATTAAATTATATTTGTGACAAATGTTAGTTAAGTTTTAAAAGTGTCTTCATTTTAAAATTTACTTTCTTTTATTTTAATAAACCACAACATAATTCATTTAAAATAAACTTTTCATCTCTTTACTCTTCTTTCATTTTTTCTCAGCTAAAAACAAAGATAATTTAAAGTTTGAAAACTTCTCAAACCAAAATTCAATGATGTAAGCATATTCCAAATCTAAAGCTCAAACTAGAAAATTATTTTCAAAACCTGAAATTGGAAATCAAAAGCAAAAGTAAATCTAAATTAAAAACTGCAACCTTCAAATCTACTGCAATTCAAAGGGAAGTTCAGATCTCTTTCAATATTTTCGATCAACAATTTGAAGCATGCAAGAATTCAATTTCAACAGCAAGCAAATCAAAAGCATTTTTCAGATTAAAAATTCAAAGCTTGGAAAAAAGAATTTAAAATGCTCTCCCTCTTCAAAGAAAGGTGAGTAAATTATTTTAAAAATACTTTAAGTTGATGTAGCCTCTAATGCATGTGATAATCTGTAAATTGATCTTGGTGATTGCATGAAAATCTTTCAGTGTTTATATTATTGAATTTATGATATGAATATATATGTGTAATAGGTCTGTATATATATGAAAACTCTGTTTTCTATTTTTTTTTAAGACCAGATTTCACTTCAAAAATTCTAATCTCACAATAACATCATTATTTGACTTTGAAGATTAAATGAAAGTTGTATGTTAATGTTTGATAGTAATTTTAAAAATACATACTGTAAATTTAAATTTACAAATAATTTTCAAACATGGAAAACACAGTGAAATACAGTTGCATGTCAAAAATCAACAATCATGTTTTCTGATTTGGATTTCATGAATGTGTTAGGGGTTAAAATTATGATTTTTAGTATACATATCATAAGTTTAGTTGACAAATTCATGTGAATTCTGGGGTTGAACGAATTGGGTGTTTTGGTGGTTTGCCGTTGATCCGCGTGATGATCGAAGGTGAAATCTTGGTCGAAGCTAGCTTGTGAATTGTGGATGAAGGGAAAATTGGCCGCATGAATTTTCGTGCGACGTGGTGGTTGGAATTGGGGGTACTAGGGTTCGGTGGTCCTTTTGGAACGAGGGATTTTCAGGGCATTTGTGTTGGCCATTGAGGATCGGAATGTTTCGCGAGGTATGAGTATTGTTCGGCGAAGTGTGGCGCATCATCAGGTAGGTCGGCGGGGTCTATCAACGTCGGGTTCGTCAGCAATGGGTGGTATCGTTCGAACCTTGTTTCCAGATTTTAGGCTTGGGTGCTCATTTTTGATTTGGCGACGTCGTTATGGATTTGGTTGGTCGTGGGGCTCGACGTGGTCCCCGGCGACTTGGAGATGGCCGGAGGAAGGGTCGGAGTCGATTGGTTAGGTAGCGCACGTACACACGTGTACGTTGTGCCCTGGAAATATGTGATTTGGAGAAGACGAGTTGAACTTGGGATAGCTCTCGCGTTTTTAGGGTGGCGACTTGAAGTAGAAGGGAGCTGGAGTTGTCTCGGGGGAGGCTCGTGTACATGTGGTGTTTGACTCGAGTTTGGTCTTAGGCTTATTTGGTTAAGTTCTCTAATGAGATTAAGTTGCAGACTAAAACTTGTTGTTTAAATAAATAAAATCAAGTTCAAGGTTTTATAAAAGGAAATAGATTTGCAAAGTTAAAAACTTGTTCTTTGAAGTAATGATGATCAAACTTTCAAAAGGGTAAATTGAATTTACTCTCAAATTTAAAATGTTTTAAGGTGATTTCTTTTGAAGGTAATTATCTTAAGTAAATTTTGAATTTCAATTTAAAAGTTTGTTTTGAATTTAATAATTGAATCAAAGTTTTAAGTAAAATTTTAAACTAATGATTTAAAAACTAAGTTTCAATTTATATTGAAAATGAATAAGTTTAAAATTAGATAATTAAAGTGTTTTAAATTTCAAATTGATTTCTCAATGCTTTATTTTCAAATAACGTAAATGTTATAATTTTGAAAACCAATAAAATAATTTGTATTCAAGTTACTAAGATTTGATTAATTTAAATAGTTAATTTATGAGGATAATTAAGGTTAAATTATTATTGATATGAACTTAAGAATACTTAATTAATATGATTTATTAATAAGTAAAGAATTAATTAAGACAAATGATTTTCTTAATTAATTAAGGATTTTCTTTAAATATAAGAAGTTAATTAATTAATTATTTAATTAATTTTAAATGATTAGTTAATTGTTTGTTTAATTTTAAATAATCACTTAATTATGAATTAATTAAGTGTAACTACTTAATGAAGTAATTGATGTATAATTACTTAACGTAATTAGAAAGAGGAAATTACTTATGGAAGTAATTAATGGAAATTACTTATGAAAGTAATTGAGTGAAGTGATTAAGGGTTAATCACTTGGTGTTATTATTTTAAGGATTAATTAAGTTAATTTATTTGAAGTTAATTAATTGAAGAGTAATTAATTAATTAATTAAAGAATTAGGGATTATTTAATGAGGGAATTAATTACTTGTTAAGTAATTAATTAAGAGAGTAATCATTTAATGAAAGTAATTAGAAGATAATTACTTATGTGAGTCGTTAAGGGTTAATTACTTAGTTAATTTTAGCGATTAATTAATTAAATAATGAGATTAATTTAAGATTAATTACTGAGTGTAATTAATTAAAAATGTAATTAAATAATAAAGTAATTAATTAAGGATTATTTATTAATTTATTTGATTAATAATCACTTAATGAAGTAATTAAAAATTAATTAATTAGATTAATTAATCAAAGGGTTAATATAATTAATTAAGAAGTTAATTAATTAAGATAAGTAATTACAAGTTGTTAATTACTGTTTATGATTAATGAGATGATTAATTACAAGTTAATTATTTAATTTATTAAAGGATTATTTATTAATAAGGATCATTAGTTAATATAATTAATGAATTAATCAAGGTTGATTAGTAAAAGTGATTAATTAAAGTATGATTAATTGTAATTAATAAAGGATTAATGTGATTAATCATAGTTGATTAATTAATGGAAACAAATGAAGGATCATTAATTATTGAAATTAATGATAGTAATTAAAAGTTAATTACTTTATATGGTTAAGGATAATTACTTGAATGTAATTAATGATGATTAATCAAGGGAGATTAATTAAGGAAGATCATTAGGAGATGATTAATTTATTATTTGGAATAAATTAATGAAGAAGGATTTAGGCAATCCAGTTGATTTTGAGTTAATCAATTATGCTTATGGATGATTGATTGATATTGGGAGATTGATATTGGATGATTGATATTGGATGTTTAAATGATGTTGGATGATTTGGATGTGATATCTATGATATGTTATATGCTGCTTTGTGAGATGAATGTTTGATATGAATTATCTATTGTGATAATGTGATTCATCTATCTGTTTATGTTATTCAGAATATAAGTTAAATGTTTAAACCCTTAAACAACTTGGACATTAAAATGGCGTTTGGTTTTTGGTGAGACCGGGATCAGGTTTCCATATTTGGATAATCCGAAAACCATATCGATCCAAATTAAACATTAGGTCAGGAATCCAAGTGGAGCTTAGTGAAGACTCGAAGTGTAAGAACTATTCGTCAGTATAACTCTCGGGGTGATTCCATGATGAGTTTGACGGAAATAGTACTTACTGGTTTGAGATGGTGATTCAGAGTGAAAGGGCTATGGTCGTTGACTCTAAGGGTGATTCCAAAATGAGTGCAATGAGATAGTGCCTTCGGTTTCATTCGAACCCCAAACGAACTTTTATGGATTGAATGCTTTTAGAACATCGTCAGGTGGACGATGAGCATTCTAAGATAGATGTGTTCTATAAAAATAATCGCAGCATCAAGCCTCATAAATCGGGAATGGCTAAAACAGGGGAGGTGCAGCAAGGCTAGGTGGGTAGCACCCATTTCAGGGTGAGGTCATCTCTGTCTAGATGTCCCTTTTGTTTCAGCTTAGTGGGTGGTTGGTTGCGCCAACCATGGGGTGATCTTACTCGGGACTGTCCAGTAAGGGGTGCTCCCGGCTTTGTGTTGCAGGGGATTGGGAGTAATCCTCGGTACAGTGATCTAGGCCACGTACTGTGATGGGCGGTACCCCGGTAACCCTACCATTGATGGAAATCCATTCTTCCTACGAGACCCTACGGTTTTGTTTGTATCATCCACTTTTGTGGGTAGTAGCTGGAATTTAATAATGTAACAATTTCGGCTATTTCTTATTTACTTGAAAACCCTAGACACTATTATAATATCACCAGATTTCCTATCAAATGTTTTGGTTAGCGTAAGGTAAAAACTTTTCCATGTTTATGTGTGGGAAGTCTTATGTGATACCTTTTTCTTTCAAAGGATTTTCTAAAGTTAAGCAATTATAACCCGTTTACTCACACCAGACCCCTGTCTGACCTGAGTGTTTATTTTCTGTTTTATTAAACTCTTGGGCACTCATATTATGTATGAGTAGTCAAGGGATTCAGGTTAGCTTGACGAATTCTGGAGGAGATATGGAGCAGGAGGCTTCCGCATGTAGATATATTATGGTTCCGCTGTGTTTGTGTGATATCTGTATCTTGTGATATCTTGAGTTGTATAGTTAGACAGATGTTTATAACTGTCTAATATGTGTTGAATAAGTTGTGTAACTCTGATGTAATATGATACTATGTAATATTTTACGTGATATATTATATTTCATTTGATTCGCTGTGAGTCTCTGATGTTGTTGAGTTTCTTCTTTCTTATCTTTTCTTCTTCTATCCCTTTCTTTCTTAATTCATGATGCGTTTTTCTGGAGATAGAAAAACGGGTCGTGACATTACTATCCCTCTAACTGTATTTGAAGACTTAATAGTATAACCGAATTTGACTTTTATTAGGCAACCAATTCAGGTTGTAACAAGAGATGAGAAGAGGTTAAGAAACAAGACAGTTAAGTTGATGAAAGATTAGTGGAGCGACAACGAGAAGGACTGTACTTGGAAGACAGAAGATAGGATTAAAGATACTTATCCTGATTTATTATAAGGGTATGCTCTACATATATTATATATATAGACTGTTTTCTAGTCAGGTAGGCTAATATGGTAGTTAGGAGATGTTATAGAAGATTGTTATGCTTAGTACTTAGTCCTTGCTGAATTTTGAGGATGAAATTCTTTAAGGAGGGGAGCCTATAACACCTCATATTTTAAATAACATTATTCAGGAGATTTAATTAGATAAATTGTAACACCCTTAGTTTTAAATAACATTATTCCGGAGATTACATTAGATAAATTAAATAGAATAATGTAAAGTTTAGAGTGATAAGGGGATTGAGATTTGAAAACTAATTGGGTTTATGGAAATGGTTTTATAAGTTAACTAATAAGAGAATAAGGCAAGGGTATTTTGGGAAATAGTCCTCCACCATAATCCCTTAACCCCTAAACCCTTATTCCCATTTTCATTCTATACATTTATAATTCAAAAACACAAGAAAATGGGAGCTCAAACCCAACCACAACCTGGGGGAAAAGGAGATTAAATTTTTTCTAAAGCTTAAGAATCAAGCAAAGGAGAATTAAGCAAGATCAAATTTCAAGTTCCTTATCCAAAGCTAGGTGAATAATAATCAAAACCATCCAATTTTAGTTTTTAAAGAGCATTTGATTTCGGGTTTTAATTTAAAAACCTTTATGATGATTTTAATGATGATATGCTTGGATGACATAATATGTTTGATTCAAACAAGTAGGTTTGATAAATGTTTTATTCGATTTTCAGGCTAAAATCATATTTATTAGGTTTCGAACGCCATGAGGATTTAACACGTCATGTAAAATATTATTCTAGATATGGGTTTAAATTTTCATAATTATCCAAGCTGTGGATAATTTATTTTGAATTTTTGAAGGAAGAAATAATAATTGGGTTCAAAAATTTATTTCAGTAATTATATAAAGGATTTTAGGTCTGAAATTTTTATATATTAGATAACATATTAAAAATAAATTATGATGAATTTTAGGGATTTTTCCTAAGTGATTTAGTATGGAAATTAAATTAATTAAGTTGTAGGACTTAAACGTCTTAATTATTCGGTTAAAGGGAAGAGCTTCTTTGTAATTATTTTTAATTACTTCTGGATGATTTTGGGTGTCTTTTAGATTAGATTTTGATAAAGTTTATGGCAACCAATTATATTTCTACAAATAAGCAAGTTAGTTGAAAAGCATTTACTTAAAAAGGTAACAAAAAAATTTGCATAGATTTACTACTTGGCCACTTCCATTTGCTACATTTTGACCTCATACCTTCGCCTCCAACCAAGTTTAAACCAATACACATGGTATCAGTGCTTTGGTACATAGTGGATTTGATAAAGGCGTAAGGTATAGAGTCGAAACCATGCTTTCGAAGGGGTCGAGGTTATTTTAAATAGCTTTCGAAGGTCTTTGTTTTGCATTCCAAAGAGATATCACTTGCCTTGCTTTTAATGGATGCTTTCAAAATGGTTGAATTACTGTTATATAGCTTTCGAAGGGGTTGCCGCCTTTTTTTTTAAAGGGTAGCTTTCAAACGAATTGTCGTACATTATGTTTAAAAGAGAAGCTTTTGAAAGTGTAGTTTTAAACCAAGTTGAAACCTTGTTGCCGTCTTCATACCTTTAGAAGAGGTTCAAAAAATTTAATGAGTTCGAAAGGTAAGCTTTTGTTTTATAAATATAACAAGCCACTTCCCAATGCTTTCGAAAGGGCTCCTACAATCATTCAAACTAAAGGTTTCGAAGGCAATGGCTTCGAAAGGTGTTTGGAAGCTATCCTTCCAATTGTTTTACTCAATGGATTAAACCCAATGGTTTTGAAAGAGGCACTTTTTAATGGTTTCAAAGCTATGCTTCTATAAGTTCGAAAGATATGCTTTAACACTTTCGAAAGTAATGTTTTGATGTTTTCGAAAGGAAGGCTTTGATGCTTTCAAAAGAGATGTTTTAAAGTGTTTTGAAAGGCATATGTTTAAGTGTTTAGAAAAGAAGGTTTGAATGCTTTCGAAAGATATATTCTAGTGGTTTCAAATGTGAAGGTCTAAGGTTTCGAAATCCTTAGTTTTCAAAATAAAGAATCCAATCTCATTTTTAAAGGAAAATTCTTGGCAGTTCAAAAGAGCTTTGAAATGGCTTTCAATTTTGGAGTTTTTGAAGAAGCTTTCATTGATAAAACAAATGGGTTAAAGGTATTAACCATGTTTTGTATGTTACGATTAGTTATTATGTGTGCTTCTTCTATAAAGCTATTAAAGGTAGTGATCCCATGGACACTATATTCGGATAAAGTTATTGACAGAGATTAATAGGTTCATGGTCAACCCATGACAACTATGATATGAATGAAGTCACTGGAGATACCAATAGGTTCGTGGAGAATGCATGGAATAATTGGATGAAGTTACTGGTGGGGCCAATAGGTTCTTAGTGATCCCATGAAAACTATGAAACCGGACAAATTGTCCATAAGAGTTTAGAAAGGATATTAGTCAGCCCATGAAAACTAATAGGTTAATAATGACCCTAGAAATTACAACTGAGGCAGATAGTCGAATGAATGGGGATGAGAAATCCATAATATTTTGCAAGTTTGCATGTCGTCATGATACTATAAACTGCTTTGTTTTTAACCATTATGGATGGAGGTGTACAGTATATGGTTATTATAAATTTTTGGGTAAGATACCAGTGAGGGGATAATCCGTTCCGCTAAGCGGCGTGGTCTCACTAGGTATCTAAGTGGTTTAAGATGTTAGTTATTATTCACACAAGACTTTTTTTCTGACTCAAAGTTTATGTTTTCCTCTTAAACTCTCGGGTTCTCAATTGATCTTAAGTAGTTTGAGAGTTGAGGTTTTTAGGTTCTCCTTTGAACAAATAAGCTTTCGGGGACGTGCAGGAGGCAAGCTAGCTAATAAGAGCTCTTTTTATTTGATTCCGCTGTGTTTTGATGTAAAAGAAAAGCTATCTAATTGCCTATGTATAGACTTTGATCATCCAAGGGGGCATCTTCATATGTCGCTCTTCGAGTATTTTGTAATAATTATATTATTCTTAACATGGTTCTCGAATTTGGAATTATGTAATTAATTTAAAAATATGATTGAAACGGAACGAGAAATTTGTTTTAATGGTTTTTTTTCCATATCCATATGTTTCTGTTATATCAATGTATGTAAAATTACTACATGTGGTCACCGAGAATTAATAACTATGGATGACTACAGCATCCATCGCCGTTAATTTTGGGGCTCTAAGTCGAGGATGTTACAAGTTGGTATCATAGCATAGGTTTATGAAAAAATTAATAAAAATTAAAAATTAAAAAGAGTTTTCAAAAGATAATCCAATGAATCCAAAAAAATAAGATCGAGGTTTGGTTAACGCTATAGTAACGTACTTGTATTTGATATATATATATATATATATATATATATATATATATCTGTGTGTGCGCGCGCATATTCCCCTCTCTCTTAGACCGTTGTTTTGTATCTTACTAACGCTCATATGTTGATTTATGAAAATGGAAGATATCGAGGCAGGAAATAGAGAGGGAAACTCGGTGGAGGAAGCACTACAACAAATGGAAATGCTTGACCCAACAAGAAAAATCAGGGTCAACAAGCAAATACTAATCAAAATGTAAATGCTAATGTAGGTGCTGGAAATCCACCAGTAGTGTGGGGATGATGTATCAGTTCTTCGTCAATCTGGTGCAAGCAGAAACTACCGCAGGAGTAGTTGGGGGTAATGCTGGGAATGTTGGAGGAGCTAATCCCGTGGCCCTAGTTAGCAACAACAATGCCAAGTGAGCAGTGATTATACTAGTCTTGATGGTAAGCCATTTTTGGGAAGGGAGGATGCTATAGAAGTTGAGAATTTGCTTTTGCATTGTGAAAGGATCTTCCTTAACTTGGGATTAAAGGATGAGCAAAAAAGGAGGCTTGCTTATAGACAGGGAGTAGCGCTTCATTGGAGGAATAGTGTTACTGTTGGAGTTCCCAAGGAAGAGTTGACTAGGGCAGAATTTCAAAGAGATTGGAAGAGAGATTTCTGTAAGAAATTGCCAAGTCGGTATTGCTAAGAAAGTTTCTGGACTTCTTGCAAGGTTAGATGTCAGTGATTGAGTATGCTACGAAGTTTGATGAACTTTCCAGATATAGGTATGCTATCATTGATACCGTCATCAAGAGGTATGAGAAGTTTAATTAAGGGATGAGACACGAGATTACTAGAGTGACCCTGCCACATCTTTGTGATCCTTGTAATGTTGTTGTGGAAATGGAAATCCGAATTGAGTAAATGCTTACTACTTATGGAAGGAAAAGCAGGTTGAAAACCAAGAGTCTCAGGGTAAGAAGTGGATATTCTTTAAGAAGAAAGGATTCTAGAAGGGAGAAGCTACCAAGAAGGCGAAGGCTAATCTTGTTTGCTTTAAGTGCGATAAGAAGGGTCGTTATGCTCATGAATGCCAAACAGGAAAGGGGAAGAAGGCCGCAGATAAGAAAGGAGTGAAATGCTTTAACTGCGACCAAGTTGGGCATTATAAGAATCAGTGTCCGAGACCAGTCAGGGCAGACAATGGAAAAGTCTTTGCTAATGGACCATCGTCTGCCAGGCCAACTATTGCTGAGAAAGGAAAGACTACGATGAAAGGTATGTTTTTGATTCGAAGTACACCAGTTAGGGTACTATTTGGTACCGGTGCATCACATTCATATATATCTCAGTATTTGGTTGATATGTTATGTTTAGAACCTACATATCTTGTTACTTCCTTAAGGGTTGTGAATCCAATAGGAGGGTATGCAACCATGGGAATAAGATGTGATTAGTTAGAACTTGATTTGTTAGGTCATAAGTTTGCCTGTAGTTTGTATGTTTTCGATTTTGTAGACTTCTAAATCATTTTGGGTATGGGATGGTTGGGTAAATAGGAGGCTGGGATATTTGGTCATGATAGGGAAATATCGTTGAGATACCCTGATAGTCATAACCAAATTATATTCTCAGTGGAGGATTCTGATTGGAGTGCTTATACTTTGTTGAGAGCTATGGAATAGAAGAAGAGTTCGGTCAGGTTCGAGTAGCAAGATAATCTGTAGATGTTTTAATGTCGGTTATAGGATTACCACCGAAACGAGCAACTGAGTCGGATAGATCTTATGCCAGGAGCAGAACCTGTACGAAGACCACCTACCAGGATGACACCGATTAAGATGAAGGAATTGAAGATGTTGCCAGTGGATTTAGAAGGGAAGAATTTTATTAGACCAAGCCGTTCGCTTTGCGGTGCGGCCGCGGTGTTCGTGAAGAAACCAGATGTGTCATTGAGGTTGTGCATCGACTATCATATGTTGAATGAATAGACGATCATGAATAAGTATCCTTTGCCAAGAATCGATGTTTTATTTGATCAGTTATGTGGAGCTAGAATATTTTCCCAATTGGATTTGGCGACGGGTTTCCATCAGTTAAGAGTGGTAGAGGATAGTATTCTATTGACTGCATTTCGGACTATGTATGTTTCGTACATGTTGTTAGTAATCCCATTCAGGTTAACGAATGCACCAGCTTTCTTCGTGGATTTGATGAATCGAGTTTTTCAATAGTACTTGGATAGGTTTGTATTGGTATATATAGACAACATTTTAGTGTACTCTATGGAAGAAAGAGAGCATGAAGATCATCTTAGAGTAGTGCTTGAGATGTTGTGGCAGCATCAGCTTAAAGCGAAGTTTTTCAAATGTCATTTTTGGAAGAAAGATGTTGAGTTTCTTGGTCACGTGGTTTCGGAAAAGAGTTTGTCAATCGATCTAGATAAGATCGAAGCTGTTAATAACTGGAAGAGACCAGAGTCGGTGACTGAGATTAGAAGTTTTCATGGACTTCCTGGCCATTACCGAAGATTCATTAAGGATTTCTTATAGATAGCAGTGCCTTTGACTAAATTAACCAGGAAGGACGTGAAGTTTTACTTGGTCTGACAAATGTAAGGAAGCATTCCTTAAGTTAAAGCATTTGTTGTCCAATGCGTCTACATTAGTGGTTCCAGATAGAAACCAAGGGTTGGTGGTGTATACCGATGCATGTGGAATAGGAATAAAGGCTATGCTGATGCAGAAAGGTAAAGTCATTGCCTACGCTTCACGACAGCTTAGATCACATGAAGTAAGATATCCTACACATGATTTGGAGTTATCTATGGTGATCTTCGCAATGAAGGTATGGAGACATTATCTCCTAAGAGAGAGATTTGAGTTATACATAGATCATAAGTCCTTAGGTTATTTAGTCTCATGGAAGGAGTTGAATATGAGAAAGTAGAGGTGGCTGGATTTTTTAGCAACTTATGATTTTAGTATGGAGTATACACTTGGAAAAGGAAGTAAAGTAGCAGATGCTCTTTGCAGAAAATATCACAATGTGGTGTTAGCCATGTTGGCAGAATGGAAAGATTAAGAAGCTTTGACTACTTTTAGTGTGCAGTTAAGACCGACTGCTAATTCTAGTCAGAGCACCACCATGTTGTCATGTTTGCAAGTTCAATCAGTGTTGACCAAAAGGATTGTTTCTAAGCAGAAAGAGGATCCATTATAGCCGAGAAGATTAGAAGGCTAGTGGTTGGGTTGGAGATCGATGATCTAAAGGATTTTATTCTTGACCAGAGGTGATGGTTGAGAAAGAAGGGATAGTTATGTGCTCCGAATGTTGAGAACTTAAGGAAAGAAGTTCCGAGAGAATGTCATTGATCCAAATTTATGATTCATCCTAGAGGAACGAAGATGTATCAAGATATGAAGAGAAGCTTCCGCTGGGAAGGTATAAAGAAGGACCTTGGACTATGGGTTAGGTAGTGTGCGAACTGTCAACATGTGAAGGCCGAACATCAGAAGCCAAGTGGATTGCTTCAACCTTTGGAGATACCAGTTTGGAAATGGGATTCGATATCCATGGATTTTATAGACGGATTTCCAAGGTCGAATAGAGGAAATGAAATTATATGGGTCATAGTGGATAGGCTAACTAAGAGCACTGATTTCATTCCAGCTAAGTCAACTAGTGTGACGACCCAGAATTTATAACAATTTAAAATGGAATTTAAAGTTAATTTTAACTTGAATTCAAGATATCAAGATTTACTTGATAATTAGATCATTGAATTATATAGTTTAAATATTGAATTTAATAATTGAAATTGGGTAAGATGTTGAATATGGAATTTTAAGCCTATTAAAAATAATCTGAAGACTTATAAACTTTATAATGGTGATACTGAAGATAATAGAATGTGTGAAATTTAATTTAAAGGTGGTTTGTTCAATTTTGATAATATATCGTTTAAATTGATATTTAATAACAGCCATCTGAGGCACAGTCTCGGAATTCGACGAAACTGGTTCCATTGGATCCGTAATAGTTAGTTATTAACGGATTTCAATTTTCGTAGCAATCGGAGTTGTTATTTGGCCCTGGCAGCTCGAAACGCTCAGAACTATTTTAATCGATTTAATTTAAATTTGATCGTTTATTTCCGTAACTTGCGCATATGATCGAATTAGCCTTCGAAACCTTTTCCATTGCGTCCGACGTAGCGGTATAACATTATGAACGCTGGGTCACACGCCTTCTTAAGAGTTCGAAATTTCACGGTACACAACACGAGATATTTTCAATAGTCAACTTTATAAAATCAATTCAAGGAATCCCCCTAGTCACGTGACTATTGTCAAGCTTACACCCGAAGCCTTCTTTAGGATATATGCCTTAGTTCTTTCAGACAAACGAAGCCAAAGTAAAAAAAAAGAAGTCATGGCGACGCATAATCAATCGAGCTCGAAACCCGAGGGGGAAGTGGCCGCGAGCGTGTGGAAGGTAGAGGGTTTGTTGTGTGCGATGGTGGTTGGCAGTCAAGCGTTGCGACGTTGGATCGCACACGAGTTAGGGCTTTGCCATAATTTGGGGGAGACGCAATTTAAGGTTGTAGGGTGGAGTCGCGTGCGGTGCTGCAGCATTGACGAGGTCGTGGTCGTTAGGGTATTGGATCCGCCTAGGGTTTCGCGATGGTTGAGCGTCGAGCTCAAGCGCGGCGATGCGAGAGAACTGGGGAAGATGCCTTTGTCTTGATAAGGGGGGCATTGCGAACGAGATTTGGATCAAAGTCGTGTTTAGGGACTGTGGAGGTCGCGACGTCTTCTGTGATGCTCGATTCCTTAAGGGAAGGGAGTTCGGTGGTGTGTTTGAGACTAGCAGCAAGGTATAACTACCTTATTTTTGCTTTATTTAATTAAATAAAGTCTGTATATACATCTGTACAAACTGTTAAAAATAAACAAATAAATGAACAATATATTGTAATAAGTTTTGTAAATAATTGATTTATATATATACAGAAATTATTTACAGTAAATAAAATCTTAAATGGTTAAGCAGTTTTGAATTTTAAGTTGTTTTTAATTTAATTTAAATATATATAAGGAGAAAAATATATACACATATGTTCACTTGCTAGCTTAGCTTTAAAATATTATTTTATGGAGATGATCTGTTTAATAAACCGATTCAATTTTTGTGGTAGCTAAAATATTTTTAAAAGGGGAAATTGTTTAAATTTCATTATTGGTTAATTAATTTATTTTGTGGAAATTGATTAGTTCAAATGATAATAAACTGTAAAAAATTTTACAAAGTCAAAATTTTGATGAAACCAAAGTCAAGATTGAAGGGGATTGCAATTAACAGCAAAGGTGAGTAAATCTCACTCTGTGGATTTCTATTTAAATTTAAATGGTTAAATTTAAATAACTAGTTTGATGGATAAATTGTTCGGATGTGCTATTGAAAATGATGTGACTTTGTTTGGTTTGATCTCGAGTCAATTGAGGTTTGCCAAGAAGTATTCGGGTTTTTAAATTGTTTTAAACTTAAGTCATAAATAAGAAATGTTTTCATTTTAATGTTGATAAGGGTTTAATGATTTGTGATTCATCAAATTAGTAGTGTAATTAAAATGGATAATTAATTAGTTAAATTAATTAATGATTTAGGGTGGTTAATTTAGTAATTTAGGGTTTGAACCAATTAATTAAGGTTTAAGTTAATTTATTAAGTTTAATTAATTTATAATAATCAATGAATGGTTGATACGTAATTACATAATGTAATTAATAAAATATAATTAATTTGTGAAATTAACCAAGAGATTAATTAAGACAGTTAAATAAAAGAGTAATTAATTCATTTAATGAAGAAAATAAAAGGATAGTTAATTACAAGTTGAGATAAATCGAAAATGATTAATATTGTGGATGAATTAAAGTAATCGATTTAGATTAGAACAAATTAAAATATAACCAGAAATCATTAATTTTTATAATTAACGATGTAATTAAAGATTGATTAATTAAGATGAATTAATCAGTAATAAGTGACTTATGAGAAGTTAATTGGTATAAGTAATTAAGGATTAATGTAATTTAAATAATTAATTAATTCATGAAGTAATTAAGATCACTTATTGATTCTGGTTAAGACTAATTAATATTGTGAAGTTAATTAAAGATAATTACTTGGATGTAATTGAAGGATAATTAATCCAGGGTAGTTGATTAAGATGAAAAATGAATGGTTGACTAATAAATTAATTTGGAATTAATTAATGAAGGAATCTAAGTGATTGAGGTTAGAAATTCAATTAGAATCAATTGAATTAATTTGGAAGTGATCAAATTTGTTATGAATGATTGAATGGTATCGAATGCTTGAATGAGACGATATGTCTGATATGAAATGTTGAGTATTTTATTTTAATAATTTGGATTTGGATGACACGAGTCTCGAAGAGGCCGGGATCGGGTATTAGGAAATACCTGCAACCACTTCGAATTTTATAGATTGATATGGGAAATCAATAGGCTGAAAAGAAATGATTCAAGTGAATTGGACTAGTTTAAATCTAAATCTTTGGTATTTAGAAACTTATTTGTGAAATAAGTGATGTTTAAAATAAATTGTGGCTTTGTGAATTGATATAAGTTACCCGGGTTTATATAAGTTGAATGCTTTGTATTCCATATTAGTTGGGTTTACTCACGCTGGTTTCCCGCCTGACCCGGGTGTTACTTTGGTGTAATGCTCGGGTCAGACCGAGTATTATAGATTTCCAGGTTAGGACGTTCTGGAGCTTAGGAGGCGAGCTGGTTGGCAATAGCGTATAGAGTATTTCCGCTGTATTTATATTATTGTTAATCTGAGACATGATAATTGTAAATATTCAGTGACTGTATATAATGTGAAACTCTAATGTATTAGAATGTAATCGACAGATATAATATTCTTTTGTAGACAGTTATTGTTTATTATTATATTTTATTCACTGCGAATGTGAGTTGTTGATGTTTCTGTTCTTCTTCTTCTTCTTCTATCTCTTTCTTCTTTTTCATAACTATCTGAATTTTTGGCTTCGAAAATTTCGGGTCGTTACATTTGGTATCAGAGCCGAGAGGTTAAGCGAGAATCTTGGCTCTGGTGGGATTACTCATTAAATAGAGTCCAAAGTACTCTAGAATGAGTTGAGTGTATATATGAGTGCATACTTGTTATTTTCTTATATAATGGATTTAAATGATTTTATATAAAAATATATATTGATATATATATATATCCATATTTCCTTCTAATAAATATTAAGGTGATTGGTTGTTAAATTATTGGAATTAAAATTTAGAAGTAATAAATACAACCAAATTGAAGTCTTGAATTGGAATTAAATCAAGCAGAAATAGAAATACAACTAAATTAAAATTTAATAGATAGAAAATGAAATTCTAAATCTGGTCCCAGAATTTGAAATTTTTGTTTCAAAATAATGAAAAATAATAAATAAGTATCATTTGGATAACTGGGACTTGTTGCAAACAATGGGTTGTTTGAAATTTGATTTGAGTTTATAACCAAAGGTGGTTTAAAATTTTAAAACATGGCTGGGAGGGCCTAGAAATAAATATGTAGATATGTATGGATACACATGATATGAAAGATACTTTGAAATAAACTCTAAGAGGTTGAGTTTTGATTTTTCCCTGAAGTGTGATGTAAAAACCCAAAGTGATATAAGTTTTGAACTTATAAGAGGGAAAGAATTTTGAAGTTGAAGCGGGAATTCAAATTGAGTAAGGTTGATTGGATTAAGTAAATTGGAATTTAACTTTGGGAAAGTTAAATAAGTGAAGAAGAAGCAACCTAAATTGAAAATTCAAGATGAAATTGGAATTTAACTTGGGAAGTTAAATGGTTGATTTGAATTGGTAGTTTGTGTGATCTCAAAATGGGTTTGAGATATGGAAATTGGAAATGGATGGACGTTTTAAAATAAATTGGATAATATCATCCTGTTGTTAATGAAAATCTTTAAATTGAGAATGGTATTGTATAAATAAAATAAATTTGAATAATTGAATTGTAAATTAAACTAGTTTAAGAACTGGCTTCAAACTGGAAGATAAAATTTAATAATAAATTAAAATTTTAAAATAAATTTTATTGAACTCTTATTTGAACCTTGAAATACATAAGTAAAGATAATTTAAAATGGAATTTTGAGAATTGGACTCAGAAATTAAGTTGTTCAAAAACTTTAAATAAAAGTTAATTTGGTTTAAAGAGTTAAACCCTCCTTTGAGAATTCAACTCGAATTTATATAATTCGAGATGGGTTAAAGTTGAAATTTAGATTCCATTTGTACCAATTGAATTTAGTTTGAATAAATTAGAATTGAAGTTGAATTGGGAATAAATCAAGTCCAATGGAATTTTGAGTTATTTGAATTGGAATTAGGTCAATTTAAATGGAAATTTAAATTGAATCGTTGGGAAAGTGAACATTTTTGACTCTGAACTATTCCAATATTAATTGTTTTAATATCAACTTATTTTCTAAGCTATTAAATATATACAACCTTTCTTTCTTAAAGCCAAATTATTTTATACTTGTTTTACAATTATTTTTGGAGCTATGTAACCATTTTTCAACTGTTTTCTAAATTAATTACTATTTTTTTCAACTATGTTGCAAATAAATTACTATTTTACTACTATTTGCAGTTATCTTAAATTTCTGAAACTATTTAGCTATTTCTCAACTATTTTACAATTAGTTAACTATTTTATAGCTATTTTGCAAACTAATAATTATTTTTTAACTACTTACCTATTTTTAAATTTTCAAGCTATTTTTTAAACTGGTCGGAGTTCAAACTGTTATTGATTTAATATCCAACTGAGATAAAGATTGAAGTGATAATTCAATGGAATTAAGGGAAATGGGAATAGAAAGGGAATCGATTTGGCTGATAATTAATGAAAATAAATACGTGGAATGTACGTATATTTTTCAATTCGCACAGTGATTTGATCCAGATTCGAGCACAGAATTTCAAGATAGATATATCGATCCGAGTTGGGATTTTTCATCCGATTTTCGACGGCGAACCTAGATACGGATTGTTGGTTGGTTCTGGATATTCTCTATCATAGTTATGGCTATGCAAGGAGAATGACGGTTTCTAATCAGGAAACCAGATCTGTGTCCGCACTAGGAAGTCGGGTGGACGATACTAGTTCGGAAGTGAAATTGTGTGATCGAGTGAGCGATCAGATTGGTATAGCATACGGATGATATGTGTACATCGTACGGATTTGAATGAAATTGATATTGAAAAGAGGAATAAAATTTGAATATTTGATTTTTGAATAAAGAAAGTTATATATCTTTGTTATATGTAAGATGAAACCCCCCTTGTTAAATCTATTGCCGGAAGAAAATGATTTTTGAATGTGTTGAAGTATAAAAGGAGATGCATACAAATTTGAAAGGATCCAAAGTTTTTAAATTTTTTATACGTATCTGAATGTATGTATAAAGTATCTTATGAGGATTTTAGAAAAGGTTTGGGGAACCTTTGAATTTGGAAAGGCTTTTGATTTTTGGGTAAAATCAATATTAAAAATTTGAAAAGCCTAGTTTGAGAAGTATCGATCTGGGATAATCGATTTTGTGCAAAGGAGCCTTGTATGAGATCATACTAGGTGTATGATTTGAGTGATACTATATTTGTATAGTATAAAGTGTTTTTATTAATGGCTTTGGGGAAAAAGGCGCTCCCTTGAAATGAACTTCTCAGGAGTGCCACTGGGTGGTGCGGCCTTGAACCCCAAGGGAGGGCGGTACTAAAGTTGATCCTGTGAGGAGTCCGGACAAAACTAGTTCCTGAGGATTATTGGATGGAAAAAGTCGAGGGCGCTGATGCCTACAGGGGCATTTGGGTTATGCTGTTACGACAGTGTAACTCGATGTCGCTGCGATCTACTGTGGGGACCATAGCGAAAATCTAGTGGAGGATGAGTGCCAAAAGTCTACACTTGATTTTTTCGGGAAGGCAACGCAACATCGGTAGACTGCGATCTATGGTCGAGTGGAGTGGAGAAGTTTCATTCTTTTGGCAGCGAAATTCGAGGGCGCTGATGCCTACAGTTATTTGGGTTTTAGCTGTGATAGCTACGTAACCCCAGTTGTAGCTGCGATCAGTAGCGGGTTCTATGATGTAATCGAGGGGCGCGGATGCCTACAGTTATCTATGGATTTTGTCGGTAAGGCAACGTAACCATCTGGTTAACTGGGACCATGGATGGGGGTGATGATTCTCAGAGCATTTTCACCAAAAATATTTCCTCTATTTTTAAAAATTGTTTTCTATATTTTCAATAAAATTATTTTTCAAGTATTTTCACTGGATGTTGAAAATGGGTCTGCTAAGTACTTATAGATTTTCAGTTCTACGCGTGGTCAACGTATGACTGAATTTCTGTGAGGACAAGGATGGACTGGTTGAGACATCGAGTTATAAGAGGTATTTTTTTATGAAGAGCTATTTTAATAGTATTATGTGAATTTAAAAGCTTTTCTAAGATTTTAAAATAAAAGGTTGGAATTTTGGAAAATCAAGGGAAACCCAAACTGAAATTATAAAATAAAATTGAAATTCGAAAAAATTTAATGAATTGATTCTTTGTAACTAAAAATCGATTATTAAATTAAAAATGGAAGTAAGCTAATCAGCTAAATAAATTATTTGATAAAATATACTAATAAAATTTAACTCGGTTAAATAAAATGGATTGTAAGTTAATAATGGAGTTTAGAAATGAATTCGAATTGTAAATTGAATTCGACTTGGATTTGATGATGAATTAAATAACTGGAGATGTTATGAAAATAAAATAAAGAAATAAAAATAGAATTGGATCAAATAGTGATGGTTTGAATTATAAATAAATTCAAGTGTGATATGAATAATATTTAACGAAAGTTGCAGGTAAATTAGATGTTGGAGAAGTGTTGTCATATGAAATAGAAGTGATTGCAATAGAAATGGTTTGAGATGCAAAACAAAACCCAAGTGAATAGAAATAAATTGAGAATTTCCTTGTATTAATAAAAATAAATTCGCCAATGAATTAAGTGAATTAAAAATATAAAATGGGTTAATGGAATTAAATAATAAATGGATGAAGTCTGATTGAATAAAAATTGAATCAAAGTTTTAATTGGAATTGGATTATCAGAATGGACTTATATTATGAGACAAATTAATTTGAAGCAAAATTACTTAAATAAAAGCTTGGTTTTGAGTAGAATAGTAGACCATTGAATAAAGATTTGGGTTAAATCTATTTGGAAATTGGATATTAGTTTAAGCATTGAATGTGGTCAAGCTAAATGAAATAGTTTTATATGAAACCAATGCGGAGATGAATGAATTGCAAATATATAGTTGGTGAATAGATTTGAAATGGAATTAAATACAGAATTAAATACAGAATGAGTACAAAATTAATTTAAAGTAGTTATAAACTAAAATAGATACTTTATTAAGCGAATAACATCGAAATTGCATAAAAAAATAATTGTCTTTCAGCGTAAACAAAAGTAATTAAAATTCTATGAGTTGATGGATATTAAATAAAATTGATTTTGAATCATTCGAAGTAAATATGAGCGTGTTTGGATTAAAAATCAATTGGATGTAATAAATTGTGTTGCAAACCATTGAAACTGAATGAAATGGCTTATGAATTGATTGAAAGCAATTGAATTAGCTTAGAAGTTATATAAATCGCATATGGAAAGCGTTTTGGTGCTTGTTGCTTATGATATACATGTGTTTAGCTATTGAATATAAGTGAAATGCTTGTGTTTAACCATTAAAAGTAAGTGAGATGAAAATAGATTTTCTTATATGGCACTTACATATTTAAATTGAGTAAGTACAGGTATCTGGAAGCCGTTTGGCTGGATTTAGATGCACTAATTGCTAAAATAAATAAGCCACATGCTTAAAATGCTAAATAAGGTACACCTACGCATTAAAAATAGGAAATATGAACTGTTTTTGCTTTCTCTGATCGGGTGAGTGTGTATAGATATTTATATCTCTTGTCAAATTGCAAAAGCTCCTCCGTACAAAGGAGACTCTACCAAAAAATTCCGAAAATTTTGGAAGTTAGAAAATTTTTGAAAATTTTTGAGAAAATTTTCATTAGCGACAAACGATTTCAAATTAAAAATTAAAGTAAATTAGTGGATGAACTAATGTGAATCAGTTATACTTGAAAGGTAAAATTCAATATTCAAAATTTAAAGTAAACTGAATTCGTATGGAAATGGGGAAAACTAGTTTAAATAGAAATGGATGTGAAAACTTCAGTAAGAAAATGTATAAAATGATTTGAAAGGTTACGATTGAATATTGCTGCTAAGTAAGATATGCAGGTATTAAAGGGAAAAGAAAATTGGATTTGGTTCCAAAAGATAAATTTGAATTGCCCGATAAAAAGGTATGTATTTAAATTTCTGTATGAATTGGATTGGGTTTTTGATCTAGCCACTTGGCTTTCTGTTTTCTTTTTGGAATTTGGAAGCCGTAGAGGCCTTTTGTAGTTGTATCGAGCTAGCCGCACAAAGGAGACGCTGGCAAAAATTTTTGAAAATTTAGGGAGTTAGAGAAAATTTGAGAAAATTTTGATAATTCAAAATTTGGTTTTGAGTTGAAATTTGAATGATTGAGTAAAAAGGGATTGTTGAAAACTGTGGGAGAGTTTGGGAAGTTAGTAAGAAGGATAAGAAGTCTTTTATAAAAGACAGTTGGTAGGATGTTGAAATATGAGTTTTGGGGAAAGGTAAATGGGTATTGGACCATTCTTCCTAACTAGCAATTTCGGGGATGAAATTCTTTTAAGGGGGGAGGAATGTGACGACCCAGAATTTATAACAATTTAAAATGGAATTTAAAGTTAATTTTAACTTGAATTCAAGATATCAAGATTTACTTGATAATTAAATCATTGAATTATATAGTTTAAATATTGAATTAATAATTGAAATTGGGTAAGATGTTGAATATGGAATTTTAAGCCTATTAAAAATAATCTGAAGACTTATAAACTTTATAATGGTGATACTGAAGATAATAGAATGTGTGAAATTTAATTTAAAAGTGATTTGTTCAAATTTGATAATATATCGTTTAAATTGATATTTAAAAATAGCCTTCCGAGGCACAGTCTCGTAAATCGACAAAACCGGTTACATTGGATCCGTAATAGTTAGTTATTATTGGATTTCAATTTTCGTAGCAATGGAGTTGTCATTTGGCCCTGGCAGATCGATATGCTCAGAGCTATTTTAATCGATTTAATTTAAATTTGATCGTTTATTTCCGTAACTTGCGCATATGATCGAATTAGCCTTCGAAACCTTTTCCATTGCGTCCGACGTAGCGGTATAACATTATGAATGCTGGGTCACACGCCTTCTTAAGAGTTCGAAATTTCATGGTACGCAACACGAATTATTTTCAATAGTCAACTTTATAAAATCAATTCAAGGAATCCCCCTAGTCATGTGACTATGGTCAAGCTTGCACCCGAAGCCTCCTTTAGGATATATGGCTTCGTTCTTTCAGACAAACGAAGCCGAAGTCAAAAAAAAGGAAGTAATGGCGACGCATAATCAATCGAGCTCGAAACCCGAGGGGGAGGACGTGGCCGCGAGCGTGTGGGAGGCAGAGGGTTTGCCGTGTGCGATGGTGGTTGGCAGTCGAGCGTTGCGACTTTGGGTCGCACGCGAGTTTGGGCTTCGCCGCAAGTTTGGGGAGACGCGATTTAAGGTTATAGGGTGGAGTCGCGTGCGGTGTTGCAGCATTGACGAGGCCGTGGTCGTTAGGGTATTGGATCCGCCTATGGTTTCACGATGGTTGAGCGTCGAGCTCGAGCCCGGCGATGCGAGAGAACAGGGGAAGATGCCGTTTGTCATGATAAGGGGGCATCGCGAACGAGATTTGGATCAGAGTCGTGTTTAGGGACTGTGGAGGTCACGACGTCTTCTGCGATGCTCGATTCCTTAAGGGAAGGGAGTTCGGTGGTGTGTTTGAGACTAGCAACAAGGTATAACTACCTTATTTTTGCTTTATTTAATTAAATAAAGTCTGCATATACATCTGTACATACTGTTAAAAATAAACAAATAAATGAACAATATATATTAATAAGTTTTGTAAATAACTGATTTATATATATACAGAAATTATTTACAGTAAATAAAATCTTAAATGGTTAAGCAGTTTTGAATTTTAAGTCGTTTTTAATTTAATTTAAATATTTATAAGGAGTCAAAATATATACGCATATTTTCACTTGCTAGGTTAGCTTTAAAATATTATGTTATGGAGATAGATCTGTTTAATAAACCGATTCAATTTTTGTGGTAGCTAAAATATTTTTAAAAGGGGAAATAGTTTAAATTACATTATTGGTTAATTAATTTATTTCATGGTAATTGATTAGTTCAAATGATAATAAACTGTAAATGTTTTTACAAGGTCAAAATTTCGATGAAACCAAAGTCAAGATTGAAGGGGATTGCAATTAATAGCAAAGGTGAGTAAATCTCACTCTGTGGATTTCTATTTAAATTTAAATGGTTAAATTTAAATAATTAGTTGGATGGATAAATTGTTTGGATGTGCTATTGAAAATGATGTGACTTTGTTTGGTTTGATATCGAGTTAATTATAGTTTGACTCGAAGTATTCGGGTTTTTAAATTGTTTTAAACTTAAGTCATAAATAAGGAAATGTTTTCATTTAAATGTTGATAAGGGCTTAATGATTTGTTATTCAACAAATTAGTAGGGTAATTAAAATGGATAATTAATTAATTCAATTAATTAATGATTTATGGTGGTTAATTTAGTAATTTAGGGTTTGAACCAATTAATTAAGGTTTAAGTTAATTTATGAAGTTTAATTAATTTAGAATAATCAATGAATGGTTGATACGTAATTACTTGATGTAATTAATAAAATATAATTACTTTGTGAAATTAATCAAGAGATTAATTAAGACAGTTAAATAAAAGAGTAATTAATTTATTTAATGAAGTAAATAAAAGGATAGTTAATTTCAAGTTGAGATAAATCGAGAATGATTAATATTGTGGATGAATTAAAGTAATTGATTTAGATTAGAACAAATTAAAATATAACTGGAAATCATTAATTTTTATAATTAACGATGTAATTAAAGATTGATTAATTAAGATGAATTAATCAGTAATAAGTGACTTATGAGAAGTTAATTGGTATAAGTAATTAAGGATTAATGTATTTAAAATAATTAATTAATTCATGAAGTAATTAAGATTACTTATTGATTCTGGTTAAGACTAATTAATATTGTGAAGTTAATTAAAGATAATTACTTGGATGTAATTGAAGGATAATTAATCCAGGGTAGTTGATTAAGATGAAAAATGAATGGTTGACTAATAAATTAATTTGGAATTAATTAATGAAGGAATCTAAGTGATTGAGGTTAGAAATTCAATTAGAATTAATTGAATTAATTTGGAAGTGATCAAATTTGTTATGAATGATTGAATGGTATTGAATGCTTGAATGAGACGATATTTCAGATATGAAATGTTGAGTATTTTATTTTTATAATTTGGATTTGGATGACATGAGTCTCGAAGAGGCCGGGATCGGATATTAGGAAATACCCAAAGCCACTTCGAATTTTATAGATTGATATGGGAAATCAATAGGCTGAAAAGAAATGATTCAAGTGAATTGGACTAGTTTAAATCTAAATCTTTGGTATTTAGAAACTTATTTGTGAAATAAGTGATGTTTAAAATAAATTGTGGCTTTGTGAATTGATATAAGTTATCCGGGTTTATATAAGTTGAATGCTTTGTATTCCATATTAGTTGGGTTTACTCATGCTGGTTTCCAGCCTGACCCGGGTGTTACTTTGGTGTAATGCTCGGGCCAGACCGAGTATTACATATTTCCTGGTTAGGACGTTCTATAGCTCAGGAGGCGAGCTGGTTGGCAATAGCGTATAGAGTATTTCCGCTGTATTTATATTATTGTTAATCTGAGACATGATAATTTTAAATATTCAGTGACTGTATATAATATGAAACTCTGATGTATTAGAATGTAATCAACAGATATAATATTCTTTTGTAGACAGTTATTATTTATTATTATATTTTATCCGCTGCGAATGTTATTTGTTGATGTTTATGTTCTTCTTCTTCTTCTTCTTCTATCTCTTTGTTCTTTTTCATGACTATCTGAAATTTTTGGCTTTGAAAATTTCAGATCGTTACAGCTAGGATGACACCTTTTTTAGCTAAGTTGTTCATGAAGAACATAGTTAGATTGCATGGAAATTCTAGTTGTATAGTTAGTGATAGAGATGCTTTGTTTACTAGTGTATTTTGGAAGAGTCTATAGGATGTGTTAGGTACCAAACTCAAGATGAGTACTGTGTATCAGCTTCAGATTGATGAGCAAACAAAGAGAGTCAATAAGGTACACGAGGATATGTTAAGAGCTTGTGTATTGGAATTTCAAGGATCTTGGATGACCACCTACACTTGGTTGAGTTTTCTTATAATAACAGTTATCAAACTAGTAGAGAAATGGTTCCTTTTGAAGCTTTGTATGGAAGGCCTTGTAAATCACCAACATGTTGGTTGGAGACTGGAGACAGGTTATTCTTGGGTCCAGATCTGGTTAGAGAGGCAACGAAGAAGATTGAGTTGAACCAAGAAAGGATGAAGGAAGCTCAGTCTAGAAATAAGAGTTACACAGATAAGAGGCGTAAAAATATAGAGTTCTCAGTTGAAGATAGAGTGTTCATTAAAGTATCTCCAATGAAGGGCGTAGTACGATTCGGAAAGTTAGGGAAACTAACATCGAGATATATTGGTCCATTCCAAGTTTTAGAGAGGATCGAGAAGCTCGCATACAGAGTAGAGTTACCGAGCAGAATGAAAGACGTCCATAATGTGTTTCATGTGTCTCATCTTTGTAAGTATGTGCATGATCCATAGACTACTATTTCTCGAAAAGTGTTGGAATATTTGATAGTAGAACTGGATTTGACTTTTGTTAAGCAACCAGATCGGGTTGTAGGGAGAGATGAGAAGAGGTTAAGAATCAAGACAGTCAAGTTGGTGAAAGTTCAGTGGAGCGACAATGAGAAGGACTATACTTGGAAAACTGAAGACGGGATTAGAGATACTTATCCTGATCTACTGTGAGGGTATGTTCTATATTTTCTTTATATAGATTGTTGCAAGTCAGATAGGCAAGTATGGTAGTTAGGAGTTGTTACAGATGATTGCTTTGCTTAGTATTTAGTCCTTACTGAATTTTGAGGGCGAAATTCTTCAAGGAGGGGAGTTTGTAACACCCATAATTTCAAATAACACTATTCAGAAGATTTAGTTAGACAAATAAAATAGAATAATGTAAAGATTAGAGTGATAAGGAGATTGACATTTGGAAATTGAATAGAGGTCGTGCTTAACTAAATAAAAAATTAAAAGAATGGGTTTATGGAAATGGTTATATAAGTTAATTAATAAGAGAATAAGGCAAGGGTATTATGAGAAATAGCCGTCCACCATAATCCCTTAACTCCTAAACCCTTATTCCCATTTTCATTTCATACGTTCATAATTCAAAAACACAAGAAAAGGCGAGCTCCAAGCTGGCCACATCCTAGGAGAAAAGAAGATTAAAATTTTGCTAAAGCTTAGGAATTAAGCAAAGGATGATTAAGCAAGATCAAATCCCAAGTTCCTTGTCCGAAGCAAAGTGAATAATAATCAAAACCGTCTCATTTTCATTTTTAAAGAGCATTTGATTTCGGGTTTTAAGTTTAAAACCTTTATGATTTTAACGATGATATGCTTAGATTACATGATATGTTTGATTCAAACAAGTATGTTTGATAAATGTTTTCTTCAATTTTCAGGCTAAAAATCGTACTTACCAGGTTTTGACTGCTAAGAGGTATTAATATGTTATGTAAAATATTATTTTCGAGATGGGTTTAAATTTTCATAATTGTCCAAGCTATGGATAATTTATTATGAATTTTTGATGGAAGAAATAAATAATTGGGTTTAAAAATTTATTTTGGCAATTTTATAAAGGATTTTAGGTCTGAATTCTTATATGTTAAATAACATATTTAAAGTGAATTATGATGATTTTTGGGGTTTTTTTTCCTAGGTGAATTACCATAGAAATTAAATTTATTAAGTTGGAGGATTTAAATGTCTTAATTGTTTAGTTAAAGGGAGAGGTTTCTTTGTTAATTATTTTTAATTAATTCTAGATGAATTTGGCAGTTTTTAGAAAAGATTTGGTAAATTTTATGGCAGTTAATTATATTATTACAAATAAGCAAGTTAGTCGAAAAGCTTTTACATGAAATGGCAACAAAATAGTTTTGCACAGATTTACATCTTCGCCATTTCTGTTTGCTACCTGTCGACCCCATACCTCTGCCCCAACCAAGTCGAAACTAATACACATGGTATCAATGCTTTGGTACATAGTGGATTAGTGAAACGCGAAAGGTATAGAGTCGAAACCATGCTTTCGAAGAGGTCGATACATTTATAAATAGCTTTTGAAGGTTTTTGTTTTACTTTCAAAAGAGATGCTGCTTGCCTTGCATTTAATGGATGCTTTCGAAAGGATTGAATTGCTTTTATACACCTTTCGAAGGGGTTGCCGCCTTTTTGCTTAAGGAGTAGCTTTCAAACGGGTTACGTATATTATGTTTTGAAGGGAATTGTTCAAACGGGTGGTTTTGAACCAAGTTGAAACCTTTCTGCCATTTTCATACCTTTCGAATAGGTTGAAAGTTTTCAATGAGTTTGAAAGGCAAGCTTTTGCTTTATAAATATACCAAGCCGCTTCCCAATGCTTTCGAAAGGGGTCCAGCAGTCATTCAAACTAAAGGTTTCGAAGGCAATGGCTTCGAATGGTGTTTTGACGCTATCCTTTCAATTTTTTACTCAATAGATTAAACCCAGGTTTTGAAAGAGGTACTTTCAAATGGTTTCAAAGCTACGCTTCTATAAGTTGGAAAGATATGCTTTAACACTTTTGAAAGTAATGTTTTGATGTTTTCAAAAGGAAGGATTTGATGCTTTCGAAAGAGATGTTTTAAAGTGTTTCAAAAGGCATATGTTTAAGTGTTTTGAAAATAAGGTTTGAATGCTTTCGAAAGATATATTCTAGTGGTTTCAAAAGTGAAGGTCTAGGGTTTCGAAAGCCTTAGTTTTAAGAACAAAGAATCCAATCTCATTTTTAAAGGAAAAGTCTTGGCAATATAAAAGAGCTTTGAAATGGCTTTCAATTTTGGAGTTTTTGAAGAAGCTTTCCTTGATAAAAATAATGGGTTAAAGGTATTAACCATGTTTTGTCTGTTACGATTAGTTATAATGTGTGCTTCTTTTATAAACATATTCACTTTATAATTAATCCCATAACTGTATTTTGGGGAGTAAGGGCGGAATAACCAGCTATGACCAAGACCTAGAACCACAATTGAAGGCAATTTATTGAAATTTCTCCTTATTATATGAAATAATATATTTAAAATACTTTAAAATAATTTTAATAATAATAACGAGAAATTTTAATAAATTGCCTTCAATTGTGGTTCTAGGGACATTGTCTAGCTAGATGGTCCAAAAGCTAACATGCAACTTGGTCTAACCCGAGTAATAACTTTAAAAATAATTTATTTCCTATAATAAGGAGAAATTTCACTAAATTACTATCAAAATAAGTTTAAGAAAATTATTCTAAAATCCTATTTTATTTGAAAAATTATTTTATTAATAATATACATTATTTTTATAATTTTCAGACGTATGAGAAAGAGAATTAAATGATTTAGTAAACTCACATATTGAATATAAATTGAGATTAACTCATATATGAGTAGAGTTGCATCCAGGAGGTCAAGTAGATCGAGAATAGGATGCTCAAAGATTGAACAAGAAGCTGTCAGTTTAGACATGTTCATAGTAAACCCATGAAATCTATGTTTGCAAAGAGTTATTGGCCGGGGCCAATAGATTCGTAGTGATCCCACGGAAAATATATCTTATTGACAGAGATTAATAGGTCCATAGTCAACCCATGACAAATATGATATAAAAGAAGTTATTGGAGATATGAATAGGTTCTGGGAAAACCCATGAAATAATTGGATAAAGTTATTGGCAGGGGCTAATAGGTTCTTAATGATCCTATGAAAACTTTGAAACTAGATAGATTGTCCCTAAGAGTTTAGAAAGGCTATTTGTCAGCCCATGAAAACCAATAGGTTAATAATGATCCTAGATATTATAACTGAGAAAGATAGTCAAATGAATGGGGATGGGAAATCCAGAATATTTTGCATGTTTTCGTATCATCATGATATTCTATATTGCTATGTTTTCAACCATTTTGGATGGAGGTGCACAGTCTATGGTTATTATAAATTTTTAGGTAAGATACTAGTGAGGGGAAAGCCCATTCCCCTAAGCGGCGTGGTCTCACTGGATATCTAAATGGTGCGAGTGGTAGATTATTATTCAGACCAAGCTTTTTGTCTGACTTGAAGTTTATGTTTTCCCCTGAAGCTCTGGGTGTTCAATTGATTTTGAGTAGTTTGAGAGTTGAGGTTTTTAGGTTCTCCTTTAAATGAATAAGCATATAGAGACGTGCAGGAGGCAAGCTAGCTAACAGGAGCTCTTTTTATTTGATTCCGTTATGTTTTGATGTAAAGGCAAATTTGTTTAATTGCCTATGCGTAAACTGATAAGCGAAGGGGGATCCATATGTCGCCCTTGGCGTATTTTATAATAATTATATTTTCAGAACATGGATCTCGAAATTGGGAATTTGTAATGAATTTGAAAGATGATTGAAATGGAATGCGAAATGTTTAATGGTTTTAAAAATATTTCATATCCATGTGTTTCTGTAAACCAATATATCTACCATTACCGCATTTGGTAACCGAGAATTAACAACTATGGATGACTGCAGCATCCGTAGCCATTAGTTTTGGGCCTCTAAGTGGGGGGTGTTATATAAATTAAAAATAATAATGTAGAGAATATAGTGATTAAGGAATTGAGGTTTGAAAACTAATTAAGGTCATGCCTTAACAAGATAAATCTATAAGAATGGTTTATAAGTTAAATACTTAAGAGAATAAGGTAAGGGCAATATAGGAATAACTAAACCCCATAACCTCTAAACCCCTTACCTTATTCTCGTTCACATTTTCATAAGCCAAAAACATAAACAAAATCAAAAATAACACCAACCATAACCCTAAGTGAAGAGGAGCTCGAAAATTTATTAGATGCTAAGATTCAAGCTAGGAAGATTAATGTGAAGAACAAATCTCAAGTTTCTTATCCAAAAAAAGTGAATAATGATCCAACCCATCTCATATAAATCATCTTGAATGTTTTAAATTTCGGGTTTGAGGTTTAAACCGTATGATTGGATGAATGATGGCATGCTTTTGATTTAATTGCCATGTTATAATTTTAAATAAGAATTTTGTGGAATAATCTAGTTTGGTTTTAAGGCTAAAATCATGCAAAATGATTTCCAGATGCCATGATTTTTGAATATGTTATATAAAACATTATTTTGGAAATGGGTTCAAATTTTCATAATATTCCAAATTATGGATAATTTATTATGAATTTTCTGTGAGAGAAAACAATGAATTTTGGGTTTAAATTATTTAAGGCAATTATATAATGTTTTCAGGTCTGAAATTTATATATGTTAGAAAACATATTTAATGAGAATTATTAAGATTTTTAGAGATTTTTCCCAAATGTATTACTATGGATAATAAATTATTTAAATTAGTGAACTTAAATGTTCTAAATGTTTTATTAAGGAGAAGTGCTTGTGTTAAGTTATTTCAAATTCAAATTTGATTTTGGAAGAAAATTATGAAAAAGAAAGTCGATAAATTTTTCTAAACCAATAAGATTGAGAGAAGTATTGATGGTAGGTGAAAAGTATTTTCTTTAATAAGCAAAAATGCAATTTTTATCCAAATTTCATCTTCCCCACTTAACCCTACCGACTTTCGACTTCATAAACAACCGCCTCTAACTCTTCCGTATCCATTCAAAACCAATATACATGGTATCAAGCTAGTGGTATGAAGTGTATTGGACCTATGTGAAAGGTAGCAAAGGTGTCGAAAGTATGCATGCGTAAGGGGTAAAGTTGTATTTCCAGGATTCAAATCTATAAACCTACCTTTGAATTAATATCTTCGAAAGGGTTGCTGCTTTTGAATCTTTTCGATACCGTAGCTGCCGTATACGAGGCATCTTTTATAACTCTATGAATCAATGAGTTCAAAGGGTGTGGTTTTGAATTGATACCCTTTCACAACCATTGAAGCCGCTTTTCTTTCAACTTATACATGAGAAAGGGTGGGTGTCGCTCCCTTACCTTTCGACATGGTTGAAGCGGCTTATTTAAACCCAAGTACACATGCGGAAGCATGTTGCCATCACCATAGGTCTTTCAAAGGGACAACTTTCGAATGTGTCCACTTTTATACACTTTGCAATTTGTTTTTTTTCAAACTATTGTTCCGAAAGAAACACTTTTAATTGGTTTTGAAGCTATGCTTCCATAACTTTTTACTTGAAACCAATGCTTTTGAAAGGTATGTTTTTAAGTGCCGCGAAAGGTATGTTTTAAGTGTTTTGAATGACATGTTTTTAAGTGTTTGAAAGGAATGTTTCCAAGTGTTCGAAAGGTATGTTGGATGGTTTCGAAAGAGAATGTCTAAGATTTTAAGTAACAATACAAAGGATATAGTCAAAAGCCTTAGTTTTTGTATTCAAGAACGCTAACTCATTTTCTTTAAAGTAAACACAAGGCAGTATAAAAGAGTTTCGAAATGGCATTTAACCTTGAAGTTTTAGAGGAAGCTTTCCTTGCTAAAAATAACGGGTTAAGGGTATTGACCAAATTCATTTTAAAACGATTACAAGGAATTAAATCATGGATGTTTATGTTGTTGTGTTATTTGATCGGTTATCATGTATGGTTGTGTAATCATATTCACTTCATTATTAATCCATAATTGCATTTTGGGATTTTAAGGGCAAAACAACAAGCTGGGTTGGCCCCATAGTGAATATACATTGAATTAAATCCTGTATGAGTAAAATTGCGTCTAGGAGGTTAGACAGACCAGAATATAAAATGCCTCAGACTGATCCAAAGATTATTGGTTTAGAAAGGTTCTTCATAAGCCCATGAAAACTATGTTATGGAAATTGTTATTGGCAGGGGCCAATAGGTTCTTAGTGATCCTATGAAAATTATGTCTGGAATAGGTTGTTGATAGAGATCAATAGGTTCAGAATCAGCCCATGGAAACTATGAAATAAGAGATGTTATCGGAAAATCCAATAGGTTCATAGTGACATCATGAATACTATAATTGGATGATGTTATTGTTGGACACCAATAGGTTCTTAGTGATCCCATCAAAACTATGAAACTGGACAGATACTCCGTAAGCTTGGAATAGGTTATTAGTCGGCCCATGAAAACTAATAAGTTAATAGTGACCCTAGAAACTATAACTTGAGACGGATAGTCGGGTAAATGGGGATGGATAATCTAGAGCATATTACATGTTTGCATATCGTCATGATACATTTATTATATTATGTCTTAACCATTGTGGATGCAAGTGCATAGTATATGGTTATTATAATTTGGGTTAGGATACTAGTGAGGGGAAAACCCATTCTGCTAAGTGGCGTGGTATCACTAGATATCTATATGGTTTGAGATGGTACGTTATTACTTACACCAGATTTTTTGTCTGACTCGAAGTTTATGTTTTTCCTTAAACTCTCAGGTGCTCAATTAATTTGAAGTAGTTTAAAAGTTAAGGTTTTTAGGTTCTCCTATAGACAAATAAGCTTCTGGAGACGTGCGGGAGGCAAGTAGCTATTAGGAGTTCTTTCTATTTTATTACGTTGTGTGATTGGATGCAATGGAAAAGTTGTTTAGTGCCTATATTTAAACTCTGATCATCCAAGAAGACATCTTCATATGTCGCTCTTGGCATATTTTGTAATAAATTATAATTTCTCTAAACATGGCTTACTTATGGTATGATGTAATGAATATGAAATGATATTTTAATGAAATGAGAAATTTATTTTAAATTGAGTTTTTAAAACTTTCACATTCATGTGTTTCTGGTATATCAATGTGTTTAACATTATCGTGTTTGGTCACCGAGAATTAATAACTATGGATGACTGCAGCATCCGTAGTGGCTAGTTTTGGGCCTCCAAATGGGGCATGATACACCTGCATATGGGAAGTAATACGTCTATTCTCCTGCTTAGGGGAAGGGATAGGTACCATCCGCTGTCGGGGGAGGCACTAATCCATACTTAGAATTTCCTAAGAGAATCTCTTGGTCTCGCTTGATCGTTGCTGCATACCAATGCATGTGCATGATCTTTGGACTCCATGGTCATCCCTCTTCGTTACTCATCTTGTCTACCATCAAGTCTAACTTAACCAATCAGTCTTGATATAGCCGGGTCAAAAAGCCAAATAACATGAACCTTGGCCTAAGGTCTAAGTTTAGTGGATAAAAATTATATAATTTATTTGAAGATTATGTAATTGGTGAACTAATATGTTATGTTCACTATGCCACAAAGTGAATCAGACAACAGTGATCACACAAAACAAGGTAGATTTCCCGTTTCCTACTTTTTCACATAGTACAAGGAAAAATCGTCTGCTGTGTGAATAGTTCGTGTAATCTTTCATCTGTTGTCTGAATAGCCCATGAAATCTCTATGTACATGCTTATTATTCAGACAATATTTTATATGTCATCTTATTTAAGTTATCAATTTTTTTAGTTTTGGCTTCATCTTTTCCCTCTCAATTATTTCGTGGCCACTTTTTTGGTTCACCCCTTGATATTTTTGTCCCTTTTTTAATTTTTGTTTCCTTCTTAAATATGTCGTCTGAAAGAATCGAGCGTCTTCTGGAATTAGGGCTTCAGCCCTATTGAAATTTATTTGAATCATTTTGCTCCTTTCATTCCTTGTTGATTACATGCTTCGATTTCATGGCTGTTGATGTTTGTGTCTCCTTGTTGACTGTTCTTCGATTGACACTGGTATGATTTTTGCCCCTTCCGATTTATATTATTCTTGACTTCGATTATCCTGCCAATGATGAATTGGGTTCTTTATACAGGAATTAATTTCCCATATTTTCATATATATGATGAGATTTGAATTTCTAAGATTTGGTTGGCCTTCTGATTCCCTTTCGATTTTTGCCCCTCCCCCCTTCGATTTTTTATTGATCTCGACTTGATTTGCTTATGATGATTTGACTGTTTATGGGACAATGAACAAAACTTGGCTAAAGCTCACCGATTAACATGTTTTTGTTCATGTACATAAATGTTTTGAGATATATGTGTTGTGATGATGAAAACTTTGGTTACTGTTTTATTAGGTCATGTCCGTGTTAGTGGATGTTTTGAGCTTTCATGTATGCACATGCATATCTATGTATATATCTGTGAATGTCCTTTTGATTCATGTTCATTTGATTCTTGCATCTTACAATTTCATTTCAATTTCACCGTATGATTTTGGGAAGTTAAATTCGATTTTGACCACTTTATTATTTCAATGGTTGCAACTTGCTTATTTTTTTGCCTTTGCACTTGTAATTCTTTCACTTATCTGTCAGTATTTTCCTTGAACCGAAATGAAATGTTTTGCCTGGTGCTTGACAATGTGTGATTTGCTTGTTGCCTTTCTACTCATTATGTACAGATATACATGTATATATATATATATATATATATATGTGTATATCTGTATGTATTTTTTCATATAAACTTTAATGTTTTCATATGTTTCCATACATATCGAAACCGTCCCTAGAATTTCTATATAGGAGCAAAATGTTTTCATACGTCCCTTGTTTATCTGCTCCTATGTTTTCATATACACTGTCACTTGCTTCTCCTTATTGCTTTGAGCTGAACCATTTTGAGTTGATCTTGTTGTAGTGCACTTTGATTCCAATATCATCCATGTATATACATATGTATGTATGCATGTATGTATGTATGTATGCATGCATGCATGCATGCATGTATGTGTGAATGTCTATGACACCGTCTTGTTTTAATTTATGACACTTGCTAATTGTGGCACTGTCTTGTTTTAATTTATCGCACTTTTTGTTTGTGGTACTGCCTTGTTTAAATTTATTTGTGAACCATTTTGAGCTTATACTGGTTTGCTTTGAGCTGAACTATTTTGAATTGCTTGAACCATTTTGAGCTGAACCATTTGTTGAATTATTTTATGGTGGTTTGAGCTTGAACCATTTCCACTCACTGTGTATGTATGTGTATGTATATATAAATAGACATACACACACACATGAACTGGATTAAGCTTGAACCATTTTGAGTTGATCTTGTTTTGAGTTGCTTTAAGCTGCTCCTATGTGCACTGGCACCTGAGTCTTGCTACTCCTATGTCGAAACTGTCCCTTGTTTATCTGTATGTATGTTTTTATATACACTTTAATGTTTTTATATGTTCCTATGTTTTAATATTTTCCATACCCGTCGAAACTGTCCCTAGAATTTCTATAGAGGACTAGAATGTTTTCATTGTCTCTTATTTATCTGCTCATATGTTTTCATGTACACTGTCACTTGCTTCTTCATGTTGCTTTGAGCTAAACCATTTTTAATTGATCATGTTGCAGTGCACTTTGATTCCAATATCATTCATGTATATACATATATATGTGTGTATGTGTGTGAACGCTTGCGGTTGATCTATACTTGTACAGTGCTTTGCTGCCTGAATATTTGTGGCACTGCCTTGTTTTAATTTGTGGCATTTGCTATTTGTGCCACTGCCTTGTTGCATTGTTGGCCTTGGCCTTGTACTTACACGTTGCCTTGTTCAAGGCAGTGCTAATGCACTTCCTTGAACAAGGTAGTGTGCACTGCCTTGACATTGGTTAAATTGTTTTCATGTACTTCCGTTTCTTGTTTGTGAACTTTGATACTTGCTTCCGCACTCGTTTTTTTGCCTGGGCTTGTTTATGTGCACTGTGATTTCTTGTTACACTTTCAATTGCAAATCTTATTCTAATTCAATTCTTGTATATGTACTTGTGTATACTTGTACATACTAGTACATACATATGTACACTAAGCTTGTATATACTTATTTCAGCACTTTGATTTCTTGTTTTGCCTGAGCACTTGTTGTTGGATGCCCATGTATATGTATACATATATACATATATGTGTATATGCACATGCTCACTTTAATGATATATACTTGTTGCCTATAGCATGAAATGCTTCTCATGCATGTACCATTATATATGCTTCATGTGTGCATTTTCTGGTGATCCATGTTCATGCCTTTATCTGAACCATTTTCAGTTTCTAAACCATTTTGATTTAAACTTTTTTTGAATTTCCTTGAGTTGCTTCTATGTGCATTGTAGTTTTTCCTAAGCTTGTTCATGTGCACTTGAATTCTTATTTATGTGTATTGTAGTTCTGAACATTATATGCACTCAGTTTTTCCTTGAATTCTTACCTAGTTATTTTATTTGCATTTCCTGGGTGTACAAATGTGCATTTTCATGTATATACATACATATATACATACATATGTATGTATATATGTGTTGATGTGCAAGTGTGAATTTCCTAAATTGGGTATTTTGGTTGTATTATCTCATACTTGAATTGCACATAATGCTGGTTTAATTAATCTAGTGTTTCACCTGCTAGTGCACTTATTTTGAGCTTGAATTGCTGAAACTTGTTTTATGATATATGCACCTGAGTTAAGCTCGAGGAGGCTTGGGCTTGACCTTGTGCACATTTGCACTATGTTGAGTCTTTGGGCTTGACCTTTGCAAAAATCTGTGAGATTGAATTGATGCTCAGCCTTGTGATATTCACTGTGATATGCGGTGCATATCGTAAATTGTCCGTGCGCATATATATTTGTCCTTGTCTAAAATATGAAGAGAAAACAAGCCCATAAACCGAAGTAATATCAATATTCAATTCAGTTTTATTTTTCCAATTTAGTTTTGTTTCTTTTTCCATTTTACTGCGTTGTTTATTTGATAGTTATAGGAGATGGCTGAACACAAGGCATAGCAAGCAAATCAAGATCAACATCAAAAATAAACTCGTGTGAGTAAAAAAAAGTTACATATGAGAGTGTAGAGAAATGTTGTATATATGAGAGTAATTGTGAAAGTTACATTTGAAAATGTAAGTAAAGTGATAGTGAAAGTTGTATTATATTTGAATTTGAATTTGATTTGAAATAAAATATTTGTTTAAATAAAATATTTGAATACTATTATGTGAAAAATTATTCATGTTAGTCCATATTTATATGTTGTTTAATCGGAATTTCAAAAATAATACTATAACATCAGACAACAATTGGTTCGTTGTTGTTATACTAGTGCATATCAGACGACGGGGCATCTCTGTGGTCTTATGTGCAATGAGATGGGATTGGTTTTATTGACAGATAGGTATTGAATTAGGCAACGGAGCATATCTATCTCGTGATTCGTTTTTTTCCATAGTGGTTAATTCGGGCTAAGCCGCGTGCGTTAGAAAATAGGTAAATTTGTTTCTCTTTTGAGAAGGTTAGGGCGATGTATTTCACATTTTTGATACAGGATTGAGGCAATGTATTTTGCATTTCTGATATTGGATTGGGGAATTTTTTATTTGCAATAGGCTCAGTAGTGTTACATACGAATGGGCGCACATTGGCGGGAACACTATCTAGAAGAGCCCGATACTAGCGGGAGATCCAGGTACCGCATAGACTTGCGCATGGATTTTTAGGATGTGGTACTAGTTGACATCAGCGTAGTACAGTAAGTGGCTACATATATCAAGAATATTTATTGAGTAAAGATATCAAGTATATGAAGTTCGGCCTGGAACTAACGGGAGTTCACAAGACATTTTGCAAATATGATCGAGAGATGGGCATGTGTGCATATGATGAGTCACCATATGAGTTTGCATCATGGTGTTCTCCCTCTTCAGCCATAATGTGATGGTAGTTGTGATGGGAGAGCAGCTCCTAGTTTGACCGACTATTACTATACGGTTTGTTTAGTAGTTTCAACTCATTATTTTAGATAAGAATCCTTAGGCATTGGACCTTCAGAGTTCACATACACTAAATTACACTCTGTATCACTTAGAATAGATTTTGAGTCAGTTGCACTTAATCATCCATTAGTCTTGTTCTCATTCACTAGACTTTTGTCTGACCCACCTTATTCTTTTCATTTTCCACCACCACAGGATGACATGTTAGCAAATGATTGGACATAGTACATGAAGAAAGAAGCTACATGTAAAAGTTGTCATATTATTCATTGTTTCTCTAGTAGGCATTTATTGTATTAAATATCTATAAAGTTTGTATTGTATTTTGAGAGCAGTGTATATGTAAATAAGTATTTGGGAAACCATTTATTTTAGACGTCTATTTTGTACGCTTATTTTTTTAATGTCTTTCGCTGTGAGATCTAAAAGTGTAGAATGTCTTAGAACTGCACTTATACTTTGTGATGTTTATAAAAACTCAACTGCTCATATTTCTCGACACGACATGACCAAGGTCAATCAGGCTTTCGATTGGTGTGTTGGAAGGTGTTGGTTGTTACAAAAATAAACTTCACTTAAATTCCATCTATAAATAAAAGGCAAAAATATATTTGCAAATATGAATAGAGGTGTACTTTTGAAAACAAATACATAATTCTTTGCCATTTCTTATAATAAAGGTGAAAATTATGAATAAATTGTATTGTCTAATTTAAAGGAACAGCTGTTAACGACATTAAACGGGGAGAGTATAGATATTACCTTCTTTACGTAAAAGAAAAGGAAATAAATTTTTCTTAAGTAAAGGTAAATAATATGGAGATTTGAGTATATCTTTTTATGGATGCTTGGGTGTGTGTCATATCTTTTGAACGTAGCTAATGGGTCCATATCTTTGTCATAATGGTTAGGATTAAAATCATAGCCTATAAATAAACTCTTAACCTAACCCTAAATTCTCCATAAAGCTTACAACGATAAAACTTTGTCACTTTCTTCTCTCCTCTAACATAATTTCTTCAATATAAATTAAATGAAAGTAGAGAGATAGATCAAAATTAAAAGAAGCGATTTGGTCAAATCGACAAAGGAGAATTCCACATGAATAGACAAAGATGATTCCAAGTAATTAAAAAGGAAAGGTGGCTTTTAAAAAGGCGAGTAGGAATGATTTTTGTTAGATGATTACCCATAGTTAAATTTATCCTATTCTATATGTTCTAGGGTGTTAGTTAATAAAGCTTGAATCTATAAACCCTTTTTCTCTTATTGAATTGTAACCCTAAAAATTGGTTAATCGTAAGAAATAAAAAATTGAAACTGTAGAACCCTAAATTTAAATCTATAATCTATGATAGGATTGAAATCATTGTAAATTATTTTAGAGTTGAATCATTGTAAATTGTTAAACCTGATTTGATATTGTAAATGGTTAAACCTGATTTGATGTTAGTATACCAATGTTAGGATTAATTTTCAAACCATAAAATCAGTAAACCCAAAATCTGTACACCCCATACTTAACTAATTATATTGAAATTGAAAACATGGATTGGTCAACCAGTAGTTGGGCTTCCCTGGAATACTAGAAATAGCGATCGACATCTTAGAAATTTATAATCAACAACCGACAATTTAAAATGCAAAAACCCTTATTTTAGTACACAACCAGTCGACCCTGGAACCCTAGCGGTCGACCGGTTAGGTCTAACACTTGATGGTTTACAATGTAAATTGCAAGTTTAAACCTCGCCTCTAGGCCCAAAGAATATACATTATATAATTTCTTAAGGAATTATATAAATGGAAAATTGATCGTATGAGCATATTTCGGGCTAAGTACATTTGCCAGAGATAGCAAGGAAGTCAGTTCCCTATTAAAGGACAATAAATCATCATAGTTTGGGAATAGTCAAAAAAATCAAATGAGAACTAGAGCTGACAAGGGTGATTTATTTTTCCAAAACTCATGGGGTGTTCCGTAGTCGGTTCACAACATTGATGGAGACCAGGTGAGTGAGCCCATTGCTAACAGGGGATTTTACAGGACAGTTAGGCCCAGTGTAGCAGATAAGTGGTTATACAATATAAAGGAGCATGTTACTAGTTAGAGACCTTGTACATACGGTTCTAGTGTGACATGGTATAGGTGGATGCTGATGTAGTGCGATAAGAGGCATTTTGCCACTATGATTGAGAGATGAACTCGGGTGTATACGATGAGTCATACAACGTGTTTGCATTTTGAGGTTCTTGCTCTCTAAGCATATTGATGGGTTATAGGTAGTTGTACTGATGGGAGAGAAGTTCCCACGGTACTATTATTAGGTAATATTAGTGGAAACTAATTTCCACAGTGGCTACGGGCGATGTTTACTTATTAGATGCCCTAGGAGCATTAGTTGGTCGTTAGTGTGAGGTTCGATCCTTTAGTCCGACCATCGTATTAGGGATAAACTCTTAGTTAATAGACCTTAGGAATTCACAAACATTTATAGGACAACCTAAGTCACTTAAGTTAGAATTAAAGTTAACTATGCATGATCATCACATGTTAAACTTATACTCATTCACAAGAATTTTGTCGGATCCACCCTTTTCTTTTCATTCTCCCCTACCATACGACGATAGATTAGAATTTGATTAGGAATAGTATGTGGAGAAATGAGCTTCATGTTGGAGTCCTCATATCATTTATTGTTCATCATGTAGTTACATATTGTATTAAATATTGTCAAGCTTATATTGTACTTTAGAATTGGTGTAAATGTAAATCAAATATTTTAGATACTGTTTTTTTTTAAATATCTATTTTCTATATCTATATTTTAATTCCTCCCATCTGCAAAATCTAAAAGTGTAGAGTGTCTTAGAATTCACTCTTATTATTACGCCCTATAATGTTTTAAAAACCTAACGTCATGTATTTCTTGGCATGACACACAATTCCAAAAGTCACCCTAGGCTTTGGATCGGTGTGTAGGGAGGTATGGCTGATTACATTTAGAATCAAAGCTTAGGTTTAAGATCCCTTAGGATTAATGCGTGTATTGAACGAGCATACTTGAAAAGTTTTTGGAAAAAAGTGGTTTTCCATAAGTTTTCCAAAAAAATTCCAATTTTTTTTTGAAATGGGTTTTGAAAATATATGTATATAGATAAAAGATTTCAAGAAGAATTCCAAAGATTCTATCTATATATTGAAATTTCTTTTATTCGCGACTATACCATCTTTGGAAAGTTAAAAAAATAATTCTCAAGCACAAAATGAGTACAAGTTTTAGAGGAATCGCTTTAGAAAGGTTAGTATAGGTTTTCTACACCAACTGGTACTAGCAGGTAGATTATGGATTTAAGGGTGGATGAAGAAGATTAGTACTGTGAGACCATATAATAGGATTTGATGTTGACAACATAAAAGGGACATGAGGAGGACTTTACAAATTAAAGATAGATTCCCCGGCTAAATTAGAAACTATATTCTCATATTTGTAGCAATTGCTAAGACTCATATTTACATAAATCTATGACTAGAATATTCCTATATTAAAGTTGAAGACTGTCATGGAAAATAAACTTAAGTTACCATCTTTGAAATGAAGCATTGTTTGATATAAGTTGGCTAGTGTAAATAGGTTACTATTATTTACTCCAGTTTAAGTGATAAACCAATGATTTTTTTTTCTAAAAGTTAGAAATGGTAGATGTCTAATATTTAAAAAAAGTTGGTTTATGATTTTATATAAAATAATCAGACAAACTTTATGCAATTTGTTTAAAAGTAGAGAATCTGATAAAATGCGATTTTTTAACAACTATTTTAGGTCTTTTGTTTTGTCTTTTAGGCACGTTGTTACATTTAACCCCAATGTGCATTTTTCTATCCAAAAAGGAATTCTTGGAAAATTTAAAAGTATGTAAGACCCGACTTTTGAATTCCTTTTGTAGATAAGAAATGGTTATGTATTTGAAAATGTTTTATAAATATTTCTACTATACTCTAAAATAATAATAATAATAATAAATTAAAACACTTCATTATCTTTAAAAAAATACGTTGTCGTGTCCCTTATTTATAAAAGAAAATTTTAGAAATGTGTTTTTTATGTACATTTTTGTTAAGTTTCTTATATAAATAAGGGACACGACAACGTATTTTAAAGGTTATTTGTTAAAAAGATAAAAATGAAAGGAGGGCTTTGCGGTTATTAAAGACTCCTTAGTTGTGTGTAAATGATGTTAAAATATAAAGGTTCTGACTTAAGAAGAAAAATAAAAGTGTTATGATTATCACCTTAACTTAAAAGAACAGAGTTAAGTAGGGGTTGGATGAATAGGATTACCAGCCTACAAAGACTAAGTTGAAAATGAAGTTCGAAAACATTGAAATGTTAGGACAAAGATCAGAGGTAAAATCAGAAGTTTTTCAGTTTGAACTGTTAAAGGGTCAAGGATGGTTTACTTTAATGCTTAGGTATATTAAGGGACGAACGAAAATTTTCTTGATTACTTTAGGCAATCTAAATGGAACGGTTGGGTTAGGTTTGGCATTATAACAAGGTCGGTGCCATATAGGTATGGATAGAATTTCTGTAGGCTACGGTTGGTCTAGTTATTGTGTTGTTCCCCGGAAGGCTATGGGCGGACCGGGTGGACAAGAATAGAAAAGTATATATCATATGTATGTTATTGGATTTATTTTATAGTATATGTTTCCACATAAGCCTGTGTAAATCATGGAATTGTAGTTGCACATACTTGGATATGGAAAATATGGGGAAAGTAGTCCATAAATTAGCGAGGAACTTTATTTAAGGATATTGTATTGTGGTTCCAGGTTTTATTGGGAAATTAATATGGGCTAGTAGACAAAATGGGAAGTTGGTATAAAATTGGAGTTTAAATAGTATTTTTATTCATTGGAATGAAGTGTGTAGCAATGTAAATTTCTATAAGTGAAAATAAGGGACACATCCCTAAAATCAAACTTAATACACAAAACATCCTCCTCAAAAAAATAATATAAATTACATCCCTATTTTCAAATACTACAATTTTCTTCCCTATAATACCCCTTTTCTTTATTGGAGCAACGTTATATGTGGTTGTTATTCTCACATCCATAACAAGAATTTGCACCTCATTAATTATCAATCTTTAAAATACTAACTTTTTTGTAGAAACGACGGATTAACAAACCGTTTTCACCATTATGTCATAAATTTTACTATCTTTCTAATGAGTGGCATTGTGCATATGTAAAAACAATGGCAGTACAAACTATTCGTAATAATTGCCGAAATGTCAGCAATTATACGCAATAATTGCTGAAATGTCTGCAATTATATAGTATGATTGCAAGCAATTCAGCAACTACTTGCAATTTTTGCAGAAATGTCTGCAATTATGCACAATAGTTGCAGAAATGTCTGCAATTATATGCAATAGTTGCGGACAATTCAGCAACTATATGCAATTGTTGCAGACCTATCTGCAATTATATGCAATAGTTGTAGAAATGTCTGCGATTATATGCAATAGTTGCAGACAATTCAGCAACTATATGCAACAATTGCAGATATATCTGCAATTATATGTAATAGTTGTAGAAATGTCTGTAATTAAATGCAATAGTTGTAGACAATTTGGAAACTATATGCAATAATTGCTGGAATTTGATGAAAAATCGATGATGTTCAAAATTTGTAGAATTCTCCGCAAATATATGGAATAATTGCACTCTTACTTCAAATATGTTTTTTTGGTATCAACAATGGATCTTATTTTAAAGATCACAAAATTTATGATTTTTTGGTGAAAACAGTATGCTGATCCGATTTTTCTGCATAAATTATACGCATTTGAAATTTTAAAAACGTAAAGGGTATTTGGGTCTTTTTGCTCGCGCGAATTTGAAAATAGGGACCGAAAATGTAAATTTAGTTTGGGAATGATGTTTTCTCTATTTTGAAACTTATCAGGGATGTGAGCCAAACTAACCCTTTCTATAAATTATCCAGTTTAGTACAAAAGTATATCATTTGAAATAACAAGGAATGTACCCAAAAGAAAGAGATGTACCAAATAGGGATAGTCATCGTGTTTTGTACTTTATATTTCAATAATAAATAGAAGAGATAATTTCTTGTAATTCCAAATATAATACAAATCCTCTTTTAGATAATTTATGGAAAGTTACATAGTTCATGTTTCTTTTTGGGGAAAGATGTAGTTCTAAAGCATTAAAATGCTGAAATCCTTAAGTATAAACCAAAGTAATGGTCAACATGTCTATTGGATCAGGATAACAGGACGCCATTCCACATTAAGTTGTCTCAACCATAAAATAAATATAAATAAAGTAATAAGAGATTATGCTTGGTAAAAAGGTCTCATTCATAGGATGCATCAAGGAATAGGATAAAAATTTGGAAGTTCAAACTACAAAGGTATCCTGGATAAAATTTTAGTCAAAATTTTGCAATGGATGGTAAACTCAAGAATTTGGGTCTCTATCAAGAGAAAGATATTATTTGCATGCATTAAGAATGCAAAGGCAATTTTCATGGAAAATAAGATTGGGGAATTTTTGATAATATTTGGAGGAAGGGACCAAAAGATTGTTCACAATCATCCCATAAATTGGAAGAAGACTATATAATTAAGGAGATTCATGGAAGATTATTATGAATACACGGTTATGTTGCAAAACAATCATATGCAAACGAGGTACAATGATTTTTTTTGAAAGACTGAGAAACAATTCAAAAGTAAAGTCAGATGATTAAGTTGAGTCAAACTGGAAAAGCAGTCATACTCTAAGAGATCTCCAGGATTAATACTTGTAAGGGAAAATGGAAATACAGTGAAGAGCTAAGTAGAAACTACCATAGGTAGGACATTTGGATGATAGGAATGGTTGTAAACGTATAAATAGGACGTGTTACGGATGATGGAAGCTAGTGGATGTACTATTTGGATTGTTTTTTTATATGTTTAGGATGGTATATCCTCTAGGTAATACAAAGGCATTCACATTATTTCCAGTCGGTTATTTAGCTTGTTAGATATTATACATAGGGATGCTTGGTGTTTGTTTATCTTTTTTTAGCGTTATGCATATTGATGTTGCTTACGAATGAAATGGTTCCACATACATATAGAATTACAAGTATGTTTATTTAGGATATTGCATACATTCGGATGCATGACATGAGCATTTGCATGACAGGAACTCGACTAGATCAGGTGACGGCCTACTTCTTGCATTAGTATCGGTTCACATGCATCTCACATTCCATATGTTCATACACATTGCACTAGAAAATTTCTAAGGACAATGGTTTCCCAAGGATGATGGATGAGTGAATGGTTTTAACTATTGATTGTTATGTGTGTAAGTTACTTTTTTCATGCTTAGGGATTTTGGAAACGAAATCCATTTATGGAGGAGAATATAACACTTCGTAAATTTTGATAATAAGTTAAAATACCAAGAAGAGTAAAAATGTGATTTCACATAAGAAGAAAAAATAGTAAATTTCTATAAATGAATGAAATAGGGGAATCTAACTTTTCCATTTTATCAAGTAGATTTTTCTAGCCCAGATTCAAATACAAGTTGTTAGAAATCGATGTCGTATGAAGAAGATACAGAATGTTACTGTAGCCCGCATTTTGCATTTTATGCCTATTTTGAAATTAAGCTTAAGGATTAATGTAAAAATAAAGGAAAACTTGTTCGTTGAGAAATAAGTTGAATATTTATAAATTACTCTAAGAAAAAAAACTAGAGAGGGTAGAACGATGAGTATGCATTTACAAGAAAAGAAGGGAGAATTATATATGCGCATGAACGTGAAAATGCTTCAAAGGGAAAGCATTAATCATTCTGGTATTTAATAGGTTGAATATATTAAAGAAAGAATATATCAATATATTTAAAAGGAGTACAATTTTGTCAATGAACATTAATAAATAAGATAAAGATATTTAAAACAAAGAGAGAGGGAATTAGTTAAATTTTAAAGAATTTATTGTTGTAATTAATATATGTTACGCATGTTAAAAAGATAATATAACAAAATGCTTTAAAAAGCAAAAAAAAAAAAAGAATACGTCTACATTTATACATTTGAAAAGTAAGAATAATAATGTATGCAGAAATAAAAGGTTATTTCATGGCTTAACTGAATACACACACACATATAAAGACACAAACATAAAGAATCCATTTAATAAAAGTTACATATTTTGAAAATAAAAGGATATGTCCAAAATTGTATGTTTGGAAGATATATCTATATGTGCGTGTGTGTATGTGTGTGTGTGTATATATGTCTATGTGTATGTATGTATGTATCTATATGAAAGTAAAAGATTATCTTAAGGGAACTATATATTCAAAACCATTAATTAGAAATGGGATTCATTACAGAACATAGGTTGTTTAGGATAGATGGGAGGTGCAACAATATGTTTAAGAAGGATAAGAATGCATGCAATGTTATAGAAATAAAGGTAAAATAATATGGAAATGAATCGTTATTTAAAAAGAAAGAAAGAATATGTTATTTCTTTATTTGTAAAAGGATAAGGCTTTTAATTAATACATATATTTACACGTTTGAATAGAAATCTAGCATTCCATACAAAGGTTAACGATGTGTTTATGTATACATACACACATGTATATGATATCAGTTAAGGATATTAATTGGGATTATAATTTATAATCAACCGACTTAAATTATAGTTAGTAGTACTGGCCGTTAACAAGGGAAAAGGAAAAGAGTTTATACATACATACATACATATATATATATATATGTAAGAGTTTATACATATATATATGTATATAGGTAAGAAAACACAAATGAAAGATTGATTTTTATAGAAATAAACTTAACTTAAATTCATCTATTAATAAAAGAAAAATAAATATTTGTATATACGTACGGATGTACTTTTGAAAACAAATACATGATTCTCTGCCATTTAATAATAATAAAAGTGAAAAATATGAACAAATAATATTGTCTAATTTGAATGAATAGCTATAAATAGCTCAAGAGGGGAGAGTAAAGATTTTACCTTATTCAAGTAAAAAAGAGAATGAAATAAATTTTTCTCAACTAAAGGTAAATAATATGGAGATTTGAGTATATCCTTTTGTGGATGCTTGGGTGTGTGTCATATCTTTTGAATGTAGCTGATGGGTCCATATCTTTTTCTTAACGGTTAGGTTAAAATCGTAGATTATAAATAAAATCTTAACCTACCCCTTAAATTCCATACAAAATTTAAAGCATTAAAACTCTATCACTTTCTTCTCTCCTCCAACATAATTTCTTCAATATAAATTAAATAGAAGTAGAGATATTGATCGAAATTAAAAGAAGAGATTCAGTCAAATAAATATAGGAGTATCCCACATCCATAGACAAAGATGATTCAAAGTAATTTTATAAAAAAAGGTATATTTTAAAAAGGTGAGTGGGAACGATTTTGGTTAGATGATTATCTATTGTTAAATTTATCCTATTCTATATGTTCTAAGGTATTAGTTAATAAAGCTAGAATCTATAAACACCTTTTCTCTTATTGAATTGTAACCCTAAAAATTGGTTAATTGTAATAAACCAAAACTGAAACTGTAGAACCCTAAATTGAAATTTGTGACCTATGGTAGGATTGAAATCACTGTAAATTATTTTAGAGTTGAATCATTGTAAATTGCTGAACTTGATATTGTAAATTGTTAAACCTGATTTGACGTTAGTATACCTATTTTAGGATTAAATTTAAAAACCCTAAAATCAGCAAACCATACACTTAACAAATCAGTATTGTAACTGAAAACATGGACTGGTGAACAAACAATTAGGGTTCACTGTCAATATTGGAAATAATGATCGACTTCATAGAAATTAATAGTCAATAATTGACAATTAAAAATGTAGGAAACCCTAATTTTAGTACACGACCGGTTGACCTTGGAACCTTAGCAGTCGACCGGTAGCGGTAGGCTATTCGCAACGTAAATTGCAAGTTTGAACCTTGGCTTAAGGCCTATAGAATATAAATGATGTAATTTCGTAAAAAATTGTATAAATGGAAAATTGATTGTTTGAGCCTATTTTTGGCTAAGTTCACATAATGAAGATAGTAGGGAAGTCACTTCCCTATCAAAGGATAATAGGTTATCGTGATTTAGGTAATAGTTAAATACCTAAATGAGAGTTAAGAGTTGACTAGGGAAATGTAGTTCGCAAACACTCAGGGGGTGTTCCATAGTGGATGCACAACATCAGTGGAGGAACCAGGTGAGCGTGCCTGGTGCTCACGGGGGATTCTAAAGGATAGTCGGTACTGATGCAGCACGACAAGCGATTATAGATCAGTAGAAAGGAGACCGGTACCAATAGGAGTCCGTGTATGCACGGTTTTGGCACGACGTCGTATAGGTGGACGTCGGTGCAGTACAATAAGGGGATTTCGACACTACGATTAAGAGATGAGCATGGGTGCATAAGATGAGTCATGCCGCAAGTTTGCATTTCGGGCTTCTCCCTCTCCAGGAATAGTGATGGGTAGTTGTACTGATAGGAGAGCAGTTCCCACAGTACTATTATTAGGTGATATTATTGGAAACTAATTTCCACAGTATCTTACGGGCAGTGTTTCTTTATTGGGCAGCTCTTGGAGCTTAGCTGATCGTTGGTGTGAGGTTCGATTCTTAGTTCGTCCCTTGCACTAGAGATAAACTCTTAGGTAATGGACCTTAGATATTCGTGGACACTTGTTGGGTAACCTAGGTCACCTAGGGTAGAATTGAAATTGACTATGCATGATCATCACTTATTAAATTTGTACTCATTCACCAGACTTTTGTCTGACCCACCACTTCTTTTCATTTTCCTCCACTAAAAGATGATAGGTTAGTAGTTGACTGGGCATAGTACGTAAAGAAAGGAGCTTCATGTTGGAGTTCTCGTATCGTTTATTATTCATCAGTTAGATTATTGCATTAAATGTTGTCAAGCTTATATTATACTTTGGAATTGGTATATATGTAAATCAAGTATTTTGGATACTATTTTTCTGAAATGTCTATTTTCTATGTTTATATTTTATTTCCTCCCACTATGAGATCTGAAAGTTTAGAATTTATTAGAATTCACCCATATATTTACGCTCTGTAATGTTTTAAAAACCCAGCAGCTCTTATTTCTTGGCATAATGCTAGTCTGAAAAGCAACCTAAGCTCTAGATCGGTGTGTCAGGAGTTGCAAGTTGTTACAGCTAGACACCATGTGTCCAATTACTATACTAACTAAAATGAAACGTACCAAAAAAGAGTTCTAGATTGGTAACTTGGATCTTCCTCTTAGGGCTCCCAAATACTCTCCGCTGGACCATTCTTCCATTTTATGCTATTGACTATATTACTTGCACGCAAACTTAATCTAAATGACCACAAATGAATTTGCATAGGTAAACTCCTACTATCCTTGCTACTAGATCACTTAAACTGATGTTACTATGCACCATGATAGTTTTGTTAAATAAACAGTCTCCTTATTAGCTACATATTGATTGAAATGAATCCTGTCATTTTCTTCCCAAAGTCTTATGAAATCTTCCAAATACCGTCTTCTATAAAAGTCGCTTCCGCATCTTTGATGCATGCAATTGTAGTATATATATATTCTAGTGTAACTTTTCACCATCTTATTTCAACTACAGCATGGTTAATACAACTCAATATGGAACGGTGCCTTGCAATTTTAATCTAATAGACATAATGGCTAATACTTCCGTTTATACTTAGGGATTTCTACATTTTAATGCGTTGAAATTACATCTTGCCCAAAAGAAAATGTGAACTCTGTTACTTTCCATAAATTATCGAAAAGAGGATTTGTGTTATGTTTGAAATCACAAGGAACTATCTTTTCTGTTATTATTGAAACAGATAGTGCAGAATACGGTAGATGTCCCTATTTTGTACATCTCTTTCTTTTTGGTATATTCTTTGTCATTTCAGGAGATACACTTTTGTACTAAAATAGGATAATTTATAGCAATTTACATTGCTACACACTTCATTATAATGAATTAAAATACTACTGAAATACCACTCCAATTTAAAATAACTTCCAATCGTGTTTACTAGCCTTTATTAATTTCCCAATAAATTTGGAATTACCATGCAGTTTCCCTAATGAATTATCTCTCAAATTTAGGGACTGCTTCTCCTTTTTATTTTTCCATATTAAAGTATATGTAATGTTTAAGCCTACAATTACAAATTTTACATTTAGGCAAAGATGGAACACATCTACTATGATATAAATCCAATAACATATATATATTTTCTTCTTTATGACACCCGGACGGCCCGTAGCCTACAGGAGTATAAACGACACCCAGACTGCCCGTAGCCTATAGGTATTCTATCCTTAACTATATGGTACATACCTTGATGTTATAATGTCAAGCCTACCCTTATCATCCCATTTAGATTGCCTAATGTAATATAAGGAAATGCAAATTCACCACTTAACGCACCTAAGTATTGCAACAGACCTTTCATCGCCCTTCTACACTTCAAACCGGAAAACTTCTCATTTTACTCTTTATCTCCATCCAAACATTTCGATGTTTCTAAACTTCATTATCAACTTAGTCTTTGTAGGCTGTGTACTCCTGTTCATCTAACCTAAATTTAACTCTTTTATTTTAACTTTAAGTGATAATCATAACACTTTTATTTTATCTTTTAAATCAATACCTTTATATTTTAACATCATTTACACAAAAAATAGTAGGTCTTTAATAACTGTAAAGCCCTCTTTTCAATTTTATCTTTTTAACGAGTATTTCCTTTTACTAGGACCATGACATTCTCTTAAATTATCAAAAATGATCAAACTTTAGCTTAACAAAAATCAACATAAAAACATATCATTCTAAAAATTTCTTTTATAAATAAGTGATTTTCAAAAAAACATATTTTTAAATATAATGTAGTAATTTTAACTTATTATTCTTATTTTAGAGTATAATAGAAACATTTATAAAGCATTTTGGAGTACGTAACCACTTGTTAATTACAAAAGGAGTTCAAAAGTTGGATCTTATAAACTCCTTAATTATTTTTAAAAAAAATTCTATTGTTAAAAGCAAAATACACAATGGGTAAGTGCAATAATGTGCCTAAAAGTCAAAATAAAAGTTCTAAAATGTTTACCGAGAGATCGCTTTTTATCAAGTCTTTACCTTAATTTTTTAAACAATTTCCATAATGTTTGTCTAATTTTTTTTTACAATATCGAACATCCCCAATTATTGTCTTTTAGAAAACTTTTTATTGGTTTATCACTTAAATTTGAGTAAACAATAGCAACTTATTTATACCAGCCCACATATACCTAATAATTCTTTAAGTGCATAAGGTTTTTGTCCTTTTTTTCAAAGATTGTTAACTTAAGTTTATTTTTCATTACAGTTTCTAAATTCAATATGGGAATATTTTAATTATACCTATAAGTAAATATGATTCCTTGCAACTATTACCAATATGAAAATATGGTTCCCACTTTAGCTGGGGAAATTTGGTTTAAAATTTCAAAAATCCTCCTTCATGTCCCCCTTATGTCGTCAATATTGTATTCCTATTACATGAATCTCATGTTAGTAATGTTCTTTACTCACCTTTAATCCATATTTTACTCCCTATTGCACTTGGTATAGAAAACCTCTACTTGCTTTTCTAGAGCCATTCATCAAAAAATTATACGCATTCTTCCTCTATGTGATTGGGAATTATTTTTAACTTTCCCAAAGACTGTATAAGCATGAATAAAGCGAATTATGATAGATTAAACCTTTGAAAAGATTTTTGAGAACTTATATATATCTGTGCGTGCGTGCGTGTGTAAGTATGTATGAATTTTCAAAATCTATTTTTGAAAAATTTTTGGATAACATTTTGGAAAACCTTTTGAAATTAGTTTTTTCACAAACCTTTCAAATACGAACTCTCAATACGTGTCTTGTCCCTTAGGAATCCCAAACCTAAGTTCCAATACCAAATGTAACAACCCATGACTCCCGACACAACCCATGACTCCCGATACACCAATCTAAAGTATAAAGTGACTTTCGGACTTGCGTCATGCCAAAAAATATGAGATGTTGGGTTTTTAAAAAATTACAGAGCATAATTATATAGGTGAATTCTAAGATATTCTACATTTTCAAATCACCCAAAATAATATATATACGGAAAATAGACATTTTAGAAAAATAGTCTCTAAAATACTTGATTTACATATACACTGATTCCAAAGTACAATATAAGCTTGACAACATTTAATACAATAGGGAACTTCATGATGAACAGTAAATGATATGAAAAACCCAACATGAAGCTCCTTTCTCCTACCATGCCTAATTAACTACTAACCTATCACCTATGGAGGGGAAAATGAAAAGAGGGGGTGGGTTAGACAAAAGTCTAGTGAATGAGTATAAGTTTAATCTGCGATGATCATGTCCCTTTAACTTTAATTCTACCTAAGTGACCTAGATTATGCTAAAAGTGTTCATGAATTCCTAAGCTCCATTACCTAAAGGGTTCTCTTTAATACAAGAGTTGAGATGAGGATCGAACCTCTCATTGACGATCGGCTAATTCTCCTGGAGCTTCCCAATAAAGAAATATTGCTTGTAAGCTAATGTGGAAAATAGTTTCCACTAATATCAGCTAATAATAGTACTGTGGGAACTGCTCTCCCACTAGTACAACTACCTATGACTCATCACTATGCCTAGAGATGGTGAACCCCAAAATGAAAAATTGATGTATGAATCATCGTATGCATGCGTGGTCATCTCTCAATCACAGTGGAAAAATGCCTTTTATCGTACGACAAAGGTGTCCACTTATACCACATCGAGCCTAAATCGTGCGTACAGGGACTCTTGTTAGTATCAAGTTCCTTTCTACTCTATAGCCACTTACCGTGATGCGCTTGCCAGACTATCCTTTAGAATCATCCGTTAGCACTAGGCTTACTCACCTGGTATCTCCATCAATGTTGCGCATCCACAATGGAACACCCCTTGAGTGTTTGCAAAATACATCACCCTAGTCAACTCTTAACACACATTTGGGTGTTTAACTGTTACCCAAACCGCGATTAATTATTTTCCTTTGATAGAGAAATGACATCCCTACTATCTCTAGCATGTATACTTTGCCCAAAATTGGCTCAAAGAGTCAATTCCTAAAATAGGTATGTCTAGCATGTGTACTCTCCGCATTTAGGATTCGCAATCGTAGCAACCAAAACCTAGACACTGGTTCATGAACCATAGCTGGTTTAATAAGGCTATGGAACCTAGGAGGCAGTCAAGGAAAGGGTGATCAACATCGATTGAGCTGACGGTGAATGTTCCAATCAACTTGGATGACCCTATTAGGGTCAAGAAGATTGAATTTCAGCTCAATGCTAACTTATGAAAGGAATTGGTAAATTTCCTCCGAGGAAACACATATGTATTCGCTTGGATAAATTCGAGCATGTATGGGATACCGTCAGAGAAGGCATGTCATGCCCTAAATATTAAGTCAAATTTCACTCAATTAAAATAAAAAAGGCGTAGTATGGGTCTAGAGCGATCTACTACATTGAAGGAAGATGTGGTAAGATATTGGCGAACGGCTTTATCCATGATGCTTTATACCCCAATTAGGTATCTAATCCCGTGTTGGTTAAGAAGTAAAATGAGAATGGTGAATGTATATCAATTACTTAGATTTGAATAAGTCATGCTCAATGGATAGCTGTCCTTTGTCCAGGATTGGCCAATTGGAGCATGGAACGATAGACGTGAGTTGCTCTACTTTATGGATGCTTATTCGGGGTATAACAAGATTTCGATGCATAAACTGAATCAGTAGAATACTAGCTTTATAATAGACTTAGGATAATAATACTATTGTGTTATGCCATTTAGTTTGAAGAATGCGAAGCCACATACCAAAGACCGGTAAATTATATATTCAAGAATCAAATCGGATGGACTATGGAAGTATACATGGACGAGATGCTTGTGAAGTCACGAGTAGCATGGACCATCTAGATGAACTTCAAGAAATGTTTGAAGTCTTATGAAAGTACGAAATGAAGCTAAATACATTAAACTGTTTTTTGTAGTAGCATTAAAAAAAAATTAGGATTTATTATCGATGCATGGGGCATCGAGACTAATCCGGAGTAGATAAATGCTTTGAGGATTGTGTAACTACCTCGATCATGAAGAAATAACTTCAAAACTCAAAAGCAAAAATTACTACTTTGAGCCGATTCATCTAAAGGTTGACAGATAAGTGCATATCCTTCTTCGATGCCCTCAAGAAGGGGAAGAAATTTTTTGAATGGAATTAAGGCTGCCAAAATGCGTTCGAGGAAGTATTAAGGTACGTGCAAAGGCCACCGGTCTTATCCAAAAAGTTGGATGGGGGATTTATTTATTATTTACATAGTAGTGTCAACTCATACATTAAGTGCATCATTAGTGCATGAGGAGGCAAGGATTCAAAGACCTATGTAATATATCAGTAAGCGCTACACTGGAGTTGAAAAGAACAGCCAAAGCTAGAGAAACTCATATATTTCTTGCTATTCACGACAAGGAAGTTGTGGCTATATTTTCTGGCTCATCCAATCTACATATTAACGAATCAACCTCCAAAGAATGGTATTATACCAACTCGAGGCTTAAAGGAGGTAGCTAAAATGGAACATTAATTTACGTTAGTATGATATCACTTATCATCCGAGGAGAGCGATAAATGGGCTGGCATTAGCAAACTTAATCGCTAAGTTTATCGTGCATGATGGTGAAGAGGATGATGCAGTGTAGTTCCCCATTAGAAGTTATTTGTCGATGGTGCTTCAAACTAATATAGCTCGAGGGTAGGAGTAATATTTGAAATGCCAGAGGGACGGTCAATCTGTTACGCATTGAAGCTAGAGTTTCCTATAACTAATAATGAAGCAGACTATGAGGCGTAAATAGTAGGTTTAAGGATAGTGTTGTGTGCATTTCCACTACCGAACCAGAGAGAGTGAAGGCACCACCAAACCAACACACTCGTCACCGGACCACTTCCCTGCCGAACCAACGCTTCTCCAATACCTACTGAACCATGCCCCCTCTCCTCCATCACCGGACCAAACTCCACCTAGCCACTACCGGACCAACGTCCCACCGGACCAACTCCACTTCCAGGAACGACCGAACCAACCCACTTCATCTACCACCGGACCAACCTCTACCGAACCAACCCACTTCCATGCATCACCGAACCAAGGCCTTGCCGAACCAACGTTGCCAGGCCAAATTGCATCAGCCTAGGCCCACCAGCAGCTATATACGTCCAGGACCCCTGCCCCCAGCCTTACTCTATAAATAGAGGGGCAGGGGTACAATAATGGCAGACAAGTTTGAGAGCTCAAACACGGATAAAACTTTCAAACAACTTTCATAATCCTGTAATAAAAGCTTTGTACTTGTAATCCGAAAAGTAAAGGAGAATAACATATAAAGTGGACGTAGGCACATTCTGGCCGAACCACTATAAATCTGTGTGTCTTTTACAGTTTAGTCCCTGCTTTTTATATATTTGCATAAATCACCCAAATCACTAAAAACAACATAAAATCAACTAATTCATACGACTTGGAGGTGTTTGCCCATTTTTTGTGCAAACATTTTTGGTGCTTTCATTGAGAGATCGAGCTAGAAGCTTCAGCTTCTCCCACTCAACCTTCTTCCTAACAGCTTCGCTCATTGATTGGAAAACATGCCTCCTAGGCAGAAGAAAGATGTTAACAAAGGAAAAAATATTGCGACTAGAAGTATTCCAGATCCAGTAATCACAAATCAAGAGAATCGTCCTGTTCCAACAGCAAATGAAAATCAGGCAAATCCGACAGCCCCTGCTACGGAACAACCAATTACTAGGGCAGATCTGGACAGGATTGTGGCTAAAGTAACTAACCGCTTCACATCTCAACAAGAAGCCTTGGTGGACCAACTCATGTCACTCTTAAGGGATGCTGAAGAATTCAACCGCAACACCGAATCATGGGGCAAGTCCCAGTCTGGAGGATCAAGGAGGTGACAAAGATATTTCTTATTCGAAGAGGCTAACAACAGAAACAGCAATGGTAGGAGCCGAGCGCAGACTCAGCCCGAATTCCAACCCGACGAAACGCTTGGAACCGAACCCAACGGGGGAGGTACCAGGCAGGGGTCGGATATGGCCGAGCCTGTCATGCTACCTAACCATGGGAACACCAATGAACGGGACCGAGCTGGAGTCCAGCCCGATGTTGGACCCGAGGGAATGCTTAGAACAGAGCACAGCAGGAGGAGGTCGAGACAAGGGCCAACTGTGGCTGACCTCAGCATGCTCCCAGAAGACCGAAGCCAGCCACCGGAAAATGTTAGGAGTAATAAACGGTACCATCCCTACAGGTCATCTGGACGGAGTCAATCCCGCAAAGAAGAACCAAACTCGTTTCTATCCGCTCCAAGTTCTGATGAAAGGATGGCGCGATTGTTCAGAGAGTGCATCCAATGGGACCAAAGAGATCGAGGGATAGGCGCTAGGGTAACCAGCCCCTTCACCCACAACATCGAAATTGCCATCACCCCCCGAGAATGGAAAATGCCAACAATGGAACCTTACAAGGGAACCTCTGACCCCGTTGTACACTTACAGAGATACAAACAGCATATGCTCATGAGCGGAGCGACAGAGGGAGTGTTGTGTAAATGCTTCCCACTATTCTTGGCAGATCTAGCTACCTCCTAGTTCTGCCATCTACCCCAAGTATCCATCAGCTCATGGGAAATGCTGAAAGAAAAGTTCATCGGCCAGTTCTGCATTCATGTGGAACAACCCAAGGACGCTTATTCCCTATCTAATATCAAACAAAAGCCCGGAGAGACAGTGCAACAATATCTAACCCGATTCAACGCCGTGGTGGCCGCAGTCCAAGATGCCGATGAGAAACTTATCCTAATGGCTCTTTGTTGTGGCGTACATCCGGATACCAAGTTTGCTAGAAGATTGACGAAAGAAAAACCAGTTACCTTACCCGATTTCTTCCACGAAGCCGGAAAATATACGAGACTTGAAGACGCTGCCATTGAAAGGCAGACAGGGCAACAAACTAAGGTAACTCATGGCAACGCACCCGTAGTAGCAAAGGACGTTCGAAGAAATGACTCTAGAGATAGTGCTGGGGCAAGAAGGGAGAAAAGCGTTTATATAGGCCAGGACCAAGATTTGACTCTTACACTCCTTTGAATGAAACAATCGAAAACATCTTCTTGGCCACTCAAGGCGAAGTTAGATACAAGCGCCCCCCACACAGGAAGGAATCAGATAACGCAGTTAAGTCTGGAAAGTTCTGTCACTTCCACGAATCTCATGGGAATGACACAAATGAATGCCATCACCTCCGGGACTTAATTGAAGAACACATTAGAAGGAAGAAGCTGGAGCGCTATGTGAAAGGTCAGAACAAGACTTCAACTCCTGCCAATGAGAACCTAGGGCTACCCCTCACAGAACTAGGCAGGGGAAATCGCAACACCAACGGCTCTAGGCATGAGAAGATAGTGGTCCATACCATATCAGGAGGACCACACATCGCCGACGGAAGCTGGGCAGAGATGGTAAGATACGGTAAGTCACTTAGAAACGATGAAGGCTACGTTAATTCTGTTATGAAAGAACGCCACCCGAAACGAAAAGAGAATGATGACATCACATTCAGTAGGCGTGATCTAGAGGGAAGGCAGTACCCTCACATGGATCCTATGGTCATCTCTGCCTGGTTCGGTCCAGCCAAAGTTTTCCGAATTCTAGTAGACACTGGTAGCTCAATAAATATCCTATTTAAGCATGCTTTCGACAAAATGAAGCTGTCAATGAAAGATGTGTCTCCCTGCAACAAACCATTACACGGTTTCACGGGGGATGCGAAGATGCCCCTCGGGCAACTTGACCTCTTTGTCGAAATAGGAAGTCATCCCCGCTCCGTTGTGCGGAAACAAACATTTGTGTTGATAGAAAACCACTCGGCCTATAACGCCTTTTTAGGAAGACCAGCCTTGTCTGACTTCCAAATTGTCTTGGCACTATGGTGCCTGAAGATGAAATTTCTAACAGACAATGGAATAGGGGAGGTAGAAGGAGATCAAGACGCTGCTCGAGACTGCTATGTAACTGAACTTTGCAATAACCGCAGAAAGGATAAAGGGAAGAATGCAGAAACTACTCTCTGCACAAAAAATTTGGAAGCATAGCAACTAAAGAAAGCCCCTCCTCTTCGGTATACCAGTGATCCTTTCAATGAATTAGACCCCAGGAACGGGGAGGAGGAGGCTACCGCCGAGCCTGTAGAGGCTATGGAATTTGTATCTATAGACAAACACGACTTGAGCAGACTATTGAAAATTGGATCTCAGCTAAAGGCAGAATTGAAGAGATAACTCATTGATTTTCTCCGCCACAACTTGGATGTGTTTGCGTGGACGCACGCTGACATGACTGGAATCTCCCCAGATGTAGCATGCCACGTACTGAACATCGATCCCACCAAGGTGCCGGTAAAACAGAAAAAGAGAAGCATGGGGGCAGAACGATCAGCAGCCCTCGATGAAGAAGTAAAGAACCTGCTTGCCAATAACTTCATACGGGAAGCCATCTACACAGAATGGATCGCTAACCCGGTACTAGTAAAGAAGGCTAATCGGATGTGGCGAACATGCATTGACTTCTCCAACTTAAATGACGCTTACCTAAAGGATTGCTTCCCACTCCCTCGGATCGATTAGCTTGTGGACAACACAGCCGGGCACGAACTCTTATCTTTTATGGACGCATACTCAGGATATAACCAAATTCCTATGCACGCCCCCGATCAAGACCACACTAGTTTCATCACTGACCGGGGATTGTACTGCTATAGAGTAATGCCTTTTGGACTTAAAAACGCCGGGGCTACTTATCAGCGCCTCGTTAACAAGATGTTTGCAGAACTAATAGGACGAACCATGGAAGTTTTTATGGACGACATGCTAGTAAAGTCAAGAAAAGCCAACGATCACGTAAGCCACCTGGACGGGATGTTTCAAGTACTTCGTCGATATGGAATGAAGCTGAATCCTCTAAAGTGCTCCTTCGGAGTATCATCGGGAAAGTTCTTAGGATTCATCGTCCATGCCAGAGGAATTGAAGCGAACCCTGAACAAGTCCGGGCTCTGAAAGAAATCAGGATACCTTCCACTCGAAGAGAAATGCAAAGCCTAAATGGGAAAGTGGCCGCCCTGAGCAGATTCATCTATAAAGCAACTAACAAGTGTGTCCCCTTCTTCGAAGCTATAAAGAAAGACAAGGGAAAGTTTGAATGGACTGACGAATGAGTAACAGCCTTCCACAACCTAATCGAACACCTCCAGAGACCACCAGTACTCTCAACTCCAAGTGAAGGCGAAGAGCTATACCTATACCTTGCTGTGTCATCTCATGCTCTAAGCACCATTTTGGTAAGAGAAGACAACCGCGCGCAGCGGCCAGTATACTTTGTAAGCAAGAGGTTCACGGGGGCAGAAGCCAGATATCCTAAACTTGAGAAGTAAGCATATTGTTTACTAATCAGATCACTGAAACTGCGACACTATTTCCAATCTCATTCCATCAGAGTTTTAACGGATCAACCGCTAAGGCAGGTACTCCATCGCCCCGACACTTCTGGGCGACTACTTAAATGGTGCATTGAACTGAGTCAATATGATATCACCTACCATCCTTGCACCGCCATCAAGGGACAAGCCATGGCCGATTTCGTTGCCGAATTCACTACCAACGAAGGTAAGGAGCAATCTGAAATAGCAGAAGACATCAAGTGGAATCTCTTTGTAGATGGAGTATCAAAAAAACAAGGCTCGGGGGCAGGTATTGCAATAAGCACTCCCGGGGGAAGGAAGCTACACTATGCCCTAAGGTTGGAATTCACTGCCACCAACAACGATGCAGAATACGAAGCGGTGATAGACAGATTAGAACTTGCCCTAGAGATTGGAGTCGGTTCTTTATGTCTCCATAGTGATTCTCAACTTATTGTAAATCAAATACTGGGAGAATTCCAGACTCGAGGAGAACGAATCACAGCATATCTAAAGAAGACCAAGCTGTTGCTCAATCAATTGGATCACTATTTAATCAAACACATTCCTCGAGGAGAGAATCAGGAGGCCGACGAACTAGCAAGGCAAGCTAGCATGAAGGACGGCACCACTTCCGGAACAATAACCATCTCAAAGCAACTAGCCCCGAGTTTCGAGCAAGTGAATCTGATAGCTGCAATCGAAGAGGAAACTTGGATGAATCCCATCCGGAAGTACTTACAAAGTGGCACACTGCCCGACGGGCGTAACGAAGTTAAGAAAATCTTGAGGAAAGCTTCCCGCTACACAATACAAGAAGGCATCCTCTATCGGCGCAGCTTCTCTAACCCCTTATTAAGGTGTGTCGCTGGAAGGGAAGCCAAAAAAGTCCTGTCCAACATCCATCAAGCAAGTTGCGGAGATCACACTGGAGGGCAAACTCTGGCAAAGAAAATACTCCGATATGGGCATCACTGGCCCATTTTAAGCAAAGACGTCTTAGACTTCGTCAAAAGATGTGACAGATGTCAGAAATATGCTAAGATTCATCGACTACCAACAAATGAGATTACTCAAATGACCAGCCCTTGGCCCTTTGCAGTATGGGGAATTGACTTGATTGGCGAACTGCCGATGGGCCGAGGCGGAGCCAAATATGCTATAGTGGCAGTCGACTATTTCACCAAATGGGTGGAAGCAGAACCTTTAAATAAAATATCTTCGGCAAAAGTTATTAATTTCTTGATCAAAAGTGCTCTATGCAGATACGGGGTTCCACTCAAAATCATATCGGACAATGGACTTCAGTTTGATAGCGAGGAGTTCGCCGACTGGTGCCGAGAGCATGGAATTCACAAAAGCTTCTCATCTGTAGCTTATCCCCAGGAAAACGGACAAGTCGAAGCTGTCAACAAAATTCTCAAAACTCTCGTCAAGAAGAAGCTTGAAAAGTCAAAAGGTGCTTGAGTGGATGAACTTCCTACGGCACTCTGGGCCTACCGCACGTCTTTCAGAACACCAACAGGGCATACTCCTTTCTCTTTGGCATATGGATCGGAGGCCATGCTCCCAGTTGAAACTGTAGTGCCATCCCACCGTAGGATCCACTACAACCCAGAAGAGAACGAAGAACTCCTCCACATATCTTTGGATCAAATCGAAGAAAGAAGAAATGATGCAGCACTTAAAGCGGCAGCTCACAAGCGAAAATTGGCAGCACAATACAACTCCAAAGTCAAGCACCGCAGCTTACAAGAAGGAGATCTTGTCCTCCGGTGGATCTTCCCGCGCCCCGGAGCGCTAGATCCAATCTAGGACGGACCCTATGTAATTCATAAAGATCTCCACAACGGAGCTTATATTTTGTCAACAGTGGACGGAGAGGTGTTCCAGAGGGCATGGAACATCCAACACCTTCGTCAATACTTTTCTTAACTTGTACTGCCCATATGAAGTGAATTAACAAAGAGAATCAGTGGACGTAGGCATTTTCGTGCCGAACCACTTTAAAAATCTTGTCTCTTTTTAACTTGTTCCTTTATATTTTGGCTGCTTGTTAAGCTTTATCTTTTTCTGTTGAACAAAATCCATTGTAACGACATTTCCACTCTGGACACTTCACGGCATAATCTCACTTGGTCAAGACCTAACAGGTACTATACGAATCTATGCCCTCGCCAATGAGACGCTTTTGCTCCAGCATTCCTCTGCTGCGGGTTAACTCATTGCTCGTGACGGCCCTCAAAGCCAACTGTAATGAGCTGATTATAAGCCACCGAGAAGGTCGACTATAGTCGAGGCAGCTCATTACGGCGTTCGGCTTGCCGGCAACCGTGAACCGATTATAATCCCCAACATAAGGTGTGGCCAGCCAGGGGCAGTTTACAGTTGATGATCGGCACCCGCGCTAGCCGGCACGGTAAATCGAATAATACCCACGATTACGGGCCATAATGGCCCGGGTAGTTACTGTGCGCGATCTCGGCTCCGATGTGTCTTAAGTACGGCTGTGGTAAAAAAGAAAACTCCCCGCGGAGGCGTAAGATGGGTGACAAACATCTCCAAGACCTACAGCTAGGGAAAGTGACTACAAAACCCGTTCGCCACGAACTTAAGCACATCGAAGGCCTTCCGTGATTGGAAGTTTTACTATTCCTTATATTTCCATTTTATTTATAAAAACTTTCCTCCTATCCTCTATAACGATCACTAAAGTACTGGACACAAAATAGGAGACACTCGTTAATGGGAATAAGAACTCACAGTTGGATGGCAGGTTATTCAGCTGCATTTCATGTTCGATTACACAAGGCATTCAAAGCTAACCGTCTACAACAAAAACTTGAAGGGCGGTACTTTCTTCTCTTGTACATAAATATGTAACTATAATTTCTACGCACATCACACTAACATGGCAAGACACGAAATTATATTTTAAGAAAAAACTTAGCGTCAAACACAATTAAATCACTAACAGCTATATTTTATGCAACACACCAAAGCAACGGCAGCATTCAAACACGACAAAATCAGCTTATATTATAAAGTTACATGCCAAAAATCAAGTTGTTCGCTACATAATTACGGCCTGAAAATTACATTGATGTTTTAAGACTAACATAGGCAGCAATGTCAGATAAACTGAAAAACGTCTAAATCAAACTAAGGGGCCGGCTGAATCGGGGCTTCGCCCCTACCCTGCTGGCCCTCCGGGGTCTACTTAGCCGCCGGATCAGAGCTCCCTGCATGCTGACCAGAGGTAGTTGGCGCTTCAGAGGTCCCCCCTGTCCAATTCAGGAGAAGAATTCATTGAATAAACAATAAGCAACCAAGCTATGAAAAGGCTAAAAGGGAAAACTTACCAGCATATGTTCCTTGATCGTCATCTCCCAATTGCACACCTACCTCCTCGACAGCGAGCAGCCGCATGCCCTCCTTCACCCCCACTCTCTCCTCCTTAGTGAACTGGGTCGTAACCACATCCATCCTGAAGGCCATGCCACCCTCCTTATCCGCATCAGCCTTGGCTTCCTCCAGAGCCCGGAGCTAAATCCTGGCCATGATCCGGGGGTAATCATCCATCCAGGATAAGTTGCCCTGCTTCCAAGTACGAAAATACATATCCTGGAGCATCTCATCCATCATCCCCTCGTTTTCCTCAAACTCCCTCATTCGGACCCTGGAAGCCAACAGCTTTGCAACGGCAGCATCCCTCTTCGATCGGTATCGCGAGCGGTCAGCCTGAAGGGATTTCCTCATCGCCTCCATCTCCTCCTTCAGCTTGGCTTGGGCAAGCTCCGTGGCTTCAAGCTTCCCAGATAACTCCTCTACCCGCTCGAGATCCGCTTTCCGAATCTCGTCCACCGTTGCAATGGCCATATCGATCTGTTCCTTGCAGATGGCCTCCATTTTCCGCAGCTCGGCTCTGCTAGCCTCTTCCATTGTTTTCTTTAGCCGTCTAGAGGCAGCCTCGTGCTCAGAGATCTGGATGGCCTGATCGTCGAGTTGCTTGGCCTGGTCGGCAACCACTAACCGCAATCTTATGTTGGCGCTCCCAATTTCCTCCCCGGCCTTGACCAATCGGGCATGATGCCCCATCAACTTCCTAGTCTCCTCAGCAACCCGGTCAATATTTGCCTTAGCTTCATCCCCCATAGTTACAATCCGAGTAGTAAGCAAATCAAGGTCCAGAGACTTGGCCTCATCAAGCACCTTTACCATAGGATTGCGAAGGAGAAGGTGCTCACCGGTAACCTCGTCAAAGGAGATATCATGAGAATCCGAATCCAGATCGGGATGACCCGCAAAGGGATTACGAGCCAAGCCGGGACGATCAATCTGAGTAACGGTAGGATTCTCAGACGGATGCGGAGAGGGTATGAACTCAGTATCCTCCCCCGTGATATCATGGATAGGCTGGGTTGGGGCTGAGGACCAGGTGAAGGTTCGAATAAGGAGCTCCTCCTCTTTTTCTTTTGAATATCCTCTTCAATAACTCTAAGAAGAGGGCGGTAGCTGACTACGTCCCCGGGACGGTTGGTCGGAGGCTTTGGTTTTGCGGAAGCTTTGAAGAGTTTGAATTGTTCGAGGCGGTGCCGAATGTCTGATGTCTTGGCCGCCTTACCCGTTCCTAGAATAAAAACCAAGTGTTACAAGCATGCATGGGACTATAAGCCAAGAAACATGTGAAGTTAAAAGAAGAGTCAAAAATTCACCTTGAATCGCCCGGGTTGCCCTAGCCGAAATGCTCTCGGAAGATGGACCAACACCAGTCCCGACCTTATCAGTTTTCTTTGGCTTCTCCACCAAGGCTGATCCTTCCTCCAACCCCTCGAAAGCTTGGCGAAAAGCATCATCTGTCCACTCTTGGATCTCCCCTGCTTGCCTAGAAGACAAAGCCCCGGCGCCGTCACCGCTCTGTCCTTCTCCACCATCACCACCATCACCTTCTCCATCACCTCCGCTCTCCTCCTCTACATTTTCCTCCTCCGGGACATCTGGGCATGTGCTAGGGGAGGGTCCATCGGATTTCTTGAGTTTCTTCCCCCCAACGACCGGAGGTATCGAGAAAGGTTTCCTCTTGTTGCTCTTTGTCGTGGCCCCTCCTTTGGCTTTGGCATCCTTTTCCTCAGTTGTGTCTCTCTGCTTGACCACAGACTGACGTGGTAGAATGAAGTTGTGCTGCAGAAGAGTAGCATTCCTGATTAGGTAAGAAGCTGACCTCTCCCTTCCCGAAATGGCTTCTATCTCCGCGGCCATCTGAACCAGGTGATCGTTCTCCACGACTGCAAAGCCACTTGTCGCTAGCAAGAAATAAAAATACATAAGAAGAAGCATTTCAGTCAGAACGAAAATTATAAATAAGCTTCAACTTACAGTCGGAGGTGAAGCGACGGATAGAAACGGTGTCGTCCTTGACAAAAAACCATTCTTTCTTGAACATGGTGAACTTCGAATATAAATCCAGGACCGGCTTGAAGGACACGGTCGATTCCAAGCTAATGTACGGAGACCCTTTCTTGTAGCCTCTCTAGTTATACAAATATCGGATCTCCCGGTTGGAAGGAGGGCGCCTGTATTTTCGCTGGAAAATGATAAATAGGCTCACCAAGATAGCGTAAGAGTTGGGCTGAAGCTGGAAAGGGGCCACCTTTAGGTAGGCGATGAAGCTGACTATCCAAGCATTGATCGGGGGAATGGCCCCACACATACAATGGCACCTGCTGTAAGCAAAATATCCTTCAGGGGGATTGTACGGCATGACTCCGTTCCCTGGCAACACCATGAGTGCTCTATCAATCCCGAAAGAACGAGGTATAACATCAAGCTGCTCCTCTTTGAGGGAGCTAGGAAAGCAGTCGGGAGGAGAGTTCAAGAGCACCTGAGGGCCATATCCATCCACAAGTGATCTCAGGGTGGGTCCCTGTCGTCCCGGTCCTGGCTGGGCTGGAGGCACAACGAGGGACTCTCTTCTGTCCATAGTTTTCCTCTTATCTGATCGAGTTCCACTTTATGATACATTTATCTGCATCACAAGAAAGTACATCGTTAGAACAGAGGATATAAGCAAATAAGTGTATATAGTCTAAAATTTCACTCATAATTCAAAACACTCAAACTCCTGGTGTCATTCGGTAAAGCAAATACAAAAGTTCATTCGGTATTCGGTGTCTCAGGCTTCATCCGGTGATTCAAATATAAGTTCATTTGGCACTTTCCATTCTCATTCAGGTGGTTCGAGCACAAGTTTCATTCGGCAACTCAACTATGAAAGTGACGTTCGGTACTTAAAACCCCTCGGGTTCATTCGAAAGTTCAACCTTAAAAAATCGTTCGACAGAAGTAAGTTTACCTGGTCCGGCAATTAAGATTCGGCAGTCAGAACTGGTTCGGCACTAATCGGTTCGGCGGTTAGGAATTTGATTCAGCTATTTCACTTGGTAGGGAGTAACGAAGGCCTAACACCCCTATTTATAGACGAACGCAGGATGACTGGACCGGGTGGTTCGGCACATATGACCGGATGGAAACACCCAAGTTAAAACAAAGCACGCCATGTGCATGCACATGCCCTACTTTGGGGGGCAAGTGTTGTGTGCATTTCCACCACCGAACCAGAGAGAGTGAAGGCACCACCAAACCAACACACTCGTCACCGGACCACTTCCCTACCGAACCAACGCTTCTCCAATACCTACCGAACCATGCACCCTCTCTTCCATCACCGGACCAAACTCCACCTAGCCACTACCGGACCAACGTCCCACCGGACCAACTCCACTTCCAAGAACGACCGAACCAACCCACTTTACCTACCACCGGACCAACCTCTACCGGACCAACCCACTTCCATGCATCACCCAACCAAGGCCTTGCCGAACCAACGTTGCTAGGCCAGATTGCATCAGCCCAGGCCCACCAGCAGTTATATACGTTCAGGACCCTTGCCCCCAGCCTCACTCTATAAATAGAGGGGCAGGGGTACAACAATGGCAGACAAGTTTGAGAGCTCAAGCACGGATAGAACTTTCAAACAACTTTCATACTCTTGTAATAAAAGCTTTGTACTTGTAACCCGAAGAGTAAAGGAGAATAACATATAAAGTGGACGTAGGCACATTCTGGCCGAACCACTATAAATCTGTGTGTCTTTTACAGTTTAGTCCCTGCTTTTTATATATTTGCATAAATCACCCAAATCACTAAAAACAACATAAAATCAACTAATTCATACGACTTGGAGGTGTTTGCCCATTTTTTGTGCAAACAGATAGTAAAGGAACTAGGGATTAAAACACTGCACAGTTTCAGTGAGTCACAGCTAGTGGTTTGCTAAATCATAGACTGATGGGCCAAGGGTGCAAGGTTAGCTCCTTGCCCGTCAGAAGTGCTGGAACTACTTAAGGACATAGAACATTATACGTTAATGCACATCCCTATAGAGGAAAACGTGAATGGTGATTCATTAGCTAAGCTAGCTAGCTCTAGGTAAGCGCAGTTGACCAAATGACGTATAATGGATTCTAGAGACTATAGAAAAGGAGGAGTCATGGATGACTCTAACCAAGTACTATTTGATTAATGGAACTCTCTTGAGAGATAGGAATGAGTGGAAGAAACTCCTCCGAAAAGCACAACAATTCGTGATGCAAGACCGGGTGCTATACAGGAGAGGAATTTCAACTCCCTCGCTTCGATGCGTAGCTAAGGATGAGGCTAGGAAAATTCTTATGGAATTCCATGAGGGAAGTGGTGATGGTCACATCGTGGGGCAAACTCTGGCGAAGAAGAAACTTCGCTATGGATATTTTTGGCTTGCGATAAACTAGGATGCTACTGATTACACCAAATGGTGCAAACGATGCCAGAGGTTTGCAAGGATTCCAAGTGCCCGATTGATGGAACTTACGAAATGGTCGGCCAATGACCATTTTTGATTTGGGGAATCGACATTATCAGTGTGCTACCGATAGTGAAAGGTGGAGCTAAATATGCTACTGTTGCAGTGGATTACTCTACAAAATGGGCTAAAGCAGAACTGCTTTCCACAATTACAATGAAAATGGTAATTAACTTCGTAATGAAGAATATTATTTGCAGGGTTAGAGTACCTTAGAAGATCATCTGGACAATGGAACCCAGATAAAGAGCACCAAATTCAAGGATTTCTGTAAATGGTATAGAGTCGAGAAGAGCGTCTCTATAGTGGAACATCCATAGGCAAATAGCCAAGTGGAAGTAGTGAACTAGATCATCAAATCCACCTTGAAAAGTGACTGACTAGTGCTAAAAGCAACTGGGTTGATGAGCTTTCACTAGCACTATGGGCCTATAGGACGACATATAAGTTTGTAACTGGACACTCGCCTTTTGCTTTGCTATACGGATCAGAAGCAATGATCTAGATAGAACTGGAAATCCCTTCTTATCACAAAAGACATTTCGATGTGAGGGTGAATGAGGAGCTGTTGTTTGAGTCTATCGAGTTGATTGATGAGAAAAGGAAAGAAGCAAAATTAAGGGTAGCTTCCCATCAAAAAAGGGTAGCGTGTCATTTCAACTCTGAGGTTAGGTAGTGGAGCTCATTCTAAAATGAGTTCTCTTGGATATGGGGGCAATTTGCCCAAACTAGAAAGGACCCTACATGATTGATTGGAAGCCCGAAGGTGGAACACTCAAGCTGGATATCGTTGATGAATCCCTATTCCACATGCGTGTAACAGTGGTCTTCTCTGGCACAACTACACTTAGTTTCTCTTCATTTGTTTTCGCAAATATGCCACCCAAGGACACCGGGGGCAATGCAATAAGGTAGGACTTGCAACTTCTTTCATTTACAAATAAAGTTAGCTTCTTAAACCAATGAACCATGTAGTCAAAAGAAAAACCCCATGCTGCTTGATTAGCGGTACAATCAGGGATGTATTCCTTTGGTCTTGGATAATGGATGGGAGTATGTTCTTAAGGGTCGACCATATAATTTGGGTTAACCTTCATCAATCCATTATTTCCTGGAGATAGCAACGATTAGAAGGTTCTTGAATTCACTCTAACCTCTAGGAATTCATCGCTGCCCAAAGATAGGAGATGACGAGAAGATTGCCCATTTACTTTAACCTTTAGGAATTCATCGCTGCCCAAAGATAGGAGATGATGAGAAGGTTTCCCATTTACTTTAACCTTTAGGAATTCATCATTGCATGGAGATAGGAGACAATGAGAAAGTTTTCCCATTCACTTTAACCTTCATAAATTCATCTTTGCCCATAGATAGGCAATGACGAGAAGGTTTTACACATTCAATCTGAGTTAACCTTTTGGAATTCATCATTGTCTGGAGATAAGTCATGACAAGAAGGTTTTCCCATTCACTCTAACCTTCAAGAATTCATCGTCTCCTGGAGATATGTGATGGTAAAAAGTTTATAGAATTCAGCTGCGGGAATCTAGCGTTGCTCGAAGATAGTGGCGTCTGGAGGGTGAAACTCCTAACCTTTAGGAATTTGTCCTTGTCTAAAGATCGGTGATGACGAGAAGGTTTCCCTACTCAGTCAACCTTCAGGAATTCGCCGTTGCATGGAGATAGGTAATGATAAGAAGGTTTCCTTATTCACTCAAACATTTAGGAATTCTTCATTGCCCGTAGAAAGGTGACTATGAGAAGGTTTGAATATTTGTAACCTTTATGAATCGGGCATTTCCCAAAGACAGGCGATGCCGAGAAGAAAAATTCCAATTTTCGGATAGCTCGATCCCTATTTGCAAAGATTTGGAATCGCCCGAAGACAGGCAATGTCAAGGAGAAACTATTTGAACCAAACCATCTATATGCTAGTTTCCAAAGATTGAAACTACTGTCTACTTAAATTACAATGACGGCGCTAGCAACCAAATAGGACTTGGTTGGTCGAGGTTAAGAGAGGATGGTCATAAAGAATCAGACACAAGCATTATCAGGCTTTCCTGATCCAAGATCAGGATTGGAAAAGCACACTTAACTTGAGGCAATCAGATAATTTTCCCCACAATATCTCTATCCAATCAATGCCCGGAATCTGGCATTCATGACAACAAATCCCATGAATAGGGAAAAATACACAACAAAGAGAAATGAAAAAGACGGCGAATATCCCTACTATTGCTTTATGAAAATTTGGAGTAGCGCAAAGTGGGATTATTCACTATTGCTAACTAGTCAAAAGGAACTCGACCAAGAATAACCATAGATCTAGTTAGTAATGGCTTTGATCCACTAAACAAAGCACTTTCCTATAAGGCCAAGATCAAAACTATAAGGCCCCACCTTTATACCCATATTACCTAAGAATATGACAATTAATATTGTCCGGTAATACAGAGAATAAGGCTGGATAGATGCGACCATCCATGTTTATTCCCTTAGGCTAACACTATTACACTTTACCTTTTTGTCTGAAATAATATATGTGTGAACAGTCTCCATTCATAAAATAGACATCTTGGCTCAAAAGTAGAACCAGAACAATATAATATATAGTACAGAATATAGAATCTGATATCACAACAGAAAAATATAATACTGACCCGAAGATACATACATAAAGTGAGTCTACAGAATAGAAGAGCTAGACACATATAATAGATATTTGGACATAGGTTACAACATGTTTCAACATATATAAACATCAAAAGTTAGTATTTCATACAAAGTATATAACATACATAAATATCTAATATCAAACTAGTATAGAATACATACATAACTCTATCCTTATAGCTAGCTTAACATCCATGGTCACCAAGTTCCAATACCTGAAATTTCTTGGTCTGACTTGAGCATTATAAGAAAATAACACCCGGATCGGATGATCTCTAAATATCAAAGTGTGAGATCTCAGTTGTAAAAATACTAATTGGATATCGATAAGAATAGTATATGTTAACCAATGTATAGCATATAAAGGATCTCCTCAAACAAATATATCACAAAATATTCACCGTGTCACAAAATCATCTCATGCCCCACAACGGCAATCATCTAAAAATATGGTGAATAACATATCTCAAAAATCGTTAAAGGTAGTATGAAAGCTAGTATCTCCCACCCATGGATAGAAAGGATTGCATGAAAGCGAGTCAAATATCTAAACAAAACACAATATCGCAAGAAAGCGAATCAACTCACAAAGAAATACAAGACCACTTAAAAGAAAGTCAAAATCAAAAGATTGCATGAAAGCGAGTAAAAACCATAGATTGCATGAAAGCGAGTCAACTACAAAAGACGAGCACAAAGGAAATCGAACAAAAATAACTGATCATATAGATATCTTGAATATATGGGAATTCGCAGTACGAGTTGCTCTCTTCCAAGGGGAGAATTATAAAAAAAGATCCAGGGGTCCAAGAAGGAATGAAACCACTAAAATCCTACAGTCGATATACTTACTCCTCATAACATGTGTTCCGCCTATTAACGCACTTTTGAGGTGCCGTATACAATAACAAGTGACGCGAGTGCTATGACATTGAATATATAGCTCGAGGTACTGATTGCTAGCCATTGCGGTATAGGAATAAAAACTAAAAGATACCACTGCTTGAGTTATGATCCCGCAATCAGCTATTAGGGCGAACATCTAGTCTACAAGGTAAGCAAAGGAATGCACAAACGAGTATGGTGAACTATAGAAATAGAATGGTTCCTTAAGATACTATTTTAAAGTGTTATATACGTCGCAAATAGTAATCAAATGAATATCATCCGAATAGCCCATACTATTTGACGTTATTTGAATATTTAGTAAAGGTTAGTAAATTCCACTTAGGTATAATGTTCTATCCAATGAGTCAAAGAATTGAGCTATAAAGTGATACAATATTCTATATAACTTGTACTACCAAATCGTTTAATCAAATTTCTCATTTTATAGAAGAAATAATTAACGGGAAAGCTAATTTGCATGTGAAAATTTATTAAACAAATTTTCATTAAAAGAAATAATTCATTAGCTGTGTTTTCGAAAAACACTTCATTTTCTTTTAAACCTCAAGATTTAAATATCATAATAGCAATATGATTTTATATAAAATAAAAGAGATTTTTGATATCCATATCATATTTTATATATTCTTTTTAAGAATTTTACTTCTTCAAAATCTGTTTACAAAATAATATATTTATATAACAATAATTTTATCTCACCAAATCAAAGTATTAAATGAAATTGAATAGATATCTAGAAAGTGATCAAAATCAAGAAAATAATCAACCCAAAATAAAGAAAATGAAAATGAGAACAAGAGGGAATAATTGCCTGAAGGCAAGCTCTAGGAATACACATGACTGGTCAACCTCCATCGATCAATTGGTGGGAGCACACTTGGAGATTGTCTCATAGCCAAACATAATTTCATACTTAAATGAACATGAACTTATAGCCAAACATATACACAACATAAGGTATCAGACATGCATCAATATAAGTAGATATTGGTCATCAAAACTTGCATTTTGACAAAGTTTATAAAACTTTGAACTACCGTATAATTCTACCGGTAAAAACTATCAACCATTTAACTCAGATTTAATTAATAACCACGTGCAATCCATTCAAAGATAATTGTAAGGAATTCTAAAACAACTCCATATTGCAAGTGTCACTCTCAAAACCAAATCAGCAAAATCTCACAATCTCATCCATAGTACTGAGATTACTAATCCTAGCAAATCTTAATATTTATTTACTAAATTTCAACTGAAGGTATATACGTGAGTTATGAACAACATATAAAATTTTTGGAATTTACTAGAATCGGTTATGATTTTTCTAGTGATAGGTGTTTTCAGCTTCGGATTTCACCTTCCCTCTTACTATGCAACCAATTCTGACCTCCAACAATGTCCAAAACTCCTCCTTTTTGGGTCTATAAGGTGATTGTACCAACATTTGGCACAACACTCTTCAGACTTATTTGAAGAGATTAAAATTAAGAATTTAGATGTAAAAAGAGGATAGTATAAAAAACACGCCAATTCAAGTAAACAGAAATAGAAAAGACATAGATTTATACTGGCTTAGCGTTTGTAGCCTACGTACACTTTGAATGATTTACTGCTTTATTAATGGTTACTAACCAGTTACAACAGAAAATAACTCAAATACTCAAGTTATAATGGATCTCCAGCAGAGTAATGACGTAATGGTGTCAAAAGTCCTTTTTTTGTTGACATTGGAGTGCTATTTATAGGTGCAGTCTGGAAATATCTGGCTTAGATTTAGGAATATCCCTTCTCACATGTAGATGGGTCCACCAGATCGATCAAAGGCCATTCGGGATCGATCCATCTACATTTCGTATCAATCAAAATTTTCTCCTTTAGGGTTGAGATCGGTCAGAGATATTCCTTAGGATGTAAGTAAGCTTCAATGAAAATTTGATAGCATTTGGACTTGTACATTTCGAGTTATGATCGATCCAAGATTCACATTGTAGGTAGACTGGGGCATTCGTATCGATCACTTCGTATCGACCACTATTCGTATCAATCGGCTGTGTGCTGGTGACGTGGAGTAGTAATCACGTGAAGATTCGAGTTTCATGCCGCTGGACCACTTCCTCTACTTGAGTATGCCTTCTATATCGATCTTGCATGGCTCTGTTCGTATCGATGCTCGCATGCTACTTCATATCGATGGTACGAGGCCGCCTTCGTATCGATGCTTCATGTTGCTTTCTTCGTATCGATCGATGTTGCTGCTATTTTTATCGATAGAGGGAGATCGATATGAAATGGATGGAGATTGATATGAAATGGACATCTATTAATGAATGATGGATACGATGGGGAAGGTGTTTAATGGATACGAAGAGGAGTGGCATATGATGGATACGAATCGACACTTCTTTCATTGATTTTGATAGATCCATATCTCATGTATACGAACTCCGTTTGACCTAAAATTTGGAACTTTGGCTTTCATAGCTTTGCTAGTCGTATCATGTTAATTGTAGCTCGATCGGGACTAGGAAATTTTTTACCAGTATCCGTAGTGAACCTATATATAACCGATCTTCGAGTCGAATTGTCTTTGGTTTCCAGCCAAATCCTTGGTATCACAGTTTTGCCAACATGCAGGATAACATTTTTCCCTCAAAGTGTGTCTTGTGTGAACATGGCGTGCTTTGAAAAGCTGCATTCTTTATTCTGAAAAGGTTCTATCCGATTCGTTGAATACTCGTTACCTTTTCATCAAGAGATATAACCTTTGATTGATTTCCAGTAATACAAATGCTGAATTGTTGATTGCCAATGATCATGTAGTGTTCTATTGTAACCGAATGTTGAGTGCTAGAAATTTATTGTTCACTATTTTGATTGTCATCAAGTGAGCGTCCAAATCCGGTTAATTTTGAAAATTTAATGTTAGTTCGTCATACATGCACACATGTTAACTTGATTTCGGTTCACATTCCCACGTTCACAGGTCATTGTCAAGTCCTTTAGTTTTTGGTTTGAATCGAGTTTCTTATCAATCCACTCATAGATCGATGTGAAATTCGAGTTGCAACAATGTTTGATGGTCGTTTTAAGTCCTTCCTTCGTATCGATCCTCTCCTGGATCGATTTTGAGAAGTTGGGATATACGTTTCGTATCGATGGCCATCAATATGAAGTAGACAGTCTTTGGAGATGATTTGTATCAGTGGATATGAGCTCTCGTAGTCTTCAAAGGGATGGATACGAATCCAGCATTTCATATTAATGGGGCTAAGTAAATCAAATGAACCTTCATTGCATCTTTCGTATCGATGGGTCACTAATGGATACGAACTGCTATACTCCGGCACTACACCAAAACAGGCAAATTCTAACATTTATGAGTGTTACAAATAATTTCAGTAACACTTTTTGAGTGTTACTAATGGACTGTGAGGAATGGAGCGACCAAATTTGTAACACTTATAAGTGTTACAAACATACGTATTACTAACACTTATAAATGTTGGTACCTAAATATACTGTAACGCTTATAAGAAATATACGGTAACGCTTATAAGTGTTGGTACAGAAATATACGGTAACGCTTATAAGTGTTGGTAACGAAATATACGGTAACACTTATAAGTGTTGGTACAGAAATATACGGTAACGCTTATAAGTGTTGGTAACGAAATATACGGTAACGCTTATAAGTGTTGGTAACGAAATATACGGTAACACTTATAAGTGTTGGAAAATGATTATTTAGTAACACATATATATATATACACCAAAACTTAAACGCAAAGTTTAAATATAAACACTCTGCAATTAATGGTTTCCATATCATAAATAATTCATCATACATATTCAATGCAAAGTTTAAACGCTCTACAAATGTAGTATAATATATCATAAACAATTATTCACATATCTAAAATACCACAATGTGGTATATTCATATATTATTACAACATAAGCTTCAATTTTTTTTTCAAAATACACTTAAAGTTTAACATGCGTTGTCTGGTAAAATAAATACAAGGTGCCAACTCCTTCCTTGTAGATATATCGAAACTTCCAACCTTAACATCGCAACCACAACCTTAACATCGCATCACTGACCAAACTTCTTGCTGCCAATTCACTGTCAGCGGAACCACACTGACCATCTCCTCCACATCATACAACATAATAGTGATAAACTGTCACACTACCCTCTGCATGTTGCTCTTGCTCTCACTACCCTATTAACAAACTGTCACGTATACATACTTCACATGTAACCTCCTCTCTTTCAACATTCACATCCTAACCTTCAATATAAACCTTTACATCAAACTACACAACCTCCAGTTCATCCAGTTCATCCTCCTCAAAACTGCTATTCCACAGCATCACATATTCATTCACCACTACCACATCTCAACCACCAACCTTGCTACTACTAACCAACTTCCAGTCGCCTCCCAAATCTCCCATATCCACTACACTTCAACTTATCCTCTGCCAAGCATCACATACATCTCTGCACCATGGAACTTGCTTCAAACATCTTCTTACATACATTTCAAACTGCAACCCCACATTACAACTTCCCAGACCGAGCTTCCTCTGCTATAGCATCTACAACACCCACTACAGTCAACCACAACCTCCACTACAACAGAGAGCTGCACACGTACCCTGAACAATACAAAACATCACCACTTCATTACCATGATTTCTGCATACCAAACACTAAAAAACAAACTTTCATACTTATTGCATTACACTGTCAATTCCTTATATCTCTAGCATATACCTCTCTGCTTTGTTGTGCCAACCGACATCGAACTTCATTAATCACTGTGCCATCAGCAGCCAACATCCATCTACCACATTTCAGATAACCACACTGTTCCATTCACCGTACCACTTCACCATTGCAGTGCACATCACCAATTCGACCTTCCACTACTGAACTGCTGCATGCCTTATAACCACTTGAAACTGCACTTCAAACAACTTCACCATTCAACCAAACTGTTTCAACACTTCAAACATCTTGCCTGAACCAACTTCACGGTGCACTGGTTCCTTCTCAACTGTCTTTCTTCCCCCTTGCTCACCACAACAATCAACTACCCTCCCTGCCAGCAGCCATCTAGCTTCTTTGCCGCCAACTGTGGAATTACTGTGATGCATGAAAATATTCTTCCACTAATATTCTTAAATGTTATCTGCCAGCAAAACAAGAATATTGGCAGATATCTGCATTATCGGCAATGCAAGTATAAATGACAATAAAAAGGTTGCTGTAACTTTACCTGTCAACAATCTGAGTTTTTTGTTCACGTAACTCCTTTATGTCAACCTCAAACCTTTCTTGTACCTATGTTAATATTGAAAATAAATAATTATAATGAAAAACACCAAAAATGAAGAGAGGCTTTATTCGAAGTAAAAATGAAATTTACCGAATTAAGGACATCTAAATCAGAGGCATAAGTAGCAAAAGTAACGGCAAAACCTTTGGTTCCAAACCATCCAGCACATCAAAATGTGAGAAGGGCATTCAAATCTCAAATTCCCACCAAAATGCAAGCTTTCCAAGTCTGCACTAGTTCCGGATACTGCAGTCTAATTATTCACTTACAAAAGTTAAGAATCTAGGGAAATTTCAACCAAAAGCATAGAGAGTATATAGTCATGCATAGTGGATAGGTAATGTGGTATTTTGTTTGTTAGTTCGATTTCAGCTAAAAATACTAGAGAAACAGATAACAGAAAAAAACTTAAACACATGACCATGAAGTACAAATATTTAAATGCAAATGTACCCACCAAATATGTACAAAGACTCCGAACAAACGTTCTCCAAGTATTTTTGAACTTGAACTCAATAATATTTATTTTATTTAACATCAACAGTCACCAATATACTACCTAAAAACATCACCGCGCTAATTATACACGGAATGCTGGTTACACTATTCAACAAATATAGCCCTTACTCTAACTCAGTGATGACAATTCACAAATTATCTCATGTTCTTTTGAAAAGCAGTGTACCAAAATATATAGTCCTAATCAATATTGAATTCATACGTAAAAGGAAATAAAATAAAATAAACCTCTACATCTTATCCACTATCCAACAGAGCCGCTACAATATCCAGAGCAATAATGACACATAATTTTAATAAAGAAATCAAGAAAGTGGAAAGCGTATAAATTTCACAAGCAAGTTAATTCATTCAGACGTATACCAATAACAGTCTGAACATTAACAGAAAATGTTTGCACACGAGGTTACCCTCAAGCCCACATTTTTATTTTTTTTACAACCTGTAGACTGGATAGAAGTGGGAAGTTGAATGATGGTTGACAACTAAATTACTAACGTAAAATCATTCTAAATCTTTACACGTTACATGTAGAAATATATAGTGCTTTCAGCTCTATATACGCATTGTTTGGACTTTCCAAAACCACTTAAATTAGAAAACCAGAACATAAAATGATAAATGACAAATTTTCCATAAGATGTTAACCTTTATTTGCTAGTTAACTTAAAAACAACATACATAGAGTTGAGCAGTTGGTACTAGCATAAAGGCCCAAAAAAAGAAACGTGCGTATTTTGGGTATTTCAAAATAGTTATTAGCAGGCTGTCCACATAAGCAATAACGAGTTCATGGTTTTAGGTTCAAGTAATAGAAAGATATCCAGTCGTAACAAATTGATAACAAAAGAAATGACAATCGACAAACTAATTAAGTAGTAAAGGTGAACGAACGATCAACTTAGAAAACATAAAATTTAGTGGTTGATCGATCAGTATGTGTCTATTAAATATAAAATCAAGAGTATGAACTTACAAATTATGCCGTAGAAAACTAACTTAACTCCTTATCGTTACTCTCCTAACCGCAGGAAGTCCATTTGGAATCCAAACATCAAATTGGAAAGTCTACAATTGATACTGTAATTGTTTATGCTAAAACTGTTTAAAATTAGTCTACATTGGAAACAAAGTCATACGCAGGAGTAAAATAAATAGGGAGAAGATGATCCTACCAAAATTTTAGAAAAAATAGAAAATTATATTAGATTTCTCCTTACTATTTAAGTGGCCAACAAATAATGATGTAGTTCCCTTGTTTTTCTCACATATTTTGTGCACACAGATATGCAACATTGAACTTCTTCGAATGGAATTTAATACCTCATTGCATCATTGGTTAGATGTTGCTTCTCCATAAGAACAAGGACTTAAGGCTAGTACATCAAAAACATTGGAAGTAGGAACTTATACTCAAACTATTTGTAAGTGGTTGAACTTACTAAAATAAATGAAAGAATCAACGTGAAATAAATAAAACACAGCAAACTACTAAGACAATGCACTTAAGGCCGGTCAGAGCATTTAGACTCAAGAGTATTCGACAAATCTATTCTATTATATATAAAAATGGATATGGACGAATTTATCTATTTTGTCATTGATATTCAATTCGAATGGTAAATATTAGAATTTCCGCATCAAATTTCGTAATTAAATCATTCCGCATCAACATAATTATTTCTCATTTACATTTTGCCACTCTGTATCATGAAACTTTTCAGTGTTGCACTTGAGATAATTAATGAATGTGGCCAAAGATTAAAATCTTTATCCCTATTTTGTGAAAGGAAAAGGAATATACAACTTATATCCCCTTGATCCTGTCTTATGAGCATATAATTAATAACAGGAACATACTTCAGTGATACTAAAGTTGATGATATTATTCCCTATCAAATAATTGAAAGAAAAACTTTATCCACGCCAAATATTGTATATGCTTGCAAACTTGTCCACTCTTAATACAAAATATATTTCACTGACGAATTTCCATCAAGGTAGTAAGAATCCTGAGATAATATGAAAGCATATAATGAAAGAAGTTCAAATGAATTCTGTTGAAACTGAAGTAAAACAAATCATATTACTTCACTTCATACTGGTCAGAAACAGGTCAATATGTAAATCATATGATCAGTAATGTAAGTGAATAAGATATCAATGTACAAAAAAAGTTGTCCAAGTTACAGTTGGTTGTATGACGATACTTTGAGTATGCTTATGCTTTTATATTCAAAGTTTAGAAAACTAAGGTCATTTACAACACATCATTTTGCTGACACCTGCAGAACATTTGCCTGGTTATTCCTTCATCATCATTATTTTCAAATGGAAATTTTATTTCGACAATTTGTTTGAAGACATTTCGACCTGGCAAAAATCTATTTAACTTACTATGCACTAATGCCACTCTCAAAATATTATTTGTATGTTCTATTGCAAGAAGATGAAACCACTACATTCTATGTCAAATGTGAAATGGCAAACATCCTACAGACATTGCAGTTAACTCTTACAGCAATGATTGGGTGCTGACAGATGGGTCCCACATGGGACTGCAGGGACCTATGTATTAGTATATCTATGCTATGCTGCAATGATTTATAGGATTATAATAGAAGCATACAATAAAAGCAGATGGATAAACAATGGTGCAGCAAAACAGGATATAGCCTTGCTTCACACCCCCTTGCCTGAACCAAACCACCACTACAAACTCCTCTAACCAAACTATGCTACTGGTACACCATTTGCTTCATGCTACAAACACCTTAAAACATTGTTTGAACCCAATTTTAGACTGAATATTCACAAAATAATACATCAAATTAACCTTAACATTGTTTAAACCCAATTTTAGATGGAATATTCAGATCAAAATAATACATCAAATTAGCCTTCAATAAATTAATTTAAATCATCTAACCCATAATCAAACTTTTTGCAGTTAAACTTTAGAGACGTACCAAATAATGACAAGTTTGACTTGTATAATAAACAAATTGAAATGCCGCTACTGAATTTCCATCTTTTAAGTTTCAGATAAATATTTTATGCTACATGATAACTAGTACAACTGTTAGTACAATTCACAACAAAAGTGGAATACTAGAGCAACTTTAGGTTAACATTTTACTATTTTCCAAGCACCGAAAACTTATGCTTCTTCAACTGAATGAATTTTTTGAAGCGGATCATGGTTCCAAAGATCATCTAGCTCCCCTCTAACCCAACCCCATATAGTTATAATACCTGATTATTAAAAGCTTAGTTATCCTGATTCCTGAGATAATGATATTCATCTTTGGTGTTTTACAAAATAACAAGATATATAATTGGTTAAATTAGCTTGAAGCCGCCACACTTTTTCTCAATATCAGTGCAATTACTAGGTTCAGTAAAATAATGCCAAAAGGAGTGATTATTAATGCAGCTACACAGTCAATATACAACTCAAATCAATAGAATTTCACCACCAACCCTTCAAACTTCCCTCAGGTACCCGACTTCATTCACTACAGTTCACATCAAACATTCTTTTCCCATCACACTTCACATCCAGACGAACACATCACCAGCAACAATCAACCACCAGGCCACTTAAACCACCTACTACCTAACAATTTCACTTCATTAACCAAACCGACAAAACATTTACAACATCATCATAAACCCACTTCGACAACCTTACCTGCTACAAACCCGAAGCTAGCAAACAAACAGCATACAATAAAAGCAACCAGAAGTGCAAGTGCAGGTGAAACAAAAGAAAATGGAAGGCATAAAATTCATTGAACATCAACATGTCAACCAATGCCATAAACTGATAAACATTGTTGAACAATTTGGGTTTGACCAGAACAAAATGGAATCAAACAATTTGGGTTTGACCAGAACAATTTGCCATCGAACAAATATAAATCGAACAATCATAACTAAAAGAAAATACCTGATTCAAGGTTTGAAATCACAAGAGAGTTGCGAGAAGAACCGGACGCGAGAACAATGGGAGGGTTGTAAGAAGAACTGGAGGATGCGCGAATGGGAATGGAACGTGCGAATGGGAATGGAATGCGGGAACCCTAATTAGATTAAAAATTAGGCGGCCGACAGTGGAGATGGGAGGGAAAGCGTTAGAAAAACGCTGCAGGTACAAGACTACAAAAGGAACCAATTTTTAGTGAGTTATTTACAAATTTACCAACTGTTCTAACATTTATAAGTGTTGTAAATTATAATTGATGTGTTGGGAAGTCTATAAAAAAATATTATTTATATTTCCCAACACTTTTTCAGGTATCCTAACACTTTTTTATTGTCACTAGGCTGTAACACTTATAAGTGTAAGAAATTAACAAATATATAATGTTGCAAAATCCCTGTTTTGGTGTAGTGCGGATCGATTTGAGTTGGATTGATACGAAGAAAACTCTTCGTATCGATGACACTTGAGACCGCTTCTACCTTTTTTAGTACTGAAAGACGAAATGTTTTTCTCCCTAGTTTCGAGTCCATATAAATGCAATCCGGGCTTAAAAATAATTCACTTGCCATTGTTTTTATTTCCTTCCTTCGTGTCAATCAAGCGCTTGAGAAAGAAGAAACTGCATACACCTTCAAATCGAACAAACTTTCAACCTCCAAACCAAATTTTTAAATTAGGTAATGAAATAATTGAGCTGGCTTCAAAACGATGAGATTCAAGTCTAATGTCGATTCGTCCAAAGTCGTGGCCAATTCCGGCGGTGTTAATGCCAGAGTTAGGTTGGAGCAAGGTCGAGGGGAGATGAATGGCATTTAGGCTATTTCGAGAAGAAGGACTGCCAATGGATATGAAGAAACCATAAGAAGAAGCTTTGCTTTGGACCTTGTATCGATAAAGAATGGAAGAAGCATCTCTCGTATCGATCCAGAGTGGGGAACTTGTATTGATCCAGAACCGATTGGTGGAAGGAGGATTTTCGTAGCGATCTGGAGTTGTGGAACTTCGTATCGATCTAAAGTGATCGATATGAAGCCTTGGTCAGGTGATCAATACGAAATCAAGGAGCTAATGATCGATACGAATACTTGGTAGGTGATCGATATGAAATCTTTGGTTGGAGACCAATACGAAGTTGAGGATCTTTTATCGATACGAAACCTGATTTTTCTCAATCGGTAAGAGATTGGACTTTTTTGGAACGATCCATGTTTGAACTCTGATGGATACAAAATCTTTTGCATATTCGAACATTTTACTCCGACGAACTTCCACTGTGCATAATTAGACTTAACTGTGTAAATGCGTATTTGACTACCCTTTGAAGCTTGTCGATGGAACTATAACTTGACAAACTTAACGAACTCTAGCAAAGTTTGTTCTCTAAAGTCAAGATGGCATGGTTACGACGGTCAGCGATGACGGTCGCTTCGGTTGAATCTCGATGTCTTATCGTCTTAACATCCATCAAACTTGAAGAAATTTAAAGTGTTATGTAGCACTGCACTACATAACATGAACACTCACTTCACACATATGGGGAGAACTTGGGTTTCTTGCCATATAATAATGGTTTTTACGTAGTTCAATAGCTATGGATCATGGAAGCTCTGAGTCGTAGGATATCCAAAGTCCTCCATTTCCAGTTATAGAAATGCCAGAGATTGCAGCTGAAGTAATAAGTCCCACTCAGGATGAGATGCCGAGTGTAACTTTTATCATGAGTCCGTAGATTTTTTCCATTCTAAAATCTCTGATGACAGGTTAGGAAGGATTTGCCTTAGGCACGGGCTATCTATGGAAGACGTCTTGGTACCAGGCACGGAAGATAGAGCTCATAATCCCCCAGAAGGGTATACCGCTTGCAACAGTTACATCTGCGTTGCCGAAATGCTGCCTCCTTTTAATCAATTCACTCGAGAAGTGTTCCTTTTTCTTAAGGATTCCTCTATCTTAATTACATCCAAATGGATACGCTTTGCTTAATAGTTTGTACATTATCTTCATGGAGCATCTTTTTCGACCTTCGACTATTAAAGAAATCAGACACTAATTCAATATTAAGAGTCATGGGGACAACCCTTCTTTCACTTTTCTAGAAGTAGTTAGAAATCACAAAGTAGTGGCAGGATCCTAGAGCAAGCTGAATTACTTCAAAACCGAATGGTTCTTCAATCGGTGTCCATTGGGAATCGCCAAACGGTGGCTAGTTAGACATAAGTGTTCCAACTTCTTTGTCGATTAACTGAGTAATTCAAGTTGATGCTATGTCTAATACTTTACTTCTTTTACAGCTTCATCCCATGGCCTAAAGGAGAGCAATTCAAAGAGATTGTACAACTCTCCAATCAGTGTCGACTGAGCTTAGAAAGATTGATGAAGTTCTCATCGGCGAAAACTTAATCGCCGCTGGGCTTATAGAAAGGGGCCAAAGAATTAGATTGACTGGATTTCTAAGAATGGCTCTGGTGAGGCATGGAGGTAGAAGAGCTCTTGGAGTCGTGACTACAGAATAGGGCGATGATGAAAACGTGCCCGTTGGAGATGAGCCTGCAGTTGTTCCTCCGTAGAGTCCTCGATCTTTAGAGTTGAAGATAAAAGGCAAGACTATTGCTATAAATCCAAAAGATGAAAAACCATCGTGATATCTCCACTTGTAACAATTGTTATAAGTTCGGAGGTTCCTTCTCCGTAAATGTAGCATCTTTTAAAGGATTGGCGGACATCCCTATTCTGGATGACTTGTCTTTGTATCAAGACCTTGGATTAGAGAGGCTTCAAAGTTCTTTAGATATAAAGGAGCCAACTCCATCGAGCATGGTTGCTACAACCGGTTGGTTAGGGGGTTTGAACATGCATACACACACTTCACGGCATCAAACAACTTCCAATCATGTGTTTCTTGATCTTTGAAGATAACTAACATTGTTTCTCCTTTCATTTTAGAGATACGACGATGAAGCTGGGATCTATGCTCGGCAGCCTTCTTTCTGCGCGACATTCTTCTAGCTCATATTTCGAATCTCGTAGGCGTGAGTTTAAAAGAGATCATGACCGCAACCGCTCGAGCCAAGAACAGGAGACTTATGAAAGGGAGAGGTAGAGGCAATACCAAAGTAGGCGTTGTTCTCAGTCGTGTTCTCCATCACCTAGAGGATCCTTGCAAGCCTCCGGCTTCGAAAAACAAACTGCTGAAACTTCAAGTCAAATAGTGCCCCTCCAAACTTCAAGATCTGGCGAGCAACGTTATAGATATGATGAAAAAACTTCTGATGTCACCACATCAACTGCTATGGAGCCCATGGGAGATGGAGCCATCAAAATAGCTAAGTTAAAGATGGATTTTCCGAACATCTACTTCGATGGCTTCCCTTTCCCCCCAAACTAAAAACGAATCCCTAATGAGGCAGAACAGACGGTACATGATTATTTGTACGATGTCTACAATCAGTATCAAGAATGGGTTAAAAAGCTAGAGAAAACTTCAATGGTGGCCTTTGATCGGGCAAAAACAATCGAGAAAGTGGAGAAAGATCTCGCTCAGAAGGACTGCATAGTACAAGTGCTTAACAATGAGAACAAATCTTCATAGAAGTCTAAAATGAAGGCCCAAAAGAAAGCCGATGAGGCAAGTAAATCTATGGATAAATGTGACAGGAGCATCTGGCCTTGGTCGAGGAAATGGGCCATAGGACCACCACTGTTGAGGCAGAAAGAGACGCTGCGCTCAAAGAGCTTGAGGAGTTAAAAGTTAAATTCACTGTGGTCATCAAGGAAAGAGACGATGCTAACAAAGCATCCCACGAGGCATGTGAGCAAATAGTGGCACTCAAGAATGAAAGGGATGCGGCAGTTTCAAAGGCCCAAGAAGCCGAAGCCAGAATTGAAACTGTAGTTAAAGCGGTAGAGACCAGGATGGAAAATGAAATTGGAGATCTCCTAGTTACATATAACGTCAACGTCTTAAGACACCATAATCTGAGCTGGCTTGAAGACTACCCATCACATCTATATAATGCCCAACGTCGCCTAGTAGAGGATGAGAAGGTGGATCACAACATTCAATTATTGATGACTTTAAACTTGAAAATCGAATTTTAGTTTAGGATGAGGAAAAATTTCTCCATGATGCCATCATCACCTTCGAGAAGGAAAAACTCGCTGTTATGTACCCGGACGTTGGAGAAGGGTCCGAAGTCGGACATCATGAAGTAAGCTCTGAAATGCTTGCAGCGGCCCAACCAGAGCTTACTTCTGCAATTGATCCTCCAGTTATTCCAACGTACGATCCTGACCACCTATGCTTATTTTCGGTACACGAACATGGTTCTGAAGGCGCATCGGCTCAACATGTGAGCCAATATGAGGAAGGTATTCTAAACACTTCTTCCATTTCCCAAAGGCAAGAGCATTGTCGGAAGATGTCACTAATATTTTCTTTTATCTTTATTTTGTTATAGATTCTGCATCAGCTAATCCTCCTACAACCCAGAATTGCATCACAAGCAGGAGGCTATTGTGATGGAGGCAACGACCACAACAGCCTCCACATCAGCATGGGAGGTACACTAGAGAAGTTTTGTTCTTAATGATCAAATGATGGAAGCACTCCTCGGCCACCAAAGCAACCCAACTGTTGATTTTCCTTTCAACTTAGATGAAGATGTGTTTACAGCTAGCTCATCGGGTCAGACTAGTAGCATTTCATTGGGCATTAGGTCAAGACGGGCTGATGAGATAATGGAGAAAGTCACAGCTGAAATAGAGCAAGCCCGGCAGGCTAGTAGTGTTGGAGGTCGTATGGCGGGTCCTAGCCCGTTCCCTATGCATATGATTTTTCCAGGTGGCACCTTTATCGAAAACAGTGTGCCTCGTTCCTCCAGCATTGAGGGTGGTACCATTCCTCCAATTCCACCCATAGAGAACAATCTGATTTCCATAAGTTCTGAGGAGGAGACAGTCGTCATTCCTCCAGCCGAAGGCAAATTAGTTAAAGGAGGACAGGGAGGAAAGAGATCGAAGATAAGATCAGAGGGAGGTACAAGCGGGCCTACGCTTAAGAAGAGCAGGAAGGTTAAGAAATCAAAGGCGTAGACTTACATTTTTTCTCCTTCATTTTGGAGATAGCTTAGAATAAGATTCTTTTTTTACTTTTGTAGCCATGTATAGATGCAGATTGGCCTTGCTCATAGGAATTCATTGAACAAATTTTTGTACTGGACTTTTTTCCAAAGAATGGTAGAAATAAAATTCTATTTTGTTTCAAGCATAACTCTATGTTCATTTTCTTAAGTATTTTAATGCTCATGTTTCCGTTCAATGTACTTATAAGGCTTTAATCTCTAAATCGGACTTGAGTTCGATCATTAAGTCCTACAGTCATCGCTTCGGGTCATAGCCAAATGACAAGTCGAGTCCCAACGTCGCGCTGCTTATGTACTTAAGCTATGCCCCCAGTTCTGGGGAGAATTGAACTAGTCAATCGGCAGTCATTTTTTGCCTTCAATAATTTCAACTTAACTTAGTCGGAACATAGTTAAAGTGAAGTGGGCTTTGGTGGTCGGATCACACTTGCTCATTCGTTGGTACTTGTATTCACACTCTGGGGATAAAACTTATATGCTAACGGTCGGTCGCACCTTGCCAATGTTTGAGGTCATATCCATGCTCCGAGGACATAAGCTATTTTACGGGCCAACAGTCACACCCATCTAATACTTAGAATTATGTCCGCACTCTGTGGACTTAGGTTAGTTTGTGGGTGGTCAAACATACCCGTTTTATATTCATACTCCAGTACATGCTCTAGGGACTTAGAGTTATCTCGCAGGTGGTCGGTTCACGCTCGATTTGTGTTTATACTCCAATTCGTGCTCTGGGGACTTAGAATTGGTTGATGGGTGGTCATTTGCACCCAATTGGTGTTTATACTCTGGCCTGCGCTCTCGTGACCAGAGTTAGTTGGCGGGTGATCATAACCGTTTAGTGTTTATACTCCGGTTTGCACTACGGGAATCTAGAGTTGATTGACAGACGACCGGTCACATCTTTTTGAACATGAGGATCTTGTTCACACTCTGGGAACGAGGAGTTGATCATGGTTATGGACGGTCGGATCACATCCACCCTGTGTAGGCAAGCAAAGTCGTAGATGGATGGGTCCATCTTCCTCGAGCTTATGAAAAATGGAGATGAGGTTGTGGACGGATGGATCAATCCGAGTTTAAATCGAATACGGGCGAAGTCGTGGGTGGATGGATCCACCCACCTTGAGCCCATGTTTTGGAGTTAGTACTCCAGTTCATACTTTGTAAGCCAGAGTTCGTTAGAGGATATCGTGTTTTAATCCTTTTGGCTTTAGCATGGTTGCTTGACCCTGAGCTCAGGGTTTCACCTAGCGAGTGACCGGACGTATCATAGTCACTCCCTATTTGAATAAGTCCCACTATAAGATGGAACTTATCTCTTCGTACTCATGGTGGCATGCGGTTCATTTCACAGATTGACTATCTGGCATGATGAGTTTGCATTTTATTGCTGAAATAAGAAAGTATGGAAAAGTCAGTTGCCTTATTACAAGTTCAAATTTCGAAATGCAAAAACAAATTTCAATGGAAAAGCAGACTAAATGAATAAATAAAGCATGTTATGTGTAGTAGCGATGGAGACACTTGTTGTTCCATGCTCATGGTAAAGTGAGACCATCGACAGTTGATAGTTTGAATGTGTTGTCTCCAAGTCTCCGTTCAATAACATACGGCCCTTCCCACGTCGGTTTCATGTGTGAAGGGACCGGATAAATTCTCTTGATTACGAGATTGCCAACCTCGAAAGTTTTGTATCGGACCTTGGCATTGTACAATTGGGCGACTCGACTTCGGTGTGCGGCTACCCTCAAATCCGCCTCTTCATGTTTCACATCCAACGAATCCAAGGATTTAGCAAGTAAAATGCGTTCGTCTTTAGATTATAATAGGCCACACGGTGAGAAGGCACTTCCAATTCAACTTGAGTAACGACTTCAAAACCGTAGGAAAGTGAAAATGGAGAGTGGTTGGTCGTGGACTTATGGGTAGTTCGATATGCCCATAGGACCATGGGAAGTTCATCGACCCATCTGCCTCCAGCCTTCTCTAGTCGTTTTTTCAAAATGGACTTGATAACTTTGTTAATAGCTTTGACCTGTCCATTTGTTTGAGGGTGAGCAACTGCTGAGAACTTCTGGATGTGGAAATGTTGATAGAAATTCATGAACTCGACACTTTCAAATTTGGCACCATTGTTAGTGATAACCGTTTACGGGAGGCCAAAACGATAGATAATATTGCATACAAAAAGTAGATTACTTTGTTCGTCGTGATGGTTCTAAGGTGCTCGGCTTCTGCCCATTTGTTAAAGTAGTCAACTTCAATGATGGCATAATTTGTGCCACCTTTAGCCAGAGGCAAAGTCCTAATTATATCCATATGCTATGTGGCGAACGTCCATGGATTGACCATTTGGGCGATTTCAATAGGCGGGGCTCTTGAAATCCTGGCGTGCTTCTGGCATTCATCACATTTCTTAGCATAGTCCGATATGTCTCGGTTCATTGTCGGCTAATAATGTCTATATTTGAGTATTTTCTTAGCAAGAGCTTGCCGTCCACTGTGATCGCCACATTCTTCCTCGTGCACATCATGTAACATTCATTTGATCTCGTCATGGGCATTACACCGGAGTAAAGGAATAGAGTATTCCCTCCTATACATGACTCCATTTTGGATAACGAATCGCGAAGCTTTTTGAAGAACTTGTCTTTTCTCACTTCTGCGCTCGGGCAAAGCTCCATGTTCGATCTTGTTTCTATATGGGGTCATCCATGACTCCTTCTCGGGCATTGCCTCATGCATCTAGTCTGTCTCTACTTGATCGATGCTTGGAGAGGTAGGTGTTTCAACGGTGACGAGTCCTGTTTGTTGTGCTTCACTAGTGCTGGCCAGCTTTGCTAAGGAATTAGCATTCTGGTTGTGCTCCTGGGGTATACAGTGTATGGCAAAGTAGTCGAATTGATTCTATAGTTCCTGGACCTGAGTAAGATAAGCGGCCAACATCCGGTCTCTAGCTCGATATTCTCCTCGAACTTGGCATACGAACAATTTCAAGTCAAAATGAATCTCCACAGTAATAACTCCCAACTCTCTGGCAAGTCTAAGTCCAACGAGTAAAGCCTCGTATTCGGCCTCGTTGTTAGTTGCATGGAAATCAAACATCAAAGCACAACATATGCATCGACCTACGGGAGTTTCGAGTACTACTCGAGCACTTCAGCAACTGTCATTTGATGCACCGTCCGTGTATAGCTTCCATATGTGCTTGGGAGATTCACTGGTTTCGGGCAAGTCCTTTGGTATAGTGAATTCAGCTATAAAGTCCGCAAGAACTTGTCCTTGAATGGTTCGCCTTGGTGTATAAGTAATATCAAATTGACTCAACTCGATGTTCCACTTAAGTAATCTTTCAGACGTCTCAGGTCGTGTAAGGACCTGTTGTAGTAGCTGGTCGGTGTAGACTATGATCGGGTGAGTCTGGAAATAAGGATGAGCTTCCTTGAGGCAATGACAAGGCAATAAGCTAGCTTTTCCAACTTTGAGTAGTTTCTCCTAGCCCCAGTTAATCACTTGCTGATATAATAAACCGGTCGCTGGACCCAATTTTCTTCACGGATCAGTGCAATGCTGATCGCATTTGCTGAAACCGCCAGATAGATATACAATTTTTTGTAATTAACTGGCTTTGAAATAAAAGGTGGCAACGCCAGATGTGAACCCAGGGCTTGGAATGCATCTTCACACTCCTCCGTCTATTCGAAGTTCTGCTTTCCTTTTCTGATCAGATCAAAGAAGGGAATGCACTTGTCTGTGGATTTGGAGATGAATCTACTCAAGAATGCCACTTTCCCGTTGAGGCTCTGTGCTTGCTTTATGGTTTTTTGGGAGTCTAGAGATTTTGAATTTCCCAGATTTTCTCAAGAATGGCCTCAATTCCTCGAGCATTGACAATGAATTGAAGGAACTTTCCGGATGCGACTTCGAAGTGACATTTCAATGAGTTGAGCTTCATTTGGTACTGTTAGAGAATGTTGAACATTGTGTCCAAGTCTTTGACATAATTGATGGACAGCCGTGACTTTACAAGCATATCGTCCACATAAATCTCCATGGTTTTTCCAATCTGGTCAGCAAATATTCGGTTCATGAGCCTTTGATAAGTTGCCCCAGCATTCTTGAGTCCGAATGGCATCACTTTATAGTAATAAAGTCCATGATCGATGACAAAGCTCTTATGCTCCGGATTAGGTAGGTGCATTGGTATTTGATTGCTGCTGGAATGCGTGTCCATGGAAGATAAGAGCTCGTTTCCGGCTGTTGAATCTACAAGTTGATCTATTCTAGGAAGCAGGAAACTGTCCTTGGGGCATGCTTTATTCAAGTCTAAGTAATCCACACACGTTTCCATTTCCCATTCGATATTTTGACAAGTAGTGGATTACCCACTTCGGATATAATTCATCATGAATGAAGCCATTTGACTTGAGCGTGCTTACTTCTTCCTTAAGGGCGACACATCTCTCTGGATCCATATCGCGCCTCTTTTGTCTGACTGGGACATGCCGAAGGTCAATATTCAATGCATGGCTCGCGATGTATGGCGAGATCCTACATATATCTGAGTGAGTCCAAGAAAACACATCGAGTTTTCGCAGAGAAATTCAACCAATTCGTCTCTCATTTGGCGGCTAAGTTGAGATCCGACCTTTATCATTCTGGAGTCATTATTATCATTGATCAAAACATTGATCGTCAACTCTACCGGGAAGCCTGACTGTCTTTGACTTCCTCTTCATTATCATTATCTCATGGATCAAGATCTTTTAGGAACTAGTTGTGGCGCTTGGGCCTAGGCCCAGGCGTTAGCTATCAATTCTAAAAAACGGACACAGAGAGATTCCTCTATGTCCTCGCCCTTCTCTTTACGCTAAGCCTCCCATAGCTTAGCAACATAACAGGCATGTCCCACCATCTGATCTCCATGAACCACTCTAACCCCATTATTAGTGTGGAACTTTAGAGTCGAATAGCATGAGGCAATCGCTGCCCTAAATTCAAAGAGGGTCGGTCGGCCAAAGAAAGCACTATATGGGGAATTAATGCCTAATATGACAAACTGTAGCATCCGGACTCTCCGGCGCTCTCCAATTCCCAACTCAACTGGCAACTCCACCATTCCAGCACATATAGTTCACTTCCATTGAAGCTATATATGCGAGACCGACATGGTTTTAGGTCTGTCGCCATCATTCCCATCTGGTCATAAGCTTGTTTAAAAAGAATATTCATAAAGCTTCCACTACCGACCAAGATCCTCTTCATCCAAGCAGGACCTATTTGAGTTAAAATAACCAACGGATCGATAGTGGGCACTTCGACTCTGTCAGCATCTCGGTTTCGGAAAACGATGTCGTCTGTCATTATTTTCTATTCTTTTGCCAGAGCCCCGTCATTAACATTACCGCAACATTCGAAGTTCGCATGCCTAATTGAACTGGCGTACGACTCCATTTCCTTCCAACTCCGACCATGTGGATGACAACCACCACTAACTGTATTTATAACCGACCTCCTGCCAGTACTCACAGGTTCCTCTGGCCTAGCTTGGCCTTGTCCTTGATTCGGGTTAGATGGGCTCGCACTTCCATTCTATGGTGCCCGAACAAACTGTTCCAACTTCCTCTCTCTGATAAACTTCTCAATGATGTCTTACAAGTGACGGTAGTCATTGTTGTTGTGTTCGTAGCAATTGTGGAACCTACAGAAATTTTTAGTTCGAATTTGTTTCTCAGATGATTGATTCGGGGCCAGTTTCTTATACTATCCAGTATTACAAGTCTGTAAATAAACATTCTCCATGCATGTATTCAAAGGGGTATGTCGGTCAAACATAGGACCTCTGGGTCTTGGTCCATGATTTGGGTCTCGCTTCTTCCCCTGACCTCCATTACCTTTTTGTTGACTTTGCTTGTTCCGTATATTCAATTGCACTTTACTGGAACTCTCACCGGTCTGTTTCACGGCAACATTACTTTGAATGCCTTCAACACTAGTCCCTGCATCATCCTGCTTCCTAAATCATCTAGTGTCTTCTCTCTACAAAGACTTGGCTACCTTATCATAGAAATGATCTAGTGACGCAGGGGGTTTCCTAGCCAACCAATTGCCGAACTTGGAATCGGGATCGATCCCTTTAGTTAATGCCATTATGATAGAATTGTCATTAAGGTTGCTGACCTCAGCACACGCACTATAAAACCTTTCCAAATAACGTCGAAATGTCTCTCCTGGAGCTTGGGTAACGATGGACAAGGTGTTGACATCTTTTAGCCTTGTAACATGCATACGGAATTGTTCGAAAAAATTTGTAGCCAAACAGATCGAAACTTGAAATGGATCTGGGTGGCAAACGAGCGAACTACATGGTTGAGATATTTCCCAAGGAAATAGGAAAACTCCAGCAATTTAACCACATCATCAGCTCGAGCGGCGTTCATCAGCCATTCATATTTTAATACATGCTGGTTAGGATCCGAACTTCCTTCATGCATATGCAGGGTAGGCATGCTGAATCGATGAAGTGGCTCAGCATAAATAATATCGTTTGTGAATGGAGTATCACTTCAGAAAATTCCCAAATCATCATTGGTAAGGGCTTGACTTTCATGGATCACTTGGTGGATCATGGTTGGACCGTCAAGCATTTAGACATTTGAGGTCAAGGCATGGTCATTTCCATGTTGTAGGGACGGTTCAGGACTGTCGACGTTTTGTCCCTCGCCTCCTGATCTTTAGGAACGTAAGGTTCATGAGCGTGGAAGTGTTGACGAAGGGTTGGATCCGCTTGGTTTTGAATCTCAGTTTCCAAGTCTATAGCGACAGCAGCTTCATGGTCATCCATAGCATGGTAAGGAAGTGCCCCTCCTTAGGAGGAGGGCTCGGTTTGGTGTCTTATAGAAGGACCAGCCTCGGCTTGTCCAAGATTCACAACATGTTGATGGCCAAAGGCTTGTGCATAGTTTCCATCTAGTTGTTGGTGTGTAGATCTATGATTGAAATCAGAAGAAGTCGAACTTTCGATTGATGTTTAAGATGTATGATCCCTCCTAGATCTCCTTTGTCTTTCTTCATTTAGCCGGTTCGCTAGGGCACAGATCTGTTGAGTGAGCTGCTGACATGAACGACCTACCTTTTTGGACGTTTTAAGTAGACACACATGTCGGACTCAACCATGCAAAAGGGCAGATTGTTATTGGGGTAAATAAGAAAAAGCCGAGAAGGAAAAAACAAATATAGAATCTCAAACGGAATGACAAAATAATATTATCAAATAACAGTTCATGAAGCTGTTTTTTAAATACATTTTATTGTACTTATACAACACAGAATCAGAGATACACATATCAGAGATAAATAAATAATGCAGCGGAACAGTATGAATGTAGCGGAATAAATATAGTAAATAATAGTAGCACAAATCTTCGTGCTCTAGAAATAAGGTCTTCAAATCCTGAAATGCTCAGGCTGACCCGAGCGAATTGAAAAGATAAAACATTCGAGTTAGAACTAAAAGATCTTATGTAAGTTAAATCAAAAGTAAATATGAATGTAATGACGTAAGAGATATTTATGGGGTTTGACATCTCTTGTCCAGTGTCTAACGTGGGTGCGGTTACTTAAGTGATGTTCGGGATTCACACCTCCCAAGGATCCGTTAAACTGTCTACTATGTAGTACAGTACGCTATTGTAATATGTCTATAGAAAAGTAAAAGAATTACTATAGCATTAAGGCATAACCCATATCCCCTTAACACATTTTATATATTCCCATAGTCTATACAGTACTGTATGCTCCTCTGTAAACTGGAGATTTACATAGAGGGCACCCCATAGGTATGGCACAAAACAAACTCGAAGAAGGCGTGCTAGGGCATGTGAACACAACACTCGAAACATTGCCATGGTAGATATACCAATTGCACACCCGGACTGGTGGTAACACATAGCAGCTATTATCGCCCATATCGGATACACTCCCTAATCAAATCAAGGGTGGCCACAAAATCAATCACAAAGTCAAAGTATAGTATCAAAAAAATATGCCCAATAGGAGGAATGACCACACTTGGCCCAGTATAGCTCCTGTTTAATCACATCTAAGCTGACTCATGGGAGTCAGGATCACGTCACACCTTATGCATAAATCGTACACTAAACCATCCTACTTCATTTCTGGAATCTCCACCACGTACACAGTAGTTAAAGTGGTTTTAGGTATTGGCAGAGAGTATGACAACATCTGATCCCGACATCTTTAACAAACAAATGATTATTTCACACTAGATGTTTCTTTTACATTCCAAATGTCAATTCACAATTAATATCAAAATATCATATCCATAAAACCATAATACTTTCGAAATCATATTCACTTTTTCAATCATACCATTTTCAAAATCATATTTTCTTTAAAAATCATAATTCCAATTAGGTTAATTTCTCACTTCAAAATCATCATATTCAATTAATTATAACATTTAGATTCCAATTTAGGATATAACATTTTTTTACCGTATTCTCCTTTAAATCAATGACTTTGGATATATCACTTCCCCTTACTTAGTCTGAAAATTTAGAAATAGTTTAAACAGTTATAAATATTTAAAATAGTTATAAATGGTTAAAATACTCTAAAGTAGTTTAATTATAGATTTAAAATACTATTTAATTTATTTAAGATAATTGATTAAATATAATTAAAATAGATTAAATAGCTTTAAAAATAGATTAATTAGATTTAAAATAAGTTAAAATGGTCAATTAGTTTAAAATAAATTAATTGGTTTAAAACAGGTAAAAATGATTTAATATAGTTAATATAGGTTAAAATAGTTTAATAGTTTGAAAATCTTAAAAATTAAAGTCTTTAAAATAATAAATTTTTAAAACAATTTATATTGAAATATGAGTTTGAAATTAATATCAATTTAACTATTTAATTTATTCCAATGTATTTGGACCATTTCAATTTTCAAATCAACAAAGCCTCATTTCAAAACATCCAATTCAAATTCCCCAAAAAAAATTCTATATCGGTTCAATCCACGTTTTAAACGTTAATTTAAGTTAATCAAATTTCAATGTATCTCAAAGTTATATTTCAAACAATTTTAATAATCCAATTCCAATAAATTTCCATTATACGTCAAAACCAACTTTAAGATTTCAATTTAAGTCCTTTAAACAATTCCTTTAAATCAATTCCAATTTTAATGTAAACTTGGATTTGATAATAATTCGATTTGTACAATCAAATTTCATTTCAAATATCATTTAACTAAATTCAAGAAAATTAAAGATTTGAAATCATTAAATTTAACCAATCCGGTGTTCGTATATAATTCTCTACCCCAGGGTCAAGTGATATAGATATTTACCATTACAATCCGCAATTTAAAAATATGTGGTTATATATCATTTCAAACCGTGATCTCGGATTAATATAAAATCCATAAAATGGCTCGAGTTTATCATTACAACCCATAACGATTTTTCCTTAATCTATAAATCGTTCGATATGTACCATTTCAACCCATAGTGAACTTGCAGTTTATAACAATATAAATATAACATCCAGTCATCAAAATCAACGATCAGTCATCCATCACAATCATCATCCAAATTAGTTAATAAACATCAATAAACAACAGAAAATCAACAACAGATATTAAATTGACAAATTAAATTCAATATTGAAATTAAATGATGATTAAATGCAATAACTGTCAAATTTAACTAGAATGAAAATTTTAAACATACTAAACATCAATAAATAAATTTTTAATCACACCCTAAATTGAATTTAGCTAATATAAGGAACATTAGAAGTCATGAGTGGGTTAAAACGCTCACCTTTTGATTCAAATCGATTTAAAATCCAAATTAAGGCCCAAAATTTGACGGTCTCGAAATTCATCCAAACCAGCGTCAAAATATCCAAAATTATCATATGGTCTGGCAAAACAAACCGCGCATGAAACCAAGTCCGTATGCAAGAGATATACATTTTAGAGCACTGAAAATAAAATAAATAAATAAATAATTAAAACAAAATAAGATAAAAGAAGAACTCACATAGACCAAGGCCATGTCACTCACAAGGAAAATGCATGTGAGCCAAACTCTACTCGATTTCGAACATGAGTACGAAGCAAATTAAGGACCAAAATTTGACAATCTCAGAATTTGTCCAAACAAGCATCAAAATGTTCAAAATTTTGATACGATCCCGGCAAAACAAACCGCGTGTGAAACCGAGTCTGTATGCAAGAAATATACATTTTAGAGCACTCGAAAATAAAATAAATAAATAAATAAAATTTTAAAACAAAATAAGATAAAAGAAGAACTCACATAGAATAAGGCTACGTCACTCATAAGGAAAATGCGTGCGCGTGAAACTTTAGCCGGTTTCGAACATGAGCATGAAGCAACCGAGCCGCCGCCCTCTATAGCCCTAGCGCATGCCGCCCCGCCCCCACGGCCTTGCGTGCCACCACCATCGAGACGTCGGCCTCCCCACGTCGCTGATCGATGTTGAAATATCCAACCGCCACGCATTTCATTTTACCCAAATTCAATTGTTTGAGGCGATCTTGCCATCAAATCATCAAACGAACCATGCCGATGCAATTCCCTCGGTCTTCTCTACAAAACTGTATCAACGAATCAACAATCCGTTGAAGTTGATTAACGAGCGATGAACGGCCGAGAATCGTTCCTCGAATTTCGGCCACATAAAAACCTAAAACGAACAACTAACTACAGATCTGAGATGCACTCATCGAGTGCTTCGAATTTTTGTATAATTTGATAGGGTTTGAGGAGTTATAAATTTCGATTTGATTTTTGATTTGCAATTGAATTTTGTCATTTGTTTGTCTGCCGTTGGAATAGGATCGAGAAGAAAAAGTATGCACAGACAAATAAAATAAGAAATAACTAGGGTTTACAACGGGCTATTTATAGGCAGAGTTGGAAATAGAAAGAATGGACTAGATTTTATTTACACACTGAACGATAAATGGCCCGAAAAGCCCGTTCTGACTCCGAAACAAAAATGGATCATCCCATATATCAAAATAGATGTTTTTGATGATTTTAAACTCAATGGAATAGGTTTCAAGTCCTAATTCCACTATATGAAGAAGTTATGTTAAAATCAGCTTATTTCAAATTGACTTTTAATTAAATTGATTTCTGGGCGTTTCGAGCCCATACGAACAAAGGACAAGTCTGATCGCTACGAAACTTGAAATCCTATAATAATTTACTGTTACGGATTCGATGATACTAGTTTCATGGAAATCCGAGTCAGTGGCCAGAATGGATATTTTCACGTCAATTAAATAAATTAATATTAAATTAATTAATTCATTTTTTTAATTCAGTATTTATTAACCAACAAATTTCATCATTTTTGATTACTTAAAAATTTATAATGATTCAAAACAAATTTACACATCCATTCGGTGTCTAAAAATTTACTAATTATAGTGTTCAATTTCAACTGTAATTAAATCAAATTAATTATAATTTAATTTCAATAAATTTTTTAAATTTGATTTCAGACTTTACATTTAGTCAATTATTATTCAAATGACAAAGATAATATTTGTTGATGTCTTATTTCACTAATAGGCTACATTTCCCTCTTTTATTTTTTTCAAAAGGCAAGCGGGGTTGGCTGGTCCCCTACTAGTGTTTGTTGAGAAAAGAAAAACAACACAACAAAAACACACTAAAGACGCGAACACTACAGACAAACAAAGTAAACAAACAAAGATGACACACACTAAGGCCCAACTAAGAAGAGAAAAACAAGAAAAACACAAAAGCAGGCAAGCGAGAAAAACAAAGAAAGCATGGCATGCACAAATGTATGCGCAGGCAGACATATGCACATAGCTTGACCCAAAAAGCATAGGCCAAGTCAATTCCATAAATCATGGTTATGAGGAGAGAAACCATGCCGAGAAAATCTAATCCCAGAAGCAATATTCGACATAACCTTGACCCAAAATTGATGCGCTGTTGTGACCTCGTTTCTGAAGCACCGAGTATTCCGTTCAATCCAGACCGATCTAAAGTAAATCTTTAGCACAAAGAAGACAATGTCCCTTCTGTTCTATCTCCACCTCATAGCTGTGACGACCCGACTTTTCTAGCAATTTAAATTTGAATAATTAATTAATTTTAAAATATTTACGAGTTAATTTTAACTTGAATGCCAGATATCAATATTTACATGATAGCTAAATCATTGAATTATATAGTTTAAATATTGAATTTAATAATTGAAATTGGAAGTGTCTTGTTCCGTTTTGAAAAATATATCGTTTAAATTGAATTTAAACATAGCCTTCCGAGGCACAGTCTCGGAATTCGACGAAACCAGTTCCATTGGATCCGTAATAGTTAGTTATTATCGGATTTCAATTTTCGTAGCAATCGGAGTTGTCGTTTGACCCTGGCAACTCGAAACGCTTAGAATTGTTTTAATCGATTTAATTGAAATTGATCGTTTTCTTCTGTAACTCGCACATACAATTAAATTAGCCTCCGAAACACGTTCCATTTGAGTTCGTAACGTGGGTAAAACCTTGTAATCGCCTCGCGGCATTTCTTAAGAGGAGATTGAAATTTATATGGCAATTAATGGGACGTTTAGCGGATTTTATAATATAATATAATAATAGTCAAAGATATTTTTACTCACAATCTTTCTCAAGAAGCTTCTCCACCTTTTTACATTATCCCAGACCTCTCTCTCTCTCTCTAACGTTGAACAGAATTGAGCGATTGAAAAAAAAATTTGAAGTTTATTAACGAAGTCATGGCCGAAGCTTCATTTCTAAAATCAAAATAAATCGAAACCCAGCCCTCTTTCTCTCATTTTCCAAAATCGAAATCGAGTTCCTTCTTCTCCCCTCTTTACAGATCAAACAAAATCAATAGCCGAAGCCCATTGTTTAAAAAAAAATAGGGGGGGCGACGCATTGAATTATGGAGCAAGAATGGCCGCGTGCGTAGATTAAAGGTGGAGGGAGAAATAGCAATTCGTCGCGATCAAGTTAGGGCCACTACCTAGTCGCGACGTTGTCGCGGTCGCCAGGGGCCGAGAGGTGATGTCGTGGTGACGCGAGAAATCACGAAGGAGCGACACGAGCTGGGGTTTCGAGCTCGTGAGCGTGGGGCCGCATGGAGGGATGCTCGTCCTGGGATTCCGTGCGCGCGTACAGGGGCATGCCGAAGCTCGCGTGCGCATGGATTTGAGAAGATGGTGATTCCATTCATGTGGAAGGAGATGATTTCAACATCGATAGGCTAGGGATTGGGCTTGGGTCTGGGATGGTTGGCTGCGGCGAGGATGGGTGCAGCGACGTTGATGGTTTGAGTGGTGATAATTGCCGATGTTGGGGAGGCGGTCGAGCATGAATGTGGGTTGTGGGTCATCAGCAACGCGAGCGTAGGAGGTAATTTGTGTGTTTTAGTTAACTGTAATTTTCTTGATAGTTATGTAATTAAAGTTTTACCCACTGGTTAAATTTAAATTATATTTTCAAATCTAAAAAAAATGTATATAAGTACTAATGTGGTTAACTTAGCTTATTTAACCATTTTAGACATTAAAATAAGTTATTAAAGGAAAGATTAGGGTAAATAAAATTTTAGTTAACTAAATCAATAATTGGAAATTAATTGTTCAATTGATTCAAATAATAATAAACTGTAACTGATTATGCAAGGTCAAAATCTGAAAGAAACAAGCTGGCCCGGATGGATTGCAAATTAAAATCAAAGGTGAGTAAATCTCACTCTGTTGAATTTCTATTTAAATTTAAATGGTTAAATTTTATTTAAAATTAAATATTTGGTTGAATGGTTGAACTAATTTGATATGCACTGTGAATTGATGATCCGGTCTGTGGTTTTGGATGATTCTCGAGTTAATTGAAATTTGACTCGAAATATTGGGGTTTAAGTTATTTAAACGTAAATCATAAAAACGAATTGTTTCCATTTTAATGTCAGTAAAGATTTAATGATTTGTGATTCATTAAATTAGTAGGGTGATTAGAATGGATAATAAATTAATTTAGTCAATTAATGAGTGGGGTGATTAAATTAGAAATTAAAGGTCCAAATTAATTAATTAATTAATTAAAGTTTAAGTTAACCCATTGGGTTTAATTAATCCAGAAAAATCAATGGATGGTGGGATAAGCAATTACTTAATGAAATTAATAAAATTAATCAAGAAATTAATTAAGATGATCAATTAAGGAGAAATTTGATTTATTTAATGAAGTAAATAAATGGGTAGTTAATTTCAGGATTGAGATAAATCAAGAATGATAAATATTGGGATTTAACTAATGTAATTAATTTAGATTAGGATCAATTGAAATATAATTGGAAATCGTTAAATTATATAATCAATGAAGGAATTAAAGATTGATTAATTAAGATTGATAATCAAGAATGAGTGACTTATGAGAAGTCAATATATAAGTAATTAAGGATTAATGTAATTAAAAAATTTAATTTGTTTATGAAGTAATTAAGATTACTTATCATTTGGTTAAGGATAAGTAATATGGAGAAGTTAATTAAAGATAGTTGCATGAATGAAATTTAAGGATAAATAATCCAGGTTGATTAATTAAGATTAATATTGAAGGGATGATTGGATTTTCTGATTTGAAATTAATTAATTAATTCACAAGTAAAGAAAATCTAAATGATTGAGGATTGAAAATTCAATTATAATTAATTGAATTAATTTGGAGTAATCAAATTTGATTATGAATGATTGAATGGTATGTGATACTTTGAATGAGTTGATATGGCTGATATGAAATGCTGTGTTTTTCATTTGGATAATTTGAGATTATATTAACATAAGATCCGAGGAGACCGAGATCGGGTATTAGGAAAACACCCGAACGCACTTCGGATTAAACATAAATTGATGTGGGAATAAATAGATTGGAATGAAATGATTTAAGTGAACTGGATTATTTTATCTAAGTTTGGTACTTAGGAAATAGATGTGTGGAATTTGTGATGTCTATAATAAAATTATGGTGTGAATTGAAATGAGTTACCCGGGTTTTATATAAGATGATTTCTTTGGTATTTCATGTTAGATGGGTTTACTTACGCTGGTTTCCAGCCTGACCCGGGTGCTACTTTGGTGTAATGCTCGGGTCAGACCGAGTATTACAGATTTTCAGGTTAGGACGTTCAGGAGCTCAGGAGGCGAGCTGGTGGCAGTATCGTATAGAGTATATCCGATGTATTTATATTATTGTTTATCTGAGTCATGATAATTGTAAATATTCAGTGACTGTATATTATGTGAAACTCTGATGTATATTAAATGTAATTGATAGATATAACAATCTTTGTAGACTATTATTGTTATTATTTATTATTATATTTTATCCGCTGCGAATGTGAGTTGTTGATATTTCTGTTCTTCTTCTTCTATCTCTATTTTCTTTTCATAACTATCTGGAATTTTCGGGTGTGAAAATTTCGGGTCGTTACAATATCCATCTTCAGCTCATTTCATTTAGTAGTTGAATTTCCATCAAAGCTCGTAATACCTGCCTTATTCATCAGGGTGCAGATCATATTGGATAAGTATTCACAATCAAAGAAGAGATGGTCAGTAGATTCCGGGGACACATTACAGAATAGGCATAGATGAACAATATCCATACCAGCAGACACCAATTTATCCCTAGTTAGTATTGCTTTGTTTACAATTCGTCAGAACATCAAGTTTTAATTAGCTGGAGAATGAGATGACCAACCCACCTTTGCCCAAGGAAAAACTGGTAACGCATCAGAATGTAGAAGGAGATCATACACCCCAATACTATGTGGCTTACCCTTCCAGCATATTTCTATCTCGTGTTCGATAATCACAACATGATCATGAAAAATCCTCCATAACGAGCTGACAACCTGATTACTTGTAGAAGGAGTGCAGAGCTTCCCATTTACAATATACTCAATTGCACAAGCATTATCACCTATCAGGGATTGCATTGTTTCTTGGGTACCAAGCATAGTATCTAACACCATGCCATCCCCCACCCAAGGGTCCTTCCAAAAACTCACCAGGCTTTCAGTGGACAAGTTGAATTTGACAAATGGAAGGAATGTATTCTCATGCTTAGAATTTTCCACCATATCCAACTCGAGCCTTGAGAGACAGTCATAGACCAAAAGTTACCATTCTTAATTCGATAAAACCACACCCATTGCACCCAAAGGCTGTTCCTTTTAAGCAATAATGCATCCACATGGGTACTAACAGCTACTTTATTCCATAAGGAGATATTGATGATGCCAAGACCACCCTTTATGAGAGGCTTTTCCAAGGAGGAGAAAGACAAAGGAATCATCTTCCTATTGTGGATTGATCATGTCTAAAGAAATCTTAACATAGCTACTCTGATCATGGAGAGCAATTGAGTAGGCAGAATGAAGGTCCTAGTCTAATACACAGTCATAGGGAAGCATACAGACTTAACAAGCACTAGTCTTCCGGCCATGGAAAGAAATTTGGAAGTCCAAGAGTTGAGCTTAGAAGTAATTTTATAATAAAGAAAATGCAATCAGCCCTGGTAACTCTGGTCGTACAAAGAGGAAGGCCTAGATATGACATCTTATTTTCCATCACCTGAAAACCAGATAGAGCAACCAACCTATCTTTGGCAGACGTGCCAACTCCAGAGATGAGAATATGGGATTTAGAGTGATTAGTCTTTAAACCAGTAGCAAGATAAAAGGAGTGGAGAGTCTTAAGACTGCCTTCAATGGAGTGATCATTAGGCTTAGAGAAGATCATAATGTCATCCGCAAAGAAAAGAGAGGAAATTTGAAGCCGTTTACATTTAGGATGGTAAGAAATAGTCTTATATTCAAATTTTGTTGTCAACATGCAAGAAAGTGCTTCCACAACAATAATGAAAATATAGAAGGAAATGGGGTCTCCTTGGCGAACTCCCTGATTCCCTTTAAAGAAACCCGAAGACTTCCCATTATAGCAAAGAGAGTAAGAGGGGGTCGATATACAAACATACAACCATGCTACAAAGACCTTGGGGAAACCCATTAATGACATCACTCGAACAATAGAGGTCCAGTGCAAGCTATCATAAGCCTTGCAAATATCAAGCTTCAGCATTGTTCTAAGGGAGATCATACATCTACCATACCCATTTATTAATTCATGAGCCATCACTATGTTAACAAGAATATTCCTATTAGGGAGAAATGAAGACTGGTTTGGGGAGATAATTGATAGCAGCACGGATACAAGCCTCGAGGGTAGAATTTTGGAGACACACTTATATACTACATTACAGCATGAAATAGGTTGAAATGAGGAAGCATTTTGAATAGTCCTAACTTTAGGAATTAGGACGAGATTGGTCGCGTTAATTTCACCAAGCAATTTAAAGTTATTAAAAACTTGTGAATTGCCGCAATGAATTCATGACTAACAATATGCCAACTAACGTTGAAGAAGACGACATTAAATCCATCAGACCCACCACTCGAAGAGGCATTCATAGAAAAAGAGAAACTTTTATTTCTTGATCAGAAACCTTTTGAACTAGCATGTTTTTCATTGTAGAGTTTAACATAGGAAGGGGAATGATATTCAGTCTATCAAGATCAGGTACAAAATTATCAGAGTTTCCTAAAAGCTTGGAGAAGTGTTGTATCAGGTGTTGGTCAATCTCTTCATCAGTAGTAAGGAGAACACTACCATCATCCCGAAGAGAATGTATATGATCTCTAGCTGTTTATCCTCGATAGAAGCATGGAAGAAAGCAGTATTCCTATCTCCCTCGATAACCCACCTTTGATGCAACTTTTGCTTCATCATACTAGCTTCAGAATTTATGGCATCATACAGCTGATGAAAAAGGATGGACGCATTCCGGGCTAGATTAAGATTGGAAGGATCCATGTCTAAAAGCATTTGCGCCTTCTTAAGCAGATCCTTAAGTATATTAATGGATGTGAGGGAGCCATTTCCAAATTTGAGAGAAGCCAATTGTCTTAAAGCTTGCTTAATTGCCTTCAATTTCCTGCACAAGATAAACATAGGATTGCCATAAAATCTGGTTGACCAAGCAGTTGATAAAATACTAATATACTCTGGGTCTCTGACCCATGCATTGAAAAACTTAAAAGCTATTTTTCCTCTGCATGGCAAATGGGTGGGAGAGAGAATTATTGGGGAATGGTTAGATAAGATAGGATGAGGCAGGAAAGCTGAGATGGATGGCCATAAGGATAAGGCAAGAGCATTGCAAAATGACAGATCAATATTGGTAAACATTCTTATCCCTGACTGGCTCCTGCTGTTCCAGGAGAAGGGGACACCAGACCGAGCTATGGGGAGGAGATCAGAGTCAGATATAGAGATATTAAGAGGGGCAATGTCCCTAGGCAATAGGGGATGCCCTCCAATTTTGTCAGTCAGATTGAAGCAACAATTAAAGTCACCCAGAGCAAGCCAAGGATGGGTATTCTATCTTAGAGAAGGGATAAGATTAAGTAAAGATTGCCTAAAAACAGTTGCATTATGAGCATAAACGGAAGTTAAGTAAAAAACAGATTAAGAGGAAGGAAAATGGCATGAAATGGATCAGCTGAGAATTAGTTAGAATGTGGGAGAGGGAGAAAATTTGAAGGTCAAGGGCAGTGAGAATCCTACCATAGGCAGCTTAATCCAAGTTATGATGAACAAGCCAAGCGGGGTTGATATATTTAGCAGCTTTCAGGGTCAAAGGAAGAGAAAGTTTGGTTTCCGAGATTGCAAAAATTTTAATATTATGATCATTAATCAGAGTTTTGACATGATCGAGTGTGACAGGATTATGGGCTCCCTGGATATTCCATGAAGCAATTTTATTCATCAAAAACTAAGAAGAGAGGTGAAGCACACTTGCCCTACTCCTAGTTGTAGGAGGATCAGATCGCACTGACTTTAGCTTTGCAGCTAATGTAGAGGACGTCAAGCGCTTGGGCTATAAGAAATTGGTCGAGAAGGTGGTGAGGCCCATCCAGGAATGGAGCCTAGATAGGAATAGGGGAAGGGGATTGGAAGGGAGGATTAGACTGAGAAGAGGAGGTTGTGGGAGAAGAAATAGGAACAGCTGGCTTAAAAAGATCAAAAATGTGATTCTCAATCTGGTTTAGGAAAGCTTGTTCAATGGAGTATTGATTCGGTTTTGAAGTCGGCAACTTTGCATGGGAGTTTAATATGCTTTGATTTGATTGGCCATAGGGAGGGGTGCATAATATGCCTGCTACAGTTGATTTCTAAGCTTTCAAATGTTCTTTTTCAACTAATTGAGTTGATGGAACTTCTTTAATTTGCATTGCTTTATCTTAGGGCATTTCAGGATCATAGGATCGATCCGAGCCCTTCATTTCTGAAGAAATTAACTCTCCTTCCTCAGAAGCATTTGATATTAGTTCATTCTCGTTGTCTTCTGTTACTTCAAGCACAAGCATAGAAAAGGGATTAGCATTCAACATAACTTCGGGTAACAATGGTTCTTCTAGCGTGTTTATTTCGGGATTGTTTGCTACTAAATTGTTTCCTCCTTCTGAAATACCATGCACAGATGTTACTTTATGCTCAATTATCCTTCCTTCAGTACTAGATTCAGGAAACATATTCAAAACGGAATTCCCAGCTTTAGTTTTATCCAATCCATTAACATATTGTTTAACTGCAATATTGCTAATCTTATTTAAATTCTTGTGAACTTTGTCTTTCCTAAGAGGTACCTTCCTCCATCCTCCCTTGGAAACATCATTTCTGTGCTTACCATTTCCATTAAAATTGCTTTCTATACCATCATCCGAATTGATAGAAACACCCATCTCAGCTGGTTTCTCTACCACAGTACTATCATTTTTGCATTTCAGCACTTAGCAATAAGAAGACTGATGCCCAAAAACCTTGCAGTCCCCACATATAAGTGGTTTCCACAAATAATCAACTCTGACTTGTTGCTCAGAGCCATCCAAAAGTTTAACCATGAAAACACCAGGCAACTCAGCTTGAGCAGACACCTCAACCAAACATTTGGCATACCCTATCCTTTCCAACTTTTTTGTTTTATAATCCATACATAGGAACTTCCCTATCCTCGTTGCTAACCAATTGATTCCTAAGTGAGACCAGCAATATAATGGAATGTTAGATAGTTTCAACCACACTGGTACAGACTTGATGGTGCTAACACTGTTTCCAATAGTAGGATCCCATTCCTTAACTATAAACAACTTGTTCTTCATTACAATAGGATCAGATTGGATGATCTTCCTTCTATCTTCATCAGAAGATAGATTGAGGAGGAACAAGTTACCATCTGATTTAACCTCTATCGATCCATTAAGACGCCAAACACGTTTTAGATAATGCAAGACAACCATGTAGGGGAGAGGAAAATCAATAAAGAAGCCTACAAGGCATTGCCTCCAGACAGCATTACCTGCGTTGACAATTTCCACTGGCGGAACAATAGCACCATCATCAAAGACTAAAGGGAAAGTGACAGGCTTAAAACTGCCGGCATTGCGAGGCTTGGCTTTGAAAAGTGGATTCCACAGGGGAGGAGAAGAAGTAGAGGGTTGAATAGAAGGACCAGGAATAGGCGGAGGACCGAGGAGAGGATGGAGCAGTAATGGGAATGGGCGGCGGGTCTGGCAGAGGAGGGATGGAAGTGATAAAAGGAGGAGTGGTCGAAGTGTACGTGGGGATGGAAGTAGGGATAGGTAGCGTGAAAGGAGGGATAGGACGGGAAGAAGATGCTATGGCAGAGGAATTCTTTAAATTCTTCTAATTCACGTAAATGAGGTAGGATTTGTATTAACTGCTATAATTCAATTGTATTGAAGTTTTGTCAATTTTACACATTAATTATAATTTAAATCCCAATTAATTATTTTATCTTCGTTTCATTCCTTTTTTATTACATTAATTATTTCATGTAAATAAAATTTGCATTTTTATACCTTTATTACATTCACAATTACAATTATTGTCTTGATTCACATAAATGTAACATTTATCACCTTTAATTCAAATGGATTAAGTATATTGGTAACAGGCAACAATTTGTCATTATTACTATATTTAATAACATTTGTACGTTCATTATTTACCACCAACTGTTATAACAACTCATATTACACTAATGCTATTCAATTTCCATTTATTACATATATTTATATTAATTAATCAACATTTACATTTGTTTTCATAATATTCAATTTATATTCAAGTATAACATTTATATTATTTCAATTAGTTGTAATTTCATTCAAATTGTTAATTATTAACTTAGATTAGCATTATTACATCTCATTTTAGTTATTATTTCATTAATAAATCAAAAATTATATTTCTTCCAATATTAAATAAAAAAGTAATATTAAATTAACAAATTTTAGTTATCGAAATTTACGAGTCGTTACGTGGTGCTCTGAGTTAGCTCTTGCGTTAAGATCTGGAACTCCTCCCTAGAGACATGATCATGTGGATCTAGAGTTCCAGTTGTGGCTAGACCCACTATAGCTAGTTGCGAGGGATTTTACCTATTCCTTCCTTATGGATCTACAGCAATTGAAGCAGTTCTGGTAGTAACCATGTTGAGTGACGTAGCTCTTTCCTAGATTTGGTGAAATCTGAATAGAATGGAAGGAAATACTGGACGATGGATCTGGATCTTCACCTTAGATTTCAGCAATCCAACAATGGCGGCATATCCAATGAGCAGGAGAAAAACTGGGTTTTCCCAGTGAAATCACCAAAGTGTTTATACCAAAATTGGAGACAACACTCTTCGGACGTATTTGAAGAGATTAAAATGAAGAATTTGAATGTAAAAATAGGATAATCTAACAAACACGCCAATTAAAGCAAATAGAAATAGAAAAGGACAGAGATTTATAGTGGTTTGGCATTGTAGGCTACGTTCACTTTGAATGATTTGCTGCATTATTGATGGTTACTAACTGGTTACGACAGAGAATAACTCAAACACCCAAGTTACAATGGATCTCCGGTAGAGTAACAGCGTAATGGCGTCAAAAGTCCCTTTTCTATTGACATTGGAGTGCTATTTATAGGTGAATTTGGAACTATCTGGCCTAGATCTCGGAATATCCCTTTTCACACATGGGTGGGCTCACCAGATCGATCCAAGGTCATTTGGGATCGATCCATGTACATTTCTTATCGTTCCAGATTTGCTCCTTTTGGGTTGAAATTGATTTGTGACATTCCTGAGGTGGTAAGCAAGCTTCTGTAGATCTCGAGTTATGATCGATCCAAGATTCACATTGTAGGCAGGCTGGAGAATTCGTATCAATACCTGAGTATCGATCAACTTCGGATCGACCACTATTCGTATCCATCGGCTGTGTGCTGGTGACGTGGAGCAGTAATCACGTGAAGATTTGAGTTTCATGCCGTTGGACCGCTTCCTCTACATGAATATGCCTTCTCCGTATCGATCATGCTGGCTCTGTTCATACGATCCTCGCATGCCACTTCGTTTCGATCATTGGAGGCCGCCTTTGTATTGATGCTTCATGTTTCTTTCTTCGTATCGATCGATGGTTGCCGCTGTTCGTATTGATGGTGGGAGATCGTTACGAAATGGATGGAGATCGATATGAAATGGACATCTGTTGATGGATGATGGATATGAAGGGAAGGTGTTTGATGGATATGAAAAGGAGTGGCATATGATGGATACGAACTGACACCTCCTTCATTGATTTTGCTCGATCCATATCTCGAGTATACAAACTCTGATTAACCTGAAATTTGGAACGTTGGCTTTTATAGCTTTGCTTGTCGTAGCATGTTGTAACGGCCCGCCTTTCGCACACTTTAAATCGACACACATTCCAATTCAAACCATACGGAAGGGCGAATTGTTATGGGGTAAATAAGAAAAAGCAAGAAGAAATAAAAAGAAAACAGAATCTCACAGCGGAAGGATAAAATATAATAATCAAATATACAGTTCATAAAACTGTTTACAAAACATTTGATTCTTCTTTATACAATAAATATCAGAGTTCACATACCAATAAATATCAATGCTGTGGAACAGTATGAGTGCAGTGCAATAATATAAATAATAGTAATAATATAAATCTTCGTCTTCGTCCTCCAGAGCTAAATCTTCAAATCCTGAAACGCTCGGACTGACCCGAGCGAATTTGAAAAGACAAAAACACTCGAGTCAGAACTAAAAGATCTTATGTAAGTTAAATCAACAGAAATAAATATGAGTGCAGTAACTCAAGAGATGCTCGGGATTTACATCTCTTAAGGATCCGTTAAACTATTTACTATGTAGTATATTTCGCTATTATAATAGTGTCTAATTGTAAAATAAACTTACTTTTAAATAGCGTTAAGGCTTTACATTTTCCACCTTAACACATTTATATATTCCCATAGTCTATACAGTACCGTAATCTCCCCCGTACTGGGCGTCGTCAGAGGGCACCCATAGGTATGGTACAAAACCAAAATCGTATAAGGCGCGCTAGGGTAGGTGACACGACACAACTAGGCAATGCTAGGGTGGATATACCAATTGCTATCCGGACTGGTGGTAACGCATAGCCGCAGCTACCGCCCACCTCGAACAAACACTTCCAAAATCAAAGAAATCAAAAGTGAAGGTGGCCACCAGATCAATCCAAAGTCAAAGTATAGTATCGAAGGGATGTGTCCGATAAAGGGCGCTAACCCCCTTGGCCCGAGAATCGCTCCTATTTTAGCCATCTTATGCCAACTCATGGGAGTCGGGTCCACGTATTTACCTTACAGGAAATGCCGCCACCAACCTACTTCATTATGGAATCTGCACCGCGTACACGGTTGTTAAAGTTGTTTTTGGAGTTGGCAGAGAGTATGACAACTTCTGATCCCGGTCTCTTTAACAACCAAATGTTATTATGTTATTATAACACCGCGATCCTTAAAATAGTTTATACTTTAAAACCAGAAAATATTATCCATTTCAAAACCCATATATACGATATCATTTCCATTTCCAAAACAACTCTTTTTGATATTATTTTCATAAAACCCAAATCAATAATATTTTTTTTTTCAAATATATTTCTTTTCCAAAATCATATAGCTTTAAAATTTATAATATCTGAAAACCAAACATTTGAATTATAACTTTCAAAACATAATACTTCGAAATTCATAGCTTTGAAACCATAACTTCAAAAACTTGAATGGTTTGAATATTCAAACGGTATATAGAATAAAATAGTTTGAATTAAAACTACTTTATAAAATAAATAATTTCCACGACTTACAAATTATTTCAGTAAAGATTAAGTCAAAATCCATAAACTTTTAAATCGCTTTCAGTTTCAATAAACCACTTTAGTTTCAATATATTTCAAACTTTGAATATTAAAAAAAATTGGAACTAAGGTTGGAAATTTCTATTCAACAATTTAAAGTCCTATTTATTTAGTTTGAAATATTTGCATAATAAATCCGAAATCATTTAAATAAACCTCAATTACTTTTGACTAAAAAAATTCCTTTAATTTATTTATACTAGAAATATTCATTTAATTCATCTTGAATAAAAATTCAGTTATAAATATCATACCTTTTTAAAAATTTCAAGTTAATAAATTCTACATCAACTTATGATGTTAAATTCTTAATTAAACTCGATTCCAAATCAATTTTTCAATTTAACTCCTAATATTAATTGATTTAAATCATTTAAAACTCTATATATTCTCAATATCTTAACGTGTACCTAGCCATATGATATAAAACAATCAAACACCATTATTCATCTTACTTATTTTATTTAACAAATTTACGCATGGCTTAAATTCAATAATTTAACTATATATGTACATAAAAATAAGATTTTATATAAGATCAAAAATTAATATTTATTAAACCGTATCCTATCCAAAACCATAAAATCCTTTCAAAAATAATTTTATATATATACCGCGGTGCCTGTATATAATTTTCTATCATATGGTCAAGTGATACAGATATTTATCATTTCAATCCGCAATTTAATAATAAAATGCGGTTGTATATCATTTCAAACCGCAATCCCGAATGAAATGAAATGCATAACAACTTGCAGTCAATATAAATAAACATCCATCCATCAAAATCATCCATCCATTTAATACAATCATCAGCCAAATTCAACAATACATCAAATATAACATGTGATAATAACAGGTATCAACTATTAGTTTATATTCAAAAATAAATTATAACTGTTTACTGGCAGTTTTAACGCAATGAATGAATTAATTAATAATTAACTGGCAGTTTAAAAATGCAACAATGAATTAAATAACGCATAAATTAAATGAGTGCAATTTAACTGAGAAAATGATGAAATATATGCCAAACAACTATAAATAAAATTTTAAACAAGTCATAAATCAATTTAACCAACATAAGAAATCTTAGAAGTTGTGAGTGGGTTAAAACACTCACCTTTTGAATTTAAATTGAATTTAAATCCAATTTAAACTCAAAAATTGAACAGTCTCCAAATTTGTCCAAACCAGTGTCATCAAGTCCGGAACTTTATTACAATCCTAATAAAAAAAATCGCGTGTAAATTGGGCATCGTATGAGAAAGTTACGCTTGTTTGAACGATTGAAATTTAAATAAAAATTAAACAAAAGAAACCACTCACCTCAACAAAACGAAAACCACGTCATCACGTTGACTCGTCTCTGCATTCGAGAAACCCGCTCCAGCAAGAACCCTAGCGGTTCGAAAGTTCTAGCCGCCACTTGCTCGAACCCTACCATCAATTTTCGCCGCTACCCCAGCCAACTTCGATGCGATTTGACATGGCCAATGAACCCCTTGCCTCGAGCCGCCCCTACGCCCCAAAATTCACAACTTCCGGCGCCTCCTTGCACAGTGCGACCGTCGTCCCTTTAGAGCCAAATTCTGGTGAACCCCCTTCGTTTCGAGACGGACGAACTGTATGGATTGACTCCATACGTCGTGCTCCACGCTCCAGTACTCTCTGATCATCACCGAGTCGAAGATCTGTCGTTGATCAAGCATATGGCCTTCGAACGGCCGAAACTAAAACGTGGATCCCAGAACAAATGGAGCATCAAATCGGAAAACGAATCACACCACCAGATTACTTTCTCCGAGAACTTCAACATATATTTTTTTTAAATTTTTCTGAGGACTTTGAATTTTTGACTTTGGATTTGATTTTTGAATTGTATTTGGATCTAGTGTTTGCAGCCGTTGGAAAAGAGGGGTTGAGGAAAAATGAACGCACAAATAAATGAGAATAGATAGAGACTTGGGTTTATAACTGGGTTATATAGGTAGGTTAGAAATAGAGTAGATGGAACGGGTTGATAGATATACGTGCTACCACTAACGTGGCCCAAAAAGCCCGTTCTGACCCCGGAACGAAATTGGGTAAACCCATATATCGAAATAGGCGTTTTAAAATATTTTGAACGCGATGGAAAATGTTTCATGTCCAAATTCCGTCGTACGAAGAAGTTATGCTGAAATCAATATTTTCAAATTGATTTCAAATTGATTTCAATGCGTTTTGCATTCGTACGATCAAACGACAAGTTCGATCGCTACGAAACTTGAAACCCTATAATAACTCACTGTTACGGATACGATGAAACTGGTTTCGTCGAAATCCACGTCCGTGACCAAAATGGCTATTTTTATATTAATTAAATAAATTTAAAATAAATTAATTAAATCAAATTTCACGTTAAAATTTCTGCACTTTGCAATCTTTATCATTTTAAAATTTTGAAACATTTACAATGATTTAATAATTTTTAAAAGTCAATTTATTAAAGATTAATCAATAGAAATCTTCAATTTGATAGAATGCAAGAATTATAGATAAATTTCCAAAATTTGAATTAAATTGAATTTACCCATAATTATTCCATTCATATTTTCAAATAGAAGGGTTTTACCATTGGATTTAAAATTATTACATAAATATCTCCCGTTTTAAACTAAATTTTTAAATTAACGTAATAATTGCATATTTGATTTCATTCATTTGCAATAAATCCAACTATTTTAAATTAAATAAATTAACTCCCTATTAAAATTCAACTTCTATAATTCATAAATTTTATCATCTTGATTTACTTATAAATTTATAATTCTTTAAACCAATTCCCATCTCAATTTAAAGTAACTTAATTCATCCATTATAGAACTTATTCCAGTTTCTTAAAATAACCCCTTTATTATACATTGAATCCCATTTTATTTTAATAAGTTTCAAATTTAACGGATTAGATTCAACTTCAACCTCTAACTTACACTTAAGTTTAGGTTATAATCAATTTATAACGTATTACCTTTTTAGTTATTTACATACTTCTCGTATAAATTTCTTAACTAATCATAATTATTAAAGTAACGCTTATAATTAATAACGACACTACAACTACTCAACATTTAAATGAACGTTATTACAAATAGATTTATTGACCAATTAATTAGGAAATTTATAATAGTTGTTATCTACCTTTAAATTTATTACCAAATAACATACTACCTAATTGCATTCACTTATGTTCTATACAAACCTACAATTAGATTTTATTTCCAGAAATTGATTAATATTTGCGTCCATTTATTTCAAATTCTAATTCCATCAACAAATAAGCAGGTAATTTATAATATATGTTTACAAGCCATATGTTACAAATTTTGAATTTATCACTATTCCTTATTATTGACTTAAATTAGCATTACTTATATTGCATTAACATTGTTACTTAAAATCTCTATCCAATTGCAATTAATACTCTAAATAAATACATTTACTCTTTTCGTTATTTTATTAATTGCAATTAAGGCGCATCTAATTATCTTTATTGGTAAATGGGTGAATTTACTAGTAATCCAACTATTATATCCTTAAATATACTTGTACATTTTTTCACAAACAACTACTACCTATCATATTATATCGCCCATAAACACAATAATTGCAATTGTTCTTATTATTATATTCCATTTACTAAGTCATAACATTTGAATTTATTTATTAAATTGAAAGGTTCATTCAAGTTTATTAATTATTAACTTGCAATAACACGTTTCCTAAATTTATAATTTATTACTGTAACAATGTGTTCTTACATTAACTAATTCAATGCCTACCCTATATTCTTCATATTCAATTTATATCCAGGTAAAAATCTTTCGTACTACTTAATTCATTTGAATTTTATTCTATTTACTATAAATAGGTTTTTAATTACCATTGTTCTATTTTCATTTAGCGTTCAATCCAATATTAATTTATCACCTTTATTATTTCTACAAAAATTTAATTACAAAATCCTATTAAATTACAAATTTAATTGTCCAAATTTACGGGTCGTTACACTCTCCCCCACTCAAAAGTTTTCGTCCCCGAAAAGGAAAAAGAAGGGAAAGGAAGAATTTAAAAATCAATATATCTTATTCAATGCATTAATTTTTATAAACAATTAAATTTACAAAATTTGTTACTTTAAATAAAATGTACAAATTTACAATCATTAAATCTTTTTATACTTAAATCAATAAAGTTTGGAAAATAATTTCAAAATTTTCTAAGTCCAAAATTTTACGGAAAATTTTGGCAGAGTCTCCTTTGTACGGAGAGGCTCTGGAGAAAATATAATATCAATTATAACAATATACACATATAATATGCAAAATATTATATCCCAATATGGGAAAAATATAATAACGCTATAAACCGTAATCCGAAACATACCTATTTGTCCCCAATTAACGTTTATAATATGAAACCAAATGCAGTAGCAATTGCTTTCATAACCTGTATTTCACTTATAAAATCTAAAGGGTTAACAATTATATAAATGAAATACTAAAGTTGTTTCAACCAGAACAACAATCAATTCCAACAACAGCATACACAACAAATATAAAGCAACCATTCAATCAAACAAACAAATAGTTGTTCGAGTTCAAAACTTTTAAATTGTACGTAATGAAGAATAAACTACTAGCGCATCATTTTACTCAATAGTCTTAGATAAAACTAAATAGATTATTCATTTACCCCAAATCCAATTTTAAAGTATCCTTGCCCAAACAACCATCACCAAACAACAACAAGTCCAAACAACAATCAACTTAACTTATTATTAATTTTATTTCATACCTTTGTTGTTTGATTTTCTTTTTATTTATACTGTGATTTATCTTTTTAATTTACATTTACTCATTAAATGTTTGCTTCATTTATTTCTACTTATTACTTACAATATTCATTTTTCATTTTAATGTCATGTAAGTTTCTTCTTTATTGCACCATATTCACTCATTTCTTAATACTTAATTTCGTGTAATTTACTTAAGTTTCTAGTTGCTTACTTACAATACCTACTTTTCGTTGTATTTAATTAGTAGCATTCAATTATACTTAAGTTTGTACAACTACACATCAATTCTTATTTATTATAGAATTCCATTTTATTTACTTAAGTTTATAATCATCTATTTATAATACTTACTTTAAATTTTATAGTAAAATTTTAAATTTTAACTTAAGTTTTCAATAATTACAACATCAAATGCTTATTTATTAAGGAATTTCATTAATTCTCTCATTTCCTCAAATTTATTTCCTGTATAATATCTATTACATTTCTTATAAAACATTTGAACTTTTAATATTTGGTAGGTTATAAATATGCTTCTAAGAATGTAATTGAAAGTTATACAAGTTTTCCCATTTCTTTTTTTATTAATTCATTGTTCAATAAATTTTTACCTTTTCCTTGTAAGTTACAATTTCAACTTCCTTTTTATTTCCTTTATAACTTAGTCTTAAATCTCTTACCTACATTAGAGGTTTCAATTATTAATTACTTACCTTTCATTTCACTACAATAATTGAACAATTAATTAATGGAAATTTAAGAATTTAATACCAGGTTAAATTTCAAATTATTTTAAAATAATAGATAAATATATTCGTACAACTTATATATCTCTAATTATATTTAAACAATTCAAAATATTTTTTTTCAAAATGAATCTGCAGTAAAACTACTACAGTGGCCTTCCCCCTTCGATACTCGAAAATGAAAGTCGATGATGCGGCCGTCATCACCGAAATTATTTTCCAGCGACAGAGAGGAAAGTAAAACTTATTTTCTCCAAAATCTTTTTTAAAACAATTCTTCCGAATTATATTGAAATATTTATATCAGAAAATACTTACAAACAATATTATTACATTCCAAAATTTATTCGAAAAAAATTTCAAAACCCCGGATCTTAAGTTCTAAATTTCCAAATTTCATTTATTTTATTTTTCAATCTTATTTCTATTGTTATTTATACACTTTATTACCTAACAACCAATCTATCGCAGCCAAATATAGATATCATTTGAAAATTTTATTTTATATATAGAAAATATAATAGGCAAAATTATTTCATTCATCTATATTAAAAACAAATATTATGTCGGTCTGTCCTATTAAGTGTTTAGAAATCCCTATTGATGTCATAACATCCCATGCATCAACCAGAATTAGTAAATACGAAACGGAACAGATTAACACCATATTAAAATCTTTTTATAACACTAACAAATACGCTCTCTCATATATATACTCTCAGCGACTCCCATAGGGTATTACTACCCTATAAATAAAGAGTCAGACCCCACAAATCTAAGGTTTATCGCCAAACCAAAGCTCTGATAACAGATGTAACGGCCCGCCTTTTCGCACACTTTAAATCGACACACGTGCCAATTCAAACCATATGAAAGGGCGGATTGTTATGGGGTGAATAAGAAAAAACAAGAAGAAATAAAAAGAAAACAGAATCTCACGGCGGAAGGATAAAATATAATAATCAAATATACAGTTCATAAAACTGTTTACAAAACATTTGATTCTTCTTTATACAATAAATATCAGAGTTCACATACCAATAAATATCAATGCAGCGGAACAATATGAGTGTAGTGCAATAGTATAAATAATAATAATACAAATCTTCGTCTTCGTCCTCCAGAGCTAAATCTTCAAATCCTGAAACGCTCGGACTGACCCGAGCGAATTTGAAAAGATAAAAACACTCGAGTCAGAACTAAAAGATCTTATATAAGTTAAATCAACAGAAATAAATATGAGTGCAGTAACTCAAGAGATGCTTGGGATTTACATCTCCTAAGGATCCGTTAAACTATTTACTATGTAGTATATTTCACTATTATAATAGTGTCTAATTGTAAAATAAACTTACTTTTAAATAGCGTTAAGGTTTACATTTTCCACCTCAACACATTTATATATTCCCATAGTTTATGCAGTACCGTAATCTCCCCCGTACTGGGTGTCGTCAGAGGGCACTCCATAGGTATGGTACAAAACCAAAATCGTATAAGGCGCGCTAGGGTAGGTGACACGACACAACTAGGCAATGCCAGGGTAGATATAAAAATTGCTATCCGGACTGGTGGTAACGCATAGCTGCAGCTACCTCCCACCTCCCCAAAATCAAAGAAATCAAAAGTGAAGGTGGCCACCTGTAACAACCCTGTATTTTCTGATTATTGTAATTGTATATTTTAATTATTTTAATTTAAATTCCTAACTTAAAAAAAACTTTACTTTATTTATTAAAATGAATATATTTTGTTAATTGAAATACAAATGTTGATTTCGATGTGGATTTGAATTTCAATCATGCATAAATTGAATATTTCCAAAAAAGTGAATTTTGGTCAATCTGGTCAAACTTTGACTTTTAAATTTAAATTTTAAAAGTTTTAAAATTTTAATTTTACCTTTTGTTATGAAAGTAAATAAAATTTCAAGAACAATGCTTTTCGTTTCGTTGAAATCCGAATAATACTGTGAAAGTTATGCTTTTACAAAATTGGGTGTAAATTGTTTTATTTAACAATATTGTTTATTTTAAATTATATAGGTAATTTTTATTTGTCATATCTTATTATAAATTGTATTATATGTTATGTTACATATATTTTTACCATTTAAATATTTTTAAAGTGATGTTTGAAATTTTCCAAAGCTTATTGAATTTATTTTCTATTTTTAAAGCCTAGTTTCTATTTTCTTTGCTATTTTCTTCATTTAAATTATATTTAAATTAAAATTTATATATTTATTTGTGAATGCATTTTAGTTTATGTTATTATCTTTGCTATAAATATTCTTACAAGTACATAAAGATTTTCCAAAGTTCATTGCATTTATTTTTCATATTTTCAAGACTAGTTTGCAATTTTTGCTGTTTTATTAATTAAATTATATGTAATTAATATTTATTTATTTTGTTTACTTGTTTAATTTATTTCTGAGTTTATTTTATCTTTATTTATCAGTATTTTAAATGTATTTAAAATTACAAAAAGAATTAGAGAAATATGAAGAGTTTAAAACCTTTCATTTACCTTTGACTTTTCACCTCCCTGCCTTTTCAATTTCATCATATGCATTCAATTGGGGATGTTCCTTATACCATCTTCAGCCGTATTTTTTTTCTTCATTTTTCACGAAATTTCTTCCTCCTCATCTCTGAAAATTTTAGCCTCCATCATCTCCAAGAGTTTGGTAAAATTCTTTTTCTTTTCCATTGCTTTTCTACTTGTTTATGTTGTTTTCACTTGCTTTCTCACCCTTGTAGCTCAGCCCCTTGCTCCTCCTTCACCATGGCTGCCACCACCACCACCTGAGCCAGCCTCCACCACCTCCTCTACAGCCCCAAGCCACTGGCCATGCACCCATGTGACCAAATCCAACAATATCTACACAAACTTCACCTATATGCACCATAGCCAATCACCTATGCCTTCATCACTTTCAACCACCCGTTGGCCGCCACCTACTCCACCTCCACCATCCATGGATGACCTGGAACCCGCTGCCACACCATCCTACATCCCACTACAGTGATGGCCGCACCATGCTAGCTTGTGGCCGAACCCATATGTTGCATAGGATCCATGGTAGTTGCATTGTAGTGTTAGTTCCATGCACCTATCTCTCTACCATACTTTGCTCCATCATTTTCCCATGCTAGGCCGACCTTTAGAACCCTAGACCAGATCCAAACCATGCCTTTAGCCGTGCCATTTCAGATCTGGAGCTGAAGTATAGGTGGTAGAAAGCAAGTGCAAACACTTTGGATTTGTTTATGCATCCAATTCTATCATTGTTTAATGGTATTTTGTGTTGAAACTTATGTGTTGTTATACTTGTTTTGTTGAATGTATCTAAGGGAATTGATACTTTGGCTCTCCCACTCATCTTTGTGTCGTGTTATCGTTCTTGTTGGGATCTCATTCATGCATTCGTTGTTGTGTCTCCAGCTCAAACATGTGAGTTATCCTCACCAGACAATATGTACATATATAACTAGTAAATTGACCCCTTTTGAATCTGTAAAATGCATTAACATGTTACATATGCTATATTATGATTATATGATGTTCACCCATGCTTAAACACCTATTATAACATCTGTTACTGTTATATTATGTTGTTCTGTTATTTTTATCAGTTTATCACACTGCAAGTTCCCTTTAGATTAGAATCACTATGGGTTGAAATGATACATACCCGAACGGACTTTAGAATAGGGGAAAATCGTTATGGGCTGAAATGATAGGCCTGAGCGATTTTCATTTTATTTCATTTACTTGGGACTGCGGGTTTGAAATGATAAAACCCGGATTTTCTTTGTAAATTACGAGTTGAAATGATACATTACCCGTATCACTTTACCTAGGCTAGAAAATTATATACAGACCCGTAGTTAAAATATATTTTTCTAAATTTTTTAAAAATATGTTTGAAATGTAAATATTATAATATTTTGATTTAAAACATAATTAAAAATGATTTTTGTAAAGTATTATTGATTTTTTGGAAATTTATAGGTTAAATAAATTATGGAAAAGTTAGAAAATTTAAATGTAAGTTATTTTGAAAATTTTGATTTAATTATAATTGGAAATTAAATTAAATATGAAATTATGATAAATTTATGATAATTTGAATTTAAAATGAATTTAAAATGATTTTGTAATATATTAATGATTTTTGAGTAAAGTTAAAAAAATGAAAGGGATGATTATTTAAGTTGAAATTTTGAAATATAACCAAATGGGAATTTGTGAATTTGGCTTAAAAGTGAATTTAAGTTAAGTGAATAAAATTGAAATTAAGTTATATTTTGAAATTTAAACTTAAGTGTTGAGTTGAAATTAAATTCAATGAATTTAAATTTGAATGTTGAAATTTAATAAGTGAATTATTATTAAATCTTGATTTTTGAATGGAAATTTAACTTTATAAAATCATGAACTTAAGGAAAATTAAATGTTGTTTATAAATGTGAAAATGTATGATTTTATAAAAAAAATGTTTTATTATAAATGGTTGTGAAATTATATTGAATATTTGAAGTTAATTAACTGTATTTTTGAAATGCTATTAATTGCAATGTAAATGATATTACAGTATTTGTAAATGCTGTAGTTGATGATAATGAACTAAAAAGCTAAATTAAATTAAAGGCTATTATAGCAATCTTTTTAAGTGCTAAAATTGTTGAATTTAACTAAGTTATTTGAAATTTAAGTAAACCCTATTACAGCATTTTTAAAATGCTGTCTTTTGTTAAATTGAACCGTTTTGAATGTAAATTTTCATAGCGTTTTCTAAATGCTGCGAAAAGTGAATTTTCACTGTTTTGATAAACTTAAGTGAATAAATGAACTTTGGAAGTTGAAAATTTTGGAAATTTAATACTTTAATTATTAAATATAATAACTTCATTTTAATGATTTAAAATGATTTTTGAAATATAAACTGTTTTGAAATGTGAATTGAATTGGTATTTTAAATTGAATAAAATGAATAATGATTTGAAAGGAAGTTTTGAAAGATATGATATTTTGACATTAAATGATTTGAAAAAAAATGAATTTTTGAAAGATATGATATTTCGATATTAAAATGATTTGAAAAGAAATTCTGAAAGATATGATAATTTGGAAATGAAGCTTTGAAAGATTATGAATTTTAATATATTAAAATGATTTGAAAGGAAGTTTTGAAAGGGTAGGATAATTTAATATATTTAAATGGTTAGAAATGATTTAATATTTATTTTGATAAATATTTGAATTTGGAAGATATAGTATGATGATATATTGAAATGGTTTGGAATGATTAAATCTTTATTTTGATAAAGATTTGGATTGAAATGATATTTTATTTTGAAGTATAAAATATTGTTTTAAAGTTATAACTACGGGTTATAATAACGATTGGTTGGCAAAGAGACCGGGATCGGATATGGGCATACTCTCTGTCGATACCGAAAACCACTTTGACTAACCGTGTACGCGGTGGAGATTCCAGAATGAAGTAGGATGGTGGCGACGTTCTTGAGGTATATTTACATGGACCCAACTCCCGTGAGTTGGCATAAGGTGGCTAAAACAGGAGCGATCTCGGGCCAAGTGAGGTCATTCCTCCTATCGGACACATTCCTTCGATACTATACTCTTACTGATGATTGATTAGATGGTCATCCTCCGATTTTGATATGGGAGTGTGTTCCGAGGTGGGCGTATGTGGATGCTGCTTTACCACCAGCCCGTGTGCGTAATTGGTATATCTACCCTGGCATTGCCTTGTGTGCCGTGTCACCTACCATACCGAGCCTTTACTACGAGTTTGTTTTTCTCCCGTAGCCCGTGTGGTATCCTCTGACAGTCACCCGGAGTGGAGATGGCATGATATTGGATGGACTACTGGGACTATTATGTGTGAAGGGTGATATGGGTAGCCCGGAACGCTATTTAAAAGTAAGTTTATTTTACTGTAGACATTATTATAATAGAGAAATATTACTACATAGTAAATAGTTTAACGGATCCTTAAAGGATGGGCGGTCTCAGGCATCCTTTAAGTTACTTGTACCTTATTACAGTTCATTTGAGTTGGTTTACATTATATAAGTATATATTGTCCTGACTCGAGTGTTTGTATTTTTATTTACGCTCGGGTCAGCCTGAGTTATTCACAGATTTGGATTCCACTTTCTGGAGATTGGAATCGCTGGAGATTATCTGCTTATCTAGTTTTATCTATTCCAGTTCTGTTGTTCTATTCAGCTTGTACTTGGTTATCATCTTAAGAATTCTGTCGTACTTTGTTTAGTCTTTTGTATTTTATTTAACTCTGATATATTTATATAGTGGCTTCATGAACTACTATTTCTTTTACTTCCGCTGCATTATTAAATACTCTGTGTCTGTGATCTGTGATTTTATTTACTGTATATTCTGAGATTTGCCAAATTTTATTTACAATGCGGTATTTTGAGCAATTCAAGTCCGACATGTGCGGATGCGAATGGTTGAAAATATCGGATTGTTACAGTTGGTATCAGAGCTTTGGTAGCTCTAGGCAAAACTCAGTATATAGGGTAAATGTATTTACAGAATCACTTTCATTCGAGTTTAAACCTCTTCCTTTTTGACTCGATTCCTTTGAATTTTGGAACATTCCCTGTGGTTCCAAAATCCATTCATGTCCCTCACTATTTATCTTCTTTTGTTTCTGGAGTATCCCATAACTCCACTTCAAAAGATCTTCATAATGAGTCGGCGGTCTCGCCAACCTCAAATTTATTTATAAAGGGGGAAAACCCCTTTACAACAACATCGATTCACCAGAGATTCTATATCCTCGGTTTAGATGCTAGTATCTCTTATAATCATAAACTCTATCTCTTGAGGTCGATTGTAGATTTACCCAGAAATCCACATCGAACTTATACTTTAAGTCACAGTTGACCCGGTTAAGGTTTCCCGCGATTTATATAAGCTTATCCATCTCCCTATTCTGTTATTTAATCATCTCATCTTTGTTTCCAACTTATCTTCAAATTATTCTTGAAGTATATTTGTAAACTAATGTTTAAAATGTTTTATATATTGTGTTGTTTGAGTTATTGATGTTGATTTGGGTTTCTAATCGATCGTCTGATCAACGCTATCGATAAGATTTCTAAAACACTTGAACAGAGCAAACTGACACAATATGTCTTAAAATTTAGTAATGAAATAAATTTTGTGAAATAAATTTTGTAACTATATTATAAATCTTTATCTGGATTTTATTTGAATTGGTTGTTAAGAAATAATATTTGATTTATATATCATTTTCTATTGTTTCATATATTTAATTGAACTATAAAACATGGTTATAAATTTATTTGGAAATTTAAAATGAACGTAAAACATGAATTTGAGAATTTAATTTCCGATGGATTTCAAACTTGGTGTTTAAAGTTTTAAAGGATATATTATTTAAAGTATTTTGGAATAGAAATTTGTTTCCAAAGAATTTTAAAGTTTAAAACTAGTGCTCTTCTCTTTGTCACTGGAAAATAACTTCGGTGATGACTGCAGCATCACCGACATTCATTTTCGAGTTTCGAAGTGAAGTGACCATTCTGTAGTCTTGCTACAGTTTTGATTTGGGAAAATTTAGTTGATTTTAATTTCTAAAATAAGACTGGATTAATAACATATGCTGATATATGATTTAAATTTGAATGGATATATATATAGTATATGAGCATTTATTTATCTCTAAATAGTTTGGAATTTATCGGAAATTTAATTCCTAAATTTTATCTTCAAAGATAATTTCTAAGTATAATTTCAAGATTTGGATAAATATTCAAGCTTGAAATAATTGAATTAGGAAGTTTTATTTGTATAATACACAATTTCATTCCAATATAACTTACCTTAATTTTCAGAAGTTGAATATGTAATTGGATAATGTACAATATAAAAAAAAGGATTTTATAAATAAAATTTGAGTGGTTATTATAAATGTTATATACTTAAATTTTAGTTATAAAAGGGATTAACAGAGGTAAATAAAGAAAAGGGTAATGGAATAATTTACAATATAAAATGATGTTAAAGAAACTGAGAATAAATTAAAGCAGTTATAACTAGTATAAATATATTTAACATGGGTGATAAGATATATTGAGACAAATAAACTTAATTTTAATTAGAAATGAAGAAGAATTAAATTTTATTTGGTACATTTTGAGTATAATAAAAGATTTTTCAAATACATGATTTTAGGGATTTGTTAATTTAAGATAATTGGATGATAAGATAATGAAATTAGAGATGCTTAAGATTTATTTG